>OY728166.1:969553544-970196829 GCA_963277665.1 Viscum album
CTCATTTACCACTGGAACATCATTAATCTGAATAGTTCCATTATTTTCAATGATGTGTGCAAGGTATCATTCACTTCCATATTTTACAAGTTTCTTGGACTCTTGATATCTTATCAACAGTAAGGGTTCATTCTTGTACACAAACTGAAAGTATTTCTAAAAAGAAACTTCTTTAGCTCTACAGTCAATCTTAGCATGGTAAATAGAGATCCAATCCATACCCAGGATAACATCAAACTCTACTAGAGGTAGAACAATAAGGTTTGCAAGTAAGTTCTTTCCACAGATAAGGATAGGAAGATAATTATAAATTCTTTTTGCCTCAAAATTTCCCCCAGGTGTTTTTACCAAAAGTTCAGGAGTCATTTCTTGAGATGGTATTCCCATTTTACTAGAAAAGGTTTCAGAGATGAAAGAATGTGTAGACCCCGAATCAAACAACACACTGGCATAATCTGAAAAAACAAACAAAGTACCAGATACAACTTCATTTGATGGCCCGACATCTACTGAAATAGTTGCAAAGGATTTCACCACCCCTTTTTGCTTGTAGTCTAACTACTTCCCATCACTCAAGCTCTTTGTCGGACACTCATTTGCATAGTGACCCATCTCATTGCACTTATAAAATTTCACTAACTGTTAATCAAATTTGGTCTTATGTTCACCTTGATCCTTTTCAGTGCAATCACGAGCATTATGTCCCATCTTACCACATTGGTAGCACTTTCTAGAATTCAGAAGACATTCCCCATCATGACTTTTGCCACATTTATCACAAATTGGAATCTTAGATTTCTTACCATCAGACTTTTTTGAAGAATTCTTACCTTTCTCCTGCCACCTCTGTCTCTTCTTCTGTTGGTTGTTATAGAACACTTGATCATCGGAAAACTCCATTTCCACCTTCTCAGCACATCGAAAAATCTTTTCATAACTTTTAAACTCACGAGAAGCTAATGCCCTTCGATATTTTGGATTTAATCCTGAGTAAAAATGATTGATTTTACTATCAAGGTCTCAGATAAAATTTGGAGCATACCTTGCCAATCGAATGAACCTTTCTTCATAGGCAGCCACTAAGTATTCCTCTTGCCTCAATTCCAATAATTTATTTTCCATCCTATGTCGAACAGCCTTAGGAAAATACTTCTCAAGAAACATACCTTTGAATTCATCCCAGTCGAGAGCATAAATCTCATCAGTGTCCCTGATATTTTTAATCATTGACCACCACTGATCTGCTTCACCATCCAAACGATAAATAGCAAGACTAACCTTTTTATTGTATGAACATTCCATGACATCAAAAATCTTCTCCAGTACTTTAATCCACCCTTCATCTAGCACATGGTCAGATGATCCTCTGAATGATGGGGGATGTTGCCTCATGAAATGTTCCACCACAGACATGTTCCTCTGCGGTTGATCTGGCTGATCTCGTGTATGGATACCACTTCCATTTATCACTTGAGTCAACTGCGCCATTACTGCAACAAACTGTTCAGTTCCAATTCCGACCATCTCAGGATGCTGATTCGGAAGGTTATTTCCTTCTGCATGCCTTCCTAGCACTGCTTCACTATTTCCTCTGCAGAAAACAATTATGAACAAACATGTCTTAGATGAAGCAACATGGTAATCTTAAAATACTATATCACTTCAATTTGACCATAAAAAATTATTTTTGGATAATAATTTAATAGAATTATAACTCCTAAAGTTATCTAAACTGACCTTTGATACCAACTATAAGGCCCCAGCCTTAAACCTTACTTAATCTTGAGTTATTACAAGATTACACATTGAGGATCTTTTCAGGTTTAGAGTTTTAGAGAATTAGATCATAAAATGTTCATAACATTCCACATATAAACAAAGTGGTTACATAAAGATAGTATTCTTCTTTCCCATCAATGGAAACATATTTAAAATAAAACATGGATTCTTTATTGACACTTCCTTGACACTATCATCATATCATGTACATTTCCCTTGACCTGTGAAAAACATTTCAAAAAAACTTGGGATGAGCATAAAAATCTCAGTAAGGGATATAAAAATATATGGAAAGGAAACATGGGTACATATATACATAAGAATGAAATCATGATTTACCCATAAAACATAAGCACTTTAACATACCTCATCAAATCATGAATAAATCATAGAAATCATAAGACGTAAAGGTAACTTGAGGCATTCATAACATTCTTACGTAGGGAGTAACCCTCTTGGTTACGTTTGGAATACCCATCACAGTATATTCCCTAAATCTCTTCGGAGAAACCTTAACGTTTCACTCCATCGCGTTACCCAATGCATTGGAGAGCTATATCGGGCTCACCCGCCCATAGTCTATCATGGAACCACCCGTCTTCATAATAATTCCCAAGAACCTCAACATAATCGTATCACATAAAACATGCATAAAGGAAACATAAAATTTCCACCTTTCAATCACATGATATCAATACAACACATTGATATAAAAACATTATGAAAACCATTTTCAATACGAAAATAAAAGAAAAGTAAAACATGGTATTTATTTTTCTTTTTTAAAAAAGGTATGGCTTGTAGAGGAAGCCTAAACTCAAATAATGGTCACGGCGGCGAATAAGTCGTTGCCGCCGCATACGTACAACAAAAACAATCCCTTTTGTCATTTAGTAAATGCTTCGTATAAAAAGATTCTTTTTGAATAAATGTAAAAGTCAAAGGGGTTTATACACCGTATAAAAGAAGGTTGTGTATAAAACAAAATATGCCTCAATGAAAGGAGATTGAGACGAAGTCCCATACCTTGGGTCCGACTTGACTCGATCGTTCTTTAATGTCCTGAATAATAAACTTGAGTTAATTTCTAATTGCTTAAGAACCGTTTTCAAGTTAATTATTCCTTTTATATCACTATTACCATGTCATGAACACTATGTAATTATTTAAGTTAATAACGGTCATTTTGACGATCATTGGTACTTGAGTAAAAAATAAACCCTTTATAATTACATGTTGTTCATGTATCCATTATATCCAGAATGGTATTCATGATGTATATATCATATATGTTATATATATCAAGTACATTCATGCATTTATAATATTACATAATCATTTATAGGTAAGAAATGAAATGCACCGTTCATGGAGACGGTAAGCCGTACGTACGCATGAATGCTACTTTCATTTCTATTTCGTATTTTATAGAGTGGAATCATAATGATATAAAGGTATATTATAATTCAAGTATAATATCATATATAATATCATAGTTCCATCCTTTATACATCCCACATATGGTATTTAACGAATCAACTCACATTGAGGGGGCGGTAGTCCGCACTTCCTTAAATGAAGATATCGCGTTTACCCATAATGGAAACCATAAAGGTATACCCAAAATGAAAAATACAGAAGATTAAGGAAAACATAAACATATTATATATCATATATAAATATAGTGACATCTTAATGGCCACCTTTGAAGGTGATAAAAGAATGTTGAACAATCATCGTTTCAGGAGGCATAAATTCGCCATCCAGGGAAACAGTATGTTCGTTAACCATTAGATGAAGGTGTGTGTAGGTGTAGCTCGAATACTTATTATAACAACATCCTAGTATATTTAGGATACTGGAATTGTTACAAAAGAAAAGAATAAAAAGATTTTAGGGGGTTGGAGAAGCAAAATAAAACAAAAGGACTCAAAGGAATACATTACCTTAAAATCGGGTAACTCCCTTTGGTTTGAGATCAAAAGCTTCCTTGGGAAGACTTATGTCCAAAGTGAGGCCTCAAGGAGTAATAGAGGGAAGTGTAGAGACAAAATGGGAAGGGGTTGGCCGAGCCAAAGGCTTTGGAAGTGTGGGTAAGGAGGTAGAGGTGGGGGCCTTTTATAAGAGGAGAGGAGGGGCACTCTTGGAACGTAAAGATAAGTTACTTTATTTTAAAATGAGTTTCGGATTCAAAAGGTCCCACATTGATATAATTCTAGTATAATGTGATAAGGGTTCTTAATCCACTCATCCAATTTGTTTTGTCCATGTGTAGGTCTTAGATTTTACATTATCTTTCCATTTTATTTAAATCGTTAAATAATGAGGTCATCGTTGCATCATCATGATGTCATGAATAAATTAATTTATTTAATGTCTAAAAATTATAAAAACATACTATGATGTAGGAAATAGTTTTATATTTCTTATGAATATTTATAGTCAAAAATATGACTTGTATAACCCCATGTAAAAATTGTTTTAGTAAAATAACGCATGTTTGTGTCATTTTTACTTTAACATTAAATAAAAAGTTATTTATTTCATTTCCCAACCAAAGTGGCTCCATGGGGTCCCCAAGTTTACCCATGGATTTTCATGGTCGGCCATGACACAAAAAATAAGGGTAGGACATGTGTCTAGGTCATTTCATACTATTAAAACATTATTTTTTCCTTAAACTACACTAATTACCACTAATCGCGATTAAAAACATAAAAGTTACTATTCACCAAAAAATTATTATAATCTCATTGAACCACATTTTACTTCTTAATGACAACCATTTATGTCAGATTTTTGAAATTCAAAACACAAAGATGGCAAAATTTCATTTAAACGAAAAATCAGTTTTTATAAGTACCACTTAGTGGTTTCATTATTCATAAAAAATTGATGTTTTTCAGAAAATTACCAAAAATTCACCCTAAGATATATTTGATACTCCGAATTAAAAAATTATGTCTATTTTACAAAATTCAAATCATATAAGTTACATTAATTAATTTAATAATTAATTCCCGTTGTCATGACAAATAGCATGTTTTTATGAAACAATAAGTATCAAAAGATTGACACCAGTTGAAGTCCAATTTCAAAGTGAAATTGATTCCAATGACCACCATTGGATTAAATGGTAAAAATATATTCTAATTTAACTTAAAAACCATTTCAAAAGATAATATAATCATATAAATAAATTAGATTAAAAAGCAGTTTTGATGTAAAATGCAGTATTTTTGAATATTCATTTAAAAATGAACATTGTATGAAAAATACCAAAAATTCACACAAAGTAAATTTTGATGTCCCAATCATAAAGAATATGTTTATTTTGACAAACATAGCTTATAAAATTGTCAAAAGATAGATTTAAAAATGGTTTTCCATCAAAAGGCAGTAAAACAATCTTTCAAAAAATATTAGTGTATTCCATGCTTAAGATTGTATTTATTTTCATTTTAAGCCTCTAAAACACTTTCTAATTAATTAATAGACATAGATAAAAATATCTATTATTCATTACTTACATGGGATGTTACAATATATTCCTTACGTACTGACATGTTTGGTTCCATTGCTCAAGATTTTTATGTTTAAACATTATGTTCATGTTTTTAATTTCAAATGTGTATGGTTTGTTTTATTTTCTACATGATTACCCTTAATGAGCATTTTATCTCACCCTTTATATGTTTTATTTTCCTAGGGATTTAAAAAATGGTTTTAGGTAAGAAAAACAAAAGGGGAAGATCTTTATGGGAGATGTTGAAGATCTTTCACCACTATTAGAAGATTATATTCCGAGTTTCCAAAGACACTAAACTGTTAAAGTCCTTGCGTGTCTGTTTTTGTTATGTATTATGTATTCCGAAAAATTAATGTAATTTCCATGTACGTCATGTTTGGGATCTATACATAACTAGTCCCAAACCTTATTAAAAAATTTCCAAGTAATTCCTCAGTTATTGAATAATAAATTTATGTAATGAAAAATGATCTTTATCAAAAATCCATATTGATTAAATGATACAGAATTATCAACATTTCCAAAATCAATCAAAAAACATTCCCAGTAAACAATGTATATAATAATTTTATATGATTTAGAAAATAAACCCATTCACTAAAAAATAATATTTCTATTTAAGATAAATGTAATATAAAATAAAACAATTAACATAATTAAGTGATTATTTCTATAAAAAGTTAAATAAGGTGATATTAAAAATATAACTTTTACCACTTGGTAATTTTCAATTAAAAACACTTTGATGGGATAATTCAATATGAAACATAAAATAAAATGAAATATTATTGAATCATGATATTAAATTAAAAATTGGAAATATATACACCATATCAATTTGAATTGGTAAATAATAACATATAAGTCTAAATAGAATGTAAATTGAGATGAAATCCAATACCTAAAGCTCTCTTTTAGAGATATTTTCATACATTTATGATTATTTTTTAAAAAACAACATAGGTTAAAAATATTTTTAAAAAATACTCGTTAAATATGGCATCGCCGATGCTGTCATTTCCCAAAAAAAATATTTTTTTCTTATTTTAATTATTGTTATTTATATATTAAAATTTTTAATGTTTTATTATTAAATTTTTTATGTTTATATATATATATATAAATAAAACGAGTTGTTTCTACATAATTAATCTCTTATTCAAGTACGTGACTTTGTTGGCCTGCAAAATATAAACTATAAGACCAATATAAATGATATTTTAACCATGGATTAAATATAAAATAAGTAGTCTAAAATAAAAAGAATTTATTAAAAACTGTGAATGAAAAATAATTTATATGGTTTCTAATCCACCTAATTGAAATATAAAAATGTTTCAAGTAAGTGATTTTTGTTGAATATAAAATATAAACTATAATACCAATATGATATAAATTTTAAACATTGATTAAACATATAAAAAATAGTTGAAAATAAAAATAATTTCTTAAAAAATGTTGATGAAAAATTATTTATAATAATTTTAATCCAACTAATTGAAACTTAAAAATGTTTCAAGTACATGAATTCGCTAGATTATAAAATATAAACTAAAAAACCAATATGAAGGAAATTTTAAACATTGATTAAAAATATAACAGGTAGTATAAAACAAAATTAATTTCTTAAAAAATGTTGATGAAAAATAATTTATAATCATTATAATCCACCTACATGAAACATAAAAATGTTTCATGTACATGAATTTGCTAGCTTATAAAATATAATCTATAAGATGAATATGAATGAATTTTTAAAAATTGATTAAAAATATAAGAAGTAGTTGAAAATAAAAAAATTCTTAAAAAATGTCGATGAAATGAAATTTATAAGCTTTATAACCCACCTACATGAAAAGTAAAAATAATTTATAGGGCTGATATAAATGAAATTTTACACATTGATTAAAAATATAACAATTAGTCAAATTTTAAATTTTTAAATATATGGGTCTTATAGTTTATATTTTATAGGCTTTCTAAGTCAATTATGTGTCTTAGGATCCACCACGACATTCCTCTTTTTCTCTCTAACTTCCAAGTTACCTTTCTTACATTCCTTTCATTTTCATTTATTTATTTTATTTATGAAACACTATATTTTCTTAAATATTTTATATGTTTAGGCTATCATTTCAATTTTATTTACAGTGTTTTAATAATGTATATTTTATAATATTTTAATGTTATCAACTTGAAATTTAATAATTATTCCTATGTTTCAAATAGTCAACTTTGGAAGTTGTCAAATATAAATTGTGCCTAAAATATAAATGAAAATTGAAATTCTGTATAAACATATAATAATGGCTGATATCAATAAATGTATTTTCATTTTAGTAGACATAAAAAATATAAATTAACATGTAAAATCAAAGTCTATGTCTACGGAGAGGATATTATGTCCCACATGGTGTTCTACGAATAGGACGTCCACGTCGAGATCACTATAGAGTTGGATGAGCTTGGGATGGAAGATCCTCAGGCACTGGATCGTCGAATGTTGCATCATTCATTAGTGTGTCAATGGTTGGAGTTGTAAACTGCATCTCATAATACCCTCTTGATAATTCTCCCACTAGGGTGGTTGAAGGACATTCTATCATTATAGTGGGGAACCAAGCCTGTAATAGAGCTATACCCCGAGATTGAGATGGATCTAGACCACAAGATGGAGAGAACAATGGATATAAATTCATGAAAGGAAGATCCCTTGCCACCTAAGGAACATCTTGAATTAGATGAGTTTGGACTACTAGAGGGATGACCTATACTTTTGGTATAGGTGAGGCCTCACGTGATGTAGGATGATTTCTACGTTGCTGTGGTCAGAGCTCCTCAACACCAGCAGCTGCTGCACGATGTTCCTTTAGGGAAAGTACCTCCTCTCTCTGAGATGGACAATCAAAGATGCTCTTGGAAAGTGAAAAAAAATATTACCTCATCTTTATCACATCAACATGGATGAATTCCTGGATAAAGAACCCCTCCTCATCTTCATCACTGATGCAAAAAAGATACTATGAGTGACTTCCCTATAAAGATATTCAAAATTAATTATAAAATAGTTCAACAAAAAAGCTAATGGAAATTTATTAACTTATTATCCTATTCATATTTCTGCCATGTTTGTTATGATATAGTATATAATTTAGTATATTCCATGTCTCATACTCAACTTACACTGAAAGAAAGAATCAATTTGTTGGTACACCCTGAATAGAAAACTATGAATATATATGCCCGCAGACGACAAAGAAGGCATGTACCTAGCCCCAGTCCTCATCTTACATCCCTATCAACTTCATCCCTTGAATCCACTATGTCTATCTTAGTGGAAATGGAATTGGCTGAGCACAAAAAAAATTCACTTTAATCTGTCGGGATGAAGCCACTCGATAATATTGATGTGATTGAGGGGAACTGTAGTCATAACTTCCTCAAGCCCAACAGTGCATTTTTCTGGAAACTAGTCCCAAATACTTCAGTATGGAAGCCAAGGAATCTGTAATGACATATGAAATTTGTTAAAAAATATCCTATCTATAAACCAAAACTGATGATACTATTAAATTAGTAATACAGTGATAAATTGTATATATATATATATATATATACTTGTTCAGGTAAGAGATAGTGAAACTGGAGCCGATATGTGCCCAAATAATGTCTTAGAACCACGTCGAAATTGTTTCACTGACACCACCAGTAAAATACTACATCGATAGTAAAAAATAATGAGAAATTAATTCCATTAGTTAATAGTAGCATTATAAACCCATAGAAATGAGTGATCATACCAGTGTCCACGTGGATCATCATGCATCACATCCATCTTAATCGGAAGACTAGCAAGATCAGGGTGGAATGCTGGGATTCACTCCCATGACCACATATGAATAAGGATGATTCAACCCTCGAGACTTGTGCAGTACCTATGTGATATATTTCATAATAATTTATAAGTTTATTCCAAGCAGGATGATCCCCAGCTGTACATCCTAGGCTGTTAAAAGACGTCTAGTATGGTAGATACATCACGTGTGTGTACATCCCTGAGTGATCAGTACACATGGTCCCTTTAATGATATGTACTATATATGCACATGCATAATTCATGATAGTCCCCTCATCACCATCATTAGGTAAATGAGAAATTTACACCTCCAACCAAGTCATAGATATCAACGCTCCATCTGTATCCCTATGGTCAGAAAAAACTTCAATGCCTAACAAGAACTGAGAATGGTCTGGACAAGATGCATGAGTGGGTCTAATTATGTGTCTCTCCTAGATAGGAAGACCGATAATCACTGCAACATCCCATAGGGTGATGGTCATCTCTCCCTTAGGAAGAAGGAATGTGTGTGTCTCTGGTCTCCAAAACTCAACAATGGTAGGAAGCAAGGGGTGATCTACAAATGTGAAATCTGATATGGCAATTCCATAGAAGCCAACACCATGCATGTATGGTCGAATGGAATGTGGAGGCTCCCTGTGGTGAAAATGGTGTGCTCTACGCATCCTGATCGATCGATCCACACCACCCTCTTGCAGGACCTAAGAAATATTGGTATGCTACTGAGTGAGTAGTATGGTATCATCCATCAACATATAAGAAAATGAAATGATTCTTAAGTGTAAAATGTATATATAACATTATGGTCAGCATAATTTTATTACTTTTAGAATGAAAGACATGGCATGTTTATTCACATTATTTTATAAAGTTATTTTTACCAAAAGAATGGGGCATGCCTTCATGTTTTTTAAATCATATTACTAAAGTTTTGTTAATATATGCATTTACCTAGAAAAAGGGTATTTTCCATGATATGGTTTTATATATTTATATATATATATATATAATATTTTCCTTTGTTTTATAGGTGTTTATTAGATAATAGTGTGCTTTTTAATATATATATATATATGATTATCCACATTATGGTTGGTTTCATGATTATTTTTCATATGTAAAGGTTATTCTGCAACTGTTACTAAACATCAAGAATGTATTAGTGGGAAATGAACCATGACACAGGAGGAATAGTGACAACGATGATGGTGATGACATAAAATACTTCCATCACCACCATCTTTGTCACTCTTCCTCCTACATCTTGGTTCATTTCACTAAAATTATTTCTTGAAGTTTAGTTATTGATACAGAATCAGTTACACTAACCTATATTGTTGGATGTGTACTACAAAATGCTCCTTTTTCAGTTTTTATAGCCTCCCTATAGTGGTAGACATAGGTAAAAATAAACTATATACGTCAAATTTTTTTTGATCATGATTACAATAGTGTTTCTGATATTGAAAAATATGATTGATCATATAATCTTAATTATACTGAAATTTTATAACATCTTCTTTGACAGTAATATATGACTCTATTATTTCGTTATATTAATGGTTAATAAAATATCAGATACATAATTTTTTCATAAATTGAGTTAAAGGGAATATTTTTTGGGGGTTACAATTCAACATTATATTTTTAAGATTTAGATATTAGTGTTTCAAATATTGAGTTTTAGGTCTTGGTCTTTTTATTTTTTGTATGGTTTTAGGGTTTATGATTATGAATTCAGAGTTATGGAGTATGTTTTAAGGTTTAGGGGTTATAATTTTCATATTATAGTATAGGGAAGGTGGTTTTGGGATTAGTGTTCTGCTTTTGGATTTTGGGGTTTATAAGACTGAGGAAAAAAGAAAATATAACAACATATAATTCACAAAATGAGAATCTCACAATGAAGAAAATACATCATTATGGATGAGAGTGTGAACTCAACCTAACAATTTTAGGGAATCATTTCAAGTTATCACCATCTTGATGACATATGGTGAATCTCAAACTCTACCCTTTTTCTTGAGGTCAGTCCATCTCTTTATGCATCCTACTGGCCTTTGGTGGCCCATGGGGACACAAATGATTGATGTCAGGTATCACAATCAGCTAGCCTTCGGGCATTCGGAAATAAAAAACTTCCCAATAGGAATCCATGGTGCCACATAATAGTTAGAAATAGTTTCCATCTGGTACACTGGATCAACATATTCTTTTTATGATATGTTCCTAGAGGTACATGTCGTGATGGTGTGTGTGAATGGAAACAATATATCGTTATGGTTTCCACATTGATATTTACTCGTTTCTAGTAATACCCCTATATTTTAATTTATTCAGTTTGTGATGGGGTCTGAACTCTCTTTAACATAAAATAGAGAGTCATATCATCAAGAAAAGGAGACATGATAACCATAATATTCTTCAATATTCTTTTTACACTCTCATTGAATGTGTCTTAAATACCTTAGACCCTACTATATTCCATCTAAGGCTAGTTTTTTCTATCAAAAATGTACTTAACGCAATGATAAAATGTCTCCTAAACTATTGAAGTTATAGGTAGATTGTGAATCCATTTGAAGGCATCATTGATGCACATTACAATGTTTTTAGTCATGTGTATGTACCTCTTCACTCTATCCAAGTTGATGTCCATTTTTCTTTTGGAATCGACATCATATAATCATAAAATTCTTCATTATCCTGGTGGATATGTTTTCAAAGTTATTCCAAACTCCATTGATCCAAATCATATGATACATAGAATAGATTATATTTCAGATAATTTGATTTTATCTTTTCATTGAAATAGTAAAAAATAACAAATATAATGCGTACCAAGCCTAGTGATTACACTCTTCATCAGTTCACTATGGAATTTTTTATACACATTTCGAGCATTGTGTCTAATGCAGAACTGATTATGTGCATGTGGGTATCTCCATGTATCAGTATCCACATTGATTTCCTCATTAATTTATCAATGGAAATCAGATATCAAAAAAACACCCTGAATGTTGGTTAAATGGTTGTTGATACATGCCAAAAACCAACTCCATGATTCATTGTTTTATTTCACTACAATGGAAAAAGAAAAGAAGAAGTGGTTAATGGTTTCCATCATGGGTAGCCTTAATAAAAAATATTTCCTTGTGTTTTCTATATAGAAATGTTTCATCAATAAGAAACTAATGGTTTTCCAAAATGATATGTAAAGATATAGGTGAGGAAAGCCTAGAACAACTGATGAAATTGAACACGAGATGGATAAAGTTTGTTAACATGAGACACAAGTTTGTTTATATAAATATGGAAGAAAACATGGTTATGATGCCTCATTGTGGCTCAAAATTGTGGAAAAACCCTATATGAGTCATCTCAATCCCCATAGACCTTCACTATTGCCTTCTGTTTTTCTTTCCATGCCTTACTATTGGAAATCTTATAACTGAATGTCTATTGTATCCTCTAATGCACAAGGGCTATCAAAAAATATTGGCATATCCTAATCATAATATTAACAATGACTGATACAAATTCTTCATTCAATGTGGTATGATCTTGTGTCAGGATTAGATCAGTGCATGTATGATCTGCCTCAATCATTGAGATTCACTAACCTCCAAATGCAATGTTTGAAATCACCCCTCAAGAGAAATCTAAAATCATCCCCACACTTATTATACCATATGACATATTTACAATGACGTGATTCATGAACTGTATAAATATAGTTCCTCAAAATGTGAAATTACTTTAGCGTACTTTTTAATGCATATTTACTTTGAAAATTCCTTCCAACGTATAAGGTTTTTTCCATCTCACTATACCTATCTGGTATAATATCGGGGAACTCAGTTGCTAGTTTGAGAATATTATTATTGAATTCAGGAACACATGTCATTTCTTCTGACCAAGATGCAAAGAGTGGTGGATGATTTATTTTCGGTTGAGGATTTTACAAAACTAATGAATTTCGAGAAACCTCCTCCCTATATTCTGATGGTCCCTCCTCTACAGCAAAGTTTTCACCATCTGTTTCATTATTACGAAACTCCTCATCCGAAGTCGGATTGGAATGTATATATGGGAGATCATCTAGGTTGTCCTATTTTGAAGCTTTTGGAATAAGATCAATTTCATGGAGAGAACATTATTTAACAACTATTGTAAGTCTACATCACCATATAAATGGTCTTTCTTGATTTATAGTAAAAACATCAACATATAACTCCATTAGATTACCATATGACTGTGGAGAAAATAAATTATATTCTAGGACCCACTATGCATCGATAACAAATAGAAAAGATGGATGCCACAGTGTTGTCGAGAACTGAAAATGTTTATAGCTCATAGAAATGATCTGTTGATTGGACCTCGTATTTAAGGGACCATGAACTCTATATTGAAGGTCAGTTTGAGTTACACAATCAGTTGTACTAACCACTGTTATTGGTGGTGTATTGTATGACGATTCTCGATTTGTTTGAATAATCTCCCCATAGCAGTACACACAGGCAAACATGACTCTCTACATAATAAATGTATCTTTTATCAAAATTACAAAAGTGTAACAAATATTAACAATGACATTTGACCATATAATATTTATTAGAATTTGATCGTAGGATTTCTTTTTATACCCTAAAATATACCAGTATGTTTCATTATATAGAGGATTATAAGAATATAAGTCACATAAAAGTTTAGGAACCAATGTAAAATAAAGGGGAAACATCAATTTATTTTATTTATCATTGATAAAATGAAAACTTTGATCATATAAAGGGAAATAATGAAGAAAAAACACATTAAATAACACATGAATTCTTTATAACATACAATAAATTCATTTACATTTTCCAATAAAATGTGGTTCAGATGAGATGAGTATCACTTTGGATGTTGTAAAATCCAACTTATTTTTTATTTACATGTTAGAAAAATCTTTGAACGATATGTACATCATTTTTGAACTTTCAAAAACTTTCGAACTTCTAATGAGATATCATAGATGTCATCCTAGATGTCATTGGAAGGCCAAATATAACATCCCAAAAAAATAAATAATATGAAAATTTCATATTTATTAATATTTTTTAATTAAATATTAATTTAATTTTGAATTGGATGATATATTCAATTGCATACCTGACATAATGGGTTTCTCTAAAGTGTTATGTTGCAGAAAATGCTGAGTCATACTGAAAAATAAAATATTATTATTATTTTAAATGGTAGTTAACGCCCAATCGTTCTAATGGTAGGAATGAAAAAAACTAACTATAATATGATTATACATGTTTGTTAAATGTTTTTTTTACATTTATCCAATAAAATTCAAAGGCTTAAAATGTGAATGAATCTAATTTTATGTATAAATACACTAATATTATTTAAAAGGTCGATTTACCGCCTTTTGATGGAAAAACCTAATTAAATATATTTTTGGTCACTTTTATATATTCTATTTTGAAAAATAAAACTCTTATTTAGAATCAGGACATCAAATTTTACTTTGGGTATTTTTTTTGTATTTTTCAAATAATTTTTTTTTGTTTAATGAATAAGTGAAAAATTATGTATTTTAATTCAAAAATGCCTTTTAATATAATTTATTAATATGGTTAGATTTTCTTCTTTATTATTTTAAAACTATAATTAGATTATATATTTTCCCTTTAATCCAATTTTGGTCATTGAGAGTAATTTCACTTTGAAATTGGATATAAACAAATGTCAATCTATTTATAGTTATTATTTCATAAAAAGACAGTTTTTTGTTTTGAAAACGAGAATTCATTTTAAATTAATTAATGCATATTCTATATTTGAATATGGTAAAATTGAAATTATGTTTTAATTAATAATATAAAATATTTCTTATAATTAATTTTTGTTATTTTTATGAAAAACATCTAATTTTGATGAATAGTGAAAATACTATGTTGTAGTTAAAAAACTGAATTTTTCATTCAAATGAAATTTTACCACTTCTGTTAATTGAGTTTAAAATATACAAAATACATGGTTTATATTAATAAATAAAATGTGGTTCAATAAGAAGAAAATAATTTTTGGTCAATAGTAACTTTTTAGTTTTATTTACTACGGTTAAAGGTAAATAGAGTAATTAAAGGTAAAAATAATATTATAATAATATTAAATTACCCTAACATGTGTACTAATACTATTGGTTGATAACTTTACAACCATGGGAATCCTTGGGTCCATTTTGGGACCCTATAGAGCCACTTATGAGTGACAATGACACTTTATATTAATTTATTTAATGTAAAGACAAAAATGAAATTAACATAAATCTTTTAGTAAAACAATTTTTATATGGGGTGATATAATTTATATCTTTTACTATAAATATGAATTTTAAATTTAAAAATATTTCTGACATCATGGTATTTATTTATAATTTTTAGACATCATATAAATAAATTATTTGGAAAACAATAACAGTGCAGTGTTTACCTCATTAACGAATGATTTAAATAAATAATATTATAAAAATTAAGAAAATATCCAAAACCTATCAAATTATTATTGGATGAAATTATTTAGAACATTATTAATCTTATCTTATACTATAACTAATTTTTCACCATTAGAAACCAAATATTATTATACAATAAAATAATATTTTAAAACATTTCTAAAGAGCTCCTCATCCCCCTTATAAAAAGCCATCACCTATAACCCATTACTCACACCTCTCAAGCCCCATAGTTTGCCCAAAATCTACTAAATTAAGCTCCATAAATCCCTCTATTCCATTTAGGATCCTTACCTTAGGTATAATGCACATCAAAAAATCCTTTTGGTTCAAACCAAAGGGAGTTACCCGATTTAATGGTTACGCCCTCACATAAGTTATTTTATTTTATTTTATATACCCAACCCCCTAAACTCTTTTTATTATTTTATTTTATATCAAAACAGGTTCCATAAATATAATATGATTTTTTTATGATAAGGATTCTAAATAAACATCCACACACCCCCATCTAATGTGTAATAAACTTACTATTTCTATGGACGGTGAACTACTCCCTCACAAAGTGATGTTTGTTCAATCTTTTCCTACCACCTCTCATGGAGGGAATTATCATGGAACTATACTTGTATATGATATATATAATTTTTTTCTTTTCACTATTCTTATATAATTTTTTATTTTAGAAACATACCTTTATGCTTTCTAATATGTGTAAACATGATAATTTCATTTGAGGAAGTACGGACTATCGACCCCTCGAGGTGATATGATTCATTCAAGACATACATGGAACATATAAAGGATAGAGTTATGAAATTATGTAACATATATATATATATATATTATGATATTATACTGAAATTATGATTTAACAATGTATCATTAACTTCTCATTCCAATAAATATGAAATAGAAATGAAAGTAGTATTCATCCGTACGTATGGCTTACCGTCTCCTTGAACAGTGCATTTCATTTATTATATCCAAATTTTATGTCCTATTTTAAATTCATATATATACTAGATATATATGATATATATGATATCTAAATCATGAATATTATTCTAGAGATAATGGAATTTTGACCACATGGACATTTAGTAATTATAACAAGTTCATTTTTGACTCAAGTTTCGAACATCGACAAAATGTCCAATAAGAACTCAAATAATTAAATAATTTTCATAGAAAGATAAAAATTGATATAAAAGTAATAATAATATTTAAATTTATTATAATAAATTATAAATTAACTTAGTTTTATTATTCAGGTAGAAAAAAGAACAAATGAGTCATATCGGACACAAGGTAAGGGGTTTCTTATCTCACTTTTAGCTCCATGAGATTTATATTAATCACCAATTATTTATAGAATGTGGTGTATTATGTGATGAATAATTATATATATTATCATGATTATATTGATATTAATGGTAATTTGTGATTTATTTTTTCATTATTAATTTTTTTTCATACGACTCGATTGATTACTACGTGCTAAGGGGTTTTCATCTCACTTTTTATTCCCGTGAGATTCATGTTATATATTCCACTATTTCATTTTTTGTGGTTTATTTACTACCAATGATTTTATTCTTTGGTTAAACTAATTTAATTTATGGTTCTTTACATTTTCATTGTATGATCCTTCTTTCATGGGGTGAATGTTTTGTATTTTACCAAATCGTTAAGGGAACCTTTCACCATCTTCTTTTTAATAGACTTCTTTTTTGTAATGTATTTTAATTTACATCTCATTTTGCAAGAATATGTTCTTCTATATCCTTATTTCTGTAAATTTTATTTCCATGTGATGAGATACCATTTTCTCTCTTATCAACTCATTTTTTAAATTTTAAAGTAACGTTGTTAGGCTGTCGAATTTCTGTAAGGGAATTTCTTAACCCAATTTTAATTCTTTGGGATAAACTTATATTTCTTGATATGTTGAGATATGAATATGTATGAATGAAATATGATTTTTACACATAATACCCACTTATATTGGGTGTATTCTTATTTTTCACACATAATTATTCCATTGATTTATCTATAATCTAAGGATATGATCTTTTTTAGGGTCTTTGTCTCAATTTATATTCCATTGAGACTTATTTGTTGTTATACAACAATTAACTTTTATATGGAGTATATAATTCCCTTTGATATATTTTATCATGAATATCTTAATTATCATGATATTATACTCACAGTTTAATTTTATTCTATAATTATATTTATTAAAGTGTTTTTCAAGTGGTAAAGGATTGTTTATCTAAAACATCATTCTAAATGTTTTAATGATTTAATCATCAAAATATTCACTATTAATGTCCATGTTTTCAAAATGGTTTTAAGGATTTATTTATATGGACATTAATGTTTTAAAATGTCAATTTCATTAAAATATTCAAAGTGTAATGGGACACTTTGTTTAAAAGATCTCTTTATTAAATGTTCTAAATGGTTTTGAAATTGGTTTTTATAAAGAATTGATTACGTCAATATCTTGAAATTATATATTGTGACTTCCATGTGGAAATGTTATCTTCCATTATTGCTTCTTTTATGTGTTATGATTTATAATTGTACATGAATGTTTAACTGGTGGTTATGTGATAAAAGAAATGATGGGTGGTGTTGTGATAAACGATGACGGGTGGTTACATTATAACCTCCAATTTAGTGGGTATGGAAGTAGGCCATATGGCTATTCCATTTAGTGATATGTGTTGAAGTTTACCATATGGTTATTCCATTTAAGTATGTTAATGTCCCAAGTTACCTATATATGTTTTGTGTGCTTTTATGGGTTTTATCGTAACATTTTTTATACCAAAGGTTAATCAATGATATTTTATTCATATAAGATTATTTACTACTTCATTAAGGTGAAAAGTATTAATTATGATAATGTATTCATGGTTTACTTGTTGTTTTGAAAAACTATTAGTTTTTCTTCTTTTGGAATCCCTTACTGAGACTTTTTCTCATCCCATGTTTTTTAAATGTTTTTCATATGACATGAAGTAGAATTGGTACAAGGATGGGATCAAGTAAAATATTTGATGTATAAAACATGGAACTAGACATGCTTCTTTTTAAGAGTTTATATTTTATGAAAAAAATAGATACTGAGTAGTAGTGTCTACAAGTAATATTCAAGCTAATATAAACTAGTTATGGCCTAATTCTCTAATACTCTAAACCTAAAAAGATCCACAATTTGAATTCTTGATTTAACTCAAGATTATGTAACGTTTAAGGATGGGTCCTCATACAAAAAACGTTAGATAGTTCAAATATTAAGTACATATCCTTCAAAGATGTTATTAAACTGACAATTAAAAATAATATTAATTTTACCTAATCTACGAAGTGAGACTCATCTTATCCAAACCAAATTCTGTTGAAAAATTTCAACGAATTTATTGTATTTCATAAAGCATTCATGTGTTATTTAATGCATGTGTTCTTCTTCATTTCACTTTTTATGATCATATGTATCATTAGATAATCATTATATGGATTATTATTTTAATCCTATTATATTTATTAATTATTATATAATTATTCATTTCTAATAATAAATATTATTTCTAAACTATATAATCTTCATGATACTAAAATTTTAAAACATTTTCTAATATCATAAACTATGATACTAATGTGTATTATTACAATTTTTACTAAGTTAATCATTATTTAATCACTATTTCATAATTACTATGTTACTAATTACTTAATCATTCTTCAATAACTCTATAATAGAGAAGAAAAAACACATAAAATAACACAATAATGCTCTACAACATACCAGAAATATGAATATTTTTCAACAAAACATTGTTTGGGTGATATGAGACTAACACCTGAAGGGAGGTAAAACCCAACTAATTTTTATTTAATAGCATAATAACATATTCTATAATTATGTACAAAACTTATTACTAAGTACATATCTTTAGATGATTTTATTAACCTACCAAAAAAATAAACTAGATTTTACCTCACTTCTAAAGTCACACTCATCTCATCCAAATGATGCTTAATTAAAAAACGTCAAGGTATTTCCTATATTTATTAAAACATTCATGTGTAATTTATTGTGTTTGTTATTAACCATTTCATTTTATATAATCATAATTTTAATTTTATCTGTGATAATTATTATTAGCTAATCACTACATGTATTCATCTTTCAATCCAATGTTATTCAGTAATTAATCTACAATTAATCATTACTGATAAAAACTATTATTTCGAAACTATATAATATAAATGATACTAAATTTTTTTATCATATGAAAATATCAAAAACAATGATATTAATGTTTCTTAAAACAACTTGTAACCAATAAATCATTATTTAATCACTAGTTAATCATTATTATGATATTATTTAATTATTTATTTTGTAATATTTAATATTATGATATTCATTAGTTAATTATAATTAAATAATAAGATGTATTATTTTTTAATCCTAAGTTATCATTAATTAATCTCTAATCAATCGTTACTAATAATATGTATTATTTCTAAACTATATATTACTAATTATACTACTTAACAAATAAAATCTTAAAAATGCACTAAAAATAATTCAATTACTAATAATAACATTCATTCTTTAATGCCTTTTATCTTATCTATTTCATTCTATAACATCATAATTATTATTTGATCATTGATAAGTATACTAATTTTATTTTTATTTTCTTCTGTATTTTTTGTAGTTTATAAATAAAATTTGAATTATCTTAAGCATATCCCCAGAGAGTGTCAAACTAGGAGTGCATCAAGGCTCGTTGTCATTCACTAGTTCCTGTTCAAGTCCAGCTCAAAGTAGTGTTATCGGGTTTAACCTCTAGGAACATATGTACTGGATCCACATCCACATTTTTGTATCCAAACGGGGATGTTTTTTCTTAGATTACCACATAATCTTTATGCTACCAAAAGTTTAAAATAAATAATCATATATTATTCTATACTTAATACATACATAATATATACTTAATCATTACTAATAAAAACTATTAATCCAAACTATATATAACTAATTAAACAACCTAATAAATTTTTTTTTAGAATTTACTAAACTACTTAAAACATTAAATATTGAGAACTAAAAAATTAAATTAAATAAAAAAATTTAAATAAAATAGAAAATAACTTTAAATGATGCTTCACAATAACCTCTATCTTTTGGACCACTGAATCCACCGAATGGAAAATGATTTTTTTAGAGGGAGAAGATGTGGATTTATTAGAGATGTGGTAAAAATGATGTGAGGCGAAGGGGGTGGGTGTGGTAGACCTTTAATTAGGACCTAAGGGAAATGTGACATCACCCCCACCATCTTTTCCATGTCATAGATCCTAGAAAAAGGAAAAATGGTAGATAAAAGGCATAATCACTGATGCCGAATTTAAGGTGTATTTTTAAAATAATTTTAACAACCATTATTTTTAAAAAATATCAAAAAACGTATTAAAAAATCCTCTATTTTGGTTTAGATCCCATTAAACACCTGTATAATGGATATAATAATTTTATTAACTTATAAATGAATTATATTAATATTAATTATATCATATAGTGTCCTTATATAATTTATTATAAACTACTCACCAATAATCTTTCATCACTTGGATAATTTTGGGTGTTGATTGTCTTTTTTTTCTTGTTTGTTTTGAAGTGTAATTTTTTATTCCATTATAAAAGAACATAATTTAATCATCTTAAAAATGTAAAAATGATATAAATATTATATATATTCATCATATATGTTCTTATATTAATCAATTTTTTTTGATATAGGAAATAAAATAAACCACTCATGGAGACAATATGCCATACTTACACATGAACGTCATTTTCCTTTTATTTTCATCATAAAATAACAAAAGGTAAATGATATATATGTGTATAGTATAATTATAGAATTATATTTATGTTATAAATGTCCCATATTTTTATTAAACCCATTTCAATTAATTACATGCATTTAGTGAATGAATAACATTTTATTGAGGGGGCAATGGTCCACACATCAATAAACAATGTTATCGTATTCTAAAAGAATAGAACACAAAATGTAATGTGTTATAAAATAATTATAGAAGAATAAATAAATTAATGATATCATATATAATAAATGATACATCATTATTTATATCCTTTAAATGTGGTAATGAAATAATGAAAAACATCGGTTTGCAAGGTGGTAGTCCGCCGTACACAAAAATGATGATTGTGTATCCCATTAGATGGAAGTGTGGGAAGGTACATGTAAAAACAAAAAGATAAAAACATATCATTATATTAAGGATAATTATGTTATTATATAATCAATATATTATAATTATTTAAGTGGCAGATAAACAGATAAAAAAATAAAGTGGTAAAATATGAAAAATTTTACATGTTAGAAATCTAGTCACACACCAAATATGTGAATAAATTAATCATGTATTTTCATGAAACATGGTAATGAAATAAATTAAAATATGTATTTTTAAAAAATATGAATGCTTTTACATTTCTTAAATTAAATATAGGTTATTATAAATATTACTTAAATCTAAAATTTTATATACTCTATCAATGATAGTGTATCCACTTAGGTAATAAATAATTAATCAGTTCCAAGGTGGCCAATAATACCTAATTTACCTTTTATATATCAATTATTTAATTTTCCCACCATCATTATCTCAATATAAGTAAGATATTAAGGGTTTTATTTCCCCCAATCATATTTTTTCTAAGAAGTTAAACATATCTCTAAATCCTTCTTCTTATGTACCATTTAATACATACATTCAAATCCTTTAAGAAATCAAATTCTTGTGAAATCCTTATATATTTAAAAATTAAATTAACAAGTAAATCATTGATAAAATAATCAAAAAAAATAATTTTAGAATCCTAATACAAGAACATTAAAAATTACTCATTATCTTTGGTAATAGAATAAGTTTCACTTTTAACCATTAGTTTCTTCTCAGGTATATTCCCTTGAAGTTTGGGGAATTTATTTTCATAGTGACTTATTTTACTATTGTTAAAGCACTAAATTTCATGTTTTTCTTACTTCACATTTCATTATTTTTCTGATGTCCCCTTTTTTATCATTTATAACAAAATCCCTTTCACATAAATAATGTACTACATTGTTTCATTCCACAATAATCACAGATGGTAAGATAACTCTTTCTCTTATTTCCTTTACCCATATTTTTCCCAGTTTTACAATAGTTTGTGTGATTCCCTCCAAATAAATAATACATTGATTAATATTTATCTATATTTTTTTAAAATGGTAATATGTCCTCATATGAGGAGAGTTTTTGGGAGACTATTTACTTTCGAAGTAGTATCTTAAGACCAAAAAGATGTTATCCTTCATACTCCTTATATCACATGTATTATAGAGGTTTACATTTATAATTTTAGGTTCCATTTATAAATTAATACACATAAGGTATTAGATCATATCATTTTGGAACATAATTTACAATCCCAAAATTTTAGAAATAAATAACATAAATTAAAAAATTTATGCATCGCAAATCTCGTAATCATAAAGATGATTTCTTTTAGAAGTTGTTATATACGTATCCTCAAATCCTGTCATAGGGTTATGTTATCCAATCTATGTTTTCCAAAATACAGTTTCCAATATTTAAACTATCCATTCTTTGATATAAACTATAATGAAACTGACCCAAATATCCTAGATCTAGTGGCCTTGTTTATTAAATAAGTATATTATACAAGGAAATAATGTCCCCATGGACTAAAGAGTTTAGTATATTTGGATTCATTGATCACATACATGATACCCATATTACATTGGGGAGAAAATAAATTTAAATATAAAAAAGATAATAAACATCATCCTTGAAACTCATTCTATGAATTCATATTCATATCATAGAGAAATGAACCAAAATAATGGTGAGATCAAATAATCGATAAGAGTTAACTATAGCTGAAGAAATCATGAATTAAAAATGAATAATAAATATAAAAAGGTAAATATCTAAATAAATATTCCATTTAGATAAGTGAATATAGAATAAATAATATGGTAAAGTATATAACTAAAAACACATTCCATTTATTAAATAGATAGAGAATGAAGTGAATATATGTATTTTGAAATATTTAAAGTCCTTGGGATAATAATAACTAAATTCTGAATGAATAAATTTTTAAATAAAAGACACCATTTTTTTCATGTACATGGAACCCTTACCATCACGATCTCTTCTCAAGAGATTTTATAACTACTATAATTTGGCCACCATATTCATCTCAGGAGACTACCGATGCATCCAAAGGATTTACATAACTTATCATAAACCTAGTTAATTCATGTAAAAATCATTCCTCATTTATCTAATAATATATTTAATTCACAAATAATTTACCACATAAAATAAGCTTATTGACAAAAGGATTGGAATTTATCAATATTTCCCCAATTAAATTAAATAACATTCAAAGTAAACACCATATGTAAAAATGGTATATGGTTTAAAAAATAATCATATCCACTAAAAATGAATATTAATTTTTATAATAAATTTAAATTAAAATAAATAATGATTATAAGTAAGTGATTATTTAAAGAGAATGTAAACAATCATGAAATAATGTGATATTTCCAAATTAACTTTTACAACATAGAAAGTTTCATGTTAAAACCCCTTGGATTGAATAATTCAATGAGAACTATTAAACATGATGAATTATGATATAATAATTATATTAAATTTTATAATGGGTATTATATACACCACATCAAACTGAATTGGTATATTATAAAAAATAAGTCTCAATGGAAGGTTAATTGGGTAGAAATCTCTTACCTTATGTTATTTTATGGTTGAATGATAATTCTACTCCTATAAAATAGTGTTAATAATGTTATTAAGTTATAATTGAACCATATTAATATTTATAATATCATTTATATTTCGTTTACAACATATTATAACCCATTCAATAATAATCTCTCATCATTTTCATTGTTTCGGGTGTTAATTTCCATGTTTTTCAAGTAATTTTTGACTTGTAATTTTTTCCCTATTGATTTTTATAATGATTTAATAATCTATAGAATTTAAATAATCATGTAATTATTATATATATTTATTACATATTTATTTATATTTATCCATTATTTTTGGAGATAGGAAATGGAATAATACGTTCATGGATACAGTCAGTCGTACATAAACACAAATATTGTTTCCACTTTTATGTGGTATTAAAAAATTAATGGTAAATGAAATATATGTTTATATTATAAATAATGTTTAATATTTATGACAAATATTTTACATATATTTATTAAAACAATATTTAATAAATTCCATTTTAAATTTTGAATGAATCATATCACTTTATGGAGGCTGTAGTCCACATGTCCACAAAAAATGCTAATATATTCACAAAAAATAGAAATAATGAAGGTATGTGTTATAAAATTTTTATATAATTATTATTTTATTTTATATTTCTTATATATCATATAAAATATATAAATACATAATTAGATACCACCTTTAATAGTGGTGATGGAAGACCAAAAACAATAGTTCGTGAGGTGGTAATCCATCATGCACTCAAATGACAATTGCATATCCCATTTGATAAAAGTGTATGAAGGATTAAGTCATAACCATAAGTTAAATTATGTAACTAAATTTAGGACTCTTAAGTTATTTTATATTCAATATATATGAATAATTTAAGGGTTTTGTAATGAAATAAAACACAATTTTCATTGAAGAATGATACTTCTTTTTTGGGTAACCTCTATTGGTTTATACCAAAAAAATCTTTGGTTGGAATTTAAAATAATTTTTGGCTTCTAGCTTTTGGTAATTTATTTCTGGGAGATTATTTGGGATGGTTTTGTAACATCCAAAATTATTTATAGATGTGAATAATTGAGTGGTGTGAATAAAAATTTATAGTGGAGGAGGAGTGATATTCTTATAAATACCAAAAGTAAAACAATTATTGGAGGTATCCCAAACCTAATGTGATAAAAATTGTGATCAATAATGAGGGGTAGGAAATATTTGGTTTGAAAAATCCTCCAAAAATAATAAAATATTTTTTGTAAATTAATTATTTAGTCTTTATGTTTACTCAATGTTGCCACTTTAATTTTTTACAATGGTAACTAGTTTTCTAACAAAGGTAATTTTTCCATTAAGAATAAATTAATGTGATTATTATTATATAAGATGCAAAAAATGATTATAAATATGAAATTAAATATTCAAAATAAAAATATTATTTGTTTTGAAAATTAATATTAGAACAAGTGAATATAACACACAAAAACACAACATTAACATTAACTGGACTAACAATGTTTTTACTGATTTGTGGTCAATATATTATTTATGAAACAAAAATTGGTAAATTAATATAAAATATATAATATTTATTAACATTTTAAAATATATTGGTATAATATATGAATTTTTTAAATTTATATCATTTAGTAAAATATTATTTATTATAAAATACCATTAATGTTAAGTTTTCCATACTTCATTAAATTTGAATTTAAAAATAACAAGATAATTATATAATTAAAATATATTATTTTCGAACATGTGTAACATCATATAATGATTAAAAATATATTTAAATACTATAATTGATTTCATTTACATAATATTTAATATTTTTAGTATCATTTATCTAATGAAAATATTACGTTAATAATTCAAGCGATGATGTATCTTAAGAATTTTATAGTCCTAATTAATATCTAAAAGTAAAAGATAAATTATCAGGATAAAAAATCATTTACCCTTATAATGTAATAATTATAGCTGAAAATATGTTTTTACCTATCTAAAAAATTTATATACATTAAAGGCATGATGTTTCTTGTCTTTATTTCTCCATCTTAACATATTATAAATGTCAGTTTCATGGAAACGTGTTCCCCAAAATTAAAAAATATTAAACCCCAAAGTCATAGGGCTCTATGTATTGACATCCCATGTGTGTTTGTTATGTTTTGAGTCATTTCTACACTTTATATTATTAATTTTACTACTAATTAAACTCATTTTAACATTAACTACTATAAATAATTTTAATAGCATTAACTATTTGTTATGATAAAAAATTATGTTGATTTTAATATAATATAAATATTATGCTCATTAAAAATACATATATCCATTTATAAAAATTTGATTCACACTATTTGGAAAATTAAATTTTTTTTTAATCCCACAGATGCGAATAAAAAGTAGGTTTTTAAACATAAAATGTTCAAAAATTTAGAATTTTTTAACATAAAACATTAATAAGATAATGAATGAAATGACCTATATTGGATAATATGATATATAATTTAACTAATTTTTAATATAAAAAACATTAATATATAATTTAAATTTAATATTTTTTTAAACAAAAAGAGAGTTATCAACTAAAATGATGTATTTTACACTATTTTACAAAAAATGAAACTTCACATGAAAATACCAAAAATTCACTATAAGATAATTTTTACATTCAAAATTAAAAAATGATGCCTATTTTCAAAAATAAAATTTATAAAAGATTCATAATTTAGTTTTAAAAAAGGAGTTGCATTAAAAGCCGATGAAACTACCTTTAAAAAATACAACTGTTTATGCATAAAACTAGATTTGTTCTTATCATATGTCTATCAAACATATAAGATTAATTTTAAAAAATTATATTGAATATATAATATTTATATTTTTCATAAGTTAGTTATTCATTTTCATTCCCTCAAATTTGACATATTGGTTATAACTATTGAATTAAATTATAATAATAATATTACTTGGAAAAACCTGGTATTGCATGTAAGATAAGGCTTCGAAACAATTCCGTGTTGAATTTAACAAAATTAAACTCAATGTTGCATGAATTATAAGATATTGAATATATTTAAATAAATATATCATAATGTCTTAAGATGTAATATTCCCTTCAATGCTTGGTGATGTGTGTCACATACTCTATTAAATACAATAATATTGTTTTAGAATTTTGGGGTGTTACATTCCCCCATCATAAATAAATTTTATCCTTGAAATTAAAACAAGATATTCATAGTAAAAGGCCTGAAATTTGGAAAATAAAATATTTTAAAGGACACATTATAAAATATACAACAAAATTTTCTTTTAAAAAAGGGTATGTGAAGTATAAAGGTAACATAACTAGTTTCCCAAATAGAATAACAAAGTTGGGAAATGAAAAATTTCCCATTGTAGAGAAAAATGATAATCAAATATTGTGGGTAGATATAGACAAAAATTTTAGGGGAATTTTTTATCCACAAATCCCTAATCTAGAGGTGTGAATTAAAGTCATTGATGTTATAAAAAAAGATGAAATTTTGGAAATATTTTTACATCAAGAACCACTTCTTATATTTGATTAATTATGTAACTCTCTATGAATACTGAGAAATATACTTACTTGATAAATTTATATTTTATAACCACAATATTATCCTTTGGTTGTGCCTTTTAACTATTTATTCTTTATATATTAGCACAGTTAGTATGTTATGGTGAAGTAATAAAACAATCTCTAGAACCTCATTCAAATATCAACATAAACCGTATCATAAATGGTGATATTTTATAAAATATTATGATCCAACACTTATAAACAAGGTTACTGAGTTTACAAAATGAAAGTTTTAGTCATCATGGAGTTCCTCTTAATTTTTATATTCCAAATAGGTGAATACTTTCATCGTGTATATTTAAGAAACATAGTAATAACCTAAATTACTATATACCCTTATTGAAGACATGCATTCTTAACTATTATTTATAGTTTATTAGATATATTACATAAATAAAAAATGGTGTAGAATCCATCAATAATAGAATGAATATATTTCCAATAATTAATTAATCCCTTTCATGGTAGTCAATAATATGAAATTTACATTATTCATATCAGTCATTTATTTATCCAACCATAATATATGAATATAATGAACATATAAGGGTTATATTTCTCAAATTATTTTTTTACATGAATTTAAACTTGACACTAAATCATTTTTATTAGTACAATTCAATACATGATTTCATTTCCTATAAAAATTAATATTGTTGTACAATCCATACAAATTTCATAATTCTCATAACAAGTACATAGTTGGTAAAATATTAAAACAACATAATTAATGAATCCAAATACAAGAAAAATAATGATTCCTATTTTTATATGTTAAAATAACACACTTTAGCATCATCTATTAATATTATTATAATATATATTCCCATGAAAACTATGGAATTTATTTGCATCATGACCTATTTCACGATAGTTGAACCACTAAATATCATTTGGTTCTTTCTTCCCTTTGTATAATTTTTCATGGTTTTCCCCATTTCTGTATTTATAAAAAAACTTCCATTCCATTTATAATAGAAATAGGGTATTTTTACACAATAATCACAATTGGGAAAAGACTTCTATCTCTAGTTTCATTTATCCATATTTTTCTCAACTGTACTATTGTTATTGTGATTCCCTCCATATTCATAAAACATAGAGAAATATTTCGTTGAATTATTAAATTATGATACTATATACTCATATGATGAGAGTGATTGAGAGACTATTTCCCTTGGGTATATTAGATTAATTCCATTAAAAGAATGATCATTCTTACTACATGGATCATGTGAATTGGGGGGGGGGGGGTCGCATTAATTACTCTAGGAACCATTTATAAATGACTACATTGGACATATTAGATTATATCATTATGAAACATATTTCATAATCCCAAATCTAGTGAAATGAATAATATAAATTAAAAAAATTATTCATAGAAAATATCATAATCATAAACATTATTTCTTTTGTATGTTATTATATACTTATCCTAAAATTCTATCATAAGATTATGTTCCAAAATCTATGTTTTCATAATTCAAGACTCCATTGTTATTACTAAACTTACTCTAATTGACACAATAATGATCCTAACCCTAGTATCCTAGAGTTGGTGACTTAAATCATTAAATTGGAATTAGATACATGGAAATCACATCCTAAAGGACTGAATAATTTTGAGATTTTGGGAATCCAAATTACATACATGATGCCAATATTATAATTGGGATAGAAAATTAAACTCTATAAATAAAAAGGCTAATAATTTTAATCCTTGAAACTTATTCCAAGAATTTATCTTCATATATTTATGAATATAATGAAAACAATGGAGGGATGAAATTCTCGGTAAGGTTTAATTACAATGGAAATTATCATGAATCAGTAATTAATAATCAATATATAAATGTAAATAATTGAACACACATGACATTAAAATATGACAATATTGTATAAATAATATGGGAAAGTATATAACTAAAAACAAAATCCATTTAATATATATAATTATAATTAAGTGCATCTATAGACCTCATCATAGAAAAAATAATTTGGATAATAATAATTGAATACTAAATAAAATAAAATTCTTAAATCTTTGAAACCATGTTTCCTAGGTAAATGGAACATTTATTGTCAATATCTATTCTCAAGATACCGATACATCAAGGCGGTTCAATAACCGGTCCCCGACCCCTGTTATGCATGTTTTTAAACTTACATATATATCTAATAATCCATTTAATTCATAAAAAACACCCCTTATCAAATATCTTTATTCAATAAAAGATACATATTTATCAACATTTCCCTAATTAATAAAATAAAACTCAATGTAAATTCCATATGTAAAAAAATAATATAGTTTAGGAAATAATAAAATAAAATAAAAAATAACATAGATATTTAGGATACATTTTTCAAACAATAACAAATGATAATAAGGAATTCAATTTTTCAATATAATTTTTACAATCAAAAAATAAGTGAGATTGTAAATAAATTTTTTACCACTAAGTAAATTTTAAATCAAAAGCCCTTGGATGGGATAATTCAATGTGAAAAATATAATACCATGATTTTCAATTGAATCATGATATTAAAGGAAAAAAGTGTATGTATATACACCAAATCAAGGTCAATTGGTCTATAATAGAAAATAAGACTCAATGGAATGTAAATTGGGATGAAATACCTTACCACACGCTCTCTTCTGGGTGAATGCTCTCTCAAATCCAGTATAACGGTTTTAATATTTTTATTATATTCTAACATAATGATATTAATATTTATTATATAATATGTAGACTGTTTATAACATATTATATCACATTCATTAACAATCTTTCATCATTCTCATTGTTTATTGTGTTAATTTCCATTATTTTTGTGTATGTTTTGACTATATTTATATATTATTATTTATATGATAATGATATAATCACTTTATCAATGTAAATCATGATTTAAATATTATAAATATTCTATATATATATTTATAGTAATACATATATTATATATATAATAAATGATACACACTATTCATGATGAGGGTAGGTCGTATGTACGCCCGAATGTTATTTCCATTTTATTATAATATTAAATGGATTAAAGGGAAATGATTTATACATGTTTAATATGATTAAAAGGTATTATTTATTTCACATATTCAAAGCTGGTTTTCTAAACCCCTCTTTAACACATTCTATATAAATCATTTATGAGTCACTTCTCTTTGAGGAGATGGTAGTCCACACGTCCACCAACGATGTTATCATGTTCACACAAAAATGGAATCATGAGAGAATATATTATAAAACATTTTAATAATCAAAAATAAATTATATATATAATATATATAATATATTAACTATAAATCCATCATCATTTCCAATCTTGAATGGTGGTAATGGAAGAACTCATGATATTGGTTTTCTATAAGGTAGTTCACTGTACACCCAAACAATGATTTCATTTACCATTTTTGAATGTGTGCGAAGGTGTATGAGGTAGTATTAAGATTAAAATCTTAGTAAATTAAGGATAATTATTTTATTATATAATTAACATATAATACTAATATTATGTGATGGTAAAAAAAATTCTCATTGAAGAAGGTCACCTATTTTTTTTGTAACCCCTCTTGTTTTATACAAAATGGCATACATGGTTGGAATTTTCAACAAAGGAAGTCTTACTGGATGAGGGGAGGGATGTTGGGACTTTTTTTGGGAAGGCTTTGGATGATCCAAAATGGTTGATTATTGTCAAGAAGTGATGAGGGTGAATGTCTTTTTTATAGTGGAGTAGAAGTTACATTCTTTTAAATACGAAAAATTAAATACTATTGGGGTTCCTACCTAACCTAATTTATTGAAAAATCTAATCCATAATCTAGGAGAGGAATTAAATTTTGATATTAAATTCTACAAGATAATTTAAAGAACGTTTTTATCAATTAATTCCATAGAATTTAAGATTAATTATTGTTACCCATTTTTAATTTTACCATAGTAACTAATATTCTAACCGATGTAATTAATCCATTATGGTTAAATTAATGTGGCCCTAATTATTAAAGTTTTACTCACTGCTTATTAATATGAAAAAATTTAGTAAAATTAAAATTCCATGTGTTTTGAACCCTAATTTTAAAACAAGCACATATAATACGCAGAAACAATGCTTCAACATTAATTGTACAAATTGTTTTTACTGTTTTACTGTCAATATATTAATTATAAAAAAAATTATCCATTAATAAAGAATATTTGATTTTTATTAACATTTAAAAATCACATTTCAGATATATTATTTCTTCATAAATTTAAATCAATTAATAAAAAAATTATTGCTAAATAATATTAATGTTATTTTTTACATTATTTATTTAATTTGAGCTTTAAAATATAAATACAATTATATAATTAAAATATATTATATTGAAACATATTTAAAATGATATAAAAATATAAAAAAGTATTGGAATATAATAATTCATTCCATTTACATCAATTTTATCATTTTTAGCATCATTTATCTAATTAAATAATCTAATAAACCATTTCAACATTGGAAATTCTTAATCATTTTATATAGATAAATAATCCCTAAAATTGAAAATAAGTGATATTGATAAAATATTAATTTAAATTCCAAATTAATATTTATTACAAAAAATATTTTTTTTCTTTATATTGGTGTTTTTTAACATTAAATGAAAAGATGATTTCTTTTTTTCCCTTACATAAATTCTTATATTGATTTCATTCATGGAATATTGTTCCCCAAACTAATAAAAATAGAACCAAAATCAACATGGCTCTACATATGTACAGAAAATGGAAATTGGATAAGTGGTGGGTCATTCGTAAACCATATATTCTATATTTGACAACTAAATAAACACATTTGTACCTTCAACACTGTAATTAATTTTAAATTAATATACTTATTATTGTGTTCAAATGTTTATTTTATCATATTATACTTAAAAAATTATTCATATTCCAAATATGCATATCCATTTTTCCAAATTCAATTCATAGAATTGGAAAAATTAAATTTAATGTTAATCACATAAATATGGACAGAAAAAAGGGTTTTTAATATTAAGGTGCTCAAATATTTAGAGTGTTTTTACATCAAACATCAATAAGTAATTTATTCCAATAAACTATATTGTATTAATAGATATATAATTGATTACCTTTTATTTTAAAACCAATTTAAAATGTAAAATAAAATTAATTGTTTTTAAATTTATTGTTAAATTAAAATGGATTAATTTTCATTATTCATAAAATAATGAAACATCCCAGAAGAATAAAAAAAGTTCACCATATGATAATTTTGAAATTATATATTAGAAAATGAATTTTATTTTGAAAAATAAAATTCATTAATGGGAAAATATTCCGTATTAAAACAGGATCACCATTAATATGTGGAAAAACCTCATTTAGGAAAATTAATCTTTGTATAAATTAAATTGGCTTTTTTCTTATCACATGTATTTCAAAATTATTAGTTGAATGTAAAAAAATAGACCAAATAATATATATATATATATATAAGTTATCTAACCCTATTCATATACCTAAAAATTTATAATATGTGTTATAACTATTAAATTAAATAACAATATTAATAGGACTTTTTAAAACTCACTCTTGCTTGTAACAAAATCCATCGAATAAAGACCATGTTGTTTTTAATAATAAATAACTCAGTGTTTCATATATTGTAATATATTTAGTGTATTTAAAAAAATATTTTATAATTTATTTAGATGTTAAATTTTTCCATACTCTTTGTGTTGCATGTCACATACCCTATTTAATTGAATGTTATTATTTTATAATTTTAGGGAGCTATATCCATAGTTTTCCTTGGAGATGTCATGAGTATAGAGATTTTTTATATTTCCCCTATGAATTTATTTTTTTATATATTAGTGAATACCCAAAAATCTAGAATTTATTATAGGTTATTTAAAATTCAATTTAGTATATTATTGAATATTATCTAACAATATGGGATATTATTATCATATGGAGGTGTTAATGGGAATAAATGAGTTAAATAGTTTGAGACTAAGTCCATGATAAAAAAAATATTATATTGGAATTAAAAATAATCTTATTAAAATTTAATATCTAATGAGAGTGGAGTCATAAGTGGGAATGGAAAATTATTATTCCCAACATAATCATGTACAAATAAAAATAAATCATAAGATCATTACAAATTGAAATAGTAATACAAATATAATTCAACAGTGAAATGCAAGAATAATGTATAAAACCCATACATTTATATATCACTTACAAAATATTTTTAATTAACTCATAATATACTTAGTAATTGGGATTTCTAAATAGAAATGTTAATAAGGTTATGGAAACCCTTATCCAAATATGTCTCTTCTGAAAAACACTTAGGATCAGATCAAAGAGAAAATAGATTCAATTTTTGGAGCAATTGTCTATTTATGTCTCTTAAAAAATATTACTGTGAGGGAAAATTAGATAAAACCCATGAATAATTTTTTTTGGGGGGATAATAATGGGATAAAAGTTGAGTAATTATAAGAATTATTGATAATTGTTTATTAATATTTAAGTAGAGGCCTTGGAATATTGGCTTGGAAGAATGGAAAACCATTATCTTTTCCATGGTTTTAAAAAATTTCATTTTAAATTTATGAAGTTGTTTTATTTTCTAGTCCCAAAAAAACCCTTAAATTTTTCACTTTTTAATATGAAGAATACTCTTATTCATAATGAAGTATTTTTAAAATCATATATTATATTTATGGATTGGTAATCATCCTCACCAATTTGTAATATTAATTTTATTATTTAAAATTATATTATGTTAGGGAATAAATATTTTGTGGTTGATCAAGACATTATATCATTTAAAATAACATTTTTTAAACCATTATTGTGTAATAATACTGACCATTTACTATTATTGTACTTTATTATTTACCAAAATATTTTACAATCATAGATAATTATGAAAAAAATAACCATTAGATCATTTTAATGAGATGATTTCTAATTTAATTACATTTTTTATGAAAATAATATTTTATCTATGGGAAATTTAATTATGAAATAAAAACACTTATGTATATAAAAATCACACATTTGTTGATATGATTTTATAAAATAATTTCTATGAAATATTTATCTATATTCATTTTTATTCATTTTTATACCACGTTTATTCCATAAATTATTATTTTTGTCAAAATAGCAACACACCCTGCATAATTTTCATTAATTTTAGAGTATGATCCTCAATATTTCATGACTTTAGTGGTACTGTATATTGTCAAGTGTTTTATAGAATATGATACTACTATTGTTGTAATTTTAATCATTTATAATATACTATTATGATAAAATATTATAATATAAATTGTGATATATTTTTTATGATTAATTATTTATTTATTGTAGTAAAAATAATATTTTATATAGTATATGTCATTTTCCAATGAAATTTGTAATGTATTTAACTTTATGAGTGATTATTGTGAATTTCAAATTTATTAATTTAAATTATTTGTTTAAGGTGATACTATATAAATTTGAGAATAATTTATCCGGAACTGCCATTATCAATATTTGGGGAAAACATGTTCAAAATTAGTAACATAAAATATCTATTAATTTTTTCAAAAATAATTATTTTTCTACATTGATGAAATTATTTGTATAAAATAATCAATTATCATTATTTATATTTAATCAATGTTGATGTAAGTCTTATTACCACCAATTTATTATTTTTTAAAATTTTAGTTACTTAGTTAACATGCCATGCAAAATTTTCATTAACAAAGATATTAACATATCATAATATACTAAAATAATCAAATTTAAGTCATGATCCTCTATGTAGAGACCATATTAATTAAAACTCAAGATCTATGTATTTAAATGTAAAGTCTTATTTTTAATTCTCAGTTCACTATAGAAATAAGTGTTGAATGTTTTTCATAGATTTTATAAAAATAAAACAAAAAGATAATTATCATATCAAATAATTATTGAATTGAAAAAATAATGATTTTTTTATGAAACATTTATGATTATGATATTCTGTATGAATTTTAAAAAATGTATTATTTTGACCAATGTGAGATGAAAATTGTGTCACATTTGAATAATATAAAATTCATAACATAAAGATAAAAATATTGATAAAAAATGAATATTAGATAAGATTACATTTATAATGAACTTCTAAAAGAAATAAATGAATAATTGAGATACACTAATTGATTTTGATAATCCACCTTTCAAGAGGTGAGGTAGAACCCTTACGAGGCCCGTAGGCGTAAGTATTACATGGCCCGTAGGCCTTAGAGTAATTCATTTCCCATAGGCTTTCAAACATTACATACAACCCAGAATAACTACTTAGAACTGCTCCTCCCCAGCATCTTCATCGTGATTGAGATACACTGATTAAATATTTGTAATTTTACAAAAACTTTTGAAGAACAATTTCAAAAACATAATTAAAATATTATTTTTTTTTAAAAAAAAATTAATTTTTCTAACCTCAATTACCAATAAAAATAAATAATATCAACATTAAAATTCTTATGAAACTCACAACTGTGTTCATTAGTAAAATTATGTTTTAAATAATCAATTATTATTTCATCCCCTTTATACCGAGTAGGATAATGGCTAAGTAAAAATTATACAGTAAAACTACCAACGAATTTACATTTTATATTTTGAAGAAAAGTGTAAATAATAAATTATATAAAACCATTATTTAATGAATTAAAATAAAAAATATTGATTAATTTGATCTATAATATATTAAATAAAACACATTATGTTTCTTAAACATATAATTTGAAAATAATTTGAAATTTTTATGAAACTATTTTCAATAATTCAAATAAAAAAGCATGATATAGAATAAAAAACATCCAGTGAATAACTTATTCTCTATTTAAAATGACATTAGATTTGAAATATAAGGAAAACCCCATTGTTTGATTGTTATGGTTAATGGATAACCATTAATTTTATATTTATTTAACTACATCACTATACAAAATCAATATTAATAAGATTACAATGTATTGAAAAGTCATGAAATAAATGTCCACAAATATTATTTCAACCACAAATATATATGAAAATGAAAATAACTCCCAGTATATCATTATAAACAAAGATGATTTATATATGAGATGTATATTAGATTTTAAGATAAAAATAATGTTTATGAGAAAATATAAAAAATTATAAACTTTCTATTTAAAGTACATACTACTAAAAATTTAATTTAATTTAAATATTTTGTTAAATAATTATTTTAAAAACATATAAATAAAATTTATATGTATGGTGTTGGAGTTTGAGGAACATATAAAATCATAGTTCAAGTAATGAACCCCATGATTGATGTTGATTTATAACTAAGGAAACACCTTAATTTATAGTTATTGTATCTATAATTATGAAAGATACAAAAGTAGATAATCTAATATAGTTATTAGATATATTAAATAATGAAATCTTACAATAAACTGTGAATATATATTTGAGTGGATGAAATAAATATAGGTACATGGCATATAAATAACCTTTTCCTGAATATAGGGGTATCCAAGGATATATCCCAACTTATGAAACCCCAATTATCGATGTTCAATATAAATTTCAAAGAAGTTTATATAATAAGTCAGTTTTTTACATCTATATACATAAGAATAAAGGATTATTTCATGTTAGGGGAAAGATACCCTTGATAAAAAATATCTATATTTCCTCATATAACTTCCAATTCCTTTAATGAATTGATTTTTTTTCTCAGTGGCGGCCTTAGGAAAATTTTCTCCCACACTATGATAGATGTTGTTACTTTCATTTAGGTTAGTTTTATTGGATCCAATAGTTGACTCATCCCCTAATAGAATGTTGACCATAATAATTTTCCCCCCAAGAACAATCAAAACATCATTATATATATATTTCCACCCCATAATGATTATTTAATTTATATATAGGTCCCCATTATATCAATGAATTTATATTTTATATAGGTTCTCACCCTAAAAAATAACTAAAAATCTTCAAAGTGGTTAATGAAATTATGATTCATCAGTGAAGCATAAAGTACTTCACCTTGTTGTGAAATGTAAATCTTTTTTAATAATGATATTAATTAATATGATTCGATCATCCACCATAGAGTTTATCAAAATGTTAATTAATTATGTTTTTTAGTGTTCTTCTCCATGATATCATAACCATAATTTTTCATAAATGTTTTACCCCTGAAGATCCAATTAGTCAACATGAAATCCCTCCCCATATAGATGGGATAGTTAACCATCACTAAATTTTAATTATTATTATATGTAAACTAATATATACATATATCATTCCCTTATTGAAGAACTAATCCAAATAAAATAACGATCTTACCAGTATGGTTACGATTAGAGGTTAACGTAAGTATTTTATTCGTTTATATATTTAATATCCCAATTAATTTAGGATTAGAGAAAAGTAATTAATGCCCATGTTTCCTATATAGTTTACCAAGAAACCTGATTTTTTAGGTCAATGGTATCACATTATGTGAACCAAATAGTACTTGATTCACTATAAATATATTTATTTGACATTGAAATCATCAATTTTACTTTACTTCACTCATTAAGTGAATGACTAAATGTTTTCTCACTAGTATCAAATAATTATTTTTTTTGACATGCTACCACGATCCCTCATGTTAAATTTAAAAAATTATTAAAATAAATTGTTTTAGATAGTTTGAATGATATTTTAAAGGATTATTACATATATTAAATCATGAAAATATGATTGAATTTGATAATTAATTATCTTATTAGTAGTCGATGATCTACACCCACAATTAGATAAACCATAAATAAGGTCTTTTTCAATCCCCCTTATGAGAGATCACAATATAACAATGTATAAAAAATGATGACTTCAATAATAATTCTATTTAATAAAGAGGTAAGAAATAGACCATATGATAGGTAAACAAAAATTGATACAATCACACTAAAGTGAAATTAAATTATGATGGGATTTGGGAATAATTATCGTAAGAAAATATTCCAATTATTCTTCTCACATATATAATTAAAACAGTATTTCATATATTTTTTATGATAATTTTTTACTACACGTCTAGTGTAGCTTATTGGAAAATTTCTACTGGATCACAAGTTGATGAATGTGCCATTCCATATATGTTATCCATTGTTAAATGGTAAATCATCATTTCAAATTGGCCAAACATTCCACATTTTCCCTATAATTAAACTCAAAACCTAGAAACCATAAAAATGTATTTATAATTTTTTTTGAAAATCCATAGATATGTATGTATGATCCTAGAATAAGCTTACAGTCAATTTTGTATCCTATTTTAAGGAACATACCTAATATCACATTTCTCACTTCTCCCACACTACAAAGAATATCCACGAATCTTGTTTTATTAACAATATCCAAATGAGATTCTTAAATACATTTGAAAAGTTACCACTATAACAAAAGACATAAGGGGAAGACATAGATAAATACATCAACCAAATTATTATGTGTTCCTAATTTCCAAATATAAAATGAGATGTGATTAGTGGAACTTGGTATTTTTTATATTATTATTGTAGTTCACATAATATTTGTCTAGTTTATTATCTATAGATAAAGTCTAGCAAATTGGGATCATGGAATTTTTAACAAAACTAGAATTTTACTAGATATTTAACAAGATTCAAGAATTATAGAAAATATATATAATTTCATTTTAAATATAAGAATATGCTATTTTCTTGATGGTATTTTTATTTCAAATGACCCTTTATATAAAATCATTTAATAATATGAAATCATTCCTCTAGAAAGAATTTTTTTAACAAGTAAATGCTTCTTTTATATATATGAAATGGACATATCATTTTAATAAATGGTTAGTCATAACTACAACTGATTATATAATAAAAAAGTATCAAATAATGATAAATTATATTTTTTACACCTCTACTTTCTAATGGGGGTATCCAAGAAAGAATAATAGGTATTATACAAACTGATAGGTTTTAAACTATACCAAAGGGTAAATTATATCCATGATCAGGGATAATTTTTTCAGTATTTTCACTTGAGAGTATTGAATTATTCTAATATTATTCAATTTTGTCTATTGTTACTATATTAACACTAATATATGACAAGTATATATGTAATGGTTGATAACCTTCTATTAGATGTGATATACACAATCCCAACACATGACCTTTTATGATGTGTTTAGATAATTTTATAAAGTATTATTCAAACCAAAATGGAATTAAGTGAAAAATACCCAAAGGTGGCGAATCATGGTTTTTAACATATTAAAATTAACCAATTTTAATTTAATTATCAATGTTCTATCCTGATGTTAACATAATTGTTTTTTAGTCAGTCTCCCCTTTTTTAGGTGTGGATTCAAAAAAATATTCCACATCAAATTTTTCCATTAATAATATTTATGTTCTATTTATGACCAAATTTTTGAAGATGTGGTTTATATAACATAATGAATACATGAAAAATGGATATAGGTATGAAACATTATTCACCCATTCTTGGATAATCTAATGAAAATTCAACAATAATGTGTTCGGTTAATGATGTTATAGAATCACACTATCAGTGGTTGGTTTATTCTTAGTCACTCATTATCATGCTCACATAGATATATATATTTATTAGTTTATCACAACCAAACGAGGCTCACCTCCCTGAATCATTCCTCCATTTCTCACTTCTATGAAGGAAAAAACATGCTGGGATATTGGAAAATATAGAACAATTTCCATAATGTATAATTTAAACATGGATTTATAGGTTCTCTTTGATTTCTAGGATTATCCTTCAAAGAAATATTGTTAACCACTTCTGAAATAATATTATATTTCCATGATAAATCATAAATCTCCTCTACTTATTCTATGGATGGTTCTTGAACTAGTGATAATGTTATATCCTCTCTTATATTCCATAATCTTTCTAGTAAAAGTTCATGAATATCTTCATTTTTTTAATTTTTTAACAAAATAGATTACTTCCTTGTTGTCCCATAATAGCTATCTTCATCTCAAAAATGAATCAAATATAGAATGTTGTATTAAATTTAATATAACCTTATAAACATCTTATTCATATTTTTTATTCATACTTTATGTTTTTTGTAATAGATATAATAGAAGTACACATTTTATTTCTCCTTGTTCCATATTTTATAGGTCTCAAAAAAATTCAAGAATTCTCCTTCCATATTTTCAACATTAAATACACCAACTAATCATAGTTTTATATTATTCTAGAAATGAATAAAAATGATTGATTTAATTACCTCTAATTTTACCCTAATCATATCGATGTAACTGAACCCAAACATTTTAAAATGGAAACATGAAAAATAATTCAATATTTGATTATGTAACATAAATAGATAAAAAATAGAATCTATTAAATTTTAAATGGAAATTATATCACTTATTATGTTATAAATTTTTATTTTGATAATATATTATCATATCTATATTTTAAAATAAAACAATTGTGGCTATTGTAACCTCCTCACATCCACCTAAATTTTCAAAAATTTGTTACATAGTCAAATCCAAATCCACGCAATAAATGTTAAATTAATAAAAACACTCTATAATGAAAAAACATTAAAACATGGTTGGATTCTATCCATTCAAGTTTGAACTATTTATTTTTGAACTTTTATTATTTGTAAAATATTCGGTATTTTTTTCCATCCAACATCATAAAAATTATCAAAGGGAATCAAATTGTGTGTTGATAAATCATAAATTAGGCCACTCATAAATGTATCTATATATAATCCTTCTATTGATGAAATTTACTTTGGGAAACCCTACATTTTCTACTTATATATTGAGAACCCTTATGTTTATAACTCACACACAAAGAACAATATGAGTACTTTGACAAAACATTATATCAAAATCACCCATGTCTTATGTCATAGGGGATGAATCTTAAAATAAATCTTAATGATGATTATGTTAAGTAATCATAAATTAATTTCCCCATTATCAATCTAGTTTCACACAAAAATGATATAGGTTAACTATTCCATGATCAATATGTACTCTTATATTATAAAGTGTTGGAAAAATTAAGACACTTAAATAAAACATTATTTAATTTAATGAATCTTATGTGGGTATCCTTAAATGGAGTACTCTTAAGTAGGTATAATAATATTGATCACTTCTATATGTTTTTCAACTGTGTTTCTCAATTAAACATATATTTATAGGGACTTAGTCAAATTCATCAAATAGTGATGAATACTAATTTGTCTCAAGAATATTGAGAACATATCAAAAACCATAAGAACTATAAATATGATCTATATTCATTATAATAGTTTAATTCTCATTTATACATTTAGGGGCCACCATCTCTATAACAATCATGATAATCTAGTATTTTTTAATAAACCACTTCATTCATTTTCAATAAATCCAATCCACTATAAATACCAACTATTTTTCTATAATTAATGATTCCTTCCACTTTATTATGAAAAAAATAATAACTACTACTATAAATTTCATAAATTCAACATATAGTGTAAATAAAATACCAAAATGACCATTTATCTGTAAAAATCCCCCTTTCTATTTTTTGTCATTATTTCATTGAGTACAACTTCACAAATAAAAAATGATATATAGAAACCATTTTGTATTTAAGGTTAATTATTTATTCCACATTTTAAATGAAATAAAATGATTCAAATCAATCCATATTAAAATTCAAATTTTATTCACTATTATGATAGAGTTACATTAGAAAAATGTCAATCTTACCCCCCTTGATTATTGAATTCCATGGGGATAAGTCATTATCTTCTTAAATCATCATTTTCTTTACCCCTTGTCATTAGAGTATAAATTGGGATCAAAATAATATTTTAATCTCCCTTTATAGATGAATGAATGATAAAATATTCATTTTATTGACATCACAACCCTTTTAAATAGTTCTATATCACCAAAACTTTGATTTTTCTAGATTATATCACTTGTGAAAAAAATGATTCTAGATTTCCTTATTGATCAACTTTGAGGAAATTTATCTCCTTCAGAAAAATTTTACTCAGTGATACTACTAAGTGAATTCTATACCATGACATTTTAATTATAGAAAAATAATTTAATAAAACTAAGTCAAATATTTATATATAAAATATTGTTTTAACCCAACAACCACAATGATATCCATGCCATTTATGGATTTATATAAACACAAGTATCATTAGTATTTCTCATTATCAACACTTCCTATAATATTAATAAAACTTATAAAAAATCAGTAGAAAATTAATAAAATTACTAATTTTATGAGTAATACTATTTTATTAATCAATTAATAGAACTTTCTAGTAATAAAGTAGTGATAAAATGTGAACTCCGTGATATTTCTTTCTTCTTATGGATATATTAAATTTAGATTAAGTTGAAAATTCTTTGAATTCTTATCACTAACGCACCCAAGATTTCAAAATTATATATTTGATAGTTCATTAGTTAGGGGAATCAAATTCTTGAAACTTATACATCGTAATCAATTATGTGTTTATATCCTATAAATATAAATATTTGATACAACCTCTCCATATATATAAATGAAAAATAATGAATATTTTTTCACGTATCCGCATCAATATTTCAATTTATCTTCCCCTAACTAGTGTTTTTTTTCAAATAAATACAATTATTCCTATAAATTATTATAATCTATATTTATCCTGAAAGTATCAGTTGTTTTAGACATGGATTTGACCTTGTATAGTTTTTCTAGATCTGGATCCTCTCTATAAAGCTATAGATTTAAAAAAACATCATTATAGTATGATAAATAATGGTTCGTTTTTAGAAATAAAGATATTTCTTGTCACATTTTTCTGAGTGTAGAGTGTCCCATAGAACTTTTTATAGGGTTTTTAATGATGAAATAGATTAATAATTTTAGTATTTGACTCCACCTATTACATGATTTCCATTTAGCTGAAATCGTATCATTATTTAACTTAAATCCTTGATATTATTTATCATATCCTCCCAATGGATTTCATGTCAACCTAAATTATACACCACTTTAAAACATATTATAAATAATTAAGCACTTTGGGATAGGGGTACCTTCAATTTTCCTTATGTTATGGATGATGGTGTTTCTATATAGACCACAATCTTTCCTTTATCTTTCACTTTGGGATTAATTTTCCAATTTGATGTAGTTTTGATGGAATAAATTTATCTCTCTAATTCTACGGACTTAATATACTCCATTGGGTTCAAATTAGAAGTATATTTTACTTTTTTCAATTTAAAAATAGTGATATCTTAATGATTCAATGGTTGAGCATTTATTTTTCAAACTTTTTTGTTAAAATGTTTTACTTTTTAGATTTAATATCATTTTCATCATGTATTTTACCTTGTGACACCATTTTCAAATGATATTTTTCTATTTTTCAAAATGAGATGTAATTTTTTTTTCAAAATAAATTTCTCATACTTCTATGATATATTTAATTAGATATGATATTTTTTACTCATTTTGAAATACATTCAGCATGATGTACAATTTTTTCCATCCCCTGAAATCTATTTTGAAACGTATAAAATATATCATTATACACACTTTGGTTTTATAATTTAACACCACCATAACACCCTCTATTATTTAAACTGGAGACAAGATTTTCATGATAGTAATTTTTATAATGTTTTTTATTGCTTCTTTTTTTCATCTTAGTTATTCATATATTATAGTATCATAAAAAATTTAATATATTCCAACACTTTAAAAAATTAAAATATGTCTATATATTTAAAAATATTATCATATTACAATTTAACTTCCTCTATAACTTATTCAATTGTCTTTACCTTTTATAGGGACCTTCTTTAATGTAATTTCAACACCTCTTCAATTTTATATTTTCTGGAGAATTTCCATTGACCTATTACTATAATACCTCTTAGAGGTTTCATCATGATAAATAAATGATTTTACATTAGTTTAGGGACTTCGGGATACAAAATAATTTCACTATCTTACAAATATAAAATATTCATTCATTATTTAAAAATTTCATTCCAAAGGATAGAAAAACAACAAATATAATACCTATTTTAGTTTAGGTTCACCACTGTAATTCTCTTGTATCACTTTATTTTTAATTGGTGTTAACACTACTTCCAATTTTAGTTTTTTTTTTTATTTTCATTTCGATCATCCATATCATTCATGAGTGTAATTCAATTATATATATCCTTTTCCAAAGTATCAGCATGTTTTTACAACATGTCACATTACTCCTTTTTCTTAGGGTTCATCAGAGCAATGAAATCCTTAAGAAATACAATTTCAAATTGTTTTAATTGATTCTACTTGACCAATTTATATTAGTGTTAAACACAATATTTATTCTTCACCTTCAAATTTTTAATTTCATTTTTAATTAGAGTTCTTATTCATCAAATTACCTTTAGTCTTTTACATTTTTGAAGACATATCTACCAATTATTCATTATAGGAATCATTATTCTCCCTTATAACATAAGCCAAATTTATTATAATTTTACTTAATGATTTTAATTCATCAAATTGAATGTCAATAATTTAAATTAAGTTCACTTAATTCATTTTTCCACTATTAGCTTTATATTATTGTTTTTTGTTTGTTAATCCATCTCCTCTAATAAATGATCATATTATACCATTGAAATCCTTAGAAAACCCTCATTGTAAGAGGATTAAACATCACATGACTTATCATTCTCATCATATATTCAAATATTATCATTAAATGAATTCGTATATTCACAATAAAATTCCTCCATGCCATTCGTGTGGAGGATTAGAGATTCCTCAATATCAATAATAATTTTATCATAAAATATTTTTATAATTTAATTTCCATTTTATTTATGATTCTTCTATAGTTATATTCCATTTTAATAGTAAAATTTAAAATTATAATAGTATATAATGTGACTCTAAAACATAATTAGATAAATCCCTAAAAAATACAAAAAGGAAACTAAATTTGACACAAATAATTAGGCCTAAACTGTATAATGTGACAGGTACCGTAAGAGGGTGAGGAGGTAAATTAGGGTGTTTAAACATATTATAATTAACTAATTTTAATTAAAAAAAATTCCCTATCAAGATATACAGCTCGGTGTGATGAGGGTCACAATTTTATCCTAGATTATATATTACACAAAATAGAATTTCTATTACCTTTTAACTATAAATATATTTCTTTTAGTAAATATTAAACTAATTTTATTATTAATTTAATATATAATATAAGTAATTCATTTAAAAATGACACTAGAATGTTACTAGGTTCACCAACACTACAATACTCAATGTATTTTAAAAATAATGTCTTTTGTTGTACCAATATCCCCTAATATAATCGATCAATTATGAGTTGTAGATAGGTTAACTCTATCTAGGTTCCCTAAACTTATTATATTTTGGACCACCTCACCAAAACACTATGAAAATGATCCTCTCAATTCACAAATATTTCAAAATAATCTATTGGCAATAACATGTTGAGATATGGGACAAAACCAATTATATTCCACATTTTTTAATTTGATTGGGTATGTGTTGGGGTACATTGATCACCAGGATACTCCTTCACAGATATCCTATAAACCACTTCTTGAATAAAATAAAATTTCCCTAAGACATAATATATCCCTATCTATTTAAAATTTTAATGTTATTGATGTCACGTCACACTATCTCTACTTCTATCTTCATTCTTAATTTAAAAATAAAATCCTCTACTTTTCAATTTTTATAATTGGAATTGTTTATTTATTAGTGTCTAATTGTATCTCTCTTATTCATTACAATGAATCATATATGAAAAATTTTCATTACAATACTATAAAATAATAAATCACTAGTTTTTATTTTTTATAAAATGATGGTTTTTTATATAGATATAGTTTGGATACTCTATCTCTTTCTCCATCCATAATTGGTTATTGAATAAAAAAACCATGAAATAATACCTTCTGTATTTTGATAATGGAAACCACCACAAATAAATTATCTATATTTTTTATTATATATCATTAAAAATTATTCATTTAATCCTATATAACTTTTCATTCCCTATGATTTGTTGTCAATATGATTAAAACTTTTAGAAGAAATTTTGATTTTTAATTATTTGAAGAAAAAATTTTGATCAGAGTTTTGGAATAGAATTTTGGGATTTGGAATAGCTAAAAGTGGTGTTTTGAGGCCTGGATAATGCTATAGAAGGTACCTAGGAGGTTTGGGGTGGGGGTCATGAGAGTTTGGTTCTCAGATGATAGGGTTTTGGGAAGATATCATAGGGCGCACAATTGGTTCATGGTTTGTGATAATTATGCTCTCAAACCATTCAACCCAAGAATTCATAGGCACATAGGTTGGGAAAATGTGAGGTAGGTCCCAAGAGACTATGTTAGTGTCTTAAGTAAATTTTAGACATGTCATGTAGTTCGTTCACAACATGTTAAATAATTTACCATAACCAAGGGATGTTTGATGTCTTGGATAGTGTGGGTATACACATGGTGCATTATTTGGATAACCATGTGGGAAAACCATGAAACTCATTAAAGGATGAACCATTTTCAGGTCATTATAATTTTTTTAGAGGTTATCCACTAATTTACCCTCATTTACTTCGTTCATTCAAGCATGATATACTCCCATTTACATATTCTTTCCAATAACCTTCAAGGGGGTTCTTTTGGTGGCTTTGTCCAACTATTATTTGTAACTCATGCCCACATTCAATGCCTATTGTTCTCATCCTCCTACAATTTTATTTTTTAAATTCCATAATATGAATTTTCCATCAAATTCCATAAGATAATAGTGTAATAGAACATCAGTGATGGGTATTTTAACTATCAATGGAAGGGTACATCACTAGAGGCTATATCCACTTTGCCACATGTGGTTTCATCAAGTAATGTTGTTGTTGTAAATTTGGTGATGTTTTCACTTAATGATTAAATTAAAATAATGGTGTAATTGACACTTTGTATTATGTATTTTTAATGGTTTGAGGTGAGGGTGTGAGACGAACCTGTGAAGTGTTATTTGTGGTGTATTTTGCACTATGCAATGATCTGATGAGTTGTTTGATATTAGTACCAGTTGAAAATTAATTAATTATTCAAGTGTAAAAGTATTAATTAGTTAATTAACAGTTTGTGAAATGTGTTTGGATCACAGGTTATGGATATGAGATTTGTTGATGAAGGATGAGGCTGGATATGTTTGGACAGACATTGGAAGCTGCTACTTACCCTTTGTGTCAACAATGAAATTCATTAAAAAAAAAGTTGTTGGTCTCAAATACTGGAAATAAATAATATTTTATTATTTATATATAATTTCATTTCTCAGGTACTCCAGATAGGATGGCATATCATTGTTAATTAATTTAATTTAATATTTAACTTAACTAAAATGTTTAATTAAAATGGGCGACCCCCAATAGTCATGAACGACCCTTTTTTCATGCTTGTTTCCTCAACCATTGATAGATGAGAATGAGATCTTTATGATACTATATTTACTATATACCTATCATGAGGTGAGTTTAAACCTTATGATACCTAAGATATAGAGATTAGGATTATGGGACACCTTTAGGTGGTTGTCAGGGGAGGGTTGGAGATCCTAGGAAATGTAATCCATAAATTTCCTTCTATAAACCAATACATTCTGGCTAATAAATATGTGGATGTGATAAGAAATCCTCTTATATATGAATTGACTGATATTATTTGAAAAAATAGGTAGCACAAGATTGACTTTTGATAGTGACTCTGACTAAGGACCCATGTGAGGGAGCCTATAATATACTGATAATGACTGGATGTAGAGGGTTCCCCATTGACAGAACGACCCTGAGCTGGTGTATGTGATAGGGTACAGACAATCACTATGGAACCTGTACTAGAAAATGGAGATCAAGGGGATATGGAATATGGTGTTTGGGGGGTGGGGGGGGGGTCTGATAAATCCCATTTTTTTATTTTTATATAATGTTCCAACATTGGGCTTCTATGGATATAGATTTGAGTGTAGGCTTGGAGGGAACATATTTTGAAGTAGTTACGGGTGGACCTACAACATGGTTAGAGCTTTTTGGCTGGACCATCTACGTATTTAGGGATCATATGATGATAAGGGAGGCCAGGGATTTAGATACTACATTCTAATATTATTTCCCATCAATATAGATTTCGTAATTAGGCTACCATAGGCTATATCCCCAAATCCATGAGGACATGATATGGATTTCCATGTATTTGGATCTATAGATTGTGCTTCCATAGGATGAGTCCCCACATATATGTTGATTGGACACAGATGGAATGGATTTCAATCTCTTATATTACATTGTGGGAAAGATTATCATGAAATGCTGAAAGAAAATGTCAAACTAGATAAAGAATGTATTATTGATTTTGGTCACATACCTAATGATCAATAATCATTTATTTATTTTTATAGTAGATTTTAATTATGTTAACTATTTAATACACATGAATTTGTTCCAAATATTATGGTTATTATGGTACTTAATTTGTGGTGAACTATTGATTCATTTACACACACCTTCATCAGTATACCACATCACTTGGGTACCAGAGTAGAATATTACATGGTTGAATGTATAGGTTGGGTTGCGGCCTAGGATATCATTGATGAGATAGTATTCTCATGTGATATTGTAGTTTGGGATGGATTTCATATTAGGATATCTTTGAGGCAATGTATTTTATTTTATTTTGTTATGGTATTTTTATGCGAATGACCCGATGGGATGTCATCTTTTGTATATATGAAATAGATTTTAGGGCCCTGATAACATTTAATTAATTCTTCTGTTTTGTTAAATTAATTTTTTTTCCATGTATATATTATTTTTTATTATTTTGGTTATTTTTTATTATTTTCCACTATTATTTGTGGGCATAGTCACCCCAAAATACATCCTTAGACTCCCAATGCTGGTCGCAAGCCTTTGGAATACAGAGAGGCATGCCTAAAGTCATTTGGAAAACCATTTATACTATTGTTTATAGAGTGATATGAAATGGGATATTAGAAAGTGGTGTCAGGGTTAATTTTTATTTTCTTATTCTTAATGTATTGGATAAGGAAGACTTGAGATTTAGAAATGTGTTAGAGTCTGTGATTGATTCCAAGACAGTTCACGGAATACACTTGATCTCGTAGGATGTGTAGAGTACTTGTTATGGGATTTATATTTTTGTGATGTTATGGTTGTTTTTGATTTCTTCCTTGGTAAATACACTTGTAATTTATATTTGATGGTTTATTATGAGTTTTTTTATTAAACCATTTTAAAGAGACAGGTGATGGGATTTAACTCCCAGTCTATAGTGGAAATATGAGTATTACACATCATATCAGTCATATAGGAACCCCATTTTATAAGCCTTCTAGTGTGTGAATTCACTAATTTCTAGGGTTTAGTTATTTAATGTTTCAATAACTACTCATATGAAATTTTCCTATATAATTTAATTTTGTCAGTTTTCCCTATCGGTCCAACATGGAAATATTTTTTCGTTTGATGGAAGGTCATGTGGATCTATTGTGTGACATTTTATGGGGAGGATGGTGACCTAGAAATTGTGATTAAAAGGTTTTGGAACCCTAGTTGTCCAGTATGGCAATAATTTCCCAATTAAAAACCCCATATAGTTTTTTTGTTTATGATTGATTATTTTAAATTCAAGTAACAACCTATATAGAATTTTCTTATATTTCATGAAATATAATTTTACATAATTACACCCCGGGTGTGTTTTTCTCTTAGTAAACGTTTTTTATGATAATTTCATTGGTTATTGAAAGTTTCATCCAATGATACATGATCTTATAGGGAGTAGTATGATGTGTAAATGTTTAGAGAGGTTGGTACCCCAGTTGCATGCACTGGTTTGGCACTTGTGTTGTTGTTGGTTGAGACGAGAGTTTGGATGACTCTATGTCGGCTTTGAACATTTGCAAGTTTGACCTATGGGCTAGGTGGTGGACCTGGTGATGCTTCGTGTGAGTAAAATTATATAACATGGTGTGAGAATGACATGCCCTTAGTTTGACCTAGACCTTAGTGGGTTAGTGGACTATGATGATTGAATTATACAACTATTATGGTAAGATAAGGATTTGGGTTTTCTTCGACGATAAAACCAATTTCAATTTATTTATGATTGGTGATTAATACATGATGGTTATAGAGATTTTTTGTTGGGGAGTAATTTGAGTGATAGTGAATTGGGTATCTAGGGTGGTCTGAAAGACAAGATCAAGGTATTATGAAGCCTAATGTGTCTGTATTCCATAGAAATATAGTATGAGCATTGGCGGATGATCATAATTGGAAAGGTATTATGTGGATTAGACGATTATGTATGAGGTTAACACACCATGGAAAAAGGATGGGTGACTACATTTTTTGAAGAACACTATGAGGTGACATTGATGCAATGAATTGTGACATAGGTTAGGTGGCCAATTTTAATGTGGTGTTCCTAGGGAGCTATATTTCATTAAGGCTAATGTGTCATGGGTAATATAAATCACGGCCTTTCTATAGCTTGAATAAAAAGAGTGAATTTTGGGGGGATTCAAATTCTTATTTGGTTATGATACCTTTTTTTATTAGAACCCATAAATGAGTGGTTTTGGCCACACTAGACATTTTTTCAAGAAAGTGATGAGTGTAGGCTGTGGTGATCAAGAACTCATTTTTTTAATGTGGAAACATAGATACTCTTATATTGGGGAGTAGTATTTCATCGATTAAGACATGGAACTATTGTGAGAAGGGACATGGGAGTGTGGGACCAATCATAGGATGGTCTTTTTGGCATCCATATGCTGACAAATAAATGGTCTCGAGTACTACTGGATTCTTCATTGAATTTCAGGTTCAAATTGAAGAACATAATTGAGTGGTATTTTGTTATTGGTTTTAGGACTGGGATGTATGTGAGAACCATTTATAATGGATTAGAAGCGTGTTAATAATCTTAATCGAGAACATTGATGGAAATGGATAGTGGATTGTTTGCCTAGAGAATGTCATTGGAAATTGGGTATGGGATTCAGTGAGTGTACATGGACTAGAACAAGTTTACATCATGGTTAGGGACATAATTAATAAGAATTGTATGAATTTTTGGTGATAGGACAAACAATTTTTAGGAAATGTTGTCCAAATAAGTTTTGAATATCCCTTTTTCATGTAAATGGATGTGGTAATTGAGGAACCTAATCAAGCATGTAGTTGGGATTGATGGGAGAATTCATTGAATTGTATAGGGACTTCTGAGGAAAGGGTGGCATGCTTGTGTTGGGAAGGGATAATAGTGTCTTTCCTATCCTAGCATTGAATATAGAATCAAGACTGGGTGTCTTTTATTAGATTGTGTGATGATGTTTTGGTGTGTGATTAGTTAGAAATTTCCTTGGGAGAATGGTTGTTATACTAGGGGAAATTTCAGTACGCAATTGTTATTGTGGGAAGTGACATGCCTTATAACAAGCCCTATCATTCCAGGTCCTATGGTGGTGAGAAGAAAAGCTTGTTTGATGAATCAGAAGAAGTTTTGTAATTTCGTGGGATATTTGGGATTGGGTAAATGTGTTCTCAATGTTTTGAAAGTTGCTCTAATTGGATGATTCTGTTTTGGTGGCTTAATTTACCTTGTTCGGAACTAGTGATTTATAAGTTATTTGGGAATTCAAGGATATTACGAAGCTTGTTGAGTGAGAATTCATAACCAAGGTTGATCAAGGTGTTTATATTTTTAACCACAGGGGATTATCTTCGACATAAAGTGTAATTGAGTAGAGATTGTAATATATTGTTTTGGAATGATTTGAATGTTCTAGAAGGATGTTTAATATTCTATAACCGAATATGATGGATTTTTATTAGATATTAAGAATTGAATTTAGAATTTTTTGAACACATATAAAGGTGTTTAGATGTTGATTTAGCCTTATAAGGTATATTATATGTTTCTAGAGAATACTAGGAGTTTGTATCCTAGATGAATATGTTTCAGAAAGTCATCCTGGGGTGCACCGTTAGCGTACATTTAGTGCTACTATACCAGCCAAGTATGAAACACAATAATTCCTAGATGCAAATGTTTGGTAACAATGTGGTTGTTCATAGTAATCCTCATGATTATTTGAGGTGAATTATAGACATGTATCATGGTTATCACATAGTATGTTAAACCCTGCCTCATAATTGTGTGATGTATAATGCTCTGGATAGTGGGGGTTCAAAATTGGTGCATTAAGTGGGGAACAGTTCATCCAAACTATGTAACTCAATAAATGAGAAATTTTTATATTTTTACCTCCGTATATTTTATGTCGGAATCCCCCTATTACTACTCTTTCCCTCAATAATATGATCCTTATCTCCACCCCTAACTTATTTTCTATAAGCTCATTCAAGGTGAAGGTTTTTTTGTGGATGTCACCAGATATTTGAGGAATGTCTCACTCATCACTGACATTTTTTTTCTCCATCCTCATCTCATTATATTTTTCCCCCTATTTGGGTTTTCATTCCTATTCCACCTCATCAAGTTGAAATTAGACATCAGTGATGGGTTGTTCACTCTTCCTAGGAATAGGATGTCTCTAGTGGCTGTCTTTACTTCAGTTTATGCCATTTCATAGTGGTATGTCCCCATTATGTATTTTCATTGGGTTCTATCAAAATGATAAATTAAAATAATGGTGTAATTTATATTTCATGTCAGTAAATTTGTAAGGATCTTGTCTGAGGGTGTGAGACAAACTTGTTGGGCGTCATTGGAGGTGGTTTTGGAATCGTGTGATGTTCTAATGAGTTTCTTAGAATTATAATGAAGCATAAATAAATAAATAAATAAATTAAAAATGTTTCAATTATTAATTAATTATTTTAGGAATGAATTATTTTATTGATTTATAGAGACTTTCTTGGTTGATGAAGTGTGAGGATGAATTTACTTGGATGAACATCCACTGTAACTGTTGGACCACAGAGTCAACATAGAAAAGCTATATAAGAAAGTATGTGGACTCACATTCTAACCCTATGGATTATGATTCCATTACGATGCATTTGGGAACAAGTATATTCCACTAAAGGTGTGAACCCATTAATAATTAATTAAATTTAATTTCTTAATTAAAGTAAATGTTTAATTAAAATGTATGACGACATTGGGTCATGAATAACCCTTATGATCATTCTTGTTTCCTCAGATAATGATGGATGGGGGCAAGACCTTTATGAAACTTGATGGCCACCATACCTATTATAATTTTATGGTATACATTTTAGAACTGAGGATCCCATATGTTGCAGTACATGTCGCCTAATTATAGAAGAAATTGTGGGTTAGAGGTCCTAGGATGTGTAAGGTATGGATGAACTTTTTATGCTCCATGATATTTTGGATTATTGAGATGATGATTGGGTGTATGATCATATTCTTTTAAAGGTGATCACAAACATGTTCACATCACTCAAGAAGATCATTACCATATCAGTTGATCATACTAAACCATTGTGACCTCATGGACTGAGATAGATCATGACCAACTCTTGATTGTTTCTTGTGTAGTGATACCCCATATAGTTAGAATGTATGTTCTACCCTATTGATGATTCCAAGGGATGTCCCATCCTCGTGAATCAGTTTTTTACTTAATACTCTGACCATGACCAATGACCAATATGAGGGTGAATCTACTATACTAAGATAGAGGGGAACTAGATCATTCCATATTGATAGTCAGAACATGAGTGTGTTCATGTGATAGGGTTTGAGGTTCCATTATTGAACCCATACCAAAATGTAGAGAACGAGGGCATGTAGATAGTAGAGGGTGATATGGGATTCATCTAGTCCCATGTTTTCTTTTGTGGAATGTGATCTTGGGAAAGATATGAATTTTTAAGGTGCTATTGATATATAGCCGAGTGAATTCTTAGACTACTATGTTTAGAGATAATTATTTTTGAAGTTTATATGGGGTTTAATATACCATTAATTTGGGGATTATATGATGATAGGTCCCTACAAGGACATACAACCCCAATTATGATATGAGCTACTGTGGATTTAGATCTTCTGATATGATTGTTGTGGAAATCATCTACGAATTCGTGAGGGAATGATAGGGGATTCCACTGATTTAGATCATGGGGTATGGTTGTTGTGAGATGGAGCCTTGGAGATGTGAGTATTGGGTGATGATACCACAAAATTGGATTCTTCATGTTACTTGGTTCGAATAGCCATCAAGACATGCTCAGTGACACTTAAATACTTGTAAAAGTAAACATGGTCAATCAAGGACCCATTCCTAAGTATGAAAAGTAATTTATTTATTTCCTTCCCCAATAGTTTTTATTTATATCATGTGATCACATAACACATATATATCACACATATTTTGGTTAGTACGAGACTGTATTGGTGTTGCCCAACTAATTTATATACACAGACACACACTTATCAAGCTACTAAAATAATTAGGGACCAGAGATGAATCTCACATGGTTAAAACATAAGATATGATGAGGCATGTGATAAAATAGTTGAGTGTGACTAGTAGAATTATTTTAGAGTTCCAAATGTGTTTTTGTTCATGAATATTTGTATCTAGCATATTTTTTTCTTTTTCTTTTATCATGTATATGTGACTAGACTAGTTGGTGGTCAACTGTTTTATATTTTTCATTGTCGTTCAGGACCTTACTGTATTTTATTTATTTTTCCATTTTATTATTCTTATTTCTTCATCTTTTTAGTTATTTATTACTTTTGATTATTTTTGTTTATTTTTTGTTATTTTATTCATTAGTATAGGGGATGTGGTGACCCAAATAACACAATATAACCCTGCTACTAGTCAATATCCTATGGTGTATGAGGAGATGTTCCTAAGGTCACATGGTGAAATAGTATGAAAACTATTCATAGAGTAATATAGGTAAGGATGTTACACCTTCAGTCATCCCAGTATAACTTCACTGGATATTTTTCCAATTTCTATGCTTGAAATATTTAAATATTTTAATATAGAAATTCCAAAATGAAAAAACAAAATTCTATGGAATTTATATTCCACTCATATCACCCATTACATTAAAAATAATTATCTAAGTCATCTTCATCCAAATAATGTATTTTAAAATACATTCTATATTCATTTATAAAACCTCCAGATAGAAAACTAAATTTTATAAATGGTGTTACATTGTCAAAAGTCGATCCAAAAATTCATCCTTAAACAAATCAATACAAATTGTTTGGATTTTCTATTAAATCTCTATATGATTCTTCTTATTAAAGGATAATTGATTTTTAATCATACTTATTTATTAATTTGATGTTTTTATTATTATTTTAACCAACCATCCTCAGAACAATCCTCAATTGGAATCCATATACATGTTGATGACTATTACATCAGGTCTCACATACATGGATCCATAAATAATCCTTCAACTTATGATGGTTATATTATGAACCACCATGGAAAAAAATCCTACACCAGACACTACAATATTAATAACTCTAATATTTAAAACCCCTACATTGACCACTCTTTTATTGATCACCTTGGTATTCCTTCACTCAATTTTATTCTATAGACTTATTTATTTCTTTTCACTGGGGAAGAATCTAAATTCACCTCTTAATGACCAATACATCCATTACTATTACATATTTCCCCCTATCATTAATAAATTCTTACAAGAAAATTTGGTAGGGTAATTGTTATGTGATATATTTTTAATTTTATCCATTCTAATTCATGAAAAATTACATACTCTAACATCAATAATCTTTTAATAAATAAATCTTTTATTGATATACCTATATAGTTCTCCTACTTTATACTATATAACTCTTATGTTATTGAGGAGTAATCCAAATTTTTAAATAGAGATGAAAGGAAATTTTACATAAAACATTAGGAATATATATAAAAATATTCCAACATTATAGATATACAAGTATCTATATAATCCAACCCTTCTCATTCACTTATATTAGAGTACCCATATTCATAGAATACTTCTTACTCAAGAGTTTGTTCAACAACATAATAAACCATTGTCAATAAATCTAGACGTCTATAAATACAAATTCTATATCTATCATTGAATTCTATTTCCACAAATTATGTACAATCATAACAATGGCTATTATTCAGTCCTCTACTTCAACATATATTATCATCAAATCAAATAAATTACCACTGATTTTCAAAAAATACCCAAATTATGGTAATTAAATAGATAATTATAGATTATAGAAGTTATCATACAAAGTTATGATGAATTAATTTATATATTTAGTTGGAAAGTATAATATTTTATATGGGGTTATCCTTACACATTCTACCCAGGGTTCCTTAGACCTGGAACATCCATTTTTTAATTTTTAAGTCTATTTGATAAACATAGTACTTATCTATTATTATTTTTTTATTATAAATTTTTTTTGTTTGGTGATGAATTTATAATTCATTATGGATGAGTTTTTATTTTCATATTATTCTTAAATTTATAAAATTTTATATTACATTGGTTTTCTTGATGGGTTGGAAAATACATTGGCTAGATGTTTTAATAAATTTTCAACACATGTAAAAGTCATGAAATTTCCCCATTATTCATAAATTCATCAACTTAGGTTTAAATGGTAAAACATCTTTTAGAGGAGTATTATTTATCCATTATCATTTGTGAAAGGAAATTCTATGTGGGGGTTTAACTAAGACATTCTAATGATTTTTTTAGGTATTATTTAGGTACTAGGTCACAATAATTAAAAAATTGAATCAATGGATCTATTGGGAAATTAAGAATTTGATTTCAGAGTATTCATGAGATAAGAGATTTTATAATTAATAAATATCCATTAATGATGTTTTAACCCCATAATTAGTGTGGAATCAAAATTTACTAAGGGTTTTTTGGTATATATTGTGACTTTATTTTTTAATTCGTCTAATTTTATTTGTTTAATGCATCATGTGTATACATTTATGGGTGGGCACAGGTCAAAAAACATATAATGTAAAATAGTTGATTGTGTGTATTTAACTTATTTTTATAATCAATTGATAATATTTATTAACTATAAAATTAACATGAAATTTATAATTTTTTTATATTTATTTAATATTGACTAATATGTTAAATTAAATAAACTTTTGGCACATTGATTGAGAAAAATTCATTGTCATTACTGTTATTTTGATTCTCGTGTTCACATATATATTAAGGAATTAAAGGTTTATAAAATATATTTAAATGTAAAAAGGATTTTATAATGGTAATAGAGGAGAGAGAAAATGGGGATTATACATAATAATATCATTATTGTTCTATGTTTATATTAATTATTTTTACAACAATTTCCTTACATGTTTTTATAAATAAATTTATACTGGTCACACAAGACTACAACCTAATCATATAAAAGAAGTTAGATTTAATAAAATACCAATCAAAAGACGTATTAATGACCAAAATCTTCTGAAAGTACTTTATCAATTTATCAATTATACTAGATAGGTAGATCCCCATTGAGAGCCCATGGTGAAATATGTTATTATTTATTTTAAATTGAACCATCCTCCGAAAAAATCATTGATATGTGTCCCATTAGTATACTAATGAGTGTATTGACTAAACTAATAAAAAATTGATGAATATTGAAACTCTGTAATAGAATATTGTTTGATTTCATTCATTTATTCGTGATGGATCAGCTCACATCTATGGGATTTTATTACCATGGAAACGACGAATCATACACTTACATAAAAACTCTCCAAGGAGTTATTCCAATCAATTACTTGATGATACAATTATCTTAGTAAAAATTAAAGAGACAATGAGTTAAATTATATGTCAGTTACTGTAATGGAATAAAATTATGAGATTAAAAATTTACTTTACTTTTATCATTAATTGATTATTTGTGATGAATACAAATATTAGAAGTTAAAAATGGGCTTGAAGGAGGATATCCAATCAAATATGGTGTTACTGAAGATTTATACCATCTCTGAGGTAGTAAAAGGTTTCAAAAAATGATATGGGAATTTTTTAGGTGTAGCATCTATTGGATCGTTACCCAATCAATCCATAGGTCATAGTTCTTATAGTGGTAAACGTTGATGTAGATGAGTATAAGTGGATCCTTTCATGAATATTATGATGGATCTTTACCTTTTTCTCCTAGAATAATAAGGGATTTTATCTATGGAAAAAATATGTATTTTATATTCATAATAAATAAAATTATACCATAAAATATAACAAATGTCACTTTCATGTCAATTTTGTAAATAATTTGAATTTATATAGAAAGACATTGTCAAAAAGTTTTAGGAATAATTCTTCAATGATCCATATATCTAAGGATTAATTCTATAGACATTCAATTGGATTTCGATGAATTAATTTTATGATAAATAACTGAGGAAGAAGAGATCAGAGACATGGTTGTCATGTAGCTACACATTCATTTAAGCTAGGTGTTCCCCAAAAATTCTAGTTCAAAGGATTAAACCAGATACATATTGTAATTAAAATTCCACAAATTTAATATTGGAGATATCAATAGTAAAACATAATATTTTATAATATTCTTTTTTGCCTTATATCATACTTTATTTAGGTGTTTCAAAAACTTTTTGGTAAAGAAATAAGAATGACCTCTTAAAAAAATATAAATTCATCATCTATATTATCGATCATTGAAAATCCTATATTGTAGAGAATATTTTAGAGTATAGATGCTAATATATTACAATTTTTTTTTCTAATTAAATTAATACTTGTGAGATGGTTCTTGTAAATATGATAATTTTGTTTTTTGTTCTTGGAATGGACTTGTTAACCCAGTTCTAAGCCTATTTAAATTTCTATAAATTGAGTGTATTATTATAATATTATATTGGTATTGAATATATAGTCTGTAGAGAACATGATTGGTAGGTTTTTCGACAAGATCCATATCATGTGAATTTTGGATCTCTTGACCCCATTATAGATAATCTGACACTCTGATTAGTCGACTATAGGGGAACATAGGGAATAACTCATGTAATAGACCTCTTTCTTAATTTTTTTCATTATAGATATTGTAGGATTGATCCTGTGGGGAATGAATATTTTTTAACGAATTTATTTTATTTAATTGAACTAATATAAATCTCCCCATATATATTGGATCTATCAAAGATGAAAAGGTTGATGACAAAGTCAGTGGATAGTTTAGCGAACAAATTCATTAGGGTAGGAACCTCTACTTCATGTGTTCTATTTTTTCCAAAGAAATATAATGGTATAATATGATTTTCTATCTATTATAAAAGGTTAAAACATTTAAATATTAATAAACAATCACTCCCCTTAGAATTGAAAAATTATACAATTTGTTACAGGGAAAAATATAGTCTTCTATGGTTGCATTATTCATTCAAGAATTATAACCTTTTAGTGTTGATGGAGGATGATAGAAATATGTAATTTTAAAGATGATATGGATTTTTAAGGAATTTTTTATTCATTTTGGAATTACGAATTCTTAAACTAGGTTTATGAAATTCATGAATAGAATACTTTAACAAATTTTAGAGTCCTTCATGAATGTATTTTTTGAAGTTATTCTGATATAGTTGAAATATATGGATGAGTATTCTTGAATTCACTAAATTTTCATGGAGACTCTATTAGATCATTATTTATTTTGAAATATTTTAAAATTTACTTTTTTTGGTAAGATAAATCATGTATTTATGAATATAAAAAAACCAGGTTAATATTTGATCATTGGATGGAAAAGTGGCAGTATCCTAAAAGCATATGGTTTTTTAAATAATAAGTGTTCTTAGAATACAAGGTTTTTACAATATTATTATTCAAGAATTTTATAAAATTGATCCCTTAATTATTAACTAGATCTTGATAAGAGATAGGTTAATCTGTTCTGATAAATATGATTTGGAATTATAGGATCTTAAGAGATGGTTGACTACCTCTCCTTTTCTGATATTTCCTCAGCCTTGTGGAGGGTTATGAGTTTATAATAATACACATTCATAAGTCTTATAATTTTTTCAAATACCATATAATTGTGTAGCATATTAATGATACAAAAATACTTAACATTTTAAAGGGAATTATCCCACATATGATCTAGAATTGGTCATGGTTGTTAAAGATTTATAATGGTAGATAATTAATTTTCAGGATGATTGATTCATGTTATTTAGTGATCAAAAAATAATATGACATAAATTTTTATAATGATATTTTAATATAATAAAATATCACATGGTTTTCAAATAATAAATTTATTTTGATAATCAGTATGTACATATGAAGGGAAATGCAATTTTTGGTATTTTTTTAGGAAAGGCGAACCTAAAAATTATACGAAGCCACTGAAGAGTTAAAGTTTATATTATTGTTAGATTAGTGTAATTATACTAATATAGGGGATTTATATGTGATACAATTATCACATACCGAATTTATAACATATATCATAGATTGAGTCTAGGACTACCATATATTGGATCTTAATAACAACTTATTTTATGAAACACTTGATGAGAGGAAGATATCTGTTGGTTATTCTGGAGATTCACACTATTTCCTTTATATTAAGAGAAGATTATTGGTCCCCAGTGTTATGTGGTAAATATCAATGAAATTATATCATTATTTTATGTGGGAATTATATCCATAATTCCAAAAAAATTATCATTCCATTTACAAACAATTTTAGTCTCTTTGAATGAAAAAGGATATGGTCTTGTTAGATGTAATTTGTTTCACTTATAAATGAGTGGAAGAAAATGGAATTGTCCGATGGCTGAGTGAAAAAATATTCCTTTTAGAATATGAAAATTTAATTAATTAATAATATACTTTTGTACTAGTTTTCATAAATCATTAAGAGGTCAGCATGTGGTATGGGTTATTATAAAAAACCTGAAAAGTATTTATAACTTTCTATACCTTAATAATTATTCTTATATTGATGTGTTTTAGATTTTCTATAGTAATGAAATTTTAATGATGCACAGAGTGTATTGTTGTATAATCAATGATCATGGTATGAGGATTAAGTCCAAGTTCTATAAAGGGTTATAGTGGGATTTGGGCACTCATGAAAAAGAAATTAAAATATACAACACAAAAATGGGTTCCCAGTCTAAGAGGACCATTAATACTCCTATTGAAATGTTTTTAGTATTAATTCATGACATTTTTTTCTCATAGGAGTATTATCTAATTTCGGTATATTAATGTTATAATACTTTATTTTACTCATCCATTAAAATGGATCATTTTAGGCCCTTTATTGGGGGACTTTTCATTCTACCCCACGGAAAATAAGATATATAAATAATCGTTAATCGTGACTAATCTATTTATAGCGATGATAAAATTGGTTAAATTTATTTGAAAATAATTTTTACAACTAAACATCACCAAAATCAATATAATGATAATAGAATATGACAATTGGAATTTATGGTTGTTGATAATTTATTCTTTAAAATTACTATAATACTATACTAGTGACTTATGAGATAGTAAATGGAAATAAATCAATGGTTTATAAGTCCAATTTAAATCATGAATAAAGAAACTTATTGTTATCATAATTACATCCAAAATTCATTATAATGAGAAAGTAATTATATGTTTTTAAACTAAGAAAATACATACCTAATCCCAAACATGTGATTTGATACACTAATATTGAGTTTAGTTCATATTTTTCTTATGTAGAGTATCATATCTATAACATTGATCAAATTTAAAAGGGACAAAGTTAGAGTTATTCCTTCGGTTAAAATTTTCCAGGAACACAAAATATTACATGCGAATACCTAGGAATAAGATAACGAAATTAAGATTCATTGTCCCTAATTATTCTATCAAGAGACACATTAATGATTATCACTGATGATAGACATTATTATGGTTATTTTATTATATACCACCTAATTAATAGTGATTTTCTCTATATATTTATTTTTTAATCTTATAAATTATAAATTTTTTAGTTTGAGGTGAGTTTGAGGAAATTTATAGCAGGATAAATAGATGAAAAGGGAGGTTATTGTGAAAAATAAATCACGTACTTTGTTGAGGTATAATGAGCACCCCATGGTTTGTAGTAGATTATAGAAACTTATGTTAGGAAAACCAGGGACATAGTGGTCTTGAACTGTGTACGCAATATCCTTCTAACGGGAAATGGTTATAGAAAAATGAAAAATATAATAATTTGGGGTCTTAATCTCATTTATAGTATTTAATATATTCATAATATTTCTCTCTCTCCATCTATCTATATCAATAATTTTTAATACGATAATTTTCGAGATCATATTCAATAGGCCACATACTCTTCACTTTAGTAAGTACTTGGTGGGTTATTCATTTGATATCCTATTTGTTTTTCTATTTTATCAATTCCAAGAATAGGAATCATTAATTTCTTATTCTACGATTAGAGAATCCATAGTTTTATTATAGAAATAATTTTATTATCAGTTATATGAATTGATCATGTGTGAAAAAAAGTTAGTACCCTTGATTTCCATATTTTAAAACTATTATCCAAAAATCACTATATTTAATCATTGTGTAGAATCATTAAATGTTTTCTTAAAATCTAAATTTTTGATATCTAATAGTATTTTTTACTATTAAATAAAATTTAAATTGGTATTTAGAAATTGACCCCTCATTTCTTCCATAATTTATTTATAATTTTGTTTTGTTTTGTTTTATGCATAATATATTGTAATGTAAAGAATGTATGAATGTATTTTCTAATATTAGAATACATCAAGAGATTTTAAATTTAATATTGGATAAATTATTATATGTATAGAATTATTATGAATGGAAAATGTAAATTATCATGAATTTATTATAGAAAACATGAGCAGCTGTTTCTGCCATTAGAGGACAAATGATTTGTATTGGGATAGAAAATAAATTTTTATTATATGGTATACACTATATTAATTCTATTTAGATGGGAAACATTAATTTCAAAACATAGAATAAATAATTACCTTTAACATGATATGAGTGTTGAAAAATGATTGGGTTATATTCATTTCCCTTAAATTTTGATCTTTTCTCGAAGCAGGTAAACAACAATTTGGGACATCTTGATAAAGGGGTTAATCATTAAATTGATAAAATGTTTATTAGTTGTACATAATAATATTTGTTTTTTGTAGATGAGCTTACATAATATATATTTATACCACATGGGAATGGATTTATTAAGGGTTGGTAGGGTTAGGATTTGGTCATTTTCTATGTATGGTATGGTGATACACATGTCATTTTTGGATGTATGTAAATCCTTTTCTATTACAATATTAAAGGTAAAGTATCATTGGATGACTTCCCATGGAATATATATTTTAGGGTCCAATTTTATTCTTTTAGATATTTTCTTGGATATTTTATCTGAAGATGTTGGAACTATACTTAGGTACTCAATAATGGGTTCCTTACACTTATAACTACACATTTTTAACTTTAGTGTCTATTTGTAACAAAAAATACATGTATAAGTTTATTTTGTCAGGCTATAAATGGTTTATATTATTAATGAATGGGTTTGGAAATTAATTTTTTTTTGATTTTCATTTTAGTATAGTTCATATATTTATTAAAATTTTCAATAACACATTTATTTATGAGGGATATATATCCTAATTTATATATAGGTTTATGGCTTCTAGTTTTTCATTACCAGTATAGGTTATGGTGAATTTTTTTCATGATTATATGACCAAATAAATTATCTTTGAAGATGTAAAATCATCCCACAAATGTGAATTATTTTCTAATAATAATTTATGTTATCCACTAGTTATTGAGAGGTGTAATTGATGTGTTGTGGTGATTCAATTATTCTACCATTGACGTTTCTAGGTTATGACCATCACTGCTAAACCGAAAAAATGAAAGAACATTGTATAATAAATGAAACTATTTCATGGTAGAACTTATTCCTGAATAATTAGATTATAAACTGTGATAAACTGTTATAACTTTCTTATTTAATCTCAAGATTACCTCAGACATAAACTTCTAGAACTATTGAAAAACACACATACATAAAATGAATGTTAATAACATTCAACCATTCCTAGAATTGAAAATTTATTTTATTTGGTAATTAAGTACATATCATCAACATATATAATATTATAATACCCTAATAATCTCCTCTATCACTAAACTCGTGTAGTCCGTCATAATAATATTATAAAATATGATCACTTTATAACAAAAATTAAGGAAAGGGTGATTAAAAAATATAAATAATGGAAAAAATGGAAACAATCAAACCAATTTCTATATGAGACTTCATGATATATTTATGTATTTAATAAATTAATATCATGGGATAACAATAAGGCATGATTAAGGGAAATGGTATAAAAATGACTAACATCAAGATATTGATATTTTATAAAAATGATAAAAAGTGAAACGTGAGTCCTAAGAATAAAACATGGAATGCATTGGGGTAAATAATAGGAATATAGCACAAAAATAATAAGGAATAATTATAAAAATACATCATGAATTTATTAAAGTCTATCATTGAATAGTTTACAAATATATAAACATTACATCCATTCAGAACCAAGTGGACAGATATAACCTCATCGTCAATATGCATGACAAATTAGATAATGTCAATAACATCATGTCCTTACAAAATATAGTGAACGAAGATAAACACAAAATGTCCACATATAATGATATCATGAAAAATAAATATTTACAAAATACATTAGAGGTGTATAATTCTAGACATACCCATCACAACAAATATGTTTCAAGGCATTTTGTTTATATTGAAATTAAATATATAATAATCACACATTGATCCATATGCATAACATGGAAAAACAACATGAAAATGAAAATGGGCATCATAATAAGATCATATATAATTTTACATCATGAAATTTAATGTACTCATTAGATATAGAGGTGGTTAATAATTCTGGAAAACCTAATTTTTTTAGATACATTTAAGATAAAGATATATTAATTTTGTATTATATTGTTGGAGATTTCATGAATGAGTTAGAAAAACAGAGTTGAACTATATATAATTTAACATGGTAATAAAGAAGATTATTAATACCATAATTCATATAAAATATATTAAAAATTCATAAATTAGATAAATATATGTAAATATCTAAAATATAATCCTATAATAAAATAATAGGTGATAGAAATTTTTATACAAGTATTTTTTGAAAAATTTAATAAAGGGAATATATGTTTAGAGAGGGAAAATAATTTTTATATAAAATTTCATAGACACTAAAAATTGGATATAATAATGAACAATATCCTAAAAAACTGGGCAAAATTAGAAATAGATTTTCATAGGTTATTCTAATGATAAGATGAGACCTTTCCCAGAAAATCAAGACTCATTTATTAAGAAAAGAAAGAGTCTGACTTGCATAATTCTAAAAATGGGAGATTTACCATGATGTTGTCATAACAAATGTAAAATATCATCCGGTAGATGATCATTCTATAAGAAATTAGCACCTTTGACAACATTATTTTCAAGACCTTCCACGACCACATTGGCCTCCCTATAGAAATGCATGATAATATATTCTATGGAGGAAAGAGAATCCATGATGTTGATCTATCTATTGGTGAGCTTCAAGTACAAATGAGACGATCCCATCCTAATGGAAAACACAATAATGGTAGAAACACTTTTAAAGCTAGATGTTTTTCCACCATCGATTATGTGCATGATCTACTACAATGATAATTCTAGTCATCTATTCATCAATTGGGGAGGAATGACCATAAGAACCCTAAAATCATCCAAGGACCTATACTCGATGGTTCTTAAAAATAGAACCATAAAAATAGGGCCCCAAATTACCTCATACGGCTCCATTATAATTTACCTTGATTCAAAAAATAAAATTTTCATTCCCTAAGATATACAAATTAACAAGCAGGGGCCTAAAATTACCTTTGACACCAAACCATCCTTGGAAAGACATATCATGCACCAAATTTATGCAATAGCGTTTCTTCGAAGTGAAAACCTCACTAACAGTAGCAAGAATCGATGATAGTGCATCACCGAATTTGAAAGAATACCTATCATAGAAAATTCTATTTCTAGCATGCCAAATAAATTGAATCAATTCTACTGAAAAAATATGAAAAAGATCCATTAACTGTGGAGACAACTCGAAATAGCACCATCCTGGAGGAAACACTCTTATAGAATCTATATGAGGTAAAATAATTTCAAAAATATCCACAAAATCATTCCACATTAATGAATTATCCATCCAACTAAGAAATATTTGTTCCACATCCTCCATGTGCTGATGACAAAGAACACAAGTGGAGAACATGTAAATACCACATGATTGAATATATAAATCAGTTGGTAAATTTCCATGACACTCCCTCCATACAAGAATAGACCGAGAAGTTCTAATGTGTCTCTGGTTCACATACCACACCCATTGAGCATCAATTTTATAATCCAAAGAGTTCATGTACTGAAATTTAGAAGCCAAAATCCCTTTGATAGTAAGTTCACATACCCAAAACTAAAAACTATCATAAAAATAATAACAATTAACAGTGTTGATGATATGAGTTGGGAGACCCTCCATACTCTCATGTTTTTCCTATATAGTATTATATAAATTCATGTTACACACCTCGTCTACAAGGGATTTAAAAAGGGGATGACCAGTCCAGTTAACCTTCTAAAAAAGAAGAGAATAATTTCTTGAGACCAACCATTAGGAGTTAAAATTAATTAAATCATATGTGGATTTAAAAGTAGGCTATATAGTGGAATTAATATAACTAGAAATTCCATTCTTGAGATGAAACATAAACTTAGCCCAAAGGAAAGTGATGGCCTTAGAATCTCCATTGACAAGTCATTATATAAACACAACCTGCAAAGAATAATTGTTGGATTCAAGGTTCTTAATACCTATCCCCTTCCATAATATGGTTTGCAATAAGTGGTCCAGAATATTGTTGATAACATCCTCTCAATAATGTTTCAACTCTAGATAAAATTCATAATAAACACATTGATTATCTTGATGGGAGAGATGGTCCATTTATACAACATAAAACAGTAAACAAACTTGGAAATAATAACCAACTTCACTAGAAAAACATGATCAGCCATCATGAGAGATTTTCCTTTCTAAGTAGCAAGTTTTCTTTTGACCGTATCAATGATATCTGAAAAGTATGAGGCTTTTAGTCTCCCCCAAAACATGGGAACCCCTAGATAAATAAAGGGGAAAACTCCATCCTAAATGCATGAAGTTATAATAATGTCATTATTCCTAAGGACAAAAAAAATTCTTCCAAAATAAATAAAGTACTTACTCGAGCTAATTTCTGGACCATAAACTTTCTTATAGTGTGCAAGAGGCTGATTGATATTATTGATGTTTTTTATATCCACTTATGTAAAAATTATGATGTCATCTGTATAAAATAAATGTGTAGGAACAATTAATACACTTCCAGCACTAATATATTTCAATTCCCTTTACCATCCATAATGGAAATTAGTCTGCTCAGATAATCCTCAGCTATCGAAAAAAATGATCGTAGAAAGTGGATCACCATGCTTTACACCTCTAGAGTAGTCAAAGTATCCCTTAAGAGACCCATTAATCAGAAAAAATATTTCTGTATAACCAAGAATGGTTTTAACCAAATCAATGATAACAATATCAATACCAAACATTTAAAGGATCATAAAAATTAATCCCCAATCCATTTTTTCAAAAGCCTTTCTGACCCCAAGTTTGAGTGTAATATTTCCTCCCCTGATGGGATTTTTTTCTAGTTAACACATTTTGAGGTAGTAATGAGACAATCCTGAATGGAAGTTCCATTAACAAAACCAAACTGATCATGGGAAAAAATTCTATTAGCGATTTAGGTTTTCCTCATATGCATGTTCTTGAAAATTAATTTATAGATGGTGTTGACTAAAGAAACTATCCTGAAAAGGTGGATCTCATTGGAATTTTCTAGCTTCGGGATAAGAGAAAGAAACTGTGAATTAAATCCAAAAGAAATTAAACCTTCTTTATTAAATGGGTGCCTAATCTAAAAACATAAACTTGTATAATATTCATTAAGGTCAAGAAAAATATGTTTTCAAAACCATCAGGACTATGGGCACTGTCAGATTTGAGACTAAATGTGGTTTCCTTGATTTCAAACTCTATGGGAATAAAGGTAAGATACATATTATATTCTTGAGAAAAAAGTATATGAATAACACCTTCCACATGATCACAAGGGTTAATATGGACCATTTAAGTGGTCTTTAAAGTAAGAGATCGCATGATTAGAGAGATCCTTACTATTATTAATAATTTGATCTCCATTTTTAATCAAAGATATAGGCCTAGAAACCTTACAGATTTGTTTTTGAATAGAATTACATTTTTTTTAATTTATGTCTCCATATTTTAACAAATTATCTTAATGGCGTCCCTTTGTAAGGAATATTTAATGTTAAAGAGACTATTCATCTTGGGGACAATATTAGTTCCCCCAAGAACACCATCAGAGAATTCATTCATAGTATTTATCTATTGTATTTTCTATAGAGAACCCTCAATAGAGGATATTTCTGCATCAAGAGAAAAAAGTGATATTTTCTCCAAATATTAAATGAATTTTCGAGTTGTTTGAGATTTATAAATCTTGTAAAGTCATCTTTCATGTATCCTATATAGTTCCAAATCTTCTCGACAATTGGCCTACACTCTGGATGTGTGATCCAAGATATATTGAACCAGAAATGTAAAAGTGACATGTGATATTTTCCCACAAGATCAACCAATATATAATGATGATCATAATTAATTCTATACAACTTTGAATATGAGATGGATCCCCAAGAATCAAGATGAGCTATATTGAAAAAGGCCCTATCATTACTACTTACAAAATACATATTCAAAAACATCATATACCACGTATATTTTACACTAACCAGATTCACCTCAATCATACCATTTTGATCAATTCAATATTTGAACTCCCATGAAATAATATAATTATTAATATAACCCATCTTCTCATCTGGAGTCCTGATAGAGTTAAAATCCCCAAGAATGTGCCAAGGGCTAGTGGTAGCAGAGTTTAGAGATACAATATCCAACCACAAACTTGTGCAATCTTAATGGTAGTAATGGAAATAAATAAATGATAAAATTTGATTGGAACCAAGATATGTAAAGGAACATGTGACGTGATGATCAATATTATCATCCAAAGAAATATCAGATAAGGAACAATATTCCAAGACCCAAAAGATTTTTACCTCTTACACACAGTTGTTAGATTCAATAAAATGAAAACTCAAATGATCCAGATTAGAAACATTGTTAGAAAATACTATCTTAGGTTTGGACAAGCCTATAATAAGATGATTTTGATGATGAATGAAAATAAATAGGGATCTCATGGTCTCATGATTGGAAATTCCCTAGAAACTCAAAAAAATAATCCTAATCTAAACTTAACACCAAGGCTGGACCCCCCCCCCCAAACCATGTTGCTTTTTTACATTCCCGATTTAGCAGCCCTTCCAAACTTTCTTTTAAAAACATGAATCTATTTTAAGAAGATAATATATATAAAAGATTTTGGGAAAATTTATAGTTTTTTAAGCTTTCCATTAGTAGGATGTACTACAATAGTTTTAACTATGTTACTACCCTTCATGTCTGAACCACTATTAGAGTTATCCATATCTAAAGCAGTGTGTTCTGCTTCACTTTTATCCTTTCTAGTGTCTTTCAGGTCAAAAATAGTTGTACAGTTATCCCTCACTAAAGCTGGCTGATCTTATCTCTTACTAATCTTGAGGATGTCTTCGGTCGGTTTTGAATAAACATATGATTTCTCTAGTGCCACAGTAGTAGGAACTGCTTCACTGGTTATTATCAGATCGGTAATATCCTTATAAACTTCCTCAATGGTTTTTTTCTAGATATTCCGTTCAGTTATAAACTTTCATCAGTGTTATTCCTTGTAAAAGTAAGCTGATCAACCCCACAGTCAACCTTTATACTAACTCTAATGAATTCTGAATCAACACTAGTTTTCAAATGTACTAAATCATCTTAGGGAATCCTTGTTGGACTGGAAAAATTAACAAGAATAGAATCGTGAAAATGATTCCCCAATACAATAGTGTATACTTTAAGGTAAGTATCAAAGACAAAAAAATATGGATTATTGATGTCAACAATGATGTAATGGGGACACAAATGAGCTCAGTACCAGATTTCTTATATCTTGTTCGAGACACTACTTCATGGAAATGTCATCCAATTATCTTTAAATGTGAAAAACAAAATTATAAATATCATTTGAAAAATTTGGACACATATTAATCTCTTCATTAAGATCATTCCCCCTATATTATTAATCTCATGACCCAGCCTAATAGGAGGAGTAGATAAGTAAGTGATCTTGAATTGTTCAACTTCATCACCAATATATGCCTAGTAATTTTACATAGGGATCATAATATTATATGGGATAGGTTTTTAAACCCACACTTTCTCCACAAGAACCCTCTTATCCCTTTTATTCTGGTTCACTTATTTCTAATTCGTACCTTTGTTTACCACATTCACCTTCATCTATTGAATTTTTTAATTGACAACTAAATGGACAACAACTTTGAAAACGTCACAAAAATGAAGAACCCATTCATATTCAACCACTATCTCATACCTGTTTCCATTATCATGGAGGCTAATACAAGACGGTGTCTTGATTTCCATGTTAAAATAAACCAAATTTTAAGCAAAAACTTCATGTTCCCCATCCAAGGTTATCTGATCCATTCTAATAGGAGTTCCAATACAGGAGGCAAATACATTTAGTATCATGGGGTTCCAATACATCCAATTTAGACCATGGATTCTAACCCAAATCTGAGCATTGGTTTTCTTCAGATTAAATAGATCAAATTTAACATTCCATTCATATATTTTAAGAGTTCTAGGTTTGAGATTTAGATTGTTAAGATCCGAGGCTCTGTTGAAATCATCCCTCAATTAAAAAATTATATGCAAAAAGCCTTTACCAATTGTAATTAGTCTTCATTTTCTAATACCCCATTAAATGTGATATCATAATCTTAAGATCAACATAAGACTAGGGTTTGTATCCCTTTGAATAAAAGACATGACCAAAGATTATGAATTTGAAAAGGTCAAATATTTATTTCAAGGCCACCAGATCTGTAGTCACAACAAAACCCACATTATCATGTTTACTAATATTAGATGATCTCGGCATACCATCCTTTCTTGAAGCCAAAGAACCAGAAAGAACCTCTGAAAAAGAAACACCCATCTTCCACAAAGCTGAAGAATGAGTGGATTTTGAGCGAAATTTTTGAGTCTGCAATGAGTGTCAATCATCCATGAAAGAAAATTCCCACATAGGATTAAATGAATACATGAGTGAAATTATAAATGAATCCATGCCCACACAATATCACCATCATAAACGTCGATATCTCCATCACCAAGGTTCTGAGATCCATCCATCTATTTCAAACTATAAATCTCATTTTCTAGGAACTCATAGGTATGTACATGAATACTCAATAAAGAACAAGTTAGAATAGAAAATTTGAACTCAAGAGACAAAAATTGGTTTGGAATCCCTTTATGATCATTGTTTATTAAAAATTGAGTATAAATGTGAGATATTTAAATGAATAAATATATGTATCCATATAAAAATATTGAAGACTCAAATATTACATGTATTATTTTTGGATATTATGTGAATTATCTTGGATACCAGATACTAAGATGACATGCGGATATGAAGAACGATATGCTCGAAGAAATTTTTTTAAATATATAAACTATATTAAATATCATGTGCATGAAATTTTCCTAAGAAACTAGAACAATTCAAAAATAGGGGCCTATATATAAAATATATGGGATTTGTTGAGTTTTGAAAATTAGTTTTACCCTTTGTATGACAGAATCATTTTTTGTTCATAGATTTTGTGAAAATGTTGTCACATGCGCTTAATTAATAAAATAAAGTTACATAATGGAATAATATATTTTATTTAATTCATTGACATTATTCATATTTATATAAATGGAATTGATTTTTTACTTTTGGATAACCCCTAAACCCTAGCGACCTAAAGAATATTAGAACATATAATTCATGATGAATGATTATATATCAAGAACATAATTAGGATCATTATACCAAAAAAGATCGTGGATCTCATCAAAAACACAACAAAAAACTATTCATTATAAAAATTAATACAAACATCAGGTAGGATTCTGATTGGTGTTTTCTATTGTGTTCTAAAAGCCCCAATGATTTGATTTCAATTCAATGAACCACATTGATACACACATCATCAATAGATTTAAACTGATGGATTTTTATTTATAGTTTATCTATCACTATTAAATTTTTAATTATATAAAAGTGGATTGAGGATGACTGAACAATGTACAAGGTTCATTCCACACATCTTATGGGTTATTTTTCACTCCCCTATGTATTCTCACGATCATCATGAGCATTTATTTTGGCTCACGGTTCATTGAAATAACTTGTATTTGATTGATGCATGAAGATTATTTGGAATAATAGATCAATAATGTGGGTGTAGTTTGTGGTTGAGGATAAAATCAAGGGATGATGATAGAGGATCATGATCAGAGGTATATTACATGGATTTTTAGTTCCCTTTAATCCTATTTTTTATGTGCAAAAATGGTAAAGATCAATAGATCATTTTTTGAGAAAATTGAGCATCTGAATCCATTGTGAATGAAATGTCGAGGTTGACTGACCTCTGAGAGATAGGTTCTAGTGAGGGATGGGGATCCTAGAACAAGTAAGATGATGTGGAATAATATCCCAAAGGATCTAGAAAATACCACTATACACATTGTGTATTTTTGGATTACAAACCATGTGGGACCCCCTGGCTCAAGAGATAGGGTTTTCTCAATGAGTTAAATATCACATGTCGTGCAACCCTTTCAAGACAGCTTTGTGTGTACCACATAGGGTATAGAAACAAGTAAATGATTACACATGGGTGGATACTTCATGTACTTGGATGTAGATAGAGGTTGATACCCAAGCATAGTCAAGATACATAGGAATGGTTTTGATAAACCTCTACACACCATTGGTTTCCATCACACACCATGTATACTGAGGTTTACATGCTATGTGAGGTGAGACCACACAGGCATGCCTGGGGATTATTAGACACACCATGTACCCCTAGTACTAGTTGTGTACCCCTTTGAGGGTGTTTGGAGTCCTTCGTTTCTTTAGTCTAGACTCTACATGGTTGAGTGTGGTCCCTTGGTTATTTATCTCAATGGTAAAATGAATTATTCCATCAGTATATTATTATTGTAATCCCCTCTAGAGGATTAGTTTTAGATAGATATTATGGAGTACATCAATGAGGATGGAGGGTAATCATCTATCATATTTTTACCCTATGTGGGGTTTGTGGAATTGTTTTCACATACCTAAGAAGGGAATTGATACTTCATCTATCATCCCATATCTATAGGGTTTTCAAGAATCATTGACATATGATCCCATAAAAAGAAGTGGATCTAGATTGGGTTCATGGTGTCACCAATGTTTTTGGGCATGATCACCATTATGGTGGTTAGGTTATTCTATGACTATTGAGATTTTTTGGTTGGGGACCAATTATCTTGACCTATTGGATGAATGTATCTGGTGATAACATGGCTCGTGGAGTGGTTTCCCCCAGAATGATTATCACTTCAAAAAGAATCCTATAGTTTGTAGTTAGTTGTGACCACCATGTGTTATAGTTTCCTTCCTGAGTATATTTGGGTGTTTCTATTATTATACATTGATTTTTATATCCTTATATTGAGATGAATATTCATGATTTTTTGTGTTTATTTTTTTGGGTTGTCTTAGTTGGTATTTTTATACTCTCACCTGCATTAGATTTTCCCACATGTGTCATTTTTTATATAGATGATGAATCTTTTTATGATGTTCGGAGAGGCTTCATAGTTGGCGGAGATTATCATAAGCTATAATGAAAAAGGAATTTTACAGATGATTTCATTTGATCTTAATACCTAACCTTAGAGCAGGACTGAATATTTACAGTTTTGGTTGAGAATATATTTAGTTCCATTTTCATTTCCAACACTTTATTGTCATTATTTGTTGTGTTGTTATAGATGTCGGCATTTATTCGATTCCATTGTTTTATATTTTGATCTTTGTATGGTCTTGAATATGTGTGTGTGTGTGTGTACATTGACATTTGGATAATGCCTCCCATTTGTGGGATATAACTACATGGAATAGTTTTCCATCCCCTTTCCTATTAGAGGAGGGATTAGGGTAGTCATGGTCTATACCCTGGTATGTTGGGTCATGATAGAGTGGTATCCGAGAGGGCGGATTCTACCATTGGACCAAAGTCTATGAGATGCATTTTAGGAAATAGTGTTTATTGTTTCAAGTTTGGATTTCAGTCCATTGAATCTTGTATTGGTGTGACAGATAATGTATCCATACAACATGACATTGTTCACCTTCCATTATACTCTATAAATGTAGACATTTATTATATTTATGAAATTTGGTACATGCGTCATATATCGTGGGATTGTGGTTTCCATGTCCTTCTTATTCCAGCTCCCCATATATAATCTTTCACCATGGTACATATATTTTTATTTTATGATGCCTCCATGAAGATATAGAGTGAAAATTACACTTCATTATGATGGAAATGATATAATGGGAGAATAGGAATAGATACGTGGGTGTATACCAGATAGAGAACCTATGAGAGATTTACAAGTAATACCACCAACCATTGAGAAGAATCTAGAACTGATAGTGCCAATTGATCATGCACAAAAGATGAGTGAGAAACATGAGTTTTAGAGGCAGTAACCTCCCTTGTTTCAGAGTGAGATACACCCCCAGGTGGCTAGGGACTAGCAAGAGACTGTCACTCATGTTTTATTCCATATGGGTAAACATGCATATTAGAAGGAAGTCCTCATGGAATATCTTCATTAATTATTTTCTATTACATGGTGGTCTTTAACAACTTATTAACATGATAAGACAGCTCTCCCATAGTTAAAAATTGAGTGTCTCTTCATGGAGGAGTTCTATCCATCCACATTTCAAATATTGTGATTACAAGAGCTTTTATATCTAAAACAGAGTAGTTTGACCATGGTGGAGTACTCATTGAGTTTTATTAATCTCTCATGTTACCCATTGAATATGGTTAGGGAACCCTTCTTCTTGGCATAGACCATCGAGCATGGATTATGTCAAGATATCATGGTTTATGTGATCTATCTATATATTCCCATATATTTTGGGTTTCACAAGTGGGTCTTTATGGTGGAGAGTATTATATAATCTATATCTAGGTACCACTTATCGGTGCCCTGAGATGGTGGTCGCAATACCTCTAGTGTGCCTCCATAAATTCTAGAGGATGTTGATGAGAAATTGGGTTCTAGGGTGTGTCCTTGTGAAGACTATTACCTCATAGAATAGAGTGAGCACCAAAAAATTATACTAAATAGTGGAATTAGAAATAAGGAATTGACAACATGAAAATTAATGGAAATAAAACAAGAAATAAAAGTAAACAACCAAAAGAATAATAAATAATAGATTTCAATAAAATTATGTTATAAAAAATGGATAAGAAATGGGACATGGATACAAGAAAATACTACATTCTGGCCAAAATATAGAAATAATGAAAAAAATTATACTATAAGAATCTTGACCACAGACTCGGTCCTTTTCCTTATACTCCATCCTAGAAGAATAATCAATAATCAGAATCTTTTCACTTCCCTCTATCTATACCTATAATTATAATGTCATCATGGGGAAACATAATTGTCCTTAGAAGGGTGTGGGATACAATATCAATAGGCCGACACTCAGAGTGTTAGGATCAATCCATTTTATACTATAAATATATAAATTGTTTTCCATAATAATAAATTATAGGTAAATAAATAAATGCTTCATGTCAAATTCATAAGGGGAAACCTGGATTATACCACCTGCTTCGACAAATGCGGGATGTTTGAATCATGGTACATATATATGTAATATGATAAAAATAGACATCATATAAAAATAAATCAATGTAGTGATACCCAAAACATTTGCTTTGAATTGGTGGTCACATCACCGTGAAATTACACAAGCATGGTCTAAATACATATTAGAAACATCACATATGACATAAGTAATAAATCCATCAAATAAAACAATAGATTCTTGAACCCATCCAAGTCAATCTATGAAGATTACAAGGGTCACTACAATAGACTTCGATATAAAAAATCATATTGAGTCCATCCAAGGAAACCTATAAAGACATCCCTTGAATCACACATGGAATGGAGACTTTGAGTTTTTACCAGGTATCTCACACATGTGAGTTTATATACCCAAGGTATAGAATAACAATCGTTCCAATGAGTCCATCCATGATTTCATCCCTAGGGAACCAGTGTCACTCTTGATTATAAATAATATTTCTAGGAATCCCATAAAATGAAACCATAGTTTCACTCTCGTTGCATATAGTATATTCAAACCAAACATGGATAGTCCATCTGTGTCACCTTCAAATCAGGACATGCATTCTCTTCCATATTTTATTAGGTGAGGCATAAAAAACCAAGCACATAGAACAAGGAAGGGAATATAAAACCGCATTTAATTATCATGAATCTCAATATCACATGATAAACTTGCTGTCTATGTCGTAAAATTTGATTCAAACAACCACGGACCTTGAAAATAAGCAAAGATATTACGAATTTAATTCAAGCTAAGAATACATGGCCTAAGGAATAAGGCACAATACATAGTATACAGAAATTTCAAAAGACATAGACTATGGAAGAAGGAAAAAGGCATACCATAAATATAAAGTAATGAAATAAGGTATAAATTATGAGGAAGATCATTAAGAATGAAATATTAGGCATCTCAAAAGGTTTCCTAACTCATGGATGACTATTCAACATCGTCCAATTTATAAATTTTAGGAATTTAATATGTGAACAAAACCCACACAAAATGGTTTTCTACAACTCAAACATGGACCTTTTGTCCATTATGGTGGTCACATAATAAGTGTTGGGTAAAAATACCTCAAGGTAACATTGCTTCATTTTTGGGTTGGTTTTGTTTGTTGAAAATGTAGGTTTCCATAGAGAATTGTCGAGTTCTAGACATATTGTTGACAATCCTTGTTGACCAACAACCATAACAAAGGAATGGAAGATCTGGAGGTGGTTCGAAAGAACATATATAAGGTGGCACCATTTTACAGTGTCTTCCAAATTTTTTGGGTCCACAACTTGAAATTTTGTCAGCATTTCCAAATTTGGATTTTCATGAAGATCTCATAAAATTATGAAAAAGCTGTGAATTTTGTGAATATGGGCTTCATGGAGTAGATTTCACTAATACATTAATGATTTTAATGATTTTCTTCATGATTATGACAAGCATCGCATACAGTAGAGGTAAAGAGAATTGTGGAGAAGGTTTGCGGCAGTAACGAAAAGATATTTATGGAATGATCCATGATTACGGTGATCTCTGTGATCCAAAAATTTCCATGGTGCTTTGCGAAATTGATAGATCTTCTGAAAAAAAATTAAACTCTAAAATTTTGTGATGATGTGGTGCTGAGGTGGATAGAATGTTCTAGAGTAAGTGGGAAACTCTTATAAATAGGCCTCCACCCCCCGAGAGAAGTAGAGAGTCTTCCAAGAAAAATGTATATCTCTTGAATCGTAAAGGATGTTGGTAGAGTCAATGTGCTTCATGAAAAATATGAGCTTCACGATGGATAATCTAGCTCCATAAAAGAGGAGTGTTCTACATTTGCTCTGTTAGCATCATGAAGGAAGTCTCTTTATGATGACCCGAGCTCTATGTTAGCCTAATCTCTGTAAAGGCTTGAGATCTAAAAATCAGCGTTCTCTGTGAAGTAGTATGATTCTCAATGGTGTGTTCTTTTAAAAGAGGTAGGGACGTCATGAAGGCTTATATGAGCTTTGTGAAATTCAGAGCTTCGGGATGTAGGGAGATTTGCAAGGGCATTACCAAAGGTTATTTCGCAGTGATTAGTGGAATAGGGGTATTCAAAAGTGGATGAAATTTGAACTAATGGGATTCATTAAGTGGATTTAGTGAAGACATGAAGGATGATGATGATGTTCCTCACGATTATGACGATCTTCTTGATTAGAAGAGGTAAAGAGAATTGGGGAAAAGCTACGCATCGATGACAAAATGGAATTGACAGAACTCTCGATGATTACGATGAGCTCTATGATCCAAAAATTTGTGTGTTTTTTATCAAAATAGAGTGAGTTCCTTTAGAAATTTTGGAGCTCCGTGGTATGGTAGTGACGTGGTGCTAAGGTGGGTAGAGGGTTCTGGAGTCGGTGAGAAATGCCTATAAATTGGACTCCACCCCTCGAGAGAAGTAGAGAGTTTTACAAGAAAAATTTCTATCCCTCAAATCATAAATGAGGTTCGTAGAGGCAGTGTGCTTCGAAAAATATTCCCTATGGCTAATATAGATCTAAGAAAGAGTTGTGTTCCATGTTTCCACAGGGAACTTTGTGAAGGAAGTCACTTTGAGACAACTTGATATCTGTGATAGCCTAAGTTCTATGATGGATTGAGCTTTTCAATGTCTTGATCTCTATGAAACTGTGTGATATCAGAAACAATAATCTTTGGGAAGTTTTGTGCTTTATGAAGAGGTTGGGACATCATGAAGGCTTTTTTGAGATTTGTGAAATTGGGAGCCTTGTGAAGTAGGGTGCATTGCAAACGTATTTCCAAATGTTATTTCCCAGTGATCAGTGGAAAAAGGGTATTCATCAGTGGATAAAATTTGGACATAAATAGAGCATATTTTTATAATTGATTATGTATTCATTAGACATAATGAAGAGAACTACATGTCTATAAACTGTGATTGGATCCTTTGAAGAAGCTATGAGATAACATCAGTTTAGAGATCACTTAGTTATCAAATTGTGAAATGGTTGTAAACAAGGAGGGACAGTGATTTCACTTAGAACATGTAAATAATATCGGTCTTTTAGTAGATTTGGTACATCATCATATTGTCAGTGAATACTCCTTGGAGGTAGACTAGTAAGAGTGAACTGAGTAAAATTGTTGTGTCATGTGCATGCTTTATGATTAGTTCATAATATGCAATGGGAAGGAGAGAGAAGTGAGTTCTTTCTAAAAAATAAACAAGATAAAAGGGGAAATTGTTTTAATTTATCATACCCTGATTCACACCCCCCTCATCACAGGATATCTAGCCTTGTGGACCGAACAATTAGTATTAGAGGGAAAGGTTGATATCAGTGTTTCTATTTCGATGGAGGTCACCAATCATAAGGGAATTTCAATCATTGATGAAAATAATTTTCAGCTATGGATGAATTGGATGCAACATTACTTCTGATCATTGGGAATGGATGTGTTTATAGCAGTAATGCACAATATCTCAGCTGACATCAACAGTAGAGCATTATCAGAAGCTGAGATAAGCGAATTTGATGCTGATGCCAAGTGAATTAATGCTATAGGGGGATCTCTATGCAATGATATTTATACAAATGTGATTTCATGAAAAAATCACATGCTATGTTGGAAAAGATATTGAACATATATGAAGGAGATACAAAGGTCAGGGAGCAAAAGCAGATAGTGTTGTGGAATAAGTAGGAAGATCTGAAAATGAACCTGAATGAGTCTATTGATGAATTATTTGATAGGGGAAATATTGTTGTGGAAGATATGCAAGGTATTAAAGAATTAATTGAAGACATAAAAATCACGAAGCATGTCTTGAGAAAACATTCACCTCCATTCAATCGAAAAGTTTCAGTACTATAAGATAAAGATATGAAAAGGATGACACTGGACAATTTCCACAGTACCTCAGTTGCATGAAATGATGAACGATGATAACGAGGCTATGAGAAAGGGTAAATCCAAAGAGGTGGAATTCAAGGCCATGTAGAAGCTCACCATTGAAGATACTGAAGAAAAAGAAGAGTCAGATGAGGTTATTTCATTCCTTTCTTCAAAACTGCAAAGAGGGAAAAAAAGTATGAAGGGAAACCTCCACTAAAATGATTATGATGTGTAAAGGTTGGTAATATTGTGGCCAGGTGCCATAAAAAGTTTCAATATGATGAAAATTATGATCATGAAGTTTAAATTCCCAAGAATATGACATTAGCCTATGTGAAAGGGAAGAAATAGTTCAAGAGAAATTTATTCAAGAAGTAGAATCTTATTTCAGCATAATTTGACAGTTCAGATGAGTCTAAGGTTGAAGAGGTTAAGGAGATTGAAAAATGAAATGATCGTGGATAAAAGGATATGGTGGCTACTGATGGTAGTTCTCAGGAAAATAAAGAAGGCAACATTAATGAAGAAGAAGAAGTTTAAGGAATAATTGATATGAAAGATGATTTAGAGGCTTCTCTTGAAGAGACATATTTTTAGAGACCAAAAAATTCAACAATGTAGTTCATGATGCCAAACACTATACACAACAGCAAGAAGAATAGAATTCTGAGTTGATGGAAGAAATTAAGAAACTCAATACCTCAGCACTAGAGAACTCTGAATCATTTAGATTGTATAAATAAAGGTTAAATAAAAAAATTATATTGATGGAATGAATACCACAATGAATGATAAAATCGAGTGTATCGAATAACTTGAAGGAGAATTTGTATGTTTTTAGAAAATGGTTAAGGATCATAAAAAACTCTTGAATCCTACTACGACATCCAGAAATCCGATTACTTAGAAAAATGAGAAGTTGAATGTAGAGCATAGTGGTTCTGCATAAAGGAAGATTCAATTATGTTCAGATGAAAAGGTTGATGTGGGGCTTGAAAAAAGACAAAAATCCATGAAAAGTTAATTCATACCCCAAGCACCAGTTCTATGATTGACGGTTGATTTGGCACAAAGAAGAATCAAAATATTCCTTGTTCCAAATGGGAAAATAGTAGTGTATAAGTGACACAAAGGAATGCACCCTATATTAGGTGTTATTTTTGTTGAAAAATGGGACATTTACAATATGTGTGTTCCATATACAAAATATACTGAAGGGCATAAGATATATATTGAAAACCAAATGGAGTTCAAAATTATAGAACATCAATTGAGAGAAATTTCTTTTAGTGAAGATAATTTGGGAACATTTCTAGATATTGTACATAAAACATACATAGGAATGTACCAAGGAAGAATTAGATTAGTTGTGAGAATCAAATCAATAAACCAATAGGTGAGTTGAAAATTCAAAATCAATTTGCAACCCTAAATGATTAAATTTTGTCATCGCACTCTAAGGAAGATCAAAATTTTTAAACTACACAAAATATTAGGTCAAAGAGCTAGATGAAAAAGAAAAAGGATAAGAAGGAAATAGTGTCACAAATTTTCCTTAAAGCATCAGACCGTTCTGGTGTTTGGATCCTTGAAAGTAGTTGCAAATCTCACAAGACAGGTAATAAGGATCTTGTCATATGCATAAAATAAGACAATGAAGGAGTAGTCATGTTTGTAAGTAATTAAGGCCTGGATATTATTTGATCAAGAAAGGCTAGGTTTTGGGGAAAAGAGATGAGACGTGCTGATGTCTTAGTAGTAGAAGGTTTCAGTTACAATTTTCATTGTATCATCCAACTATGTGACTTAGGGAATTTTATAAGGTTTACTAAGAAGACATGTATCATCAAAGGAAGATATGGTGTAGTGGTTCTACAGGGAAATATAACAAAGTGAAATATATACCTTTTAAGTGGAGAAGAAGATATGTGTTTTTTTCTAGAGAGAAAGAAAACACGTTTTGGCTTAAACAACTTAGTCATATATGTCAACCATCCCTGGAAGATATTGTAAAGTATGAAGTAGATAGAGACCTCCCAAAGCTATCACGCGATCATACTCATACATGTGATGCATGTCAACAAGGTAAAATCATCAAAAAATGTACAAGGCCAAAGAAAAGAAGTCAATAAGAGTTCTTGAATTAGTTTATGCTGATGTTTTTGGACCTATCTCACCAAGTTCCATTGACGGGAAGAGGTATTATGTTATTTTCATTGATGATTATAGATTAATGGCATGGTTATTCATCATTGACCCTATGTATAATGGTTTTAGTTTCTTAAAGCAGTATCAGAGGGAATATGAAAGAAAGTTTGGGAATAAAATTCTGAAGTTTCGTACAGACAATGATACGAAATTCACAAACAATCCGGTGGAATACTATCTCAAGAAACATGCGATAAAACATTATGTTTCTTCAGGAACAACTCCCCAAACAAATGAAGTGGTTAAAGGAGAGACCATATCATCAAAAACATGTCCATAATGATGCTTATAGAAAAAATAAATACTGGAGAAATTTTTGAAGGAGGCAGTATTGACGTTGGTCTATATTTCAAACAGGGCTCTATTGTGTCCAAAGGTAGGAAATACTTTATATGATATGTTGAATTGATGGAATTCAACTATGAATTACTTTTGAATCTTTTTAAGTATGTGATTTATTCTCAACAAATAGAAACACATGAAATTTGTGTCATGAGGAGATAATGGGATATTCCTTGACTAATCTATAAAAAGAAAAGCTTACAAATTTTTTAATAAGAGACCGAGAAAAGTATTTGTGAGAAATGATGTCACTGTAGTGGAGAATCAAGAGAGAATTCAACAGTATTGTGAAAATTTTCTTAATAATAGTGATGAAGATGAATGTATCAAAGGAGGAGTATAAGTTTCCAATAATGATTCATAAGAAGATACTAATGATGAGCATGATAAAGTAAAATTTATATCTGCATAGAAGACAAGGAGTCTAGCTGAAATTGACAAGAAAAAAATCAATGGTGATCAGTCATCGCCAGTTCAGACAAGATAAATGAAATCACTGTAGCAAAAATCATTCTTATCTTAGGTATAGCCTAAATACTTTTCTGATATAGATAATGATAAAAAAAGGGTTTAGTCTATGAATGAAAATCTAGATCAGACTAAGAAGAACAAGACGTGGTATATTTTTCTGATACCAACAGATAAAAATGTCATCGGAATAATATGGGTCTATCACATCAAGATGAATGAATATGGAACAATGATATGAAAAAAAGTATGACTAGTGTGAAAATGACACATCATAATAGAGGGGAAAATTTTTGATGAGACATTTTCACCGGTTGCAAGGTATGAGACAATCATATTATTCCTAGCCATTATTGTGATACATAAGTTCAAAGTGTTCCAAATGGATTTCAAACCTACATTCTTGAATGGGTTTCTTGAGGAGGATGTTTATATCAAGTCTCCATATTGTTGTTTCATTCAGGAATATGAGAAAAAATGTGTCAGTTCAAGAAATTTCTATATAGAATGAAACAAGAACCAAGAGCATGGTACACATGGTTTGATCCATATTTGAAAGAACATTGGTTTCCAGTGTGGTATAGTTGATTAAAAACTCCATTTCAACAATAAAATTAATAAAATAATGATGGTTCTAGTTTATGTTGATGAAATAATATTTTGAGGAGTAGATTAAGCTCAGTGCTGACAGTTTTTAGAGTTTATGAAAAGTGAGTTTGAAATATCAATGATTTGAGAGATGACATTTTTCCTTGGTTTACCTATAACACAAGGTAAGAATTACAAATTTATTTCACAATAAAAAATATTACAAGGAGGTTTAGAGAAAAATTGGAATATAAAATTAAAACTAAATGAAGACTCTGGTGGCTACATAGATGAATTTAACAAAAGATGACGATGGAAATGCAGTTAATATAATAGAATATAGGATGATTATTGGGAGTTTACTATATCTGATAGCAACAAGACCAGATATTGTTTTTTCCACGTTCCAAATAGCATGATATAAAGGAAATCCAAAGGAAATCCACATGCTTTTAGTGAAAATAATACTTTGGTATATAAAAGGAATTGTGGATTTAGGTTTGACGTATAATGAGAAATCTCAACAAGAGTTGTTGGGATAAACAGATGCAGATTGGGATGGTTTAGCAGATGATAGAAAATAAGCATCAGGAGGTTCTTTCTATTATTTTGGATTTTGTATCTATTTTCTAAGATAGAATAAATATTTCGTTTCATTGAGCACAACAAAATCTGAGTATATTGGATCCACTCAAGCATGCACATAGTTATTGTGGTTGAAGCAGCATCTTGATGACCTGGAAGTTGAAGTAAAGTCTTTGCATGGAATCTAGTGCGATAATTTAAGTGATATTAATCTAAGAAAAATCCCATACATCACTCAAGTACAATGTAATTTGAGATAAAGTGTCATTTTATCAAGGGGAAGGTTTAGCAGGGAATTGTAAGTTGGAGTATGTGCCTACAGAGCTATAGGATGCAGTTATTCAAACAAAGGCCTTAACTAAGGAAGCTTCTAAGAGGCATAGAATTGCTCTGGGAGTTCATTCGATTCCCAACACTTTAAAAAGTTTGGTTGTGGGACCCCCCTCTTCCCATGGTATGGTGTGTTTTATCTAATGTGATAATCTGTGTTCTTTCTAATGTTTCAGACCACAAAAGAGTGACCTATGGATTCGTTGCCAAAGAGGGAAAAATAGAGACACCTAAAGGTGGATAAACTGTGGCTAAATAAGGGAGAAAATTTATTATTAAATGACATGAGGAGAAGATGATTGGTGGAGTAGTGAGATATGTGAGAGCAATGATGTAGGGGGAGAGTTGTAAATATGACGATGCTTGAGGTGATATATAAAGGATTAGATATCATGATAGATGAGGATCACAATGAAATTGATTTATTGGTATCGAAATGGTATCAATAGTTAGTGTCATAAATGAAGTGATTCATTGATGATATTTTCATACTACTCTGGTTTCTCATGCCAAGCATTGCTCGTGTGGGCTTACAGTTTGTTTTGAGTGAATCATTGGTCTATATCTGAATCGCAAGAGGTGAATGGAGGTAGATGATGGAAGTAACATCAAATAGGTATCAAAGTGCAAAAAATTATTATGATAAGAGTTGTCAACAAACCCAAAGGGGGAGATTGTTGGGAAAAAATATCTCAAGGTAACATTGCAGAATTTTTGGGATGGTTGTGTTTGTTGACCGAGTAGGTTTCCATGGTGAATTTTTGAGTTCTAGAGATGTTATTGACAATACATATTGACAAAGAACCATGAAAAAGGAATGGAATATTTGTATGTGGTTCAAAATAATAGATATAAGATATCACCATTTTCCAGTGTCTGTCAATTTTTTTAGGTTCCAAAATTTGGGATTTGGTGAGCATCATGAAATGTGGATTTCCTTGAGTATCTCACCAAATAATGGAAAAGTAATGAATTTCAAGAATATGTGATCCATGAAAAAGATTTATCAAAGACATGAAGGATTCTGATGGTGTTCTTCGTGATTACGACAACCTTCAATAACAGTAGAAATAAAGAGAATTGCAAATAAGTTGTGTACTGGTGCCACAAAGGAATTGATGGAATGCTCTGTGTTTATGACAAGTTCCATGATATGAAAATTTTTGTGGTTCTTCGCGATATAGAGTTATTTCCAATAGAAATTTCAGAGCTCTGTGATTTAGTGCTAACGTGGTGTGGAGGTGGATATAAGGTCCTAGAGTCGGTGGGAAACACCTATAAATAGGCCTCCACCAAATCGAGAGAAGTATAAACTTTTCCAAAAAAATATCTCTCGAATCACCAATGAGGATCATAGAGGTAGTGTGATTTTTTAATAATAGGAGCTTCATGATGGCTAATCGAGCTCCATGAAAGAGGTGTGTTCCACATTGGCTCAGTGAGCTTCGCGAAGAAGACCCTTTGCGAAAAATTGAGATATGAGATGGCCTAAGGTCTACGAAGGCTTTATCTCCGTGAAGGCTTGAGATCTATGAAGCATTGTACTCTGTGAAGCAGTAATCTCTGCAAAGGTGTGTGATTTGAGAATAGTAAGATACTTCATGAAGGTTTTTTTGAGCTTTGCGAAATTATGATCTTTGAGAAGTAGGGAGCTTTGCGAAGGTATTTACAACGGTTATTGCCAAGTGATCTGTGGAAAAGTGGTATTCATTAGTGGATGAAATTTTGACTTAAATAAAGTATCTATCTTTAATTTAAGATGTATTCATTAGAGATAATAAAGAGAACTACATGTCGATAAACTGTGAGTGGATCCTCTAATGAAGAAGTGGGGTTACATCAATTGATAGAGCAGTGAGCTCACAAATTGTAAATGGTTGTAAACTAAGAGGGACAGTGAGCCTGCTTCATACTTGTAAACAATAGTGCGCTTTTAGTGGATTTGGTACATTGTGATATTTCCAGTGAATGCTCCTTGGACGTAGCTCCGTGAGGGGGAGACAAAAAAATATTGTTCTATCATGTGCATACTTTATGATTGTTCATACGCTACAATGGGAATAATTGAGAAGAGGGTTTTTTCTAACAATGAAACAAGATAAAAGGGGATATTATTTTAATCTTTAATACCCTAATTTACCCCCCCTAAGGTATATAGCCTAGTGTACCTAACAGGAAGGGGTGTCTAACGATAAAAAGGACAACCCCAAAATGGGTTTCTCTATTGGATCAGGTCACCAATGACATTGAAAACCAACTAAATTAATTTATTAGACTTGATTGAGGTGTCAATAGAAGGTTTGGGAATGCAGAATGACAATTTTTTATTTGATAAGTTATGAAACAAATGAGAAAGATATTAAATAGTTACATTGATGTCTTAACACTACACTAATCCATTGTTGAGGATTGAATCAACTCAGAACAATATAAAATGAAAAAATTGTGAAATGTCTTAAAAATGGGAAAATGTGTTCACACCAAAAATAGGATAATAGAATATTGGATAAACTAGAAATAGAAAGGACAAGATGTAAGAGATTTCTGTGAGATTTTCAATGGATCTGATGACAAAAAATTGGATGGTTAATGAAGTAGATTTAAAAAACACTATGGGGAGGGAATATGAATCTCATGTGATAAGGAGGAGGTCTACACCACTAGAAAAGAGAAATAGATAATAAGGAACGATTAAAACATTCATGAGTGGAAAGTTGGTTATTTAACCTATATAAGAAAGGGTGCACGGTTTGGCTGTATAGTTTTCTAAAACTTTTTCCAATCATGATATTAGTTATTCTTCAAAGGGGCACCCCATATAGCTTGGTGCCCGATTCTCCAAACCTGGCTTAGCCAACAAAATACAAATTTTCCATGGGATCCTCAAATTGTGAAATAATGTGCACTTTGGAGAATATGTTTGTATACAGACCGTGTGTCCTCAAACACCCCACTACCTGTTTCAACACTGTTAGTGAAACGATGAGGGTTGGGTGGGATGATATTTAATAACTCAGTGGCCTAGTTTTCTACATTAATTCCTAGGGACCTAGGCTCTAATTGATCCCCTAACACCCCCAAGACACCCTTGACTTCCTATGGAATCATTTTTAGTTCTATAAAAATTAATTAAAACAAAAAATTAATAATTTGAACATTTGAGAAAATTTTGGATGTTTGAAAATCCCCTCCAGAAGATAGCTCATCCATGATTTATCCTTCCAAGGGTGGGAATATTTCATTTGAAAGAAGTTTTGGACACTGCACAGGAACATCATGTTACGACTCCTAGGTCTTATACTAAACACATATGTGCTACCATAGTACCTAGACCAGAGGAATGGAACTATCTCAGAGATCCTTCATGCCCGGATGAATTATTTGTATTATATGCTCCTCTAAGGATGCATCAACCTCTAACTGGATAACCTCGGGTTCAGATAAATTAGATGAGTCATCATGATATTGTTGAAGATGTGATACATTAATGGATAATATAGTTCATGGCATGGTACCTCTAATGTAACTAGAACAAATAGTCTTTTGTCCCAATCTTCTCTACTATATCGAAAGGCCATACATATTAAGGTGATACCATGTCGTTCAACCAAATTCATCAATGACCCAATCTAGGTGATACATGTAAGAATTCCCAATGTCCCACCTCAAACTATAGAGGATGATGATGATGATCATTCTAAGAATTATTCCAAGATTTAGATTTACCCATACACTTATGAATTAGTTTGAATTTATATCAAGGCTCATGATTTATTTGAGAATCTAGTAGAGAAGCCTCACCTACATCCAGAAAAGGCATAGGTGAATATAATGGTCTACCATAAAGGTACTCATATGAAGCCATCTTAATTGTTTCTAGAAAACAATTGTTGTATGAAAACTCAACCATATGAATATTCTTTTCCAATGAACCTCTGAAATCAAGGATACATGCCCAATGAATATCTTGAAACACTAATATCTTCCTCTTGAACATCCCATTAGTCTAAAGGTGAGATTTTAAACTTAATAGAACTTGTGAGCACATTTCCTTTTGTAACCCTTTCTAGAACCATAATATGAAGTGGGGGGTCTCAGTTCAAAATGATAGAATGGGGTACAATAAGAAGGTGCACTATTTACCAGATATAAATACTTCCTGAAATATTAATAGAGAAGGGATCTAGGATCATAGGAATTATGCAACAATGGTCAACCAGTCAATGGTCACCTAAAATGAATCAATGCCTCAATGGGATTTTAGAAATCCTATCACAATGTATGTGGTTATGTATTTCCATTTCCAATCAAGAATATATAGAGGATATATGAATCTTGTAGGTCACTAGTGTTATTCCTTCACCTGCTGATAGGTTGGGAATGAATTAATGAAACCAACTATCTGCCTCTTCATACCTTGCCTTGAATACTAATGATTAATGTCCTGGTACACTATGGTGAGACCATGTTGAAATACAAAAAAAGGGGAATGAAATTCTCTCATTAACTCTTCCCACAAATCGGAAGGCACCCAAACACGACAATAAAATTTTAGGGGTTCAATTCCATGAACAACCCCACTAGGAGGTAGGTTCTCACATGCGATGATATCCCTCAATACAAGGAACTTAGAATCAAACCACTACCTCATATGGATCTTCTCTATAACGGTGTATGTCACCACCAGAGCTACTATGATGGGTTGACCATGTTGTTCCTGAACCTCTAGGCGTGATCCAGGAAACAAATACATCAACATACAATCACTTTAAGAATTCTTGATGGCATGCATATGAGTATTCTAACACAATGAATTATCTATGAAATTTCATTTCTGTGTGTGGGAAAAAGACAAAAGTTGAATTATTGTAGGTATTCCACCCACCAACGCTGCCTCATATTGAAGTCTCACCATGTAGATATGTATATGATATTTTTATGATCTATGTATCAAATTAATCACTATCCCAACAAGTAGTTCCTCCAAAAACATAGATCATGGACAAAAACATCTACCTTGAGGTCATGCATCAAATATTTCTTCTCATGAGGCCTCAACTAGTGGAAACCATATTCTACAACCTGATCAAATTTCATTATAAAATCCCATAGAGAAATTTCTAAAGCATAACATTAGAAATTATAGCATATTCTATGCATAGATAGTACTAGGATCAGTGATGAAGTAAGTCTTCCCTTTAACATTAGAAAAGAAATATCACAAGCTTTAGTCTAGTCCAATTTAACACCCTACATTGACAAGAAAATAAGTGGAGATTCTATATGTGAATTATCCTCAACAGATCACCTATAATATCTTTCCATACCAATGAAGAACCATATATTAGAAACATTATTGGCTCTCCCATAGGAAGACATTGTTCTCACCTTCTCTAATAAATCAATCATGCCTAGATCATATATTATATGACCCATGAAGTGTACCTTATTGATCAAAACATGGAATTTACTTAACTTTTCATATATTTGATTCTCTCTTAGTTTATTCATAATTATCTCTAGTTGATTGGCATTGTCTTGTTTTGTGCATGAATACACTAGGATCTCATTTGTGAATACCACCACAAAGAAATCTTGATATGGGTGGAAAACCCAATTAATCAATTCCAAGAAGACATTATGTTTACTGGTTAGGCCGGACGTTGTGACTGATTTCTCATACAATCCATACAAGGTTAAAAACATTGTATGTGTTATATCTGATGGCCTTACTAACTCCTGATGATAGACCAACCTCATATATGTCTTAGGGAAAATCTTCTCTCTTGGAGCTAGTCAAAGAGGTCGTCTGTATATTTTATTGGATACTGATTATATACTATAATATGGTTCAACAAAAATTAATACATACAAAATAAAATGGTACCATCATCCTTCTTTGTAAAAAGGATGAGTGAACCCTATATATATGTGCATGGTCTAATAAAACCCTTAGCCTCACAAACTTTTAGATGTTTCTTGAGTTCCTGGTGTTTTATAGGTCTCATTCTATAATGAGGAATGAACACTTTTGCCACACCTATAACATACTTTATGGTGAACTCAACCTATATAATGATGTAAGATGGTGAAATATTTAGTGAAGATATATCATAAATGATCCACTATAAGAGGAAATTATACTAATTGCATTCCCAGATTTCTCATAAATAGACTAGCTGACTGAGATTTCACTCTACCCAACCTAGTATGATTTGGTCCAGGTCAACATGGATGGATATCCCATTCCCCCATAAGGATATATTTTATTCCCTCTAGGGAGTTGAATGAAAATTGTTGATGATTTAAATACCCTTGTACATGATAATGTACAAGTCTTTCTATACCAAAAGTGAAATCAAAGCATGTCATCTTAAGGAAGAAGAAAATCAACAAGAAGTGGTACCCACATATCCCAAGGGGGAACTCCTAAAACCAGTGTATACTATCTCATTTGACCCCTAATGGTGTGTTTGGAGACATGATTCTAAATATGTACTCTATTGAGAAGCCTGAACATTCCATATATGCCACGAATATAAAAGAGTGTGATTCACCTGTACCAAAAGGTATGAAACTAGAGTAGAGGATACAAGAATAGTACCTCTAACCTTATATGGATATGAACTATTATCATTGGAATCATGCTTAACTACATTGATATTTCATGAGAAGTAGCCCTGAGATGTTTCCAGACTATCCTAAGAAGTTCCACTAAGATGAAATTGAATCTTTAGAGCCAGATCTCATTGTCCATGACCACTACCACCTCATCCTACTGGGATTTTAGAAGACCAAATTCTAGGCTGATGTGAATTTGGGGATCTGGTACCTAATATAGGTATCAATATAGATCCTCTCTCACTAGATTCTGGAGGAAGATAATTGAAGAAGCACTCAAGGTGACCCTTCCTACCACAAGTTTGAAACTTGATTAGGTTCCTCATGCACTAGGGATTATTATGGCCTTTTTAGCCACACTGGCGAAACACCACATCACTACTGGTCCATTTAACCTAGATAGTAATACCCCCTCGTGGACCCTCAAAATTACACTTCCTACTACCAAATGAACCATCACCCTTCTTTAGAATGGAACTACCCTAGATTACATTTCTTGATTCTATGAAACTCCATTTGGTAATTAAGGAATATATCATTATCTCTATAAAAAAGTATATAGGAATAAGTTAACTTTTGAAATGATAGTGTATACAAGGCCTTCCTCAAAACTCCTCATATTTTTAAACACTTCTCCGGTCAGAGAAGGAGGAAAACCCCAAAGATTTGTAAAATGAGAAGAGTAATTGAGCATGATCATAGTGCCCTACTAAATATGAATAAACCCTCTAAAATAGTTTTCCTTAGAGTATGCAGGAAGATTTTTTCATATAATTATATATGGATGTCTTCTAAAACTATTCTCCAATGATTATTATCCTAAGATATATTGTCCCAAAAACTTTTGGGGGAATCATGCAACATGTAGGAAGATATCTTAACCCTCACACCATGAGGTATATCAAGGGTTTTAAATATAAAATCCTTGTATTATATCCATTAATATACAAAGAAATGTCCCCCATCCATTGAAAAGATGGGATGATGCTGCTGCAAAAAGACCTGAGTCGTCTATGCCATGGTGGGGGTAGGACTGGAAGCACCCCGGACAGGATACCTGAACCAAAGAAAACAGTCACAAACCCTATCATCAAAACCTAGTGGAGGATCTATATGAGGTGCATCAGGTGTAACTATAGTAGGTATATATATATATTAGGGACCACCCCTTATGGAGTGTGATCATCCCCAAGCTCATGGCATTCATTATGGGGACATCGTAGTGTCATAACTCTACAATTTTCAAGCACACTCCTCATATAAGATTTATTATAGATATTAAAAGTTATAATGAGTGGATGGGTGAAAGGGACACTTATTAGAACATTACAACCCCAAACCTACTCCAGGATCTAGGTCTAGGTGATGAGAAAAGGTTGTAGAAGGTTCTCAATGAGTAACAATTGGGAACAACTAGATGTATGTGTTGTATTTGTTGTCAACAATTGTAAATAATGGTAAAAATTAAGAAGGAAGGAAAAAGTGAATGGATATTGGTTGAAGATGAATAAGTAATTACAATGTGAATGGAGTACAGTTGAAGTGATGATGCCTGAATAATTTTTATAGATTCATAGCATTGGATGGCACACATATGAAATTTCTTTGTTTTTCAATTTAGAAGAACGATTCACTAATACTAAGTTCAAAATGCCTGTATAGAAGTTGATACATTTTCCAAAACCTTAAATTTGTTTGATGAATACCCCACTTTTGGATAAAGAGAGATGATAGGAGTTATTGGAAATTTAAAACCAGAAAAAATGACGATTTGAAGTGAGGATGAAGTACTTTGTAATTCATATTCAAAAGAGTATAAGAATAAAGAAGTAAGATCGTTGAAGATGAAGAGAATATATGATTAATTACATGATATTTCCACTATGTGAATAGAAAAAATTTGATGATGCTTTGGTGTTCAGTATTTCACAAAGATCATAATTTGTTTAGAGATCTTGTGATGCAATCATTACGAAGGAAAGGGAGAGAAAAGATATTCTTAATTAGAATGGTTGGTTTTACATAAGCATGTGTCTACGGTGGCATCGATTTCTAGTATTTTCCAAATATTTGGTGTAAATTTTTTTGATTTTGGTGAGTATTTCGAAAATTGGATTTTTTTGAAGATATAGTCAAAACATTAAAAAGGCACGAATTTTACAAATATAGACTTTTTGAAGAGTTAATCATAATATTTAAAGGATTATAATGGCGAGATCTAAAACTATGAATAACTTCACAAATGGAAGAGTTTAAGATATTTTCAAGATAGAATTGTGGCGGGAAATATATTTTAAAGTGGATCATTACAGTGACTCAAAGAAGTTTGATGGAATTCTCTATGACTACGACGAGCTTTGTGAACAATAAATCTTAATGGAGCTTTGTGAATGGAGATTCACCGCAAAGATGACAATGACTGATCTATAAATCATGGTGAAGGCTTCAAATACCCTCATTCGACTGTGCCTATAAATAAGAGGCCATCATTCTTCATTTGATATGAAATAGAGAGGAAAAATTATGAAATCACTTCGATTCTGTGAAGAAAGGGGTGCTTCACAAATAATGGTTTCAAATAGAAATTTTACTTTTTGAAAATCCTATTATAGTTTTAATCGATACCAATGATTCAATGTATTGAGATATTTACAAAGAAGGGACATACTACATTGTCTTAGTGAGCTTCACGAAGATAGTGTGTTCCGAGAAATCTGTTTGCTTCATAAAGATAGTTGGTTCCACAAAGGTAGTATGATTTTTGATAGAAGTGTCTCTAAAAAGGTAGTTTTCTTTGAGATGATAGTGGGTTCTATAATGGAAGGGGTGATTTGAAATGTTTTGTGATTTTTGAAGGCTTTCTCTATACAAAGGTTTGAGATCTATGAAGTAGTGTGCTTTGTGAAGCAGTGTTCTCTGCAAATGGTTGAGCTCTACTAAGGGTTGAGTCTATAAAGGGGATTCAAAAAGGACAGTACTGAATAGATAGTTTATGTGAACGAGTTCTTGGGAAGACACCAAATCTTGATTCCTTATTATAACGTCTTAAGGAGAAAAAAGAGAAAAAGACTAAGAATAGATTATTCCCAACTAATGGCTCAAAATTATTTATGGAAGTTTAATTGTGATGATGCTAATTTGAGTTGGTATTCGTTATTATTATAATCCCCAAGGGAGTTTTTGATTCTAGAAAATAGAAGGATATGTTTCAGTATAGCTGGTTTTGTATTGAAGAAATAAGAGAAGAATATTGTGCTACTTTCATGTTTTCTACTAGGAAGAAGAAGAGGGTTACTTGAAAAATGCTAAAAATGTAACAAGTGAAGAGTGGAAGATCAAGAAGTAGTGTGACATCCAAGAGTTCATAATAAGAGGAAGACTCTATTGGTGTTGCAAACCCTTATCAACATGGATAAGACTATCTTCATATGAAGTATAAAGAACCTGCAAGGAGCTACCTAGTTGGACTAGTTCATCCCTATATAACATAGATAGGATTCTTTCCCTTCCCCCACCAAAGTGTAGGGACTCACATTGGCTAAAAAAAAATTCTTAGCCAACCCACAGTAACAGTTACTACATTATAGTGGATAATCTATGCACAAGTGATCAACAGAAATGGAAATGACTTAGCTACACTTTTTGAGTGGTGAACCTTGTAAAAATATTGTGTTCTATATTTATGTATTTCATATTGTTACATGTGAAAGGGAAAATAGAACAAGAGAATAAAGATCCTAACATGTCAAGAGGAAAGGGATAAAAATCTAGAATTGTTTTAAAAAATCCCAAACACTAATTCACCCCCTCTCAGTGTTAGGCATGTCCCAAACTACTCCTCTCAGAAACAAGAGTCCCAACTACTACCCATTGCTAAGGTGAAGTGAGGGTCCATGTATAACATTTCTCATATAAAGTGAATTTTTCATTATAAATGTGGTATTCAATTTAATTCATTTAATTATTTAAATCTCCTTTAAATGAATGAATTATACTGATCACTATTTAAAATTTATAAGGCCCACAAAATATGTACATTTAAATGTGGAATCCATTTATTCATAACCATAACATGTTCTATCCCATGAACCCATGGCCCATGGATCAAAATTTCATAATTTATGGATTAAAGTTTTTGATTGAACCTATGAAATAAAACACTAATAGATTAAGGCACTAACATAAAGAGTTTGTTATGTTTTTTTGTCCTATAAAAAATGTATGAAAATTCTGATATGAAAAATTCAAGCAGTGAAATAAGCCAATGAAATATAGGAGGTGTACACTAAAAGTATATATGAAATGGAATAATGTATGGAATTATAATTCATATGGTTCCTAGTATAATTCATGTTTTTATACACCCTCATATCACTGTTCTATGATAGATTGAATCATATATTTTTTTATTAAAATTGTCAATAATAAAACAAGAACAATGTAAGGGAATCACCCAATGGTGAAATCCATGAAACAATAATATCATAATAAATAAATACATTTTCCCATCCCAAATATTTTTTGTTTCAACTTCATGTGGGTTAACTACTCCCAAGAACAACCTCATTACAAAATACCAATTTCCTAGCCTCCTATATAACAAAAATAGTAAGACAAAAAATGAAAAAGGTTCTGATACCACATTGTAGAATACCACCTTGGGTGCAACTTATAGGTTCCCCAAAAAGGTTTCACAATACTTCATGTGCACCTCCTCGAAGGCCAGAGGATTCTGACTAGAAGAAACTGAATAGGGTGTGTCTGTGGGGAAAACATTCCATCATAGATAAAAGTGAGAACAAAAACAACAATAGATAATAAATAGAGGATACAAAATAAATAATTGAAAACAACATAAATAATTGAAAATAAATAGTGCCATAAACTCAAACAAGCGGAAGGTGAATAAATAATATATTTCATGGAGAATAATTTTATACAAAAATGTGTATGAAAGGGGATATGTATATAAGCGTATAATACATGCTAGAAAAAATATACAATTGAAGGATAAAATACCTACTACAATTATCTCAAGAATAGGATCATTCTTCAGCCCCGTACGCAAACCTGGATGAATAATCAAGCATCAGAGGCTGGCTGCTTCGCTATATCCATACCTTCAATCACAAAGTCTACATGGGTATCATAGGCAGCCCAAGAACGGCGTGAGATACAATCTTAGTTTTCCACTACCAAAAGTGTCTAGATCAATCGATTTTATGAAATAAATAAATGAAAAAAGTTACATAATTAGAGAATACTATATACTAAGTAAATTATTTTGTTCTGGTTCCTAAGAGGGCACCTAACTGATAACACATGGTTTGTCCTATGATATATTTCAGAACTATGGTATATGTACAAGTAATATGATTAAAAACATAGGCCATCATGCTTAAAGAAACCAAGGTAGACAGACCCCAAACATGTTCATTATCTTGGAGGTAACATCCCCATGACATTATATAATCATTATCCAAATATGAATAAGTAACATCACATATGACATAAGAAATAAATCCATCAAATCCAATGATGGATTCTTGATCCCATCCTAGTCGATCTAAAAATAATCTCATGGGTTAATAAATGAGTTTCTAATATAACCACTACTACTAAGTCCATCCAATAAAACCCCCAAATGTGTTCCTTGGATCACTCACGGAATAGTGACTCTGATTCCATACCATGTATCTCACATAGGGAACTGGGTATCACCCAAGACATGGTGTATCCGTCATTTCAATGATTCCATCCTCTATTTCTCCCATATGGAATCAGTGTTAACCTTGTGTATAAATAATCCCACTATAGATCCTGTACAAGGAAATCCAAATAATCAATCTTAACGTGTCACGTAGATCCCAATTGAACATGGGGAGGCCATCTGTGGCATCCTTAAATAGGGACCCGCATTCTCTACCACTCCATAACAGGTGAGGTATAAAAAACAAATAACGTAACAGAAGGCTTGGAATATATAACCACATTTTATTTTCCAACATCTCAATATCACAGGGTAAAATATCTACCCAAGTTACAGAATTTGATCCAAACAACCACGGCCCATGAAAACAAGAAATAGGCTTAGGAATTTCATTCTATCTCACCCAACATAGAATGAGGTATAAGGAAATATACATAGTATAAGGAAATATCACATGGCATAGAATGTGACATAATCCCCACCAAATATCATAAATGTAAAGCCATGGCCTAAGTTATAAAGCATGAGTTTGATCATTGAGACTTAAACATTGGGTTTCTCAAATAGTGGCCTAACTTATGGCTCACCATTAAGCTTCATCCAATTTATATTTTTATGGAATTCCATATAGTGGCAACACCCGCACACAATGATGGTTATCAAATCTCACATGGACATTTATGCTATTAATGTTTTCACACCCAAAGGGTTGACAATGATGAAGAGAACAAACCACTTATGTTTTTCACCATAGTCATAGGTGAAAATGACATGGAAATCAAATTTTATTAATTTATTAGAGATGATTGAGGAATCACCAAAAGGGTCCAACATGTTTCTAAATGGTGTCTCATTTTAAAAGTGATGAAATAGTTGGGAAATAAATAAACCACCTACCTCTGTGTAGTACCACTCTACTCATCCTATCTTCATGATTGAATCAAAAAAGAATGAGAGAAAACTAGGAAATCATCCAACTCCCGAAAAATATGTAAAATGAAGTTGCAAAAAACTAGGGAAATAGATGATGGAAGAAACTATAAATATAATGGATATGATGTAATATATTACGAAGATATTTCCAAAGGATTTAATAATGAGATATTTTGTTTCCGGATGAAGGTGATAGAGAAAAAACTATTAAATGGGAGGACGACGATCATGGGTGAGGGAGGAGGATTACACCACTATATTAGATAAAGGGAAAAGAGGGTTTTATCAAAATGTTATTTAAGGGAAAATTGGATATTTCACCTGAATAGGTAGTGGTACATGGTTATGTTGAACAGTTGGCCAAATAGTGGGCCATATTTACTACATTTTCTTATTTAATGGTGCACCACGAATGGTTGGGTGCATGGTTGGAGTGACCATGAAAAACCCATGAAAACCTCTCTACCCTAAGAACTAGAAATTTTTCATGACCATATATCTAGGTTCACATGGTTTTAGTCTGACTGTGTGGCCCCCAACACCTCGCTTTCTGTAATGGAATGGTTAGAGAAACCGTGCAGGATATGCATCATAGTTTTTACTAACCATGTATTCTAGTATTCCCTTTTGATTATCAGGGATCAGGACATTGAATGAGCCTTGAACTCCCTCGATACCCTCTTAAATCCCATATGAATCATTTTAGGGAAAAATATTAATTAAAAATGAAGCCAATAGTTTATACCACTATGAAAGGTCGATACCTTACAAGAATCCTGATAGAGAAAGAACTAAAATAGGGCACTGGTAGTAGGAACCCCGGAGCCAATACCTCAGAAGATGGTGGAACATGGTAGTCACAAGGGTAGAATAATGTTAGAAACATTAGTAGGTTATCTCTGGGAATAGAGTCATTAGTGCAGGGATCTCAAGATAGATCGAATCAGCTAAGGTATAAAAGATGTTTCTCTTACGATGGTCTGGGACATCTGCCTCAAGATTATCCAACCAGTTGTAAAAATGATCAATAGATGGATGAGGGACCATTATAGAAAAGGTAGATGATGGAGTAGGGTGTGTTTTCGGGAATAAGACATAGAAGACGATCTCACAAAGCAGTGAGAGGAGGACGAAGTTTTGACCTATCACTACCACCACTACCCCTAGGTGGCCCATGCTAGGCTGAGGGCATTGTTGGTCATGGAAGAGGATAGGTGTAAGATGTGAAGGCCTATGCCCTAGAGGATCCATGGATTATACGAGGTATAAAATGTTTCTTTTCTACTTTATCTATAGTATTAATTAACACATATGAAATTAATTCCTTCCCTGTTACTTTAGTTCGAGACATATAGATTCTGGTTGATTCATTGGCTCAAACATTGTAGTTAGAGACCGTGACATGTGGAAACTCAGTGATTTTTCACTTATGCTGATAGTGTGATCTGACACATAGAGGTGATGATTTTGTATGATATGTCTTTATAGAAGTGATGTGTCCTTACGAAGATATCCTAGGCATAATTCATGCCTATATTAACAATTATATAAATACAATGCAGTGTTTCCATAGTGTTGAGAAAATTAATTCCTTTATGGGTGATAATGAATACATGATAGATTAGGACATGATCAACCATAGGAGAGTGTAGCTGATTACTCGCCATTTTTCAAGAATTACTCTTAGAGCAGTAGATGCTACAGGATTTTTGTTTCCTATAGTGGTGGCAGCGTATGAGGATGTATTTCCTATGGATGGTCTAGGATTAAATCTTAATTGAGAGATATAATTATAGATTTAATTTCATCTTAGGATGACCTTGATATATTTACCAACATATTTGATGGTATCCACAGAGCTTCTTGAGATAAGGGTGAAGTTGGATGACTTATAGGAGGAGAACATTGTAAGAACTAGTGTTTACCCCAATCAATTATTAGTATTGTTCACCAAGAATTTGGAAAAGATCTTGAATATACACATGGTCTACAAATTCTTGTACAAGATGACAATGTTGAATAAGTATTGTGTAATGAGGATCGATGAACACTTTGATCAGTTGATAGAGGTGTGATGGCTCATGAAGAATGACCTTAGACCAGGTTATCATCACCTGTGAGTACATGATGAGGATATACCAAAGAAGAAATGTAGATGTTTGTATGGTTACAATATGTACATTTTGATTCCATTCAGCATGATGAATACCCCTGAATTGTTCATGTGACTCATTTAATAGATTATTATAAATTTCTTAGAGTAGTTCATGGTGGACATCATCAATGATATGATATATTACTCAACATCTGTGGAGAAGCATGTGAGTCACTTTAGGATGATCCTAATAAATCTCTAAGATCCCTAGAATTATGAGAATCTTACAACGTGTCAATTATATATTTGAGATTTACGCTCTTAAAACACAAATTCAATGATATAGGAGTAGTGGGGGCCTTAAAAAATTTGATTCAATGATTTCTAGGGAGCCAAAAAATAGTGTTACCGAGGTGTAGTGTTTTCTTTCGGTTGGCGGGGTACTATCAGTGGTTGGTAACTGATTTATCCAGAGTGGAAGCACCATTGAAAAAATTGACCTATAAGGGTAATCCTTTCATGTGGATGGAAAGATTCCAACTGTTATTTCCATAGCTATGCTAGTTGTCAGTGAGTGATACCGTATTGTGATTTCTAGAGGAGGGTGTCAAGTACGTAGTGTTATTTGAAGTATCAAGGACTTAAAACGGTGTGTTCTGATGCATAGGTAGGCGGTGATTTTCAATGGTTCACATTAATTGATACAACATGATAAAAACTATGTGACCCATATTCATGAGTTAGCAGTGCTAGTATTCACACTGAAGATGTGGTGACACTAACTGATGGGTGAGCAGTCTATCATTTACTCTGACTATAGGAGTATCAAGTATATCTTCTCTCATAATGATATTAACATGAGACAGAGTTTATGGCTAGGTTAGAGATCATTCATGACTATGAATTTTATATTTTTTATACTTATGGGAAGGGAAATAAGGTGGTAGATTCTCTATGTAGGATATCATTATCATAGTTTTTTTTCTAAGGAATTAATGCTATTGGCCTCACTACAGTTTTCCTTAGTGTACAAGGATGATTCATCATATGTATAGTAAATGGTTTTACCCCATTAACTTTATAGTTTTTTATGAATGATCATCATATAGATTTTTAATATGAGACCTTACATAGTTATATATCCAATGGATATTCACCTGATGGATATTATGATAGTAGGGAGAAAACCACCTTTTTTGGAGGAAGGATGATGGTAACTTTTATGTTTTAGGATGATGTTATGTGGGAGTTTTACACATGCCATGTATTACTGTATCCATTAGTGGAAATTATGTACCATGAACCTCGATATCAGTTTTGGTGGCTAGGCATGAAAGGTTATGTTGCAGAGTCTGTCTTTTGATGCCTCACCTGGTAGATGGTTAAGGATGAGCACCAGGTTTTACTAGGTTTAGATCATCCCCTTGAGGTTCCAGAGTGGAGGTGGGATAGGATATCAATGAACATCATGATAGGGTTACCATGTACATATATGGGAAATGATTCCATATTGGTTATGATATTCCATATCACACGGTAGTCCCACTTCCTATCCATTTGAGGGCATAGTTTGGTAAAGAGATTGGGACATCACCTCATGTGAGATATTATAAGACAATATATGGTCCCTATGATGATCATCTCAGAACATGATACTCACCTCATGTCACAATTATTATTAGGATTGGAGGACTTTGGGATTCAGTTACACTTGAGCACAACATTTCACCCTAGACTGACAACCATACTAATCGAACCATTCATGTCTTTAAGGAAATGTTTCAGGATTACATTTTGGACTTTTTACATAGTTAGTAGGATAATATAACATTGGTAGAGTTTTCACACATAAACATATTGCATTTCAATATAGGTATGGCTCAATTTACTTCCTTGTACTATTGAACCTAAAGGTCACCACTTTTTTGGATTAATCCAGGTGGATCAGCACTTATGGGACTAGAGTTGGTGTGAGAAACTACAAATAATGTGAAAACAATCTAGTAGTAAGTCAAGACTGCACATATCTACACAAATTATTATTCATACCAATGATGGAGCCATATGTAGTTCAAGGATGGAGACCATGTGTTCTTTAGGGTCTCACCTCTATGTGGATCGTAGATATTTGGATGTTGTGAAACGTTATCTCCATGAATTATTGGTCCTTTCCAGACACAATGTAGAGTTTTTGTGGTGACATACTGCTTATATCTACCACCATAGTTGGACCAAGTACATGGCCACTTCCTTGTGTCAAAACTGAGGAGGTGCATGCATGACCTATCACATGTTATTGAATAGGGAATTCTAGACATTCAGGATGGAGTCACCATTGTAGAGTACCTAGAAGAGATTTTGGTTCAAAAGAAGAGGATCCTTCATCAATGATAGATTCCCCGAGCGCATGTCTGGTGAAAGAATTTGAATCTTTATAAGATCACATAGGACAGAGAGACCCAAATGAGATTCCAGTACCTGCATCTTTTTATTAGGTATTTCTATTTTTTGGATGAAAAGACCTATGTTTTGGAGGATATAATGACTCTTTTTTACTTGTATTATTTCTGGAAACTATATGGATTATTTTTTTGACTGGGCACTAAGAGAGAATGTGATTCCAAGGCTCATTGTTCCTAAAATAAATGGTTAAAAATATTATATATATTAAATATCACATGCATGATGTTTTCAGGAAAAGGTTGAATAACACATTTAACTGATCCCAAAATAAGAAATACGAGGGAACTGTTGAGTTTAGAATGTAGGTTTTACCCTATGAATGACATAATCTTTGTCAGTGTGTGATGTTTGTGGATATGTTTTCATGGGAATATAATTAATAAAATAAATAAAATAAATTATTTAATATATTTTATTCAACACATCATCTTTATTACTCTTTAAATTCATGGATACGGGTTTTTTATTAGGTTCGACCACTAAACCTTAGATATCTTGAGACTATTTAAGTAGAAATGTCTTGTTTAATGATAACATATCAGAACCAAAATGATGATAATTGGGAAAAAAGAGTTTTTGGATCATGTCAAAGGAGATAACATGAAACTATTCCTCATCAATGATCCATTAAAACTGTAGGTAGGATTTTGATTTTGATTTTCCTTTCCATTTTTAATCCCAAATGAACAAAGGTCAATTACATGAATAGAATTTATATGTGAATCATTCGTTGATATAAATTAATGGAATATTATTCATTATTGATCTATCCATCTTCGTTTATCAATTCATCAACAATATATTAGGGTTAAATGAATAAAGGTTGCGGTTCGTTCATCACATCTTATGGATTATGTTTTTTATCTTGTTTCCTCACAAAATTTTCATAGACATTTCATTTGGGAGGTGGTTCAATGAAATAGATTGTATTCGAACATTGTGCAACTGTTATATGGTGATAAAGATCAATACCACATTTTTAGTTTATGATTGAAGGTGATATCAAGGTAAGAAAATTGGGGAGGATATTTAGTGGTGGATTGGACAGATTTTTAGTTCCAATTCTTCTTGATTTTTAACACACTATGATGATTTGACTCGACAGATCATTTTCTGAGAAAAAAATAGGATTATAATATAAATTTTGAGGTTTGGAGACCTCCAAAACATAGGTTCCAGAATAGGATATGCATCCAAAGGAATGTTATATATCATGGAAGAATATCCTGACCGATCTTTAAAATCCCAATGTACACAACATTTATTTTTGTTTTATACACTTGTGGGATCCCTAGCTACGACCCAATGGATTCAACAGTGAGTTAAACATCTCACATCGTGTGTGTCGATCACATGTCATGTGACTCTTCATTGATGTATTGGAAAGTACCTAATAGGGTACAAGGACATGACCTAGAGTACATGAGAATGTAAATTATGTGTACTCGTATATAGAAAAAAGTTGATAAATGGGATCAACCAAATGACATGGGTAGGGTGCTTGGAATCCTCTACACGCTATATTTTTCACTCCAAAATAATGTATGTTGAGGATTATATTCCTTGTGATGAGTTACCAAATAGAAATACCCATGAATTGCTAGACACACTATGTACACATAGTACACTCCGTGTACCACCATTGTGGGTGTTTTCAGGACTTAGTTTCTATATTCTAGATCATACATATTTGAGTGTCCTCGCTTACTAAATTATCTTGAGAAAACAATATAGTATTAAGTCCACATATCAAGATTGTAGTCCCCTATAAAAATGAGTTTAAAATTTAATTTGTTTGACTCCCTCCATGATACTGGAGGTTTATCATATATAATCTTTATACCCAAGGAGTGGTTTGGGGAGTCACCATGAAATTCATGAGGAGGGAATTGATCCCTCGTATTTTCTTCCATATTGGTAGGGTTCATAGGTATAATTGAAATAATATCCCATATATAGTTGATTGATATATATTTCATTCATGGAGTCCCCTAGTGGCTTTGGGCATGACCACATATCTGAGTATTAGGTTATTCTTAGACTAGTGTGGTTTCATGGGTAGGTCCAAATGAAAATGTTGTCTTCAAGGAGTTTCTATGGTGATATAATGGATCATGGGGTGGATTATCCCAGAATGATCATTATTTCATGAAGAATCATGTGATTGATAGTCAATTGTTACCACTTAGTGGTACAATGCCCTTATTAAGAATATTTTATTTTTTCTCTTGATATGCACTAATTTTTATATCCTCATATTGAGCTAACTGCATTTTATGATTTGTGTTTTATGTTTTTAGGGTTTCCTAATTGGTATTTTTATAATTACCCATATATAGGATCTATCTGAAAATATCATGACTTATGTAGATGCAAATAATTTGCATGGTGTCTTGGGAGGATGTAGAGCATGTCAGGAATATCCTGAGTTTGACAGACCGATGTATTTTCCAAGATTTTTCATTTGATATTATTCTTAACTCTTATAGAATGTTGGACTCTTTACGGTTTGGGTGGTGCTTATTTTTAAACCATTTGGTTACTATACTTTACTATCATACTTTTTTATGGGATTACAGATGAATGCATGTATAGGATTCATTTGATTTACATTTAAGAATTATATGGTCTTGGATATGTGTTCTTGTATTGAGGTACATTATTATAATGCCTCTCATTTGTTATATATGCCTACTTGGGGCAGGTCTCTAGAACCTATCCAATTGGTGGTGGGATTGGCATAGTCATGGTCAAACCCCAATGGGTCGTGTTGTAAACAATTATTGTAACAGAATGAATAAAATTATCATAATAAAATATACAAAAAAAATATTATAATAAGGATTAGATGAAGATATAGAATTCAAATGTGTAAGATCAGGGGATAATTCCAAAACATTAGGTTAATTTTTTTAATCATGGTTATAATTAATTTATAACTAATTTATTTTTATTAAAAATTTATCACAAAATTATATCGCATTGGTTCATGTTTTTTTACCATTAGAAAATATATATTGAATTTATTTTAAAAACACAAAGGTGTGATGACATGTTATTTTTTGGTATTCAATTATAGCTTTAATGTTTTTTTAATTATCCATTTATTACATTACCTTAAATCCAAAAAATGAGAATATGAGAGAAGATAAAGAAGGGAATTAAGTGACATGAAATCTACCACATTCATGATGATTACTCAATTTTTCAAAAAAAAATATTTCTTTAAACACTAATATGAGGTTGATACCAAAATATCTCCTTGAGTTTAAAGAATCATAAGAGGATATATTGAAGGAAAATATTGGGCAACAAGATGAATTATGGAACAACTGTTCCGCGGGGAAGAGGAGTGGTATTTATATTTTTAAGGGTGGTCCATTTTGGAATAAAATAAAATATAAAATGTTATTTCAAGACCAACATATAAATAGAACGTTTTCTATGAGACTATAAATAATATTTAATTAAAAATGTAAATTTAAATTTATTTTAGACTCTTAAACAATCAAATTTACCCCCTTTAGTAAATTTTACAAAATAAAAATGGAAAGGAATCCCCAAATTTTTTTTAATGGAATAAATACCATTTTGGAATTTGGAATTTTTTATTCAATTTTTAAAATGATTTTAATGATTTTTAATTCATAATTTATCTTACTAATGATAATTAGAACCATTTAATCCATTATAAAATTCTTTATGTCATTCCTATATCAAAATTATTTCATAAAACATAACATATTTCATAAACCATATTTTTAACATTTCCCCAAAATTCATGTTTCCTAGAAAAATAGAAAAAATTACACTTTTATTATTTCAATGCATTGATTTTAAATTTTTTATTCATTTTAAATATATTGTTAATCTTACAATATTCGTGTTACCATTACAATAGTTTCCCATCCTTTTTTCGTCTTGTATACAAATTATATTTCTACCATTCTGAATTCTCATATTTTTCTTTCAATGTTCTCTATACTCTATTTATATACTTTTAATATTATTTATAATGATTTTTTTCTCTCTGTCATTTTTATTGAGGTGTTGAAATTTCTAAGAGACCATGGCCCTTGGATTTATATATTTTATTAATCTTATTTACTTATATTTATTTCTCCATTATAAATGTTTTAATTTTATGTAGTATATTTATCCTTCACACATATTATTCTATAATTATTTCATAAAGTATATGTTCTTTTTTTTCTACCATAAAGGCAAATTATGGAAATTGTTATAAATATACATATTTTTACTATGAAAAAAATTATTATATTCTAAGTTTTACTATTTAATAAATAAATATTTACTTATTTTAATGTAATTAAACAAAAACAAATGAGTTTAACTTTATTAAATAAGATACGGGAGAATACTTGAAAACTATATAAAAAAATATGAGGTGTTTTATTTAATCAATTTAAATAAATTCTATATTCTTAATTTTTTATCTTAAAAAATACCTATTAATGTACATATATATTTATTATAATAACATTACATGACCATACTGTTTTCTTTAACAATAATTATAATATATTATAAATATTAGTCAATAAAAATATAGTAAAACTACTAACCTTGTGTAGTAAAACTCGTTATACATAAACTAGTTCCCTAGAACAAATGTAAATTTCTATATGGTTTCTACTCAAAATTCTTCTATATCATAATTAAAAATAATTAAAAAATGATCTAATTTAAAATGTGAAAGTTTGAAATTATTTCCCATGGTATAAAATAAATACTTATCATATCACTTCATAGATGGATATACCAATTGTTTGAAACTATTACCAATATTCGAAGGTAAATTATGTTTCTCTTGAAGCCCTATCTTAGAGAGTTACAATTTCAATAATTCTAATGTGAGTGTTCCCAAGGATCAAATAACATTAGTTTCATTGATAGCACATTCTACACTCTTAACACCAATATGTGTAGATCAATTATAACATATATAAAATCTCATGAATATTAATAACATTCAACCATAACTTGAATCCTAAAATTAGTTTTATTTGAAACTAGGAAAATATTTCATCATAAACCATTATATTATAATAAAAATTTAAATACTTAATCATATACCATGAATATAGAGTTATAATCTTTTTAGTATATGTGACCACATATGTAAAAACATCAAAGAACTTATGATATAAAAATATGAGTAAGGGTAAAATAATAGAATCAATAGTAATATATTCCTTGTAAGATTTACATATATCCTTATGTCTTCCTTGTTAACATAAAATTGGATAATAATTTAAGAAGGGATCATAAAATAGAATAGGAATGAGGAATATAAGATGATATTCATGTGGAATATTGGCTCCTAAGAGACACATGAATCATAATAATTGACTACGGAATATAAAGGTGAGAATAATAATAGTAAGGAAAAAATATAATAACATGATACTAATGATTTCATGTTTTGTTATTTAATTCTTGACTCATTGGATATGGCTTATAATTTGAGTTTCAAATTAGGAATTTTAATTTTTGGAGGGGTTTTTCAATGTTTCATAGTTAGGGGGAATGATCCTGAATTATGAAATGCATTATAACATTGATATGGTGGGTTCTAATTTAACGGTAGTTGGTTTAACATCAATCTTACATGATCTTTTGACCAATTCTTGTTACAAGTTCTGATTTTAAAAACCAATGAAATTCATATTTGGACATTCAATATGAAATTTGACATAATTTTTTTCATGGTTTTTAAATTTTAATGACTATTTTGACTACTTTATAAATGATTTATCATATTAAAATTACATCAATGTAAGGACGTCCTTTATAGTTGGAAAATGGGTTTTTTACATATTAATGGGAATAATTATTAGAATTTATTATGTGTTTTAGATATTTATAACATGTATTACAATGTTTTATAGAAATGTTTTTCCTCTTTATTTCGATTTACCCCTAAAGAGATCCTCCTATTAACTTATTAATGAATATAAAAGTCTTTTATTACATGATATATGTTTAGATTCTTAATTTTTTTAATGATATTATATCATTTTTGTGGTAATCATATGGGGAAACTTATATAAATGTTATTAGAAGTGAGGGTTAGTTATAATTGTCTTTGGATTTTTTCATAATGATATATATATATATGGGTTTTTATATATCACATACAATTTAATAAAATTGGAAACATTGATAAAATTTTAGGTAAATCTATGTACTAGTATTCTAAAATATATGATAGGACTCTATCAATTTTCCCAATGTTCTGATAGTACTCTATATAGTATTTTTACCTATATATTAGGAAAAGAAGGGTAAAACTAGTGTTATATAGATATATCTCATCATATATTCTAATTATATGAGTTTTTCTGGGGTTTTTCATAGATTTTATACTGCACTCAAAGGTGTTACAAAACTGATTTATATTTGATTAACTTTATTGGTAATCATATTTTTCATTTTTTCTTATTGAAATTCTAAAAATGTTTATTTGTGGTTAATGTTTTTCTTTTAATAATAATTTATTATAATAATGTTTTCAGAAAATCATGAAATATAATTTTATTCAATGAAATGAAAAAAGTTTTTCTTAATATAATAGTATATTCCCCATATATAGAAGTGATTTTAAGTAAAGATCCTAACAATAATTGTGTATAATTTATAGAGAAACTTATTTTAGTTAAAATTTCATTTAATAATTTTCTAATTTTTTCAAAGCATATAATTATTTACATTTTCCCTTGAAGTATGTGTTTTCAATGGTTTATTTAAGGGTGGTTTTAATCATAACCAATGTAAAGCACTCATTATAAACTGAAATGTGTATTTCAGACAAGATTAGGAACTGATTTATCATCAAATGACTATTTTCAGGTGATTATATCAATTTAAAATTTATATAAACATACATTTATAATTTATTAAATTTATTTTAAACTATCATGACATGGAATAATAAATGGATTCCATTTTTATGAGTGACTCCTAAAGGAAATTAAATTTTTTTGGACAAATAAAACCTTTTTTATGTTATATTAAATATCTATAAGAATGGGTTTAATAATTTTTTTTGTAAATTATTTTAATGACAAGAGGAATATTTTTATTTATTATAAAGAATGATATTAAATAAAATAGAATTATTTAGGTAAAGGGATTTAATAGTTTCCACAATAAATGATTTATATTGGAAATATTATGCTCTATTATATTATTTATGAGTTTATAATTAGTGGATTTAATAATTTTATATATAAATATTTATTATAAATAAATATTATAAAATATTTCTAAATAGTATATTCATATAGTTTGGTATATTTTCATTTCTTTATATTAGTTTTTATAATTGTAAATAATGATGTGTATTCTAATGATGATTTTTATTTTATATTACTTTATTATCCAGCCTCCCATATAATCCTTGATGAATTATAAATAAGGAATATTAGATTACATACAATAATTGAGTCCTATAGTTGATCAAAATATCACTGAGTATAAGATGTCTATCAATAAGGTCATTTGAGCCAGTATTTCTTCTAGTCGATTTAGACATGAAGAATGGAATAAGAGGATTCCGAATTTGAATCCTTCCATTTCTTCAGGGGATCAAGGTTTCCATGAAGTGTAAGTGTGGATCAAGAAGATATATGAAATGACTAATATTTATAAATTACCTGAGTCTCATAAACTATAATTCCCCAAATTACAACTATACATTCTATATTAGAAGTGGGAGTATCCCTTTATTCATACTAATATGAAATAGGATCATTCAAGGGAAGGTTTCAGGGTGTTGGTCCTAATTTTTCTTCCTCTAAAACTATGAATGTTTCAAAGGTACGAGATTTTTTCTTCCTTTAGAAAAAGTATCATACAGTACTTCAATATTCTGATTATTATTTTGATCTTATAACATATGTACCCAAGTAAGTCTTTAGGGATGATTTGAGAGATAAATTTTTGAAAGGGTAGTTTCTATTTTCATCTGTATAAGGTGTACTTTATTATTTTAACATCTTATATGGAGGTACTGAAAAAGGAAATAAATATTAAATTTAATAATTTATATGTTTCTAGGATGGGAGAGATCTCGTATATACTTGTAAGTGGCATTGGGAATTATAATGAAAAAATGTGGAAGTAAATTATATAATTTCAGTTGTATGGTAGTATAAATAGAATATCAATTCTATCTCATTGGACTTTATCAATATTTAATCTCTAATATGGCATAAATCTTGTAATTTAGGGAACAAGATGAATTCATGTAATGTTTATCCTAAAAACCATCATAATATTGGCTATTTGAGTAATCTAAAACAGTTGTGTAGAGGATCTTCATTCATGAAATGATTATACACATCTATCCTTTCTAGAGATTCTTAGGTTAAACCTTCTAAACCTAATGTAAAATTTGTGAAATTTTGATGTATTAACATCATTATTTATACTTTTATCCTCATTCAGAGTTATAATTATTCCTTGTATTGTCTTTTGTAAGAAACCTTCCTTTTAAAGTGTTACCTTGTATTATCAAAGTTAATTATAAGGGTCTAAATTTTGTGTGTTGTTTAAACATATAGTTTTCAACAACATTCCCATATCATTAATATCTCATTTATAATGTTTCCACTTATTTGGTGAAAACACCTAGAATATATTAGAATATGTGAAATCCTTTTCTACCATATTATGTATTTTAGATCATATTAATAACATCTTATATGAACAAAAGAATATCTAGGGAGGAGAGAACCATAGATCATTGTCTATATTTTATTTTTTTAACTATGAAAATTATTTGTTTCATAACATATCCTAATATGAAATGAAATTAAATAGATTTTTAACATATATAATGGGGGTTTTAGGACACCTTATAGAATGAATATAAATATTGGAAATTCGGTCTTGAAACGTAGAGTTTTATATATGCAAGAAGGTGTCAATATTTTTTTTATTTCACATTAGATATACTCTTATTAAATATATTCGTTTTATATTGTTTATTATAGATCATTATAAGTGTATTTTCCTATGATTTTATGTCTTCAATATTAAGATATTGCAATAATCTTTTGTCTCTTCGGAAATGAATCATATAATATTTATCTATTTTTTGATCAATAATTTTAATTGGGAATTTGTGGGGGGAAGAATGTTATTTATCTAGGATAATAATGACACCCCTAATGTAACATTTTTTTTATTAAATTATAGATTATAAAGATAAATGGGTTAATCTCTATCAAGGTCAGTAGGTTTCATGGGTAACAATTTAGGCTTCGATTCATATGCAGGTCACAAATGTCGATTTTAAAATAAGAAATAAAATAATTGTTTGTTATTTATTATTATTGGTGTGTTTTACCTTTTCATCCCCCAATCATTAGATATCCCCACATCCTTGATCCCCCCATATTCTCCCATATTTCATGGTAAAATTCCATCATGTAGTGTGATTCCTCCATGTATGTCCACTTAAATGGATTCATCTTTTATTCTTTCTTATTTATTTTCCATCTAAAAGGATGTTTTTACATCCCCATGAAAATAGAAGATAGGTATTCTTGTCCCTTATATTTTAATTGGTGTTATCCATTTTATTTCTCTAAATAATTACCTAGTTGGTCCCTTTTACACATATTAATTGAAAAATCCTCCGATTCTTTGATTTCATCAAATCTTGGAGTTAATTCTATAAATTCCATTTAAATTTGAAAAAAATTAATTTTTGTGTCCTTGAAATCATTATTTTCGATAAAATAAAAGTTATTATATTTATTTATGATTATGAAATTAATTTTTAAATGTTTTGACCAATATTCCATTTATTTTAAAAAGGGATTCTATGACTAAATTTATTTATTTTTCTTAAGAAATACTAATGAAAATTTTGTTTTTGTTGAAATATAAACGTTTTATTTTTATTATTTAACCAAATTTGATTTTTAAAATTGATTTCATATAAGTTATAATGATTTAATATCATGTTTTACTAATGTTTTCATTGATTAAGGATTCATTTTTTACTATGTAATTGAATTATTCTATTAGAAAAACATCATTTTTTTAACATCTATAATTATCTAAAAATTTATTTTGGTTATATTTTAATGGGAATATTATCAAATTATTTATTCTATTTTTTTAAAAAATTCCTCCTTAGCAATATATATATTTTTTAAAAAATATTCAATATTTATTTTTTAGTACTTATTTATTGGGACCCATTTTATCATATTTATTAAAATGAATTTGTTTTATAACATGATAATTTATTGGATGGTTATAAAGTGTTAATGATATTATATCATAGATGTTATTATCAAACGGGTGTTTCTATATAAAGAGGGCTCAAAAGTGTAGATGAGATATAAATTTTTAATAATTGTTTATAGGAATAAATATATATATATATATATTTATATAGGTATGTACTTGTAACCTTATTTTTATATCATAAGAAACCTTAGGTAGTAGAGTTAGAAATTATAATGAGAGTGATCCATTAACTGTGATGAAACTCTACATACTATCCCTCCTTTAGGAATTTTAATTTATTAGGGTTCTGTCACCTCATTCAGAATATGAATAATAAAACCATGTGTCAATAATTTGGATCATATATTTTTAGAAATTTGTATGGATACCATTATTTCTTTTTCATATATTTTTTTCCATATCTCATAGGATCCCTCATTATAATCTATAAATAATTTTATTTATTAGTAATTATATTTTACTTATTTATTTTATTTATATACTTATAATGTATTGTTATATTTAATTCATTTCATTTAAATGGTATTAAAAGACCGAATATTTCATGAAAAAGATGAATGTTATATTAATTCCTTGAAATGAAATGATTTTTTTCTTACTTTAATTGTTTAATAATCCTAGTTAGAGGTCAGTTTCTATAATGATGCAAAGGATATTTTTGTATTCCATAGGGGAAAAAGTGTTTTCTGTATGATTCAATTAAATAATTTCATATGTTATTCTAGGTATAAGATTTCTTTAATGATTTTATATTGGAATTTTATAAGGTGTTTTAATTTTTTAAACACAAATAGGTTCAACCATTCTTTAGAAAATATAAAGTGTATTTAGTACAAGACAAGTAATTGGGTTATCACTAAAAGTTTTGGATGATGGGATTATATAATATTACAATTTTATATTTATGTAAAATTATATTTTCATAGTTGTGTTTTAAACAAGAATGCATTGGATTTAATTTTAAAGGTTAGGAATGGGGATCTAGGGGATACCTATTGGGATATTTTTTTACTCCCAATTTATACACCTAGTGAGTGTATGTAGCCTCTATTATTGTGATTAACTTCTTGTTTATTATCACTGGGTCTATGTAGGATACATTTTATCTTTATTTTTTAGTATTTTATAGATAATATTAATAATAATTCACTTTATATATATATATATATATATATTGAAAAGGGAATCCTTAAATATATGATTCTTTTATGTATTTTGGTTTCATCTTATATATCATAACACTTTATCAATCCTTTTTTATTTTTTTATTTAAATTTTGATTATATTTGTATTAGTTTTTTTATTTTTAATTTGGGAATCCATTTTATGGTTATTTTTTATGGAATGATTAGGTTATATCAATATCTACACGACTTACTTATTAAAAGTTTAATTAAAAAATATTTATTTGACATATATAAATATCTGATATAAATAATGTTGTTTCCAAAAAATTTTGTGTAATTTCTCACATGGTTCTTTTTTAGTCAATAAATTTCATCAATAATAGAGTATATATATTTTTACCTTATTCCAATTTGTATCCTTGGGAGATCGGTAAAACACCTCAGGGATTAGGATGGATTGACTTTGGTGACATGGTAGGTTATCATATGGTGGTTCATTTCAAATAATGATACCCCATAAGAATTAGTCAATGAATCACTAACAATATATCATTGCATTATAGAAAAAACATTTTATATAATTTCATGTATTAAATAGGGTACAAAGATAATCATATTATGTCCATCCACATCCTAATGGGTAAAGCTAATCGCATCATGTCCACGTATATCAAAGTGATATATGATTATTCCATCATATCATCCCATACATATCCCAAGATATATAAATAATTACATTTTTTATTATAGATTTGTAAAATATCTATCCCACCCATCACGTCATAATAAGTTTAATATAATATTGGCCATATAGAAATAAAATGATATAGTACTAATACATAAATATAGAACCATAAATTAGATAACCCATTATAAAAAAATAAAATGTGTTTTGTAATAAGATCATACGTCATAACATATCATCTAATTATGGGTAATCATTGGAATGTGAGGTAAGTAGTAATAATTTTAAATATTAAGTTCTTAAGAGATAATTTACGTAATAAACATATTCATTTAGAATCATATATAGGTGAGATATCATTAATGAGTTAAATATAAACCTTAATTGAATGGAAATAAGTATTTAATGGAGATTAGAATGGATACTCATTTAAAAGAATGCACAATAAAAAGAAATCATTTTTTGAAATTGGATAAATATATTTTAATGCACAGAACATTATAAGAAAATAAAATTAGAGGAAATAAATACTTTATACATATATTAGGATATAATATTATTAAATAGGATGTGTTTTAAAAAATTAGATTGATAATACTTTTACATATAATTTAATTTTAATCCAATTTTCTTATAATATTACTATCCAAAGAACATGGAGAAATTTAAAAATAATGATTCATAGGGAAGAAGAGAAAGAAATAAGGAATAAATATTACGATAATAGAGAATATCAATATGAATTCTCTTTTGAATATTGTATAGTAATAATTGACTATAAATTTATAATATTTTCTTTAATAAATTCATAGATCAGTTGATAATATTAGTTAGAAAATAATTTTTTTTTAATTTTATTATAAATTATATAATTTATTACAAAAATGAAATAGATTATTTTATATAATCTTAAGGAGTAGGATGAGGAGAGAATTACCTTACCTTAGGTACAAAATTTCAATTTCCAGAATTTATATGATGTATATTGAATTAATTATTTTGAAAAGTTTATTAAATAATTTTTTAATAATCATTTATAAATATCTAATAACTTATAAAAATTTTAAATTATATAATATAATATCATTAGTGATAATAAGGTATCATGTCATGTTTGTTAAAATTACTACATTTACATTTAAATATTATGATTTTTACTACTTCTATTTATACATTAGATATATTAAATATTGACTATTATAAATACATGAATATATATATATATAGTTACACATTTTATATAATTTATACTTACTAGTCATGGAGTATTTTATCAATAAATAATTTTATATGACCTTATAGATGAAAAAACATATTATTAATGGGCTAGAACAACAATTGGAGGGAGTATATATTTATATATATATATTATAAATACTTTATAACAATTATACAATAGTATATTAAAATTAATATTGTGAAATCATATTGGTTTATTAATTTGTGAATGTTAAAACTGAAATTATTATTGGAGTGTAAATGAAAAAATTGAAATGATGAGAAAGGGGAGATAACACTTCCCAAAGGATGAATATATTTTCAAAATGAATACATAATTAAATACTAGTAGTGGGGTGAGATTCAATAGTGTCTAGGATCTTATATTGTTTTAGAAGAGGTATTTTAGAATTTTTTTGGGTATCGAAAGAATTTGGACGTTATTTTTCATGGGTGAGAGGGGGTATTTGTACATAGTGGGGAATGATAATTTGGTTTAAATTAATGAATAAAAAATTATTTCATGACTATGTAATGAAATATTAATCTTCATGGGGACTATTAATAATATATAATTAAACCTATAAATTTTACATCACATTAAAAATTCCCAAAATTGTAGTTAACTTTTTTTATAGACTATAATAAAGAAATAAAAAAATATATATTTAGTAGAATAATATATATTTTTAAAATTTTGAAATTATTTTTTAATTTTGAAATTTTAATTTAAAATATTTATATATATTTTCTATATTTTTAAATATTATTTTCAAAATAAATTCAATATATAATTGATTAGGTGATTATTTCATGAGTTTTATGTCATAAACTATATTGTATTTGAAAAATATATATTTTACTCTTCAAATCAAGAGTCATGTTTTTTAAGTACAAAGAAGTCACCCATAGATAATTCCAATGTACTTATTCTACAAGTTACAATAATTTTACCTAAATAATTTTCAAATTTATTTTTTTTATTGTATTTCGACATAATAATATTTAACTAAGGTTTTAAAAAATTAAACTAAACTGACCCTAACAAGAATTTAAACTCATATGTTATTTTAGCTCCCCAATTTAAATATATATATTTTTATTATAATATTTATAGTTAAATATTTTAATATTGGTAAATATTACTTAGTAGTAAATTTACTATTCTAATGATCACGTTATTATTCTATCACTCAGGTAACTACTCTAGAGATCATGTCAATATTCTAAGGATGATGTTGTTATTTTAAAGGCTTTGTTATTATTCAAACTATTAAATACACCTTATAGATCTTATAAATACCTCTTATTTACATTATAAATATTTCAGTTAGTTTCCTATAATGTTTATATTTACATTATTTATATAATTCTAACCTAATTTTTAAGGTTAATGTTTTTTTTACATTTTTTGTGGTAGTAATATTTTTAGAAGACCTCAACCCATTAGATTTCAAGTTTTTTTAATTTTTTTTTAATTTTTTTATTTTTTAATTTTACATGCTTTAATTCAATGAACTGTATTTATGCCTAATTTGTAATGTTTTATAATACAATAATAACATATAAATTAATTTTTTTATATGTGATATAAAATCTATTTATGGTATTCAATTATATATCAATTCATATTTTAAAGGTAGAAATGTATTTAATCATGTTTTCATGAATATATTTATAATAATATATATATGTGTTTTGTTTATATAGTTAAATGAAACAAATTAATTTTATTTTAAAAAAATTATGTTTTGATAGAAAATATTCAAAATTATATACGAAGTCGTGGTTGATTTAATTATACAATGATATATGAAATGTTTGATATGGGTTAATCCCAATTATATATATCAGGTAGTTTACTAATTGAATTTTTCTTTCTAAAATAAAGCATTGTTTATTAAATATCAAGAAACCTCTTACGGTGAAGATTGTGAAAATATTTAAATGTACTTCTAGTTCCATTGTGATTTGTTTTTTAATAATCTCATGACTCTTTCTGGATCGTGAGATAAGGGTACACGATCTCAAAATTGGATGGATTAAATGGGAACGTTCAAGGATCATATTGATTTATAAGGTTATAAAATCACTTTTACATTACTTAATTGAATTTATCCCTCTTTTTAAGGGGTGTGGTATATTCATGTTTGTTTATACAAGAATTACCTTAAGATTAATGAATATTTATCATGATAACTAGCTAGATTGATTCTTGGACAATTCGAAACAATGGATAGAACTCAATTTTTAGTAGTAATGAAATATTTAATAGATTTGTTTGAAATTATTTGTATAGATATCTATAAGAGAAAGACATAGAGTTTTAAATATACATATTTCCCAAATAATATAATATCCTTTCCTATATATCACATTTTTCCTAAAGTGGTATATTAATTAAATAATTAAAAATTATATTTTTAGGGAAAAACATTTATTTAAAAAAAATTATCACCTAGAGAGGGACTATTTTTCACAACAAATATAAAAAATGATATATGGTAATATATTGAATTCCTGATGATGAAAATGTATATAATGAATAATCAGAATCTTTTCCCATGTATTGATGTTATTTTCGATCAACTAAAATGAGATAAGTGCTTTCCAATGTGTGATTTATTGATATTGGATCATCATTTGAGGGTGAATAATGGAATAAATATATAGATAACATTTTATAATGTTTATAGTGATTATACGACATTGGTAATGTTTTTTGGGTTAAAATTTCTATAACTTTTTTTTACCACTAATGAATAATAAAAAATTCCACATCTAATTAATAAAAATTTCTATAGAAGGTTTCTTAATTTACATATATTTAATTGAAAAGTGTTGAAAAATATTTTTGCAATGTCCTGAACGTACTACTAAAACTCCCCCTATTTTTAATTCTGTGAAAATCAAAATTTTGGATTCAATGGATATTTTTTTATAAAATATTTTTTATTAAATGGAATTCTTATTGAGATTGGGATTGTTGAAGTGATAATGTCATTGGTGTGTCCCAAGAATGTTTTTTATGAGATATTTTTTAGGATATCACATGTTTTTCATTCAATATTTTCCAAAAATAACATTATCGATCAAGACATTGATAGAGAAATATGTGATGTTTGAATAGGATGAGAACTAATATTGAGAATTTGAATAATTAAAGTGATTTTTGATATAATATGTAGAATAAATGACGCTAGAAGATGAAAAATGATATTATATTTTTCTAGGTCTACTGTGAAGTATTTGAAGATGGGTTTTTGATTCATTATCAGGTATGTATAAACTGGTGTGGCATATGGGTCATGAAAATTAACACTATGTGAGTAACTTTATCTAGCATAGTACATTTAGGTGGGGGTACATATGGGTCATGTAATGGAGGGGAAAATTAATGATATATAAAATATCAGGATATTTGATGTCCTAAGAGGTGGGGATACCATTTACTAATTCCCTCTTGTATTGGATTTGATGATATATTTTAAAGGTAGGATTTTGGCTGTCACAACCCCCTCCCCAAAATGTTTACCCCTCCTGGACAGACAATGTGAGAAGGGAGATAATGACCCCTGAGTCCCACCTCCAGTAGGCCCCGGGTTGGCAACTAGCACTGAGGGTATAGTAACACACAAAGGGGAGGCATTATCCTCTAAGAGAACACATGCGTAAGAGAGAGAGAAGATATACACAAATAAACTCCAACTCAGAGCTGGAAATATAAAAGAAACCCAATTACACAAATGGAATGTAATAAAAAATTACTACAACAAAAAAAGGGAAAAAACTGCAAGTACCCAAAAGAAAGAAAAATAGCGGCAACCACAAGCCCGAACAACTCTTGCAACCCCAAGCTCGTAGAAACCAGCTTGATCTCCAACCTACTTTATGTGACCTAAAAAATAGTTTATATATACATAGGGAGAGTATAATAGCATACTCAGTAGGATCCCCCCCCTAAAGCCTCTCGTGCAAAGGTAATGGAAGCATGATAAATCCCAATGAACAACAAGTGAAACCAACTCATATGCTAAACAGGTATATTAAGATCCCAACCTCACCATGGATACTATCACCAAGTAACGCATACAAGAATATATCATATAGTAAAGAATATTAAGGATACCCTACTACTAATTCCCCACTGGTTTTCTGCTTTTCCCCAATCACATACGTCATGTTCTTTTCTCTCTAAAGTCTTTCCCATAGACACCTGGCCTATGCTCCACAATTTGTACCACATTCACCACAATGGCTTTCCCGTAGACACTTGGGAGAAGCACCACACCACCCTCACAACGAAAAGTAACCATGTAGTTTCTGGGAGCCACCACAGCTCGCATAATGTGTATCATACGTCAGGTAGTTTACCTCAAGCCATTACAACCCATACACCTAGTAATGGTCCTCAATCTATCCCAGCCTATACACGTTACACATATAGTTGTCCATAGGATACTATATCCAAAATATATGTGTGTGAATAACCACAAGCCATTACAGCCCTCTACACACATATATGGGGAAGACTATCTGTTGTGCCTAATGGCACTAGTATCTACCAAGAGAAGAGATCAGGGTCAAAGGGGTTAGTCAGCCATTCATCCTCCTACCGGAATGTTGGGGAAAACACCCCCCAGGGCTCAGAATCCCCAGGGTTCCAGTTTCCCTTACTGACAGGTTGGGGTGGTGTATAGAAACACAAAAGGTATAGAATATAATATATCTCACAACCACACTATGGGCATAACCTAGTCTAAGACACAACTATAACTAACGTCTCTCGGACTCTGGGATGCCACTTTTAAGACTAGGTATCCTATAATCAAACAACCATTTAAGGGATTTATTAGATTACTTCATTCCCATTTTATCAATTCCACTGTACATTAATTAATTTTTCAAACATTAATTAACCATGAAGAATTCCACATTAAATTCCATTAACACCACATCCAAAAATTCCACTGTCCTTTCAAAAGTTCTCAACCTCATCATTATGTTTCATCAAACTCTAACCCCATGGGTTAACATCATTTATTCAAACATTCATTATAGAATTACTTTCCCATATTCCCAAGAATTCTAGAAAAACATCCTATGCTACTAAACACAAGGGGGATCAACACGGTGAGTAGATGTACTACCCGTCGAGTCTTTGCCCCATATAGTAAGAGCATAGACCCATTCTCCCTCGAGAAGCTAGACACAGAAAGCACGTGGCATACCCCGTACATCTTTCCCACTTTCAGAAGGAGGGTAAGCAAGACCTTATGCCTTGAGCAGTGGGGAAAATTAAGGCAAATAAACAACCAAAGAATCAATGAGCATCCAACAATCACATCCATCCCATTCTATCATCCCTGGTGTCCCCCCCAACACGCACATGCATAACCTGATGCATCTCGCCACACTAGGCATCATCCGCTGCCACAACCAAAAGGCCTCTATGCCTCCACATATCACAACACCCCTCCAGGGTCACATCACATCACAAGAAGCAGGAAAATCAACCATCACACAAATATGGTTCTTTGACCATTAAAAAAATAATAGGATAACTCAAAACCCTTCCAGGAATTATCAAACAAACAACTCTTTATCCCATATTGAATTAACAGATTTATAACTCATTGGTTCCTACATCGGAAACCCCAATTGGTAAGATATCACAAAAGATTCAACATGATTACTATGCCAATTTGATCAACATATAAATACAATAAGAACCAGATGCATTTTCATTCCTCTTTATCTTTATCCAACAAATATCAATTATTCCTGGTTTACGTTCTTTTCCAATTTCCACCAAGAAGAACCGCTAAGCAAGGCAAGAATAGATATCACACTATCTAGAAAAACATGAGGCAATAACATAAAATCGATACGATTTCTTTATTCAGTTAAAAGTATTTTATTAGGTCAATTTCATTGTCATCCAGTGGGGTTCAACATGCTAACAATATGGTTTCACATAAAAGAAAGAGAACCGACGAATCCCCTACCTCAAGGTTTTTGACGAAATCCCCAACAACGAAGAACACACAAGAAAACCGGGTTGATTCTCCAAAAACCCACTATATATATCTCTTCATAGAAAGATCAAGACCAAAGCTCAACATATTTTGCGTCAACACACTTAGATCTACCCATAATAGGTGTAGATCTAAGAAACCAAGGGAAGAGGAGAAGTATATCTAAGTAGATCTAAGAAACCAAGAATGAACGATAACATACCGCAAGAAATTGGCTTTGATTCAACAAGAGAAGCCTTTGGATCGCCTCCAAAATGATTGGGAGAGGTTCTCCTACCTTCAAGGATGGGTAATCCCGAGTTATGGCCACTTAGGAGCTTAAAAGAACAATTTAAAGGCAAAATGAGTTAGATATAAAATTTTAGGATCTAATATTAAGTGGCCACATGGTTAGTCCGCACAGTTTGATAAACCGTGCGCTAACCATGCATTAGCTACTACCTTGTCCAACCTACTCACATGGTTAGTCCGCACGGTTAGCCAAACCGTGTGCTAATTGTGTGTTAGACACTTCCTCTAACACCAACCTCGCATGGTTTTTCTGCACGGTTTAGACAAACCACGCGCAACCCGTGCGAAAGATACTACCCTTTAGTCTTCCATAAAAGTCCACGCAAACACACCCACAAGTAACCATGACCACCTGGAACACCTCCAGCACCCCATTTTCACAAAGGAATGGACCGGAGAGGTCCAGGCCGTTACATCAGATACCTCTCAAAACATTCTCATCATCGATAATCCAAAACCCACTTAATGAGAAAACGAAACAGGGTCTGAACAACCACCCCTCGATATACCTCTAAAAAGATAGAAATCCCCCAAAGAAATAATGGGAGACATAAAATACACTAGTTCCGGTCCGAGGATTGCTGACTCTCTGACCCCAGTCCAGCACAATGGATTGTGGAATGGTCAGCCATACGAGGCTTCAAACGACGCCATGCCCATTGTAGAGTGAAAAATATTATTGTAAGCGAACTCCACCAAGGTTAAGTGTCTCATTCATGAACCTATGAAATCAATAACACAATAGCGTAACATGTCATCATGAGTCTGGATGGTTTTCTCTGTCTGACCATCCGTTTGAGGATGAAAACCAGTGTTAAGGCACAGTTGAGAACCAAAAGCATGTTGTAGACATCTTCGCACTCTAGAGGTAAAACGAGGATATCAATCAGAAATGATCATCCTAGGGACTCCATGATGTGTCAACACCTCCTCTAGATACTGCCTCCACAAAACATCCACTGAACTTGACTCCTCTATTGCTATAAAGTGTGCCAATTTTGTTAAACGATCCACTACCACCAAAATAGAATCATGTCCTCCCGAAGCTCATGGTAAACTATTAACGAAGTCCGTTGAGATGTCCTTCCACTTCCACCGAGGAATCTATATTGGCTGGAGAAGGCCACCAGGAACACCATGTTCGACCTTCACATTCTAGCAGACTAAACATCGAGAAACAAACTCCGCAACCGCACACTTCAGCCCAGGCCACCAATAGTTACACCTCAAGGCTCGGTACATCTTTTTTACACCAGAATGTACCACTGAATTTGAACTATGAAACTCTCTGAGAACCATCCATGCATCTAAAAAGGAACAAAAAGCCTTCCATGATACAACACTCAGTGTTGCTCATCTTTAGTCCAACCATCAGGGGCCTCACCACAAACAACTCTGTCTCTCCACACTTCCACCTCTAGATCTCCCAACTAGGACTATTCCAAATTCTGCATCAGGGATGACTATACCATCATCTAAAAAAGACAACCTCTACCTCCATCTACTCCCACATCAGGATGCAATGCGGATAGTTGTTCCATTACCCTCTAGGAATCACCGGATTCATGCACAACATCACTATGTGAATTCTGGCTCACTGCATCAGTTACAAAAGTCCCCATTCCAGGTGTATACGATATTTCAAAGTTGTATTCCTGTAATAACTCCATCCACCGATGTTTCCGCAAGTTCATTTCACACTGGGAGAAGACATACCTCAAAGTCTTATGATCGGTGAAAACCACAAAGCGCTCACCAATGAGGTAATGTCTCTACAACTTCAGAGAAAACACCACGGCTTCCAACTCAATATAGTGGGTGGAATAGTTGAATTAATGGGGACACAAATACCGAGACACTTAAGAAACAACTGACCTCTTCTGCATGAGAACACAGCCTAACCCCAGATGTGAAGCATCACAAATAACATCAAACTGAACTCCCTCAGCTGGAAGCCAATGGACTGGAGCACTTACTAACATATCCTTTAGATACTTGAAGGCCACCTGACAATGACTAGTCCATATGAATGCATGATCTTTCCTTGTAAAATCTGTTATAGGAGTTGAAACTCAGGATAAATTGGCTATGAACCTCCTGTAGTAGCCTGCAAGACCAAGGAAACTTCGCACCTCTGGCACTGTCTTGGGGGATTCCCAAGAAACAACTGATTCTATATTCGAAGGATCCATAGCTACTCCCTTCTAGGACAGAACATGACCTAAGAACATACTTATCAAGCCCAAAACACACACTTAAACAACTTCCCGAATAGCTGATGTTGGCGAAGAACTCCCAAAATGGCATGCAGATGCTCACCATGCTCCTCTCCAGATGTAGAGTACACAAGGATGTCGTCGATGAGAACTACCACGAACTTGTCTAGGAACTCATGGAACAAAACATTCCTAAATCCCATGAATACCTCTGGAGCATTCGTCACACCAAACAGAATTACAACGAACTCATAATTCCCATGACGACAACAGAAAGCAGTCTTCAGAATATCCTCATCCTTCACACGCATCTGATGATATCCTGACCGCAAGAAAATATTTGAGAACCAAATTGATCCCTTTAGTTGATTGAATAATTCATTAATCCATGGATGAGGATACCGATTCTTTATTGTCACTTTGTTTAAGGGATAGTAATCGACACACAACCGCAAACTGCCATCAGCCTTCTTCACGAAAAAATCTGGTGCACCCTATGTTGTCACACTTGGCTGAAAAAACCACATTGTAACAGACCCTCATTCTATATACGTAGCTCTCGTAACTTGGAAGGGGCTATCCTATATGAAGACATAGAGATAGGAGATGCTCCTGGGATTAGCTCGATCCCGAATTCGATCTCTCGTTGAGCGGGTAAGGCTACAACCTTTTCTAGAAAGACATAAGGGTACTCCTCTATGACCTGAGGAAATGCCAACTACTGAACCTCTGAAGAACTCAGCACCATCTCATCCATCATGGACGATAAGGATGATCCGCGCCTATGAACCATACGAGGATCTCGCTCACCATCAAACACCACTTGCTCTCCATCTGCACCAAAGAAAATGACCTTCTTCCTGAATCAATCCACGATAGCCTTCACCAAATACTACCAACCCATGCCAAGGACGAAATCATATGGTTGTATTCATGAGCATAGGAAATCTCCCCAAGAGTGGTGTTGCCCCAACACTAGCTCACAATCTCTACATATTTCAAAAAAGTCAGCTCGACCTCCAACTGGCATAGTCAATGCCAAGGGAATAGGAATCCTCTCTACCTCAAGTCCCAAATCATGGAAAAGGGTAGGTGATATGAAGGAGTGTGTCGCTCCTGAGTCAAAAAAGGCATACACCATGGTAGAAAACAAGAAAAGGGTACCTCGAATGATATTTGGATCGTCTGGTGCTGGCAACGCTAGAGTATGAAGGTGACCACGACCTCCTCCACTACCTCTGTGACCCTGATGATGACCACCACCACAGCCGCTCTCTGCTCTCTGAGGATGGGGAGCGTCAAGGGGTTGTCCTTTGCCTGCCCCATCAACCCTCTGCTAATCTAAAGCTGGTGCAACTGGTTGCTACTGCCTTGGCTAGAACCGCCTCAACGGAGGAACCTGGAGCGTAACACCTGGTGCACGATGACCACTCTGATTGGTCGGGCACTCCCACTACTGATGGCCACGAACCACCACAAGAAAAATAAGCACCTAATCCCTTCACATAGGCCTAAGAGTTGCTGCCTCTAGATAAACGGGATGTGAAGGGTTGGGACCTACCCCCAGCTGAACGGAAACTCTTCTGCCCCAAAAACTGGGAGCCCTGGACCACAGCTCTGCTTTGTGGGAAATCCTGATGATTCCCCTCTCGTGAGGATCCTGTCCTGGCCAAATTCCTCTCAATAACCTCTTCCCTCCTTAGCACCTCAAGATATGTCTTCATCATAAATGAGGTGACCTCTCCATTGATATCTGGACGCAACGCCTCCTCGAAATGCCTCCCCCTGGCCTCCTCATCCAGCAACAGGTCTGAACCATATCGTAAAATGTCCTGGAAACAGATTCCAAACTCTCGAACACTGGAGCTCCCCTGCCAAAGGGTAAGAATCTCATGGCGACTGGACACCTTTGCATTCGAAGAAAAGAACTCGACTCTAAAATTTTCATGGAACTACTCCCATGAGATCACTGATTCCTCACAATCCTCGATGAACATGAACCACCACTGCGTTTCTGCTCCACACAACATCGTCATAGCTAAGGACACTCAGTGCTCCCTCCGATCACGAATCGAACCGAAGCCTATCTCGACCTCTTCCAACCTTTTTTCCGTGACTGCATCTGAAATGGAGACGTCGTACTTCTGTAGAATATGGTGCTGAAACTCTCAGAGTTTCTTCCTCTAATTGTCATCATCATCAACCTCTACCCTACTACGATCTTCTGGAACAACATGCTGGAAATTTTCTGCAGAAACCTGATGAGGACGTCGACCTAAAGCCATACCTGTAAAATAAAAAACCTTTAGAGCTCCTAAACCTGTAATATGGAAGACTCAACATTAATTAATTTATTGTTTTCTTTCATTCAATTTAGGTTAACCTATCCCAAGGTCTACCCATTCAAACATAGTCACAAAGAAAAATGATGCATGATCCTTTCATAGGGCTCTACCCTGCAACTAGTATCACCTCATTTAGTAGCCATTGTAAACATAAAGGTCTATACATCAGATCATAGGGGGGCTTAAACGCCTATGTCTCAGCTGGTCCCCAGTGTTTACCTAACTTGCTAAACATGAATGACACTGTTTCCCTACCAACCCATGTAACCTCACATGTGCCTAACTCCTAAATCAATCATATCCCTCATCCTGACCTCTGATACCACTCTGTCATGACACCCTCCCCAAAATGTTTACCCCTCCTAGGCATGCAATGTGAAAAGGAATATAATGACCCTCGAGTCCCGCCTCTGGTAGGCCTCGGGTTGGATACTAGCACCAAGGGTATAATAACACACAAATGGGAGGCATTACCCTCTAAGAGAACACATGCGGAAGAGAGAGATAAGATAGGCACCAATAAACACCAACTCAGAACTAGAAATATAAAAGAAACCCAAGTGCACAAATGGAATGTCAAGAAAAAGTACTACAACTAAAAAGGGGAAAAACTGCAAGTACCCAAAAGAATGTAAAACAGTTGAAACCACAAGCCCAAACAGCTCCTGCAACCCTGATCTAGTAGAAACTTGCTTGATCTCCAACCTACTCAATGTGACTTGAAAAATAGTTTATATATACGTAGGGTGAGTATAAAATCATACTCAGTATGATCCTCCCCGAATCCTCTCGTACAAAATTAAAGGAAGCATGCTAAAGCCCAGTGAACAACAAGTGAAACCAACTCATCACCTGAACAGGTATACTATGTTCCCAACCTCACCATGGATACTATCAACAAGTAACACATACAAGAATATATCATATTGTAAATAATATCATGGTTACCCTACTACTACTTCCCCACTGGTTTGCCACTTTGCCCCAACGACATACGTCTTGTGCATCTCTCTCCAAAGGCTTGCCCGCAGACACCTGTGCTAAGCTCCTCAATCTGCACCATGTGCACTATAAAGGCTTTCCCGCAGACACCTTGGTGAAGTACCACACCATAATCACAACAAAAAGTAACCAGGTAGTTTCCGAGAGCCACCATATCTCACATAACGTGTATCATACATCAGGTTTTATACCTCAAGCCATTACAACCCATACACTGAGTAAGGATCCTCAAGCCATCACAACCTTTACACGTTACACCTATAGTAGTCCTTAGGATACTATATCCAGAATATATGTGTGTGAATAAACACAATCCATTATAGCCCTCTACACACATATATGGGGAAAACTAATTATTGTGCCTAATGGCACTAGTTTCTACCATGAGAAGAGAGCGGGGTCAAAGGGGGTATTCAACCATTCATCCTCCCACCGGAATGTTGGGGAAAACACCCCCCAGGGCTCAGAATCCCCGGGGTGCCAGTTTCCCTTACTGACAGGGTGGAGTAGTGTATAGAAACACAAAATGTACCGAATATACTATATCTCACAACCACGCTATGGGCATAACCTATCCTTAGACACAACTGTAGCTAACGTCTCTCAGACTTCGGGATGCCACTTCTAAGACTAGGTATCCTATAATTACACAAACATTTAAGGGATTTATTAGATTACATCATTCCCTTTTTATCAATTCCACCGTACGTTAATTAATTCTTCAAACATTAATTAACCATGAACAATTCCACATTAAATTCCATTAAAAACACATCCAAAATTTCCACTGTCCTTCCAAAAGTTATCAACCTCATCATTAAGTTTCAACACTCTCCAACCCCATGGTTTAAAATCGTTTATTCAAAAATTTATTACAGAATTACGTTCCCATTTCCCAGGCATTCTATAAAAACATCCTATGCTACTAAACACAAGGGGGCTCAACACAGTGAGTAGATTTACTACCCGTCGAGTCTTTTCTGCATATAGAAAGAGCATATACCCATTCTACCTCAAGAAGCTAGACACGGAAAGCACGTGGCATACCCCACACGTCTTCGCCTCTTTCAGAAGATGGGTAAGCAAGACCAACTGCCTTGAGAAGTGGGTAAAAGTAAGGCAAATAAGCAACCAAAGAATCAACAAGCATCCAACAATCACATCCATCACATTCAATCATCCCTAGTGCCCTCCCAGGCACCCAAATGCATAACCCGATGCATCTCATCACTCTAGGCATCATCCGCTGACACAACCAAAAGGCTTATATGCCTCCACATATCCCAACACCCCTCCAGGGTCACACCAAAACACAAGCAGTAGGAAAAACAACCATAAAATCAATAGGGCTCTTGTCCCTTTAACAAAACATGAGTGTAACTTAGAACCCTTCCAGGAATTATCAAACAAACAACACTTTATCCCATAATAAAATAACAGATTTATAACTCATTGGTTCCAACATCGGAAACCCCAATTGGTAAGCTATCACATAAGATTAAACATTTATACAATGGAAATTTGATCAACATCAAATTACAACAAGAACCAGATGCGTTTTCATGCCTCTTTATCTTTATCCAAGAAATATCAAATAGTCCCGGTTTACGTTCTTTACCAATTTCCACCAAGAAAAACTTCTAAGAAAAGCATGTATTGATATCACGCTATTTAGAAAAACATGACGCAATAACATACAATCGATACTATTTCTTTTTCCGGTTCAAAGTATTTTATTTGGTCAATTTCATTGTCATCCAGTGGGGATCAAAATGCTAACAATATCGTTGCATGTAAAACAAAGAGAAGCAAAGAATCCCCCACCTCAAGGTTATTGATGAAAACCCCAACAACGAAGAATGTACAAGAAAGCCAGGTCGATTCTCCAAAAACCCGACTTAGATCTCTCCTCCTAGAAAGATCAAGACCAAAGATCAACATATTTGGCATCCACAAACTTAGATATACCCATAACGGGCGTAGATCTAAGAAACTAAGGGAAGAGGAGAAGTAGATCTAAGTAGATCTAAGAAACCAAGAATGAACGATCACATACCTTAAGAAAGCGGCTTTGATTCGCCAAGAGACGCCTTCGGATCACCTCCAAAACGCTTGGGAGAGGTTATCCTACCTTCAAGGAAGGGTAATCCCATGTTATGGCCGCTTAAGAGCTTAAACGAACCATTTAGAGGCAAAAAGAGTGAGATCCACAATTTTAGGATCTAAGATTATGTGTCTGTACGGTTTGACACACCGTGCACTAACTGTGTGTTAGCTACTACCTTGGCCAACCTTCTCACACAGTTAGTCTGTGTGGTTAGCCAAAACTTGCACTAACCATTTCTTATCCACTGCCTCTAACACCAACCACGCATGGTTTGGCCGCATGGTTTAGACATACCGTGTGTAGCCCGTGCGAAACCTACTGCCCTTTAGTCTTCCTTAAAAGTCCATTCGAACGCACCCCCAAGTCACCTTGACCTCCCGGAACACCTCCAGCACCACATTTTCACAAAATAATGGACCAGAGAGGTCTGGGACATTATAGTGGTTATCTCATGTTATAGAATAAAATTAATGAAAGTGCGTCATAAATATAGTTGGGTGGATTATATGGGGTTTAATAAAATAAATAAGGTCGTCAATGATAGTTTAACTGGGACGTTGAAAAAATATTTAATAGTGGGGCTTTTATGTTGATGTTTAATTTATTCACTATAGAATCCTTATAGTTATAAATATATGTGGATGTTCAAAATTTCCCTATTATGAATTGAAAAAGATTAAATACTATGGTTTATTAAAATATTGGATCAATGAGTCTAGTATTGAATTCTAACAATGCATTGTTGACTATAAATAGGATTATAAAAATATAAAAAATTATACACATTCTTAATATGTTTTCAAAAGAAAACTAAGATAATTTCTAAATAAAGAAAATAATGAGTTTGTAAGGAGTCACTACATCCATTGATCCATATAAATTTTACCTATTTACTGAATATGTTTTAGTAGAATTTAGAAGTTAAATGGTATTCGGTTAAAGATAAGTACACTGTATCGACCTTAAAATGAGAAACTATTTAAAAAAGGACATACAAATATTTATTGAAATGAATCAACATTTGCTGCAATATTTTTATAAATTATAGAATAATTAAATTAAATTACAATGGTTTTTATATTTAAATTGATATACAACATCGATACTGATTGTCACATTTGAAGAATTATATAATATTACATTTCAATTACATATATTTTAGACTAAGCTAATAGGCTTGTAATTATTTGAGCATGATTTTTTATAAAATACTATACACTATACTCAACTAATATGGATGATATTGATGATAACATTGAATATATGCAATAATTATATACATATTAATCAACAAACATAGAATATTATGATTGACCATTGAGTCTTTTTGTAATTGTCCAAATGAATGGGATGTTGATGACTCAATTAATATGAAAAGTAAACATCGTAGTACATGTGACCATTTGAAATCATTGACAAAATTTAGAATATGTCATAGTAGTTATAGTTTAAGCTAAATAATTAAATAGTTTATGATGTGTTTCATATTATACCATTATGGAATTATTTAGTAAATTAAACTCATGTCCTTTTTGGGTATCTATTGATATATAACCTGTTATATTTTTTAAAGGATGTTATACTTTTTATCAAAAACATAATATAATGGGAGGAAATGTTATAACTTTTGTTAGAGTAATTTGAAAAAAAAAATTATGAGGAAACAAAGGAGATAAATTCATCTACATTAGCATTATCCAGATAATTTTGAGTGAATAATATAATGTGGATTTTTTATGAATAAAATGTTTTACGGTAGGGTGTGTTGTAAAATTTGTTATTTTTAGTGTTTAATTTTTTAATGTATATATATTTGAGTTAATTTATTAATGTAATTTCTACATTAAAAAGGAATATTTTCTTATAAATATTTCATTATATAATTGATGGATATATTTTGATATGTAATTATTAGTAGAATATTATTTTGAATTGGGTGATTTCAAATGAATTAATTTGATGAAATTGAATTGATGTCATTTATGTGACATGGATAACATAATTGTTGATTTAAACCTGAAATGGTAGACATGTGTTTTTAATGGATGTCATGTTACAATATATTAATTGTGATTATTAAATTAGTAGAAAAAACTGGAAAGGTTGTCATGAAATTAATGTGGATATAAATATTGAATCATATTTTTTTATTATGAGAAAATATATTTTAATGAATTTGTTTCTTGATTATGGAGTTTTTATTAAGAGAAAGATCGACTTTTGTGAAGTAAAATTATTAGTATTTGAATCATCATTTCTATCATGTAAAAAATAAAAAAAATTTGTTTTTAAATAGTTAAATAAAGAAAAGGTAGAGTATTAAGGTGGAATCATGTAATGAAGTGATCAGTTGAGGAAATGATGAAAAGACTATTAATTAATTTTCAAGGCATGTTCTTAAATGTAATAAAGTTTATAAGATCGTGTTATTTTTTTTTGATAATCTATCATTTTTCCTTTAAACCGTAATTTTATATTTTATATTTTTAAAAGGGGAGAGTGGTGGTTTTAAGAAGTTTTTCATGGGGTATTATTTTTCAATTAAAACTTCCCTCTGATATTTAATATTTTATACCTTAGAATCAATGAGTTACACATGGATATGTTTAATGCCATGAGGGTCATTCCACTCATTTAATTTCATGTTCTTTGATCCCAAAAAAACTCATGAGGGCCCTGGAAATTCATCAAAAATATTTTTCAAATGTTTATGATCCATTCCAACCACTCATAATTTTATAGTTTAGTAATTTAGGATTTTGAACTATTGTTTTTGTATAATTTGAATGGAAATGGTAGTTGGGTTTTCTCAATAAGGTCATTGTCTAAAGAAATTTTGGATAACATAATTTAAATAAAATATGGTGTATAACTCCTTTTACTTCTATAGTTGATTATTATTTCATATCTTTTGATTTATACTCTTTTAAAATAATTTATTTTGAGAAATATGTAATCTAATAATTTATGTAAGCTTGAATTGATAAAATGGTTGATTATCTGCATTCATGATCAATAAAAAATGGTTACTTTTAATGGAAGATTAAAATATCTAGTTTTATAAATAATGATATTTGTTTTATAAAAACTAGTTGATTATTATAAATTCAATTTAAATTTAATAATTATTAAAAATAGTGATTTATAGAATGGGAAATTATTTTAGAATGAAATCATTTTATGTTGTCTATTTTATTTTCATTTACATTTGGAATTCCATGTTTAGAAATATTTTTTCCACGGTTGAAAGTAAACATAATTGATGTAAAAATAGCTATATAGACTAATCTTAGTGGATGAGGACTCATGGTAGGTGAACTATGAATATATTTGGTTTGGTATATTATTCTATTGATGATTACATAATTTTGGTACTAACCATAGTTCATTAAATAATAAAATTATAATTTTCTTGTTAAATATTTAGGGATTTGGTCTGTTTAAAAACATAGATTCTTTGGTAAGAATGATTTAAATTTATAATGGGATGATTAAAGGATATATGTATTATTAAACTGAAAATTATATTAATCTTTGGAATTGATAATACATGAGAACTCATTGGCACAATTCTATTAAAACCTGACAAATTAAAGTGTTATCCACCCCTACCCCAAAATATCGATGTGTATAGTGGTATTAGAGTATCTAATGGCCTCTACAAAGTTAGTCAATATTTTTAAATTTTTATTTTTCATTAAAAATTTCTATTTTTAAAACCATTTAAAACATATAGGGTAATATAGATAGCTTAAAATTATGATGGTGATGAGAAAATATAGTAACACCATATACGTTAAAACAAACATTCAACTTGAAATTTTGTAAATAAATCCAAAAATTAACCTATTTTAAAATAATATAAAGATTGCATTTAATACTTATAAAAACGAAACGATCAAATAGATTTTCCTTAATTAATTATTTTGGTAAATTAAATGAACTTTTTTAAAACAATTTTGAAAAATGTAGAGACATAATAAAAATTGATTGGATTAAAAATATGAATAAGATTATATTTTGTTTAAAAAATTTATTATTTTGATATAAGTCCCAATTACTGAATTAATTATAATAAATAATATAAAATCATTAAATATATAGTTAATGAAAAATATATGATGTTTATGAAGTATAAATGAATACATTCCTTTAATCAAAATACAGCTAATGAAAAAATGAGATTGTAAAACAAATTCATACCACATTAACAACTTATCAATTATAACTAATTGATAGATTAAACATTTATTGAAAAAGTAATCACCATGAATAAATTAATATTTTTTTTAAATATATTAAATATGAATTATATACAAAATATAAAATAATGCAGGTGTATAATACGAAATATGTCCGTGGAGTGGAAATTGAGACGGAATCCCTTACCTCAAACATAATCATAGATAAATTAGGTTTAACCTATTTAATAATAAATATAAATGTATTATTATTATATAAAATAACCTAATAAATATATATCATTTAATATATTATCAACTTGAAATATCATATCACACATTGTTTAACCATCATTCATTATTATCATTGTTTTGAGTGTCAATTGCATCCTTTTTCATGGATTTTTTGATTTGAAAATTATAATCCTTATGTATTGATGACAGTTTTATCATTTATATAAGATTAATCTTGGTTGTAAAATAATTCAATTTAATTATATAAATATTTAGAATAATCCATAAAAATATTACATGAAAAATGAATCACATCACATCAGGTTGGTGGTAGTATGTACGTACACACAAGTGATGTGATATGTTTTTAATAGTTATAATTTAAATGAGGTAGATAAAATATTAAATTTTAAGAATGGATATTATTGTATAATTTTCATATATATATATATATTCATTATTTATAAAATTATTAATATCCATATAAGGTGGTCCTGGAAAAAAAATTATTTCAGTTCGTGAGGCCATAGTTTTCCATACACATCAACAGTGATATTGTTTCCCATTTTACAAAAAATGAGAAGGATAGTAATTATGAAATAAAAATAATAACATATATGTATATGTTATATACTATTTTTAATATATTTTAATTTTTTGGAGATAATTTTATGTGTCAGATGAAGAATACAAATGAATGCTATTTGTTGTGATAATCACCTCTCCTTTAAATGATATCCTTTAAATCTCCTTTTAAGGACCCCAAGGATTAACTTTTGAGAATAAAATAACGTTTATATTTTAGATATGTATGTGGTAGGATACCTTTCTAGGGGTTCTGAAGGTACCAGGAATGTAACGGAAGGCCCAAAAATGGGATTTAAAAAAATTAATAGAAGACTGACATGAACTCATTGACGTTAGTGAATCACAGCCCAATTAAAATGAAGATATCATATAAATAATATTAGGAATAATATTTAAAACCATTAAACACATGGTTAATTTTTGAATATATTCTTGATGTCTGGTCATCAATGGTGATCACATATCGATGAATCAAAATGAGAATTCCTTTATATATTCCTCATGTTCTTTAAAAACTTTCAGGAGTTTCGATCGTCGAAATATGGGTGCTAGCACGGAGTTGCAATGACACCTTTGATGATCTGATGATAACTGTATTTTCTTGCTTGTGATGCAAGAGAAGGATATTGATCCGATCCCATTGCATCTAAATCATCTCTCTATAACATGTGAGAGAGAATAGTAGAGGTAAATCTCAAGAATAGTGTTTTTTATGTTTCTCTATTCTTCTATTTATGGAGTGCTATAAAATTATGAGGTATTTCCACCATGACCCTTGAATAATTAACACTCTATAGAAATTATTTTATGACTACTATATTGATCCATAAATATCATTTATTATTATCACTTGCCTATAATACAATAAACATATCACATGATAATAATTAAACCATTAACTTGGATCATACATCCCATAAATATAAATGAACCTTGTATATTTGAAAATAATATTATTTCAAATGATATTTTCATGTAATTACATTATAACTTGAAAATATACTTAATAAATAAATTCAATGCCAATTATTATTAATAGGAATAATATTAATTTATTTATTGCTGTTGTGGTCTTATCTCCTTGGACAAATCATGAAACCCAGTAGTGGATCCCACTATGTCAAAAACTCTAATTCTATTGAGTAGGGTAGATTCTTGAATATGATATTATGCGTGAAATTCTAGGCCCTATTCTAAATAGTAAGGAATACTATTTAAAGACCATGGGTAAGATCTTTCAACCCATCATGACCCCTAAAGAGATAAGGATTGTCACAACAATGACAACCAACCTATGAACACATACAATGTATGAAAATCTCTTTTTATTTAATATCTCATAAAGTAGGTTGAACACCCATGTCATTGATATTTTCTTGATTTATTGTTTGTTGATTTAATAGGATCTATTTACCCTTAAACTCATTAATCATGGCCTTGTAAAGGTAATAAAATTCTCATCAATGTGGCCCGAGATATATAACTTCCTTAACATGAAAGAAACTAATTCTATCTTGAAAATTCAACCAATGTCATTCTACCAATGAAACACCCAACAAAAAAACCACTCCACGATTTTAATATCATGGGTTTTTCATTTATTAGTGTACCTGATCAAATGGAACACTTTGGGAATGATCTCAAGTTAAGAGACCATCACACATGTTTGTAGATAGGAACATCCAATTAAAATCAAAACACGTGGTGTTCCTAATGTATGATCTGGGTTTATAATCTCACTAAAATAGATCATCATGTGTGAACATCACTAAAAGTTGTCTCAATAAATTTGAGCCCCCATAACCTGATAGTAAAAAATCTACTGTTCCCATTCAGTTGGATGTATCTAGACCATATGACATATATTTAATATTAATGCCATGGTATCTCTAGGTTTACATTATAGCATAGGATCTTCTATAACATTTTGATAAGATGGTTAATATATGGGAATTACCCTTAAATAGTATATGCATAAATATATAAACTCTAATGGTAAGTTTTCTTCCTGTTTTTCTAACTATACACATGAAATGGTAATCAAAAGTACTGTATAGTTGTGTCATGGGAACCACTACTTCAACGCCCCAACATCTACTATAGACAATTTCCTAACTAACATTTTTAGCTCTCACATGATAAGATCATGTTTTTGATGAGTCATAGCCTTTACTGCTGGTCCTTCCACAATTCTTACATGTGGAATATCATATATTTTTGACCTCATCTCCTCGAGTAAATATTCTCAAGAGAAATTATCCTTGAGTATATCCCTTTTTTCCACTGTCATAACTTTACATCTTGTAGAGTATCAGTAATATAGTTATCATAATGATAAAACATTACATGCTAGGTTTGATTCCTAGAACTAGAAGAAATCATTTCATTTCATACCTTATTTTTAGCTTCCTTAAAAGTTTCAATGTACTCGGTGTTTTTAGGTATGAATACCACTAGTTTATACGATCCTGTCTCCCTAAATATCTTTTCTTAACTATGATTCTAGATCTAATTGATCAAATGAAGACCAGTTTATGTCCCATATAAATTAGTATCCTTTCTTCTATACTTAATTATTATATATCATATGTACTTGACGAAGGTCAATCAGATAGTTCTAATTTCTCACTTACAGTGCTCTTAGATATTACTGGTATTGGCATATTATAAAGTATATCCTGACAATATTAGTACTTGTACATATCATGTCACACATGATTGATATAATATAATAATAATATGGATTTAAACTCACCAAATTTATCTCCTCCCATGTCCCATACATATCAACCTATAGTGATTATGCCATGTCACATAGGAAAAAAATTATTCTCTTTAATTTTTAGAACATGTGTTTTTCAATACCATGCCACTATATGTATGATTGACTTGGTCCAAGAAACCTTTATATCTACCTCAATAGATCTATTTCCCTAGATCATAGGATTTTACACTATGTCATTCATTGTAGAATAAACTTCATCATGATCTTAACTAACTTGAAGACCAGTCTATTTTTCATATGTTTCCGAACCTATTTTACATGAGAATCCTTGGTGATCCTACAAAAATCTTGTAAAAGAATCAAAAAAATCATTTCAATTGTATATTATTTTATATTAGTGATTACTTGAATCCTTAAATGTATATTAGTGACTTTAATCAATTATTACCATTTAAAAATGTGATGATTCCTTTTTGGTTGTATCATATAGACACCTTCCTAGTTCTGTGGTCATGACATCTAATTCTCAATATAATATGATCAGTAAAAGTGGATAATCCAAGTAAGATTCTAATGGATTTAGGCAGAAAAAATTGGTATAACCAATTTTACTTTGTTGGTAACTATTTTTTACCATCCATGTATTAACTCACTAGAATACCCACCATAGTATTCAAAATTATAAGCCCCTTTTAACATCGACACATGGAATCCATTATTGAATTTTAATTGATATTTTCAATCTTATATAATGTTTATATACTCATATCTAGTAGGAAGTAGTATTATAAATGAGTAATGGATCACCATATGTGATTAATATAAAAACCATCACCATGGTATTTCCTTCTTATAGAGTATGTGTCTCTAGAACATTCTTATTCCACAGTAACTTATGGAAATAGTTCCTATGCCAACTATTTGTAAATCTTTAACATTGACTAATCCCAAGTCAATATGGTTACCACTATCTATAAAGATATTTTCAACCATATATAAATTTAGTATATCACTTGAATAATACTTTTCTACCTTAGAGATTTATGTAATGTCCCAATAAACTGTTATTATACATACTTTATATGCACATTATATTTGTTCTTGATGAAACTTTTTTTATGTCCTAACAAATAATTTTCATCCAAACACATGATTATATAACATAATGCATTTCCATTACAATACAATTGTTAAGATATACATTATTCATTTATAGTTAGAATATGGGTATTGGACATCACATTTAATTTCAAAGTACGTATGATGTGATTTACATATAGTTCAAACATTGATACTACTTATATCATAACATTGATGTATAAAATATGCATTTAAAAATTCATGTACTGTATATTTTTTTTATCAATGTTATCATGTAAGACTGTATCATCGAACCTATTCATTAACATCGTAGTCATGATGTAAATAATGTAATGTCCATTTAGGAATTACTCCATGCTAAATTATATTTATCAATGAATTATTAGTAAATATATTATGCAGCATAACATCCTGGAGAATCTTATATCATTTGAACATGCATATACCTAATTGTAACAATCCTTAATTTCATAAATGAATCTATAGAGGTATGTTTACCACTATATTTCCCTTCGAATAGTTCACACTCACTTGTTGAACTTATTATTAAAGCATTGTGGAATAACTTTATTTTTAAAGGTTTATTTTTACAAACTAAATTTTTTTATAATACCAAAGTGTATAGATTTAATGCACCAAAATAACAAACTATTTATATCCTTTAAATCCACTTCATTTTTTCTTGAAAAGGTTTTATCTTTCCACAAATAGAAGAGGGTAACTTCTTCAAAAAATATTTATTGTGATTAAACATCCATAGGTTTTATTTAATAATATGCAATGAAAATAACCACCAATTAATATATATTTTTCTTGAAAAATGTTTTTAATGTGGTGTTGGTGTTACTTTCATTTGGAATTTTTCATATTCTATTTAAAGTATTTCACCAAAATAATTAAATATAAAACATTTCTTTCCATTCTTATTTACTAAGAGAACCTTACCTAAATAGGTATTAAAGAGTGTACTTAATAAAAGTTCATTTTTAATCTAAAATGACACTTGAGTAAATATGTGAAATTGATATAAGAAATGGATCCATTGAAATATAATGATCCATATTTTAATTTACACAATCCTATGTTTCCATCACATTATTCCCATATTACTTAACATTTCCCATGCAGACTTCTCAATGATGATACTACATGTTATATCGTCTATTTTTGGATGTAGCAACCCCAAATAACACAAAAAATTGATGATAGAATAATGAAATAACAATCATATCTTCTATACATGAGTCTCATGTATGAAATTTCTCATTCTCGATTCTTGATGTGACTTAATAGGTGTTGGGGACATTAGCATTCTTAGTGTCCTATATCATAGTATATGCGAAAGCCCTCCTACTATTCTTGAATACACATTCCAGTGTAGATATTTGTGTTTTCCAAAGATATTTCTGTAATTATTGTTATTTAACTTTCCATTTTATAAAATAAAAATTCTAGCAGATTATTACTTGTTGACACGATTAACTATTTATATATTTTTATTAATTAATTAAATCAATAATTGTCTACCACCTTTTTATCAAATTCAAGGGACCCTCTATGCTAGAATCAGAACAATATGTCTCTTGATTATTATAGTGGAAAGCATCCTTGATCCTCCCCTCATAGTCTAAAATCTATGGCTGTGACACTACTCAGAGGGTTCTAGGTAAGATTTTGGTGGGCCAACCACATTAACTTTCATTTAATTGATTTCTTGAGTGTAGTCCCTACTTTTAAAATAAGAACATTTTTTACTCAATACTTGACTCTAAAATTATATCTAGTTAGATTTGGATAACCCTTACTACCGATTTATTTAAGGAAACCCACCACTCTAATAATAATTCCATGATATTAAGAGGTACCCTTAGTTATGGAATGATTGGCTCCCCAAACAGTCCGTTTTGTCTAAATTCGAATGATGGAATGCATTTTAGACATAATATTTCATTAAGGGTTTTTGTGTTATTAATGTTATAAAAGATATCAATTTTTATCTTAGTTGCACGTACTATGCGATCACAATCACAACTGACCCTTCTATAAATAGAAAACCCATCATTCCACATGTTCATTTTTTTAATACGTGATCTTTTATTATTCTATGTGATCATGGTTAAACAACACATTCAAAAAATAATTAACCATGAAAGAATAAACTAAGGACATGATCATGATCTGATCCTAATTGTTTATACATTGAGTGAATAATTGATCAACCTAGACCGTTGGGGATATACCTTGAGTAGTGTGTCTCATGACTCAGGTTTCATAATCTTCCATCCAATGAATCTATCTGAGTTATTGTGTATCACGGTTCCACTGAATATAGTGTGTCACTATCAATCATGTCATTATAGAATAATACTCACTCATAGGCAAGGTGAACTGGGGTGTATAAAATATAAGTCTAATAAAATGGGCACACATGTCCTTTTATATATAATGACACTGAAAAGATATGCAGATCTTCCTTCAATTAAATTAATTAATACAGTACCTTGAAATCATTAAAAAGAAAATAAAAATGCACCAAACATGCATTGGTCGGTCCAATAGGTTATAATAAATCTAATACTCTTTAAACACACATATTAAGAAAAATAAAGGAATAAATTGAACATCCATTAATAATATATATATGGGAAATTTTTATCAATTTAAAATTCTCCCTTGTTTTAATTCAATAATTTTTTTATGTACCATTAATTAATTTAATTTTGAAATTAATAATTAAATTAATTAATTGTTTTAATTTAACACCGAAGATAAATTAATATATGCCCCATTTCATAAAAGAACGGAAATTAATTTTTAACTAATTTTTTGAAAAAAAAATTAAATTAAGTTATTTTTTATTTTTTATTATATTATAGTTAAACCGAACAAGAATACCTTGGCATGGCCTCCGCGAGTTGAGTTGAACCTGTGTAGGACCATTCCAGGTTGTGCTGACCCCGTGATGGGGAATTTATGGTCGGGAAGGCCCAATGACACCTGTTTAGGGATGGTTCAAACAACAGAAATGTATCCATGTCCACCGTTGGGTTACATTTTGTTATAGGGCCTGAACCAAACCATCAGAATGCCATAGCTAGGCCAAATATGTTGGCCATAGTTGTCGGCACTAGCACTGGCCAAGTGAGTCGCAAAGGGGGATTGAAGTTTCATGAGTAGATAAGGCCTGTATGGGGGATAGGTGGTGAATAGGGTGATGATCAACAGATATAGCCAATTTGAGATGGGTGATGGAATGAGAATAGATGTCGGAGGAGGTAGTTCACTAGCATGGTGAATGAATGGTGGTGAGGTGGAAGGTCACGGAGGTCAACTAGAGCTGCACCGCTTGGGAAGAAGATGTGTGTACCAGTGAATCCCAGATCCGTGGGGTGGTGTGTTGATCAGAGGAGGATAGGGGGAATATACTCAAGATCTCTTGAGTAGGGTGGTGGGTCTAAAGTTTTTACCAGACGTCGCCTGTGTAGTAGTTAAGGGAGCATGCCAGAGGGGTTTTCGGACCAGCGGTGCGGGGAGGTATGGTGAATGAGGTGGCTCACTAGTCTTGTGAGGGAAGAGAAAGGGGTGAAGTTTGTGGACCACCCCATAAACAAAACTATTCCAACCTTTTTTTGTTTTACTTATACTAGAAGTCTACATGCTTCCTTTTTAAATACAAAAAGTTAAAACAGAGACATGTTTTTTAAAAAAATTGTGTGTAAAATGTTTACACAATTAGAAAAAAAGAACCATATTAATATTCAAAAACCATCCTCCCCAAAGAAATATTATTTTTATTTTCAATCCATTAAATTAATCTTTTTATAAAAATAATTCACTGATAAAATTAATTTATAAATTTCCAAAAATCTATGGTAATGATGCATAGCTAGAAAATACTATTATAGTCACCGGTAACTGACTAGAATAGTAATTATATCCCAAAAGTATTTTACAGATGGTTTTAGGTATTTTAACACATCACAAGTTTATTTTATTCAAAATAATAACCACACAAATCAATTACAACCCATATTTAAAACAATTGATGATCATTACTTGGTTATCCAAAGTCAGATAGGAATTGTTTCTACAATGTTGGGACCATAATGACAGCCTCTATTAAATCTAATTAAAATTTAAATTTTCTTTTACATTAAATTTTCATCCAGTCCCTATAATATGAATTTAAGGAATGAGTCATGATGCAGAAGCCCAAAAATTGGTAATTTAGAAATTTTCACCGAAGTACGACATGAATTCTTTGATATCGGTGAATCGCTGCCCAGTTTAAGTTGTGTTTCTCATGTGATGAAGATTAAGAACAAATTTATAACCATAAAATACCATTTTAGATATGAGACTGTGGTCGATTTATATTCATTGATGATAATCATTTCTCAATTAATATGAAGCTAAATTCCACCAAATCATCCCCACATGCATCAAAAAATCATGGGAGTGGTGATCATCGACATCTGGGTTCTAACTTGGTGTTCCGACAATACTTTGATGCTAGGACAATCACCAAATCGACTTGGTTATGATGTATGATATGGAGCTTAATCCAAACTCTTTGGATCAAGATCCACTCTCTATAGAACATGGGTGATAGATGAGGAGAGAGAAATATCAGGAATAGTAAATGGCATGTGTTGCTCTTCTTCTTTTTATAGAGCGCTATAAAAGTATCCAGTATTTTCCCAACGGACCCCAAATTATTAACACTATAAAAATGATATTATAGCTACTATAATGAGCCATAAATATCATTTATTATTATTATTATTATCACTTTCCTGTAATATAAAAAATATATTACATGATTATAATTGAGCCATTGACTCGGCTCGTACATCCCATTAATATTAAATCATCCGTGAATATTTTATACTAATATTTATTCAAATAATATTTTCATATATTTACATTAACACCTTTAAATAAATTTAATAAATAAATTCAACTCCAATTATTCTGAACAAAAATAATATAAATTTATTTATTAATTTTGTAATAGTATCTCCCTGGAAAAATCTCGGATGGCGATGGTGGGACCCATCATGACCAAAACTGATATTCTACTAGATATGGAAGATTCCTTAATAAGTAATTCTGTGTGACCATCTAAGACCGTATCTTGATATCAGTGAGTATAATTCGTAGACCAATATTGGGATCTAGAATCCCATCATGGACCTAAAGAGATATGGATTATCACAGTAGTGACAACAAACCTATGTACACGTAAGGAGTAATGTAATATCATTGTCTCTAATATCACCTAAAGAATGATGCATACATGTGTCATTACCCTTTTCTTGTTTTACTATTTTTTGATCTAACTAGATGTATTTACCCTTGAATGATATAGTCATAGTCTTCTGAAGGTACTTCTATATTGATCAATGTGGCCCGAGATAAATAAATTCCTTAACCAGTATGAAAAAAATCTTTCTTGACCATTGAACCAATTTCTTTCCAACAATGATGCACCCAACACAAACTACCCATTGAGGATTTCAATTTGATGGTTTTCACCTTGCATCAATGTATGTGAAAAAATGGTAAAAATTGTAAATTATCTCACATCAGGATACCATTACACATTTACATAGATTAAAACACCCAATGACACCAAAAAAATGTGGTGTTCTTATTGGTGGGTATGTCCTCATGATCTGGCTAATAGAGATCACTATGTAGGATTATGAGCCCCTATCACTTGATAGTCAAATATATACTATGCCCATTCAGTAATATGTATCTTAACCATATGACTTATATATAATATTAATGTCATGGTATCTTGAGACTCTCATTATAGATTGAAATCTTCTATATCCTTTTGATATTACAATTGATTTATAGACATTACCAATAAATAGTAGACATAGAAATATCAACAATACAGTGGTAAGTTTACATCATGTATTTTTGATTGTACACATGCTATGATAATCAAATGGACTTCATTTTTTGGTCTTAGGAACCCACTATTTCAACAAATTCATTAATGCTAATTTTCACATTGTGTTTTGAATAATAAATTAGAGGTTGTGTTCTTTTTTAGTGAATGAAAGAGAAAAGTGGAATTACACAAATTATTTAAATATAATATTTTTTTGTCTTGTGAAAGTATAACTATGTGACTCAATGATAGAATAAAAGATATTTTATGGTTGAAATACCTTCAAAAAATAATTCATTAGGTTTATCTGGAATTGTAACATTATCTTTGGTTTTACCCAAATCCTTAACAAGTTTTAACATTTACATTGTTAACAATTGTTTTTTATATATAAGGCTTATAAATTAAATTATAATGCAAAAATTAGAAGGAAAAGGTAAATGGATAAAAAATTAGACCATATCCCATCCACCCTGTCCTCTTTCATTATTTTTATGATTTTAAAATCAATTAATAAAAAATTATTATTTATAAAATATAAAAACATTTCACAAACTATACACAAATTCTGATTTTGAATACATCATGATAGGAATTGAATTTTAATATAAACCTTTTTACAATAAAATAAATATTATTATCCACCATAAAATTCAAGTGACAAGTAAATTTTTTTTATTATCATTATCATGTACTTTTCTATTTCTTACACAAGAACTATGATTAGCATTGTGTAAGAATTTGAGGTAGTTATACCATCACTAAAAACATAAAATTAATTAAAATCATAAATATAAGATAATTAATTCAAAAAATTAACATTCATATTCATTCATAACATATTATTATCCCTATGAGAACACATAAGAAAAATAAAAAACAAGATAATGAAATTTTGGAATTTTATTTTAAATAAAATAAAATATATGGTCATAATCAAATATAAATGGAGCCCAATTATCATATATTAAAATATTGGATGAGGATGGTCGAAATAATCTCATAAAATAGAAAACATTAAGCTCTTAGATGATTTTATAAAGCCTTATCACATTATTTCTAACCTAAAACCCAATTTACCCATAATGAGGTGAAAATATTTTACACAATTATTATTCACAATGTGTAAAAAAAAAATTGGAATATTTACCAAATTATATCATCATAATTCCAAATATATAATAAATTTTATCAAAATTAAATTTATATATGTGGTATAAATTAAATTTAAAATAATCCAAGAAAATATGAAAGAATGGTTTATGTGTAGATGGAATTACTCATGAAAATGACGGTCTTACAATAAATATATGAATATTAATTATTGAGGCCAATTGTTTTAGTTTTTTTAATGATTCAATATTTCTTTGGTGAGTGGAACATGTGTGAGTAATCTCAAAGTAATGTTATGTATATAAAAAATGAAATTGGGTTTCCCTCATGAATAATTCTACTTATCTATGTAAAGATAGTTGGACCAATATTAATGTGTCAGACATGTCATATTAGTTTTTAGAGAAGCATAAAGTTTTTTCTAAATTGAATTTGTTTCAAAATTTAATATAGAATGGTTTGAAAATCCCATGAAAAAATTTGATCTTGCTTGTTGAGAATTATATTAAGAAATGAAAAATACTTTTTGGGATTAAAATATTATATTTAATGGAATATTAATGGGATGTCCATATATGTTATACAATTATTTTTTTATTTTTTGAAATAATATGTGGAAAAAAATTATAAATCATATTCTAGATGTAGGAACCAATTCACCCATGTAGAATCTAGATCAAATAAACTTTTCTAGACAAGGAGGTAGTGGTTTGGGGATAATATCGTGTTCATGATGCAGAGAGAGGTATAAATATCGGTATGATATTTCATGTAAATAGTAGAGAATTACCCTCTCACATGTGGGGAGATAGGGGAGTCATTAGTGAGATTTCCAACACCAAACATGATTGGTATTCTAGTAATAAAAAGCACAAATTATTATTAATTGATCTTTATTATTTTGGAAGTTCGATTTTGGATAGTTTAAATTCTGGTATTCCTTCCACATTAAGAAAAATACTTGAAAATTATTATCTATTCAATTGATTAAAATAAAATTCTATATAATCCTTCACATAATCATCCTTATGTTACCACATATGAGGGTTGTTATCTGCGATCTAATGTATTGACCGTATGTGTTATCATAGATTGTCTACATAAAGGCTTTGGATTGACCATTTGTAGAATTGTCTACAGATACCAAAACACTCGTATCGATCATGTGTTTTATTTTGATCGACCATACTAGATGGATCAACCATACATTTTACTAATCAAGAACACAAAGTCAAATTTACATGAATTGACCGTATGATTCTTTGATTTTATGAGCAAGGAAGAAATATTACGTACAATGATCCAAAACTGCATTAGACAAGTGAAACTTCTTGAAAATCCTGAGATATTGTATGTATAGTGGTTATAATGGTTGATTTATATGAGATGAAAGGAATATTATGGGAAAAAATATACACAAATGGGTCATTTTTATGGATGGAGATTTGGGTATCTTCTGATATTTATATTTTCATGCATGTTTGATCATATTATATAAACTACTATGTATATCATCAAACTATAAAATGATATATTTATTATCTAAAAGATAAATCTATGTAATCTAAAATAACTTAGGAGATTTTTAATAATGATATAGTAGTTAAAAATATTTTATTATTACATAATGTTTCACCTTTAATCAAATAAATCGATATAAAAGAATAGAAAATGATTCTTTTTATAGAGGATCAAATTCATTCATATTCAAAAATGCCAGCATGAATATCATATGAGACCGAGTGGTGTTATCCTATAAATGATGAGTTAAGCCAATAGTTTAGAGTATTAATGATTAATCATGGTATTTATTTTATGAATAATGAAATGATGAGATATGCTTGAAATGTTAGGAATTATAGATAATAAAAAAATGGTGTTCACGATTGTAAAAACCAAATATTTGGGTATGATTAATACTAGAACCATACATAAATTTAAGGATAAAGGATGAAGCTGTATGAATCCATGAAAATGATTTGAAACATGATTGAATCCATTAGTTGAAAAATTAATGTGAATGTAGTTAATATTTAACTACATGACGATGAAAACAAAAAATCATAATTCCTTTTATAATTTATAAGAGGAATTATAGAAGGATATAGAGAATAATTTGTGTGGAATTGATGAATAATTATTATTGGTTTTCAATCAAGAAATATTACCCATTATAATGTAAAGTTAATGAAATATTGGTAACAATTCATTTATTCCAAGACTTCAAAGAATAATATCACGACTCAATATCATATTTATGAATAAAATAATGATTCATGGTATTAATTAAATTTAATATGGTTGAATAATAAGATTAATACTAGTTATTTTATGTATTTGAATGATAATTTATACAAGGAATGATTTTGAGACACATTAAATAAAATAATTCTTATAAAAAATGAGGAGATAAATTTTTAGTTAAATTCCAAAGTAAAATGTAGAATGTACCTAAAAGAAATGATCATGGAATTTCCATGAATTATATAAAGAGTTACAATGATAATATATGTGGATTTGAATTCGTTGTATTATTATTGAGAATATAAATTATAGATAATGGTGAATAAGATTAGTGTGAAAATTAGACAACACTTATGCATATTGAAATATCATCTAAGTGAACCTGATACACCAAACTATTAAATAAAGAAATAGTTATGAAGAAAAGAGTCCCTAAAGATGACACATTTGATTATTTAAAGATTAACCGGATCTGATCATACGTGATCTGAGAATATATTCATCATTAATCGACTTCCAACATGTTGATATTGAATATCAAAAGGAATTATATCTAATAAAACCTGAACCTATAAGGTCATGGATGAATACTATCGTCCAGAATGATGAATATCATTGTAGTTTTGGATCATCCATAAAGAGGTCATGTAGGATTTCTAGTGTACTCTAAAAGTGGAGGAATATAGTGGGATTTTATGTTGATTATATTGGTACTATTTTTAGTTTTAAATAACTTGTTTATGAGTTATGAATCTATATTAGGGTGTATAAAAAATGTGTCAAGGAGTAGTATTTTATTTGAATTCTTGTAAGTATTTTTCACTAACCAATCTTATATTACAACTACACAAAATGTGAGATTGATAGACAATATTGAGTAGATTAAGAAATGTAACAAGCATGAGATGTGGAATTGGGTTGTAAGAGAATTCATAAAAGAGAATAGTTGATAACACCTCACATTTAATTACTGATTTGGGTAAGGGTACTCCAATTTGATCTAAATGGGTATGTTACCTATAAATTTCCAAGATCATCCCTATTAACATTAATATAATTTCTTAAGCAGACATTGCATAAAGTGTTTGAAATTTGACAAATGTATAAAATAAATTTACACCCATGGATAAAAACCAGGACTTTTTTTCTCAGACACAAAACAATATAAAGAAAATTGAGGTTACACATTGAAAGAAGAATCCGAAAGTAAATACAGAGACAACACTAGTTGAAGGTAATCATAGTGGTACAATTATTAATTATTTTTTTATAATGAATCTTATAATTAATATTTTTAATGTTAGGAATATAATGTATCACTTAGTAGTATCTATTATAAATTCAAATATCATCTGAAGAGAGTTCCCAAATAAGTTGTTAGGTGTATTATTAATACTATCAAAGGAAATATTTTTGGAAAATAATAGATTAAAGAAGAAGTTGATGGACAATAAAATAAAAAAATTAACAATTTTATAATTTACATTACTCATATAGACATAATAGATGAAATGGAGTAATCAATTATTCACAATGAAGAGGAATTATAAAGGTATTCATGTGATAATTATTTTTCTTATATGTATTTTTTAGAATCATTCCATGGATTTTAAAATTTTCATTGTTTTTATCGATTAAAAATTATAAATTATAGGACCAAAAGAAGGTTAAAATATATTGTATGTTCATTACAAGAATCATGTAAAATTGATGATGAATAAATAATGAATCTGAAGGAGGATTAAGAAGACATTAAAATATCATTTGAGGATGAAAATAACTCCCTCAAACTAAAGTGTTTTTATTTTGAGGTTATATTTATGAATTTTGAAGAACAAAAATATACAACTTCTCATATTGATACAAAAATAGATGAATCTACATTAGTTTTCATTGTGATCCATGAAAGAGAGAGAATAATATTTTTAAATGGAGAGCATGAAATCATCCTCTTACCAAACTTAATTGTCCTAAAATAATATGGTATACCATATCATAGAAACTATGATTTATACCAGTGATGTTTTACTAGTTCTCATAGGTTTAAATGGATTTTATAGGGAAATATTGTAGCGACAAATACTTTACATACATTGTTATTACTTCAGAATTGAAGCACACTTATTACAACATATAACAAAACTAGGAAAGGACCGTATAGGTATAGTGTCTTTAGAAACTGGGAAACATAAACAACTGGTTTATAAAGCGTCTACACTGTCTCCCATTTATTTCATCATATTTATAGTCCCTTTTTGAAATATCTTACTTAATAACCTTATTCCTGACCTGGGGAATGAAAACATACAAAAGGGTGAGCTCAAATTCACAGTAAGGGTAAACAAAATAAATATCAATCACATCATATACATAAGAACATAACTTTTGGAAATCTTAACCTGCAAAAGAAATCAAAATTTCATAACATGGGATAAATCATAGTAGTGAAATGAAATCCCAATAATCATAACTTAAAACATGAAACTTTGTGGCATATACACATAATCATAGAAAATCAGTTCTTATTAGTCAAGACTCATTGCCAAGACTATCTTAGTGGACAAAGTCCATTTATGAACCGAGTTCACTCATCATTTCAGTCCTGTTTCACTGAACCGGTTTAACCTGCCGTTCCAGCCATGTCTATCTCATGAGATATAAAATCTTTACCCAATTCATTGGAGGGAGATATTGGTCCCACACATCTCATAATGATACCATTCTTATGTGTGCCACAAAATCATAAACCATACATCATATCATAACCCATGTAATAAAAATGGGAATCTTTATACATAGTGACATCATAAAACAATTCATATAAGATAAAAGAATTCATAAAAATATTTCCATCACAACATAATCAAATCCACGTAATAATAGGGATATAAACAGAACCCTTTATTATCTTAGATGGAAAATAATTTTGATAAAACACTTGAACTCCATTCTTGAGGAAAATATCCTTTCTACTTCAAAAACATTTTTCAATTCTTAACATTTCATAAAATTTAAACTAAAAGAAGTTTATTAAAAATAAACTTGAAAACTTGTAAATGAAGATTCTGGGAATTTTTTTTTTCAAAATCCATTCATGCCGTATAAGTTAAAAAAAATTCCTTCTCGTACTTTTGTCGGAAAAGTCAAAAAGTACCTCATACGAAAAACGACAAAAGATTCCTTTCATATATTTTACTAAAAACTCACCGAAGGGTAAAATTGGATTTAAACAATTGTAGGTGGATGGAAATAATATTAAATATTGAGGAAACATGGATTTGGATGATAAAATGCACCCCAGAAAATACCGAAGTATAAACAATCTCAGATAAAAATGAGATTGTGATATTTCCCTTACCTTAGGTCCGATATGCTTTGTACGTGTCCAAACCTCCTGTATAATGATTTATATAATGTTATTGACTTATTCCAGAATCATAATCATTTTTATGATATCACATATGGTCATATTTTTAGCTTCTTATTAGTAATATTTCATTACAACTTGTTATTCGGGTGTTTATTACTTTTTGTTCTTATGCGTGTTTTGTCGAATAAATTCTTATTCTTCTCTTTAGGTTATAGATACCACATTTCTAGAATGTTATTAGTGTAATATATATCATATTCATTCACTCAATTCATTTATATAATCATTATTCAATGAAGATCATGTAGAACGAGTCGCATCACATCGTGGAGACGGTATTCCGTACGTACGCACGAGCGATGATATCGTTCCCATGATCACAGAATTGTATTGGAGTGTATGTATAATATTTTAGAATCAATATAAATTTACAATAATCATATATAGTCATTATTTACAACATTATACCCATCCAAGTAAGGTGGTGGTGGAAAATAGATTACACCACGACGTGGAGACGATATTCCGTACGTACGCACACGCGGTGATTTCATTTTCCGTAGGATGGATAGATGGTGAAATAGGGTTGTTTAATACTTATAATAACATATCAGTATATGAGTGATACTGATGTTATTACTTCATAATGAAACAACTAAAGAAGAATAAGTGGTAGAAGAAATAAAGATGAAAGAATCGGTAACGGACATTACCTCTTCTTTAAAGTGCTTCTTTGATACCTGCTTTTAGGGCACTAAAATTGGTCTTTGAAGAAGACCAGGACCTCTATGATGTCTCTTGGGAAGTGTAGAGGAGAAATTGGTAGGGGTTGGTCGAGCTTTAAGGCTCAAAGTGGTGTGAGGAAGAGGGGTAAGAGGTTCCCTTTTATAAGGGACGAGAGGGGCTCCTTTGGAAAAACTAAAAAAAAAATTATTATAAAGTCAAGTTCGGTTTTAAATAGATCCAAATTGATTTATTTTAAAGATAAGGTGGCGATGGGTCGAAAGGATCTCATAAAATAGAATTTAGACAAGTTTAGGTTCCTATTTTAACCTTATCATTTAGATTTAACATTAAGTTAAATAATTTTACTTTTACCATGTCTTCTTGTGTTCTTATACTATAAGGTTAATAAACTTACTGCAAGCAGCCAAACAAACACCAAGTTGTTTTTTATTAATATATATAACCTTATCTAAGTCATTTTTCTGAACCTTAGTGTTTTAGGAATAAAATAACAATTAATAATATAATATTTGTTTTAAAAACTATTTTATGTCAATTTTGACACTATTTAGTAATTTATTTTTTGTGAAAATCATAACAGAATGATTAGTTCAAAGAAAGTAAATTAAATCAATAATAACATGTCATATTAACCTATAAAATTAGTTTAATTCATAAAAAGTCTCAAATTACATTTATTGTGGTATTTATAACATCAATTATGTCAATATTTCATTAATAAGATAATTACTGCATCATCTTTGTGTCATAAATAAATTAAATTATTTAATGTCCAGAAATTAAAAATAAAACACAATTATGTATGAAATATTTTTATCTTTCTAATGAATATTTATAGTCGAATTTATCTTATGTATAACCTTATATTAAAAATTATTTACTTATTAAACTTTGATTTTAACTATTTTAACCCTTCTATAAATAAATTAATAATAAATGTCCTAATCTAATCAAAGTGGGCCTAAATAGTCGTATTTTATTCCTAAGTTTGTTTTTGGTAGAATTAAACTAATCCAATAGAATTAGGACACGTTTTAGGGTAATAATAATATCATTTTTACCCTTAATTACCCTATTTACTTTTAACCGTGGTAAATAAAAGTAAACAGTTACTATTCACAAAAAATTGTTTTCATCTCATTGAACCACATTTTATTTACTGACATCGACCGTGTCTCTCGGATTTTGGAAATTCCTCTCACCGAAGCGGTAAAATTAAGCTTTATGAAAAATTCAGTATTTTTAACTACCACTTTGTGGTTTCACTATTCATAAAAAATTGAATGTTTTCAGAAAAATACCAAAATTTTACCCTTGGCTAATTTCGATATTCCAAATCCAAAAATGAAGTCAATTTTGAAAAATAAAATTTATAATATTTCAAAAAGTTTTTATTAATATTCATAACGGTTAGTTTTAATAATATTTTAATAGCATATCATCGTTTAGTAAAACTCGGTATTGCGTACGACACAAGCTAACGAGGAAGGTCACGATTGCATGTAAAGCAAGCCAAGCTAGTGTTGTGTGTAGTGAAAGATTCCTTTTATGATTTATAAAAACATAAATATTTCTCATAAAAGTCTCGTGTGTTACATTCTACCCCCCTTAAAATGAATTTCGCCCTCGAAATTTGACACTTTGTATCAAACAGATGAGGATACCTCTCCCTCATCATATCCTCAAGCTACCATGTAACTTATTCTAATTGGTGGTTTTTCCTTAAAACGTTCACCAATCGAGTGGTCTTGTTTCGTAGGACTTTTTCTCTATGATCCAAAATCTCTATCGGCTGTTCTTCATAAGAAAGATCTTGCTCCAGCAGTACAACTTCTGAGCAGAGTACATGTGAAGGATCAGGTATGTACTTTCTAAGGAGAGATACATGGAACACATCGTGAACTTGAGAGAGATTTGGTGGAAGCTCCAATCGGAAAGATACCTTCCTAACACGATCCAGTATTTCTAAAGGACCGATATATCTAGGGCTCAACTTCCCCTTCTTTCCAAATCTCATGACCCTCTTCTAGGGATATATTCTTAAGAACACTTTATCACCCACTTCAAACTCTAGGTCTTTTCTTCAGTTGTCGGAATAACTTTTCTGTCGACTCTGAGCTGATCTTATGTGTTCTTGAATAGATATGACCTTTTCTGACATTTCATCAACGAGATCGGGTCCTAATAGCTTTATGTCCCCAACTTCATCCCAGCAAGTTGGAGTCCTGCATTTCTTTCCATAGAGATATTCATAAGGAGCCATATGAATACTGGAGTAAAATCTATTATTATAAGAAAATTCCACCAAAGGTAGGTGTTGATACCAACCACCTTTGAAATCCATAGAGAAAGCTCTCAACATATCTTCAAGTGTTTGAATCGTCCTCTTAGACTGACCGTCTGTCTGAGGATGATAAGCAGTGCTGAAACTCAACTCTGTATCCAGAGTATGCTGAAGACTTTTCCAGAACATTGAGGTAAACCTCGGATCTCGATCAGATATAATAGAAAGTGGTACTCCATGCAATCTTACCACTTCCTTCACATATATCATGGCAAGCTGATCCAGAGAGAAATCCTCTCTAATAGCGATGAAGTGTGCAGACTTTGTAAGACGATCAACTATGACCTAGATAGCGTTATTGCCTTTGGATGTTTTAGGAAGTCCAGTGAGAAATTCCATAGTGATGTTTTCCCATTTCCATTCAGGTATGGGTAATGGTTGTAACATCCCCTTTGACTTCTGTCTCTCAGCTTTAACTTGCTGACAAACCATGCATCGAGAGACATATTCAGCAACATCTCTTTTCATGCCATCCCACCAGAAGTACTCTTTCAGGTCCCTATAAATCTTCGTGCTTCCAGGATGAATGGAGAATGAAGAACTATGAGCCTCATCCAGCAGCTCCTTCTTTAATTCGGGGATGGGAGGAACACAAACCCGATTCCTGAACATTATTATCCCATCACAATCAAGGTTGAATTCAGGAACATTTCTCACCTTCTTTTGTAACTCGACATCTTCTATTTGTGCCGCTTTAATCTTCAAATGTATATATGGTTGAACATTCATTTGAGAAATATACTATTTTTTCCCTTTCATTATAATTCCAAGATCCATCCTTTGTAAATCCATAAATATTGGATATTTTATGATCCTCATCATGGATAAACTGGCATGGTCTTGTCGACTTAATGCATCTTCCACCTTGTTTGCTTTCACAGGGTGGTAATGGATTGAGCATTCGTAATCCTTAATCAGCTCCAACCATCTTCTTTGGCGCATATTCATCTCCTTTTGTGTGAAAATATACTTTAAAATTTTATGAGCAGTATAAATGTCACACCTTTCTCCATAAAGATAATGCCTCCAAATCTTTAATGCAAAGATTACCGCAACTAACTTCAAATCATGAGTTGGGTAGTTTTTCTCATGTAATTTCAATTGTCGTGAGGCATAAGCTATCACCATATCATTTTGCATAAGAACACACCCCAATCCCTTCTTGGATGCATCACTGTAGATCACAAACCTCTCTCTCTCTACTACAAGGCAGTGTGAGCACAGGTGCACTTGATAATCTTCTTTTCAACTCCTTGAAATTCTCTTCACATTCCTCCGTCCAAACAAACCTAACTTCTTTTCGAGTCAACATGGTTAGTGGATTAGATAATCATGAAAAATATTTCACAAAACGTCGATAATATCCATCCAAACCAAGAAAACTTCGAATCTCAGTTACTGTTGTTGGTCTCGACCATCTTTCGATAACCTCTGTTTTTCTTGGATCCACAAATATCCCCTCTTTTGAGATTATGTGACCCAAAAATGAAACTTTTTGAAGCCAAAATTCACACTTGGTAAATTTAGCCTAAAGCTTCTCCTTTTTTAGGGTCATCAATATAATTCTCAAGTGATCTTCATGTTCTTCCTTGCTCTTTGAATAGACAAGAATATCGTCTATAAAGACTACCACAAACTGATCAAGATAGTATCTAAAGACTCTATTCATTAGATCCATGAAGATAGAACGGGCATTAAAAAGACCAAATGGCATCACTATAAATTCATAGTGTCCATACCTTGTACGGAAAGTCATCTTTGGTATATCCTCCCTTTTGAACCTTAATTGATGATACCCTGAACGAAGATCAATCTTGGAAAAGTATTGGGCTCTGCGTAGTTGGTCAAATAGGTCATCATTGCGCGGGAGAGGATATTTGTTCTTGATAGTGATCTTATTAAGTTCTCGATAATCAATGCAGAGTCTCATTGATCCATCTTTCTTCTTAACAAACTGAACAGGTGCTCCCCAAGGTGACGCACTAGGGCGTATGAACCACTTATCAATATTCTCTTGAAGTTTCTTCTTCAATTCCTGCAACTCAATTGGGTCCATTCTATATGGTGTCTTTGAAATAGGCAAAGCACCCGATACGAGTTATATTGAAAACTCAACTTCACGATTTGGTGGAAGACCCGGTAATTCCTCTGGAAAGACATCATCAAACTCCCGTACAATGGGAATATTATTAATCGTGAGTTTCTCACCAACCATTTGAGATAAATAACCTTCATTTAGTGGAATCAAGACCCACAAGACGGAAGAAATTTCCACTGGAAGGTTATGTTCATCCTTGCATTGATAGACGATCATAGATTGATCTGGAATATGAAATGTGACTTCCCTTCTTTTGAAATTGATATGAGATCCATATAAATAAATCCAATCCATGCTAAGAATCACGTCAAATTCCACTATAGGAAGGATCACAAGATTTGCAGGAAGTACTTTCCCAGAAACTTCGATCGGAGAAGAATTATAAACTTTTGATGCGACTGTTGTGCCATTAGGGGTTGTCACAGCTAACTCAACATCTAATTGTTGAGGTAATATGGTGATATCCTTAGAAAATTCTTCAGAAATAAAAGAGTGGGTGGATCCAGAATCAAATAAAACATTTTCTACTTTAGAGTGGATGGTAAGTGTACCTTTCAACACATCGTTATCGTACTCCACATCGCTGATAGAAATTACATGTTACATTCCTTTGTCTTTAGCCTTAAGAGTTTGTTGACGTCGACCATCATCATCAACCCTTGGATTTGGGCATTGATTGGCATAATGCCCCATCTCCTTGCACTTGAAACATTGAAGTGTAGTAGGTTCATTCTGTGTATCCCTTCCTTTGTATGCATTGTTACACATCTTCATCCCATCATTGTGGCATTCAAATGCCCTATGACCTTCCTTTCCACATTTGAAACATTTACTTGTCCCTTTAAGACAACTCCCTCCATGTTTCTTTCCACACTTTGACCATAAGGGAAAGCTCATCTTCTTTTCAGTCTACTCTGTAGATTTTCCTTTTAATCCCATTTTCCTCTTCTTATCAAACCCATATGACTGATGGGTTACTCCAATATCCATCTCGACTTTGAGAGCACATCGAATGATTTCCTCGTAGATACTGAAGTCCCTTATGTCTAACTCCCTTCGAATACTTGGTTTTAAGCCACTAAAGAATCGATCGATCTTACTCTCAGGTTGGATAATAATACCAGAAGAATACCTTGCATGTCTTGTAAAATCTGCTTCATAGGTACCAACAGATTCATCATCCTTTTTCTTCAGTTCAAGAAACTCTTTCTCCATCTTTGTTCGGAGAATACGAGGGAAGTACTTATTGAAAAATAAGTTCTTGAACTCGTCCCATTCCATGGACTCAATTTCATCCCTTTGCCTCGTATTCTTAATAAGATTCCACCATTGATCAGCATCACCTTCCAAATGATACACTGCTAAGATGACTTTATCATGTTCAGAACATTAAAGAACTGAAAATATTTTTTCAGTAGTACTCATCCATTGTTCAGCAACTAATGGATCAGTAGACCCGCTGAATGAAGTTGGAAATTGTCTCATGAAGGATTCAACAGAATGTTGCTCCTTCTTTTGCTCGTTTGGAAGTCTTGCATGATTCATAGCTTGAGAAAGTTGTGTGAGAATGGCTACAATATTTTTCATTCCAGCTCCCATAACGTTTGGTTGCTCAGGGGGACAATCATTGCATTGACCGTCGCATTCCGCATTAACACGGTTCCTTCGGGTTCCAGCCATTGACTAAAACCAAGAAGAATAGTGTGAGAAACACTAATTATAATAGAAAAAACACATAATCTAGAATAAAATTTCACACTTAAGTTCTTATGCTAGGTTATTCATGGCCATTTCTAAAACACTAAGATTGTGTTCTATGCTTAGACTTATCCTTAGGATTCTTACTAATGCTTTCACATCCTAGTTTCCAAAGGTTGACTATACCTTTCCTCTGATACCAACTGTAGCGACCCATACTTTACATACATTGTTATTACTTCAGAATTGAAGCACACTTATTACAACATATAACAAAACCAGGAAAGGACCGTATAGGTATAGTGTCTTTAGAAACTGGGAAACATAAACAACTGGTTCATAAAGCGTCTATATTGTCTCCCATTTATTTCATCATATCTATAGTCCATTTTTGACATATCTTACTTAATAAACTTCTTCTTGACCCGAGGAAGGAAAACATACAAAAGGGTGAGCTCAAATGCTCAGTAAGGGTAAACAACAGAAATATCAATCACATCATATACATAAGAACATAACTTTTGGAAATCTTAACCCGCAAAAGAAATCATAATTTCATAACATGGGATAAATCATAGTAGTGAAATGTAATACCAATAATCATAACTTAAAACATGAAACATTGTGGCATACACACATAATCATAGATAATCATTTCTTATTAGTCAAGACTCATTTCCAAGACTATCTTAGTGGAAAAAGTCCATTTCTGAACCAAGTTCACTCCTCGTTTCAGTCCTGTTTCACTGAACCGGTTTAACCTCTCGTTCCAGCAATGTCTATCTCATGAGATATAAAATCTTTACCCAATGCATTGGAGGGATATATAGGTCCCAACCATCTCATAATGATACCATTCTTATGTGTTCCACAAAATCATAAACCATACATCATAGCATAACCCATGTAATAAAAATGGGAATCTTTAAACATCGTGACATCATAGAACAATTCATATAATATAAAAGAATTCATAAAAATATTTCCATCACAACATAATAAAATCCATGTAATAATAGGGATAGAAACAAAACCCTTTATTATCTTAGATGTAAAATAATTTTGATAAAACACTTGAACTCCATTCTTGAGGAAAATATCCTTTCTACTTCAAAAACATTTTTCCTTTATTAACATGTCATACAATTTGAAACTAAAAGAAGTTGATTAAAAATAAACATGAAAACTATTAAAGGAAGATTCTTGGAAATTTTGTTTTAATAATCCATTCATGTCGTATAAGTTAAAAAAACATTCTTCTCGTACATTTGTCGGAAAATTCAAAAAGTACCTCGTACGAAAAATGACAACTGATTCCTTTCATATATTTTACTAAAAACTCACCGAAGGGAAATATTGGATTTAAACAATTGTAGGTGGATGGAAATAATATTACATATTGAGGAAACATTGATGTGGATGATAAAATACACCCCAGTGAATACCGAAGTATAAACAATCTTGGATAAAAATGAGATTGTGATATTTCCCTTACCTTAGGTCCGATATGCTTTGTACATGTCCGAACCTCCTGTATAATGATTTAAATAATATTGTTGACTTATTCCAGAATCATACTCATTGTTATGATATCTCATATGGTCATATTCTTAGCTTCTTATTAGTAATATTTCATTACAACTTGTTATTCGGGTGTGTATTACTTTTTATTCTTATGCGTGTTTTGTCGAATAAATTCTTATTCTTCTCTTTAGGTTATAGATACCTCATTTCCATAATTTTATTAGTGTAATATATATCATATTCATTCATTAAATTAATTTATATAAACATTATGCAATGAAGATCATGTAGAACGAGTCACATCACATCGTGGAGACGGTATCCCATACGTACGCACGAGTGATGATATCGTTTCCATGATCATGGAATTGTATTGGAGTGTATGTATACTATTTAAGAATCAATATCACTTTACAATAATCATATATAGTCATTATTTACACCATTATACCCATCCAAGTAAGTTGGTGGTCGAAAATAGATTACACCACGGCGTGGAGATGGTATTCCGTACGTACGCACGCGCGGTGATTTCATTTTCCGTAGGATTGATAGATGGTGAAATAGGGTTGTTTCATACTTATAATAACATATCAGTATATGATTGATAATGATGTTATTACTTCATAATGAAACAACTAAATAAGAAGAAGTGGAAGAAGAAATAAAGATGAAAGAATCGGTAACAGACATTACCTCTTCATTGACGTGCTTCTTTGAGACCTCCTTTTAGGGCAATAAACTTGGTCTTTGAAGGAGACCAGGACCTCTAGTATGTCTCTAGGGAAGAGGAGAGGATAAATTGGCAGGGTTGGGACGAGCTTGAAGGCACAAAGTGGTGTGAGGAAGAGGGGGAGGAGATGCCCTTTTATAAGGGTGGAGAGGGGCTCCTTTGGAAAAACTAAAAATATTATTTTATTATAAAGTCAAGTTCGGTTTTAAATAGATCCAAATTGATTTATTTCTAAACTAAGGTGGGTATGGGTCGAACTCCTATCATCCAATAGAATTTAGAAAAGTTTAGGTTCTTATTTTAACCTTATCATTTAGATTTAACATTAAGATAAATAATTTTACTTTTATTATGTCTTCTTGTGTTCTTATACTATAAGGTTAATAAACTTACTATAAGCATAAAAACGAACCAAAAGTTGTTTATTATTAATATATATAACCTTATATAAGTCATTTGGGCAAACATTAGATTTTTACGAATAAAATAACAATTAATAATATAATAATTTTTTTTAAAAACTATTTTATCTCAATTTTGACACTCTTTAGTAATTTATTTTTGTGAAAATCATAACAGAATTATTAGTTCTAAAACAATTAATTAAATCAATACTAACATGTCATATTAACCTATAAAATTATTGGAATTCATAAAAAGTCTCAAATTATGTTTATTGTTGTATTTATAACATCAATTATGTCAATATTTCATTAATAAGATAATTACTGCATCATCTTTGTGTCATAAATAAATTAAATTATTTAATGTCTAAAAATTAAAAATAAAATACCATTATGTAGTAAAGCTTTTTATATTTCTAATGAGTATTTATAGTTGAATTTATATTATGTATAACATTATATTAAAAATTATTTACTTATTAAACTTTGATTTTAACTATTTTAACCCTTCCTTAAATAAATTAATAATAAATGTCCTAATCTAATCCAAGTGGGACTAAATGGTCATAGTTTATTCCTATGTTTGTTTTTGGTCTAATTACACTTATCCAATAGAATTATGACATGTGTTAGGGTAATAATAATTTCATTTTTACCCTTAATTACCCTATTTACTTTTAACCGTGGTAAATAAAAGTAAAAAGTTACAATTCACCAAAAATTATTTTCATCTCATTAAACCACATTTTACGTACTAATATCAACCATGTCTCTCGGAGTTTTGAAATTCCACTCACAGAAGCGGTAAAATTATGATTTTTGAAAAATTCAGTTTGTTTAACTACCACTTAGTGGTTTCACTATTCATCAAAAATTGAAAGTTTTCAGAAAAATACCAAAATTTCACCCTAGGATAATTTCGATATTCCGAATCCAAAAATGGAGTCCATTTTAAAAAATAAAATTTATAAAATTTCAAAAAGTTTTTATTACTATTCATAATGGCTGGTTTTAATAATATTCTAATATCATATCATTGTTTAGTGAAATTCGGTATTGTGTACGACGCAAGCTATCGAGGAAGGTTGCGATTGAGTGTAAAGAAAGCCAAGCTAGTGTTTTTTGTAGTGAAAGATTCCTTTTATGATTTATAAAAACAGAAATATTTCTCATAAAAGTCTCGGGTGTTACAAATATATACATAAATGTTCTTTGATAAACTCAACAAATCATGGATACTGGGTGAGTGTAAATTTAGGAGGAGATTTTCCCTAGGAAGTGCCTGAAACATTGGTGGTTTCACTTGATATAATAAAGGTATGGAAAATATGAAATATGGATAGAATATAAGAGAAAAGAAAAATTAATATTTTTAAGATATTTTCGGTGATTTTGGATGTTTGAACAGAAATCATTGGAGTTTTTGAATAACATGTCAATTTAGGAAAATCAGAAAATCCTACAAGTAAGGGGTAGTAATGCTATAGAGAAAATAGAAAAATCTATGAAAAATTTTTCAAAATAATAGAATAATGAGAATTACCTGAAGAGTGATCAAAAGAAAAGTGTTCGATAAAAAACTCCAAATAAGTTATTGAAATAAGAAAATATTCCAATTATTGGAAACTTAAGGAATATGGTGAATTATTGAAAGGTTATATAAATATGTACATTCAACACAGTACTTCCTGGAGATCCCTAAATAGTTGGAATAATTCTTAAATAAATATCAACCGCCCATAACTTTTTATTTTCAAATGAATTAAAAGGAAAAGGAGATTTCACACAAATTAAATGATTTTATTAAAAGGAAAGAGTGGACAATGTTGAGAGGATTTACTCAAACAGAGAGTTACTTATAAGAAACAAATTAGTCCCTCTTTCTTCCCTATTATTTTATGTTTCTAGAACTAACATGGAGATAATTGAAGGAGATGTATGGGTCTATAATTATTCAATAACATAAATATGTATTATTTTATATATTTATATAAATTTCATGAAATAGTTTAAGAGTAGTCTATCCATATGGGTATAAAATTTTAGAAAGAAGGATTCAAGAGATTTTTTTTAAATATAGGATTTTATGAAAAACCTAGTAATAATGGAGTATGAGGTATTCCAATAAAACTCTCATCCATAATTATTAATTATATTAATCATATTTATTAAGGTTTATTTAGTGGATTATTAATATATAAGAAAAAAGTTTAGAAATTATTTTGACATTAAATGAACATTTTAAGGTCTTCATTAAAGTGGGTGAAGGATTATTCATTTAATTGATAAATTTAATTATCTAAAACTCAAAAAATTAGATTTGAGAATTTATTAGTATGGTAACATAAACATGGTATTTTATGAAAATAATATAAAACCTTATCTGTATCTACCTTTTTTTACACTTAGTTAAACCACATAGACATAAATTATACTAATCAAAGTCTCTTTGATAAGTAAACAATGTGGCATAGTCCATATCTGAGGGGGGATCTATATATCCATGAAAAAGAGATGAATAGATTATTATACCCCTACATTACCAAATTTATTTTACTATCAATAAGGGTGTAAAAGATATATGAATAAAAATAGAAGTTAAAAAATTTAAATTGATACTAACAAAAAAATACCAAGAGGAATATTGTTTATCCTAAGTGTTTCATTTATTATTAATGAATCAATAGTTGATTTTATAGTGGAAATGGAGTTATGTTTCTCATTATATTTTTAAATATTTAGAAAATTTAATTGGGCACCATGATTTAATAGTTATCATTTTTATCTAATGTTTTTTAATTGGTATTATTTTCTAAGACATGTGATGTTGATTCATGGACAAGCAAGATGTTTTATAAAATATAATCCATTACTTAATTCAATAAATAATGGTTTTAGTAGGCCACAAAATATTGGTATATAGAATTATGAGAATTATTTTGGGAATCTACAATAATAGGTCAAAATTAAAAGAATATGTTTAATGGAATATTGAAGAGAAGTCTTACTTTTTTCTAAACTTATTCATTTTTTTCATGTGTTAAAATAAAATTTTCCAGAAAGTGACCATCAAAATATATATACTGTAATAAAATAAAATAATAGAGAGATAACTCATCCCCGTCTAGATATCTTTGGTGGAGGTGTTTTTATAATCATATCTTGAACATGGTATACAAGGGAGGGGAATGTGTGGGTAATAAGGCACATGTGAATAGAAAGATGTTAGCCACTCATCTAGAATGTTCCATGGTATGGAAGAGGGAGGTGTTCGACACCCAACCTGATTTCTATTCCACTAATTTAAAGAATAGATTATTTTTAATTTGGCCTCATCCTTCTAGAATATCGATGAGTTATTGTTTGTATATTGGTAATATTACTTAATTAATTAACATATAGATGAAATATTACTTCTTCGATCATAGATAATCTAAAACTAAAAAATCCACCATGTCATCATCCTCAAGATAAGACATTTGAGGTTTTTTTTCCAAATTATCTTATATAAAACATATGAGTTATCATGGATAGAACTACTGTTTAATGTTGACCACAAAAAGGCTTTGGATTGATTATTTCTATAATTATATAATTTTATGAATATAATTGGATCATCTTTATAGATTATTTTAATCGATCATGCCTGAAGGACTGAACCCAATTACTATTAATGAACCACAGATTTCATGGTTTCTTGGAGTGATTGTATTATTGTTTGATTATATGGCCATTAAAGATATCATAAATACATTGATGTTAAACTATATGGGAAAAGAGCTTCCACCTGAAAATATATCCCTTCAATAAGTATGATGTTGTTTTTAGATGATTTTTTTCATGAAAGTATGTTAGTGGAAAATAGAGCATCCAAAACGGGTTATTTAGATGTAAGGAGATTTGAGTACTTTTTGAGATTGAGTTTTTTATTAATGTGAGATCATATAACCTGAACATAAATGCATATTAACCAACTGATATATGAGATCTAGGTCATTTTGAATATAAATCCATGTTAACTTAAATCTGGAATATTATTTTGAATAGTGATCTATTGAGAACAATGTTTCAATAAATACATCCATCTTCAATTGAATGCATATATCTAGATTTAAAATAAAAGAAAATGTTTTATTTTAAATATCCACAAGTTCATTCATATTACAAAATCCATGAATGAATATTTGATGAGATCAAGCTATGATATTTTTTTACAATGAGTTAAGCCTAATAATTCAAGTATTATTGATTAATCATGGAAATTTATTTATGCAAGAATAAATTGGGAGTTAAGAATACAATATCTGGTATTTTAGATGAGAAATTAAACTGTGTTACGGAAGGTAATAACATGTTAATTTGGTATGATGAATTCCTAAACCATACAAGAATTTATGGATGAAGTAATAAGATGCATAAAAAATTATATGGATTTGATGCATGACTGAAAGAAAGAGTTAAAGGGTTAATGAGGACATAATTATTATTTAACCACATATGATGTAATAGAATATCAATAATTCCACAGAAAACTAATATGAGTAATTATGGAATGATTTATGGAATATTTATCATAAAATTAATGAAGAATTATTAAGTGTTTTCTATAATTAAATAATACCCATCATAAGGGGGTGTTGATGAAATATTTACAAAGATAAATTTATAGTAATATTTCAATAAAGAATATCATGTTATAGGATCATAATTTATGAATAAAATAATGAGTAATGGTATACGATGAGTGTAAAACACAATAAGAAAGGATATGTAGACATGGTCTGGTTGTGTAATTGAATGAAAATTTATATGAATAACCACTTTGGTTCATTTAAAATAAATCTGTTTCCAAAATAATTGGAAAAATAATTTGGGTGATAATTATGATATTATTTTGTGGAAAGTAATTTTTGTAAATTAGGGAGGTATTTATATGAATTATGGAATTAATTACAATAATAATTAAGGTTTATTCATATTAATGAAATTATTATTTTGAATATAAATGATATGTGAATGATATGAATATAAATGAGAAAAATTGTGAACTATTTTTCATATTGGAAGATCATATAAGAGAACCCAATACACCAATGTTTTGAAAAATAAAAGAGAAAAAAATATAATGATCCATGAAGGATTAACAAATGAGTATTTTATGGTTGTTAGAATCATATCATTCATTATCTTATAAGATATTCAAGATTAACAAAGATACATATAAATATATGGAAGATGTGATGAATTTTATGCATGAAAACCTAATTGTATTGTCTTGTGGTGGTGGAATTCAATCTAGAATTTTGAATATATTTATATTTTTTCATCATAATTGAAAAAAGTAAATAATGGTTCAAGTGTAGTGTAGATGTGTGGGTACCAATTTGGTCATTGGGTTGATCATACCGGGATTCTCTATGATTGATAATCATGTGTTTGATAGTAAAGAATCTTTGTTGGTTGGGACTAACCAAATTAGTTAAGAGTACAAATTTATAAAAAAAACCATTAAATATAGTGTTCATATCCTTATTATATTATAACTCTACATGTTGTGAGCATGAGATATAATATTGAGTGGATTGAGAATATTAACAATTTTGTGAGGTTGAATTGGAAATTATGAGAATTCAAATAATGAAACCAATGATTCACCCACCCCCTCACAATGCATCATATATCCTTGGGCACAATATTAATGATCAATATGTTATCTAAAACTAAAAAAAATTGATATATAATATATCCATTTCAATTAAATAATTCCTTACTCGAGATTGTTATAACACTATTTAGTGGAAAAACATTATACAGTTGAGATGATTTTTCAAAAAAAATATCCCTTTTTACCTCCATATGATATTTTGATTATTTCTATAAAATTAATCGTCAATTCATTGTATGTTTTTATTAATATTTATTATAAATTAAATAAAGGTTGGTTAAACACATAATTTATGAATTATTTGAAAAATATTATTTTAAAGTTAAAAGTTCAAAAATTTACTTTTAGATTATTCAGAAATAGTAATTTCAGAATTGATATTTATGATATCAAATTATAATTTTTGTGCCTTGAAGTCTTTATATGATAATTTTACTATGTTTCTGGAAAATGATTTTTTTCACTTATAAATTTAATCATGGGTGTTACATTCTTCATTCCTCCAAAATTTTCATCCATCAGATTTTCATGGATATTACATTCTATAAAATAATCATAGGTTTTCTTCATAACATCCTCATGTTCCCACATTTATTCCTCCATTTTATAATTTATCTACAATACTTTTACTAGATTATTCATTTGGTTTCGAAATCCGTTTTCTCTAGTATCAAGAATCCTAATATAATATTCACAGTAAGATAGATAATGTTTTAATTCTATTTCTCTAGAGGTGATCACATTAATTGAGTATGGCATGTACTTGTTTAACCATGATACATAGAACACATCATGTATATTATATTGGCTTAGTGTAATTTTCAAATCATTTTCTGTGGATCTAATTCTTTTGATTACTAGAAATGTTTTTAAGTACCCGGGGATTATTTTACATTTCTTACCAAACCTTATGACACTCTTCTATAGAGATACATAAAATAAAAAATTATATCCTATAAGAAATTAAAAATCATTCCTATAGCTATCCACATAAACCTTTTTAATACATTAATCTACTTTAATATGTATACAAATAGTCTTTACCAACAATATTATCTCCTCGATGAGTACTATGAATTTAATCTCTATTTAACTTACTATGACCAAAAAAGATAGAGTGTGACATATGTTTCCAAATAATTCTTCATACAAAATCATTTCAATATTATAATGGAAGAAATTTTTACTAGAAAAATCCACCAAAGATAATTAATTTTCCCACAAACCTTGAATCTCAAATGAGAATGGGTTCAGCATGTATTCTAATGTATTAATAGACCTTTTAGACTCTCAATCAGTCTAAGGATGATTAAAATTAATAAAATAAATCTATACATCAAGAGAATTTTGATTACCTTTCATTAATAATGATATATATATATATATTTAACATAATTAGAAAAAATTGAATGAGGATCCCCCATGAAGTTTTACAAAATCATTAATATACATTCTTATAAGACACTCAATTGATAAATAATCCCTTATTTTGAAGAACTTCTTGGATTTGGTATTGCAATAAACATTAACATATATGGAATCATTCAACCAAGGATCATTTGGTAATATAGTGACAAAGTCCATATTAATGTCATCCCATCCCTACATATAAATAGGTATAGTTTGAATGAATCCTCTATGGTACTATCTCTCAGACTTTACCTATAAGAAAAACCAAGAATCTTGATACATAATCACTAATTTACCACCTCATATTATCCCAAAAAAAGTTTTATTAGATACCTATATATCTTGTTGCTTCTAGTGTTTATAGAGAAATATTATTGTGATCATTATCTAACAATTAGTTTTTCATCCCTTGAATAGATGGAAGAAAAAAAAATTAAAATTTATTAAACATTATCTTTATAAATGATGTATTCTAATTTGAAATCATTAAAAAATTATTTTATTTTTAATATTATCAAGATCAAACTTAAAACATTCTATATTTTCTAGTAATGATGGTTTTCCCATTATTTTAAAATGTTTTGATGTTCCCCATCCTTTCTAATTCTCTTATAGATATTTAAAAAATTGGAAAACATAATATCCTTATCAATATTCATTTGGTCAGTACTATATGATATTTTCTTCTCAATGATTTGACTACATTATTATCCATCAATAAGTGGTAGTGTATTTTGAAATCATATCCCTTGAGTAGATCAATCCATATCAATTTTCACATATTGGATTACTTATTTGAAAATATGTTTTTATGAATCTTATTATATGTGTGTATCTCATATATTTAAACCCTAAGAAAATGAATTTATATATTCAATGAAAATATTACAACTTTAAAATCAACATCCTATGTTCAATCATTATGTTCATGAGTAATTAACTACCTTGATTCATAGGTAATAACTTTATCATCCATATAAGGAATAAAACAAGCCCATTATTTGATGAAGCACCATATATTACAAATCCATTACTTCCCAATGGTAGATTCAATATAAGATCAAGGATTAATTTCTTCTTCAAATTTTCAATACATTCTTCACAATCCATTTTCCATTTAAAATTATCTTCATTTTGTGAAATATTGTCTTACATGTTATTCAATTGAAATAAATTCTAAAAAAAATTTCAATAGTAACTTTTCAATCCAAGGAAACAACATACCTCTATTATATTATCTAGTATAGATTATTATTTTATTTCCTTTTTCATTATAGGATCTACTGAGATTACATTTGTAGATATTGTAATGAAAAAATGAATCTTTCTGATGTAATAATTCTCACATTATAAATTTCCAAAATAAATATTTTCTTATATGATTCTTAAGAATGATTCATCAGTGATTCTCTTGGTCTTCATAGATTTCAGAGTACACCAAGTTATCATCAATAAAATAAGAAAACCATTATTAAAGTATTCATTCAATACTTTATTCAACATATAAAAAAATAATGTACATTAGTATATCAAAATGGAATTACTACAAAATCATAATACACACTCCTCATAACAAATTTTATCTTCAAAATATATTTATTTATAAATCATTATTGATTATACATATAATCAAGGTCAATCATTAAAAAATATTGATTTCTATGATGTTTATGTAATATTTCATCAATTTTATATGGTGGATAACTTTTTATAGCAATATCATTGATTTACCTATATTTAATACCCAAAATTATAGATCTATATTTCTTTTTAACAATTAGAATATGTCCTCTCTAAGGTAAAATACTAAGGTATATAATTCCAATATTACAAAAATTCTATATTTTTTTCTTCAACTATACTAATTATTTTATGGTTATTCTATCAGGATTATTTAATGTAAGTCTTCCATAAAATTTAAATCAATGTAAAAAAAATCAACTTCACACTCTAGAGGATATCTAGGTAATTAATCAATAAACACATCAATGTATTTATGAACTATAGGTACATCTACAATTTAAGGATTAAATTCACATATGTGGATTATGTTTACTTTTTTTATCATTGAATATCATACAAAAGAGATATTGGAGGTAGAAGAATAAATATCCTTGATGGTGAGTATCCATATATAGAAAAGGAATTCCACATCTTCATCATGTATCATAATATCTTTATCATATAATTTTATACCATATATATTAAAATCTAATACATTCTAGGGATTATATAAAATTCAACCATATTTATAATAATAATGTATGTAAATTTGGTATGTATATGTTTCATAAAGGGATATAACTAGAAAACCATTGTTCTAGTAATATTTCAAATTAGAGTCTTGACTAACTACTCTTTTTTAAGGTTCTAGAAAAATATTTAAATTTCTTTAAAAACATGGTAGGTATAAAATTTTAGGAATATAATTAATAAAATTAAAAATTACATAAATTTTAGGTTATGAATAAATTTCCTACTACCATATCTTTAGGCGCTTCAACCATAGTTTTAGTTATCACAAATATTTGGTCATCCCACCTTGACCACTTTTGTGGTAGGTTCCCTTAAAACATTGAAAACTTCTGTAAATAATTCCCCATTACATTGATATTTATGAATTGTATAACAATGATTTCATTCTTCCCCTCACATGTATTAGCCATGTCACTCTTTTTTAGACACTTGTAACAAACTCCCATGACCATCAAGCATTTTCCAGGATGTTTCTTTCCAAACATTTCATGTGATGGAAATTACTTTGTTCATCTATTCTTTATTAAAACATTCCATTTTTCTTGGTGATCTAACTCACTCTTCTTCCCATGATTTCATTTGAATATATTGGATCTATAAAATTACTTCTCAATTTTTATAGTATGTAATTTTATTTCATCATATAGTGAAAAATTTATATAAATTAGTTCCTTTTGTAGGATTAATTAATCCCATCAAAGAAGTGGCCAATATTAATTTTTTGATTTCATGTGTAGTCCATAAAAAAACCTGGATATTTTTATAAAGTTATCCACACACATTAGAACATACTCTTCCTCCTTTTTATTTATGTTGCATAACATTACCTTTATCTTACTTCATTTACTATAAGTGAAATATTTATTGAATAATGTTACCTTTATATATCTCCATTCCATATATTATAATACTTCTTCCTACCTAGTATTCTGGATCAAAGACTACAATTGATAATAATCAACATTAATCCAATACACTACCAGGTTAACTGTATTGAACCATTATTTCAATATATAAATATTATATCTTATTTGATGTATATTCATTATATAACCTTACAATCAATGTTATAACCACAAATATTCAGCGTGTTTAGAAACATGGTTACATAAAAAACGTTTTCATAAATTATCTACATAATCTTCTAGATGGTTATTTTTAACTTAAACCTTCTTGGACATATCATAATTGAAACAATTCATTATGTTAATGGTAAATTAAAATATAATAAATTTGGGTATCAAAATATCAGTAAGGTTAAACATTTAATATATTAATCGATGTTTATAAGAAAGAAATAAGAATAAGAATAAGAGTATGAGAACATGATAATGGGTTACAATAATCATACCTAATAAGTCAAAGATATTTAATCATGAATCATGGAATAATTCCCCCAATAAAAATCATGTGATAAATGACTAAAGAATAATCAATAATCAATATTGAGGCATGAGAACATATCATAAAAATAATGAAAAAGATTATTTAAGAAACATAATAAAATAAAATCATTTTCATAATAAATAATCACTTCCTGGACTATCATATTGGATTGGTTTCATGCCTTATTCCATCATATACTTATTCAAGGTTCACTCCCATTACTATCATAGTGGATAGAGTCCCTCCTCAAACCGGGTTCACTACTCATTCCATTACTTATTATCTAATGGGAAATCAAATCATTACCCAATGAATTAGAGGGATATATTAATTTTGTACAGCCCATCACATAATCATAATCCATTAATATATGTTCCATACGATCAAAAATCATTCATATTATATCATAATATGTGGGAAGGAAATGAGTATCATAAACATTTCAACATAACCTATGGGAAATAATGTTTTTCAATGATAACTAATTGATATAATAATAAACCATAAAAATATAGAAGATGTATGATATCCTTGGATCATATTACATATAAATAGTAACTAGTATCAAATTATATGAACATAAATTAAAATTCCCCTAAAATATAACTCATAATATTTCAGGAGGAAAATAATATTTTCACATTTAAATTAGTTACTTAAAACAAACAAAATTTCTAAATATTTTTCAAAAAAAATTTATTTAAAAATAAAATTTGAAAATTGTAAAGGAATATTGAAATCATTCAGTGTTCATGATGGGGGGAAACTTTTCTCATACCGTAAACAAGAAAAAACGATCTTGTTCACATTTTTTTAAAAGAAAAAAGTACATCATTTAGAAAATAGACTAAAATATTCACATTAAATGATTTCAAAATAAGTCAAAATTGGTAAAAATAAATTAAAAAATTATTTTATATTATTAAAAATATAATAAAAAACATTTTATAAGACATAAATATGGACAAAACATTACTTTTGACAATAAAGAGAAATAATGCCTATTTTCATTCAAAATTAATTTTGTATCTTATGTTCCTAAAGAGAGAAAAAATGTAATGAAATCATGTAATATAAAGAAATAAATCAATTACGAAAATTAATTAGATTATTGAGACATAGGTCATAAGATTCTGAGGATGGCATCGTCGGTGTTCTTCAAGAACGACCCTTCCTCCCTTTTTCCGGTTGAAGATCAAATGATGAGGATGTTCATCATTGGTGGAAGAAGTGTTCTTCGTTGGAGGGTTCTTTTCCTCCCAAGCTCCACCAAAAAGACAAATGCCAAAAAATAATAGATTATGTCATCTTATTAAATTGTTGTCATAGAACTGAAAAATGTTTAAATTAATTAATTGAATGTGCTCAATTAATTAATTGAGAGGGTTGGAACATAAGTGTAGAAGAGATCAAGAGGCTACCCCCTCTTTAATGCGTGAAGTTCAAGAGTTTAAGTGGTATCAGGTGGTCCCCACCATATTAACCCCACATGAAGTGGGGTTTTACACATCGGGTGGGCCCCACCACCATAACCTCTCATGGGAGGTTAAGGTGTGGTGGCCCCCACCTAGAACCTCCAATTGGAGTTTTAACAAACTAAAAATAAATTAAAAAAAGCACTTAATTTATTTTATTAATCCCACGTAAAACCCAAAAACTAACTTTCATTCCCAACCATTTTCTGTTGAGGTGAAAGTCTTCTTGAAAGAGTACAAGAACTGTTAGTTCAACGGTGCCCTCAAATTTCAATTCCGAGCATCGGTTCAAAAGTTATAAAATACCACTTGTACCTTTACTGAACATACCCAAAAAAACTTCATAAATTGATTTCGGGCACATCGGGCCTCAGAATTACGTGCCGTCAGTTTTCGCGGTCTTAAAAAATTCCCATGAATTTAAGAAAAAAATTTCCATGGAAATTTCTGGTCTTTACATTCTCCCCACGTCAGGCCTTTACATATCTGTTAGCTAAAACTTGATCTAAGGTAACAAATGGGGGTACAATTCATGCATTTGAGCGTCCCACTCCCATGTTCTCTCTTGGAGGTTCATGTGCTACCAGCGAATATGCACTAGAGGTATCGACCATTCATGTAATAACCACTCATATCGATCCTCAATCTCCACTAGAACCTCCGTTAAAGTCGCCCCATCATCAACATCTAACTCTCCATGGTCGATGATGTAGGAAGGGTCATGCACATATCTCATCAGCTAAGAAACGTGAAAGAAGATGTGCACTCAATGAAATTGAGGTGGAAGAGATAAGTGGTAAGCCACCTCGCCTACTGTACTGAGGACCTGGAAAGGTCCGATGAATCTCAAAGATAACTTTCCACATCAGCCAAATCTCTGTAAACCTCGTCGATGTGAGACACGTAAAAAGTCGTGGTCACCATCCTTGAACTCCACAGGCCTCCGTCTCCTGTCAGCATACGACTTATGTCTGATCTGTGCAGTCTTCATCCACTCTTGGATGATCTGCACCTTCTCTCTGGTAGCTCGTACCATCTCTAGTCCACATAAGAAATTTGTAAAGCATCCAGCTACTCTGTCGCCTCTCCTAGCAGCTGTATACCTAATCTATTGCTGAGCGCATCCACAATAACATTCCCCTTACCAATAGTATAGAATATCTTGAAGTCATAGTTCTTTAAGAACTCAAGCCAACGTCGTTGTCTCAGGTTCAGGTCCTTCTGAGAGAAGATATACATGAGACTCTCGTGATCAGATCATATGGTAAAATGTTCTCCCATAAGATAGTGCAGCCACATCTTCATGGCGAAGACCATGACTGCTAACTCCAGGTAATGTGTAGAATAGTTCTTCACGTGATGTCTTAGCTACCGAGAACCATACAAAATCATTACTCACTCCTGCCTCAGGACACACCCGAGCCTGGTCCCTAATGCGTCGCAGTAGACTATATACCCTACGCCTTCCTCTAGAATCCCCAAGATGGGGGAACTAGTCAGCCTCTGCCTCAACTCCTGAAAGCTCTGCTGATATCTATCTGACCACATGAAGGGTTTCCCCTTCTTCATTAAGGCCGATAGTGGTGCTGTAACTCTGGATAAGTATGGTATGAACCTTTGGTAATATCCATCAAAACCTAGGAAACTTCGTACCTTCGTCACACTCTTGGGTGGCTCCCAAGAATGTACTGCCTCAATATTCCCTAGATTCACTACAACTCCAGCCTCCATGATGACATGTCGCAAAAATTGACCCTCTCGGATCTGAAACTGGAACTTTTAGAGCATACCATAAAGATGGTGCTCTCAGAGTGTGTCAAGTACTACCCAAAAATGGTAGGCATGCTCCTCCTTAGTAGTCGAGTAAATCAGAATGTCATTGATGAAAACTATGAAAAATCAATCGAGGTAAGGCTGGAATATCCAGTTCATGAGTCCCATGAACACTGCTGGAGTGTTGGTTATGCCGAAGGGAATAACCAAGAACTCGTAGTGGTCGTACAGACACATGAAGTCTGTCTTCTACACATCCTCATAGTGAACTATCATCTGGTGATTTCTTGATCTGGCGTCTATCTTAGAGAACCATCGTGATCCCTTCAGCTGGTCAAAGAGGTATTTAATCCTCAGGAGTGGGTACTTGTTCTTAACAGTCATCTGATTTAGGTGACGGTAGTTAACATAGAGCCTCAAAATTCCATCCGCCTTCTTGGCGAATAGAATTGGGGTTGCCCAGGGAGAAACAATGGGCCGGATGAATCGCTTCCCTTGAAAGTCCTCTTGATATACATGTTGCTCATGAAGATCATCGGGAGCCATCCGATATCCTGGCATAGATATCAGTGCCATCCCAAGGTACATGTCAATGTAAAATTCTGCCTCTCTACGAGGAGGTAGACTTGGGACATCATGATGGACAAAATCTATGTACTGTTCCACCACTATAGGATAGCCCGGAATCTCCAAATCAACTTCTCCAAGGGTAAGGAAGGCCAACTGATGATTGATCGGCTGCACCCTCCTTTGAGTAAGTCCATCTTGTGCTGCAAAGGCTCCCTTCTCACCGGTGAAGGTAAACTGGGTCCCATATGTGCTGACACACTGCACTTTTCACATAATATAGTCCATCTGATCATGGACTGTAGATGTCCATACCCTTTGATGATGTCATAAGGCCTCGACGCCGCTACGAGGAGATCCCAGCCAAAGCTCTCACCTCCTAGAGTAAGCTCATAGTACCGACACCCATGCGTAATCATAGAGTCTACATCCGTAAGAGTCTCTAGCTGTAAGGATCGAGCCAACGGCTCCGTCAGAATCTCTGAGCTCCAAACAAAGGCAGTGGCAATGAAAGAGTGACTAGAACCTGTGTCTATAAAAACTACAGCTAAGGTGGAGTAGGCACATATCATACCTCGAATCATCTCCGGAGTACCATGGTCAAATGCCACAGCTGCCTGGAGTTGAGCTCTCCCCTGTCCACATGCTCCCTGTGGTCAGGATGGACCTCCTTGTGGTGGTGGTAGTAACAACTCGAATCATCTCCCACTGCCAGCTGCTCGACCAGTACCTTTGCCACGTCCTCCTTCATCCTACGGACCACCTCAATTGAATCTATGTCTCTTCCTAGGCAGTTCTTCAACCGTCTGTTGATCGTTAGTACGGTGAGTCAAATAGTGACGAGCCATGTAACCCGACCCGCCGCAAGTGTAACATTTCTCTCTCCTAGCATGAATGACTCTGTCTCGTGTGCCTCGCACAACTAAACCCATATCATGAGGTTGTCCACCAGATGGCCTGGTCTGCTTGAACCTCTGCAACATCTGTCTTCTTCCATCTACAGAAGACTCTGATACGTGATGCCTGGTGGTGGGTCTCGCTGCTAGTGACTGCTCAGCAAGGAAACTCTCTACTAGGAGGGATCTCTCTAACACCCCCTCCTGCATAGGGATGCTGGGGGAGATTATTGAGGCCCTGATCTCTCACATGAGCCCCTGCTCGAGGGTCCGAGCCCTAAAGAATGGGTCCCATACCATATCTGTACAGTAGAATGAGAGTTCAGTGAACCTCGCTGAGTATTGTGCCACCATCATGCTACCCTTCTGTAGATGCATTAGCTTTTGTATCTGCACAGCACGTAGGGTGGCTAAGATAAACTCCACCCGAAACAGGATCTCAAAGTCCATCTAGAGTAGTGTCACCTCGTCATGAACCTAAAGCATCAGGCTCCACCATCTGCCTGCAGCTGCCTAAAGGAGGCTCACGGCAATGATCACCATAAGGTCAGCTGGTGTCTCTCCTAGTCTGAAAACTCTCAACACAGCCTTCAGCCAATCCTCATCTTCCTGCGGGTCCGTATCACCCCTGAACCTAGGCAGACACTAGCATTGTAACTCATGCAACGCGCTCAAGAAGAATGCACTATCTACTGCTGGGGCCAGTGGTATCGGTGGACTAATGGGTAGTGGTACCGCTGGTGCCTCCACTGTGATGGGGCCCTACTACACCAAGGCCTCGTCGCTCGATGGAATGCCATCTCGTACATCTCTCGGAACCCTCTCTAGCTATCTGCGTGGAGGCATCCTGAAAAGAAACCGGTGTGTCATGGTCAATAAGTTATACCTGGTGAGCTGACTCAAAGAGATCACAAAGAAAACTCTTGAAAACAAACATGCAATCATTGTTTTCGTGTACTGAGTCGGAAATCAGTAGCTAGGGTCTTGGTGTATGGATACACCAGTCGTTGCACCAACACTGGACTCCCTAAACTGAGAACCACACTTAGTACCCTTAACTATATGGCTTCACAGAAAAGAAAGATCAGATTCCTATGTTCTATAGTAGAACCGACTCCATTGATACCAATTTTTCACAAAACTTCCCCCGGGGCCCATATCGTGACTACCCCACGCCAACCTTCCATAAGGCAGGGGCTGATGACTATCACCAAAGTCGTAAATCCCTAATACTAGGAAGACATTGCATTTATAAACTGAAAACACACACATAACCGAGCATGAGTTGAAATTAAATGATGAGTAAAGTTGTTTACAAAAGAGTGGTGAAAAGTAAAGGGGACGAAAATAGAAGCCCAACTAGAAAGTGTAAGTACAGCTGAAAGTCTAGTACTACTGAAAAAGAAAAGCACCTACTAGGTCATCCTACGTGGTTCCTACCAAAAGGGTAGGTACATATGGACTCCTCAGTAATAAACATTCATCAGTCTCCTCCATGTACCAACTCTATTTAAGGTCCACCTCCAGGTACTGTCCAGTCCTGCTACTCTGATTCTCAATTAGTGTTTTCCATCATCTCCATCCAACACAACGATGTGCGGGCATAACCCGTGTAGGGTTGCATATAATGATACTCAATATGTACCTCAAGACCCTCAAGTTCTCAAAAAACCCATCTAGGATAAACCACAGAGTATGAATTCAATGGATAGCTATTACATAGGTATATGACCATACGTATACCTACGTTATCAAATAAACCATCTCAATCACGAGGAAAACACAAAAGTCAATGAATCTTCTCACAAAGGTATACAACTTATGCAGAGAGAGAGGGATGATCAGGTATAGCCACTGAATAATCATATCTGTCGGACCAACACATGATCATAGACCATCTATTCTATCAGACCAAGACATGATCTAGGATCAAAAGTTAGAACTGTCGGACCAACAAATAATCCAGGAACAGTCGTCAGAGTTGTCAGACCAACACATGATCTAGGTCCAGATATTCTATCAGACCAACACATGATCCAGGAATATAATAAGTTAGAACTATCAAACCAACACATGATCCAAGAACAGTCAATAGAACTTTCGGACCAACACATGATCCAGGAATAGTCCATAGTGCAAAGCCAGCCCCCAGGGATTCAACTAGCACGCTTGATTCCGGGAGGGTCTTCTATTCAATCCAAGATTTGATACATCAACCTACAAGTCATCTCATTTGATGTATCCCAATGTTCTGTCTCGTCAAAAGGAACACAATGTGACAAACAGTGCATCAATCGGACGCCCGGTCAGAGAGTTATTGGCATTTCCGTTCCGAGGGCCAGATTGGTTTTAGGTTCAATCCAACCGGACTATACCTCAACTGTGTCCAAACATAATGTGGGTTATTACAAATAAACCATCTCACCCCATGATTTATGTTTCCTTAGACGGTTCATCAATCTAACACTTTTATCCCAACTTATGAGTGAAAAAGTGAAATCGGGTCAAAGGGGTCCGGAAAGGGGTCTGACCCGGTCTTCGTGTCCGAACCAGCCCGAGGGGGTGCCCCGGTGCATACTGGGTCCGGATGAGCGGCCCACGCTGGGTCCGGCATTACGGCCCGCGGGTAGCGCGGCCTGCATGGCCTGGTGAGCGGCTCATGTGGCCTACACTGGCATCACGTGTAGCCTGCGATGGCCAGCAGCTGGCGGCGCCCTGCAGGGCCTTCCTTAGCCGCGAAAGGGAGGGGGTGCTGCATCCCCTATATTCTGATTGAAACTGGCTCCTAGAACTAGTTCAGTTGCCCACAGGTCCCAGAAGGGTCCTGCCTCATCTGGCAGGCCGAGCGGCCAGCCGGTCTACTCCGCCGGCGGTCGGCCCAGCCGGCCACTTATGCTCCACCGCCACGGCCAGGGGGCCGTGGCCAGTGGCAGTGGCTTCTTCCTCTGTGAAGCGCGATAGCGTCACACCCCTCCATTGGCCTGGCGGCCGACCGTGTGCACCGCCGCTCCCTTTCGGCACCCAGCGGCCCTGTGCCGTCTGTTACCTTCACGGCCAAACCGACGTCGGCCCCCATTGCACCGCTGCGGTCCATCAGTCACAGGTCACCCCTTTGGTGGTGTGGTTTCATCGCTGCTTCCCCGCAGTGATTTTTGATGCTCTATCCGTTAATGAGTTTTCCGCGGGTCACTGGATTGTTCTAGTGGCCCAATTCTTATTCCAGAAGAAGTCATGCATTCCTTGGGATGTATCCTTTGATCCAAAACCATTGTTGACGAGTAACACTTATCCCGGACTCATGCTGCATTCTGATTCAAATTACACAAATAATTCGGAGGGGTCAGTCAATGTTTTTTCGGCCCGTGCCCTCTGCATTAGGGTGATATCAATTGGAAAATTGTAAACCAAGATTTGAACGATGAATAATGGGAACAAAATTCAACCTTAAATCCCGTACCTTGGGTTTGTTGTTCATTGATGAATTCTTGTAAAGTTAATGTCGATTCGATGTTGTCGGGAAAGATGAAGTTGAGGGTGGCGTCGTCGGTATTCTTAAAGGACGTCTCTTCCTCCATTATTCTAGTTGAAGATAAAAAAGATGAAGATGTTCGTCGTTGGCGGAAGAAGTGTTCTTCATTGGAGAGTTATTTTCCTCTCAAGCTCCACCAAAAATATAAATGCCAAAAAAACAATAGATTATGAAATCTTATTAAATTTTTGACATAGAATTCCAAAATGTATAAATTAATTAATTTAATGTGTTCAATTAATTAACTGAGAGGGTTAGCACCATAAGTGTAGAGGAGATCAAGAGGCTCCACACTCATTAATGTGGGTCGAACATACACGGCCCAACCCATCCACATTCTTTTTAGATTTTGAGGCTCAATGTGGAATGAGTCTGTGTTGAGCATTACTTGTCAGCAATAGTTTCATATTGAACGAGATGACCCAAGGAATGCGCGACTTCTTCCGGAATGAGAATCGGGCCACCAGAACTGGTCTGGTGACCTGCGGAAAACTCACTGACAGATGGAGCAACAAATGTCACCATGGTGTGGTGGTGGAGAAACCACTCCACCGGAGGAGTGACCCGTGACCGATGGACCGTGGCAGGGTAACAGTGGCCAGCATTGGGCCAGCCGTGAAGGAACCCAGTGGCGCAGGGTTGTCGGGTCACTAGAAGGGCACGACACCAGCACGCCACACTAAAGAACAAGACGAGTCCCCTGGTCATGGCGGTCCACACGGGTGGCCGCCAGGCCACCGGAGGGGCACGGAGCCATTGCGACACAGAGATCAAGAAACCAGGTCCCCCTAGACATGGCGGTGGAGTTGAAGTGGCCTGCTGGGCCGGCCACAGGAGGAGCAGACCGACTGGGCCTGCCTTTGGAAGAGTAGACCAGCTGGCTGCTCGTCCAGCCAGACAAGGTAGGACCCTCCTTCGTCTCGTGAGCTACTAAACAGGTGATAGGCGCTGGTTCTGATCAGGAGACGGGGGGCGCGACACCCCCCCCCTCTCACGGTTAGGGTAGGACCCGCGGGGTGCCGCCGACTGTCGGCCAGTGCCGGACCTACGGGCCGTGCTCTCCACGAGCCGCCAAGCCAGAACCAGCGCAGACCGTGCCACCCCCTCAGACCGGGTCAGACCCGCAGACCTTGTCAGACCCCATTCCGGACCTATTTGACACGATTCCCCCTTTTCACCCATAACATAGGCAATAGGTGTCTGATTGACAAATTGTCAGTAGTGAAAAAAATCTATGAGAAAGAAGGTTCTTTTGGAATACCCCACATGAGGTTTGGATGTAGTTGGGGTATGGTCAGGTTGTATTAAACCTAAAACCAACTGGGCCCTCAGAACGAAAATGTCAATAATTCTCAGACCGGGCGTCTGGTTGATCCATTGTCTGTCGCGTTGTGTTCCTTTTGACGAGATAGAACTTCGGGATACATCAAATTGGGATGACGTGGAAGTTTATGTTTTGACTCTTGGACTGAGGAGCGAACCCTCTCGGAATCAAGCCTACTAGTGGAAACCCTGAGGTTGGCTATGCACTATTGACTGTTCCTAGATAATGTGTTGGTCTGACAGATCTAACTTCTATTCCTGGATCATGTGTTTGTCTGACAGAATAGCTGGACCTAGATCATGTGTTGGTCTGACAGCTCTAACCACTATTCATGGATCATGTGTTGGTCTGACAGTTCTAACTTCTGTTCATTGATCATGTGTTGGTCCGACAGAATAGCTGGTCCTGGATTATGTGTTGGTCCGACAACTTTGATGATCAGTGGCTATATCTAATCATCTATATCTTTCCACATAATTTGTATACATATGTGAGTTGATTTAGTAACGTCGGTTTTTTCCTCATGATTGAGATGGGTTATTTGATAACTAAGGTATACGTATAGGCATATACCTATGTAATGGCTATCCATTGAATTAATACTATGTGGTTTATCTTAATTAGATTTTGTGAGATCTTGGGGGTCTCGGGGTCCCTAATGAGTATCGTTATATGAACCTCTACACGGGTTATGCCCGCACCTAATTGTATTGGATGCAGATGATGGAAAACGCTGATTGCAAATCAGAGTAGCAGGATTGGACTGTACCCGGAGGTGGACCTTACGATGAGTCGGTACATGGAGGAGACTCATAGATGTAGATTGCTGAGGAGGCCATATGTACCTATACTTCAGGTAGGAACCCCGGAGGATGACCCAGTAGCTTCTTTTCTTTTTCAGTTGTACTATATTTTCATCTGTACTTTCCCTTTCTAGTTGGGCTTGTATTTTGGGCCCCTTTACTTTTCATCACACTTTTTTATACAGCTTTACTTAGCATTTACTGTTAACTTGTACTCTATTGTGTGTGTGTTTTCTGTTTATAAAGGCAATGCCTTACCAGTTTTATGGATTGACTCCTTTGGTGCTAGTCGCCAGCCCCTTTCTTATGGAAGGCAGGCTTGGGGTATTCACGACATGGGCCCTGGGGGACGGTCCAAGACAATAATAAAATTAAATTATATTTAAGATACAAAAATTATTATATTATGATGAATACCACTGATTTAGAGGAGGTTTAAGAAGAAATAATTTGATTAATGTTGGGGTAGATCATTAACTCTTAAATAGTCATTTAAGAAGACCAAAAACCCTAATTAGAGGATATGAAATTTTAGAAGATAATTTATTAGGTATTGGATGATCTATATGGATCAATGTTGTCTAAGTAATAGTATCGATGGGATTCATTTTATATGGAAGGGAAGGGGAACTCTTATAATTTTTCCAAACATTAATATATTATTATGTAACATTCATGGAAAACATGTTCTAGTTGGATTAATTTTTAATTAAATATGATATACGGTCTAATTAATCACATACATATTTACTTATAATTTTTTGTCATTTTAATCTTTATCTCCTTAGTTTAACACATGTTAAACCTATTTATCCATTATCATGGTAATAAATGTTTTTAGATTATTAAGGGTCATAAATTTTCTTATAACGTAACAATTAGCTTCTGAATTGATATGTGTTGAAATTTTAGACTATTTTAAATTCCTATTTTCTAGTAGATATATTTTAGTGATTGAAAATAATTTAACAAAATATTATTAACCTTAAATTTCATTAATGTCAGTGTTGGGTCTATTCATTTAATTTGGTTATAATGTTTATAATACATTAATATGTTTTTCCAATAAAACCATTAATCATATATAATACATTATTATTTCACATATATTTTTTGGAACACCAAAATTAATAAAAATATATATTAATTTTTATGTTTTTAAATAAAATTACATTTATGTTTCTACATTATACACATGCACTGTGTCAACATTGTATAATAATTTAAGGTAATTAAACCATTATTATAAATAACTAAAAATTAAAATGATAGTAATAAATTAATAATGTTTAAAATAATCATTTGGATTGATTAATAACATATTGTTATCTCTATGTTAATATATAAAATATATTTAAAAAAAGAGAGTTAAATTTTTTAAATTTTATTTTCTTAAAAAAATATAAATGTCATTATGAAGGGAAATTTAAATAATACATATATTAGAATCTGGGGTATCTATGGTATAATTAATCACAAAAAATGAAATAAATGTGATTTTTTGTAAAATTTTGGGACTTTATTATATATTTTTAACCATGTTTTACATATTTTACCTTTTCTAAGGTTACAAATATTTTCAAGAGTTACTATTCCTAATGAAAACATAAAAGGGGTATATTTACAAAATTTGAACCTCCTGAATTCTAAAATTTTATCTATGTTTAATTAATAAATATTTATAAGCGGAATAAATAAATTTCTATAAAATTTAATAGAACCAAATAGAAAAGAGTTTATAGAAAAATGCATTATAAAACATAAAAATTATCTTATATCAAAACCACAAATATTTCAAATTAAAATAGAAGTAATTATATTACTTTAAATAAAATTTACTTATTTTATTAATTTAAGATCAAATTCATAATTGAATGTAAATTTAAAATAAATTTATTCAATGTAAAGAAATCATATTAATAAAAAAACTGATATTTATCACTATTCACTAAAATGTTAATCATTTCAAATAAATCCAAAAAATTCACCATAAATTTATTCTGATATGATGAATCCAAAAACTAAACCCTCAAAATAAATTAAACCCTCAAAATTTGTCTCGGTCATAAAAGAATCAATATTATAAAATACCCATCTTGAAAATCCACATCACACAATCGAGTAATAAAACTACTTTTAAAAAATAGATGTGAGAAAGATAAATATCATTAAAATTACACATAATCGAGTTTCCAGATAAGGCTAGTATTTTTGAGAAGTTAAAATATATACATAGTGGGGAAAAATATTATACAATGACTAATTAAGAGTCATTGAGAATGTGAACATGATAAAGTTAACAACCCCAAAACCATTAATAAATAAGTGGTGAGAAGATAATCAATTAATCAAAATTGAATATAAACAAATGATATTTTTATTCAAAGGCAATTTTCAAAATGTTTAGGGATTGTTTACCTATAAATATTGATGACAAGAGATAATATAGTTAATTTATTTCCATTCATTTCATAATAACAATTTAATCCTTTGGTTGTGCTTCGATCAATTACTACTTCATCTTATACATCATGAAATATATATTCAAGATTAATTTTTCTTCCCTATATTTCTAACATAAACTTTTATTGAATCATAAGATCCATAAAATAATGTGAAGAAAATTATTTTTGTCTCGAAAGATTCACCAAATCCAAAATGGTTGGAACAAGTTATCCAATATGGGTAGATAAAACACATTAATTTCAATAACCTAAATAATAAGAGCCAAAGATTAACTTAATCAATTATATAAAATAATTAAACATATGAATCCTCGAAAATATATCTGACTAAATTTAAAACCCAAAATCCCTAAAGGTTTGATTAATTTATTTCCAATATCATCTTTAACTATTATCCTTATACAACATGATGTATCACATAGTGAACATATGAAAAATGTGAATATCTTGATCATATATTCCACCAAAATAAGTTAATAACATGTATCACTATAACCCTTCAATGAAAAATATGTGCTACAAATAATTAATAGTCCCCTTATTCATTATATAAAATCAAATATTATATAATATATTCTATAAATTCAAAAATTGGGAAAATCCATAAAAGATAACATAAACCGCTTGGTCATCAAATCACTAATTTTTCAAAAGGTCTCCAATAATATCCCATTTAAATTATCAGTATCTATCATTTCATTATATCCACTAAAGATTTTTATTTCAACATTAGGATGATATTTAGCATTCAATTAACCAGAATCATGTATTTTTACTGAAATATTACATTACAATTAAATCTGATTTCTATTTTATTGGAACCATGCAATATATTCTTGGAAGTCCATAATAAAAAATATCTACATAATAATCCCTTTATTTTTTGTGATTTTTATAACCAAAATATAAATTACAAAAAACTTCTATAACATAATTTAAATATCCCAATACATAAATACTTTACTAATTCCACTTCAATGATTGGTATAACATAACCCCTTCCTTAGTCTAGGAGTTAAAACATGGATTTTCTAATTGACTTAGATAATTCCCATGTTACCCATATATAAGATATAAAATTTATTGAACATTCATTACCTTATCATTTTATTTTGACATAGAAAAAATATTCCCTTTACATTGATACATTCTTCTTAGTTCTTCTTCCCACATTCATGACATGAATAAAATTGAAAATTTATTCCACTATAGTCATTACCACATGAATGTACAAAAAAGTAAAACATCCTCTTATTTGAGAAATTAATAAACTCACCAATGTTTACGCTGTAAATCATATATCCGGATAGATGATTATATATTATTAGAAGGTTTCTCCTACAAGATCATATTTCCTTTAATTTATCATGAGGAAAATCATTCCATTTTACATATCAATGATCAATAACATAAATCCTATGAGTTCTATAAATTTTCTAAATAAAAAAATTGCTATGAGAAATAATAGACATATTGACAGATCATAATGAAAAATTATATAATATTTAAATAATTACCCCTTATTTCTATTCTATTAACCCATTTTATTAACCTTGGTTATCCTTGGTTATCATCTATTAAAATCATTCATAATGGTTGATAATGAAAATTTCATTTCCCTAAAGAGAATCCCTTAGGTGTATCAAACCAGGTGGATAGTATAGGCACATTCACTATGTACAAGAATGAAAGTCATGGTATATTCAACCAATTATTATTGGGGTTATTACCCATGACTTCATCAATTCTAAAACCATGTCCACTTATAGTATATAGTCAAGGATTTATATATAAGAAAAACAAATGATCCCCATAATACTAAAACATTAGGAATATTCCATGTATGTAGAATTATCCTTAGGGTTTTCAACAAATTTCACTAATCCTAATATATATATATATATATTAACTAAACAGTACTCTGATACAATATATAGTGACTCATATGTTTCATACATAAATAATACCTCTTAATAGGTGAATATTCATTAAATAATAGAATTATACATGATATAGCCTGAAAGGTTTAGTGTATTTGGAAACATCGATATGTAATCAACTAGTTCGCAAACAATATAAAGAATCTACCACTTAGTTCATCAAAAATACAACCCTTATTATACATATCAGAAATAAAAAATTTCTTCACATCTAGGGAAAAATAAAATCAAATAATGGGTGATCTCATATGCTCATTAAAGATAACCATAATGAATAATATAAGAATAATAGTATGATAAAATGACCGGAGTTTATATTAATAATACCAAAGCTGTCACATATAACTAATCATGAATAATGGAAAAATATTTTTTTATCAAATGAAATAAGTCCTTTGAGTGTGAAATGATTAATAATCAATCATGAATCATGAGAGCATATCATAAGAATAAGACATAAGATTGTGGAATAAACATAAAAATAGAAAACCCTTACCTTAGTGAAGGATAGATTCCAATACTATATTACATGATTTAGTTCACTCCTCATTCCATCATATCCTTAGTTAAGGTTATCTCCCAAGACTATCATTATAGAAAGAGTCTCTTACTAATATGAGTTAACTCCCCATTACATTATTTTCTATCTTATAAGATATATATCATTATCCAATGAATTAAAAGGCTATATAATTATATATCCACATCACAAAAAATGAAAATATATTTATATGTATGACAAAAGATCATAAAGAATTCATCATATATCAGAACAAGTGGATTAGAAATGAGTTTCTTGAAAATTTTAGCTTAACCCATGTTTATTAAGTAAGTTTCATAAATATATCACCATCATAATCATAAATCATCTAATAAAAGTATATGGACGATTTCCTTGTATAATATTCTTAGTGAATCATAAGAAACATCAATGGATAGTATCATAAGTAAAAATTAATTTAATATTTCACTTGGAATATTTCTTCAAGAAATGAACTTTTATCTTTGAAGTCACTTTTTTAAAATGTAAAATATCACAAATATTGAGGATAATATTTTATTTGAAAAGATTCTTAGAAACTTACATAGAATGATTCAAATAATTTTTCAATAATGATGGCTGGTGTATGATTATGTTACAATATTTTAGTTACATTTGAACACTTTTTTGATCTCCCTTTGTTTGGGACTTATCTCAGGTAGTATATAGTTAATTTTGGAAACTTTTGGAGGATTGTTTGTCGATGAATAGTTGCTGCAGGATTTTTGAAAATATTGGGGCCACCCCCTCTAAATTAAGAACACATTGATTGAGGTATTTTTATAGTTATATCATAGTTATTTTGACCATATAATAAAAATATTACACCCCTTCTAGAAGATCGGTAACATTGCACAATTTCTGATAATAATTCAAACCAACAAAATAATATGCATGTGGGTTTTTAATGACATAAAATTTTTAATTAAATTGATAAACCCCTGGTTTAACCTATATTCAACCCCACTCTACCCTAACAAAATTCCATACCTTTTAGTGGTTCTGTATAGGATTCCTTGGATCCCCAATCCTCCTCTATTGAAAATTGATATGAAGTTGGATGATATATACCTTAATATATTATGTGGAATCCCTATTTATGTGGGCTCCCTCTCTCTCCATTATATCACTTCATTTTTATTATGGTGAATAATCATTATATTTATGGATTTGAACATAGTTTTAGTGGTTCTTCTTTTGATGTTTTCTGATTTTTGTTATTTATGTTTGATCCTATTTGCCTTTTTCTGTCCATTGGAATTTCACATGGAATGTGTTTATTTATTTAAAAATGATATAAGAGGTCGGTTATTCTATAAGGAATTACCCTAAAATTGAAACACAAAACTTATTGCATGAATTGATTTTTATTTTAAAATGTTTTTATAAAAAATTATTTTGGATGGTTTGATGTTTTATTTAAAAGGGTCATATTAATTGTGAAAACCACCAATTTAAATGGTAGTAAAACATTACATTTATTTTAAGGAAAATAATGGTTTGAAATTTTAAATGATGTGATGTTATGATTTAATGTTCATCCTTGTAAAAATATTTTTAAAATTAATGATCAATTGGAAGGCATGAAATTTTTGAAAACATATGAATTGGTTTTGAAATTGAAATTTAATGTCAGAACCTAAAATTATAAATTTGAACTATGATTGAGTTATTGAATTTAAATGAATTATTTTCCTATGTTTGATTGAATTATTGAATCACATATGATCCTCATCAGTTAATGCATGATTAGGACATGCATACTAGGACTTTGACTTCCTAGAAATTCACTAATGATGATAACTCTAAATAAACCTTGTTTGGAATGATTTCAACTCATGGGATATCAATTGATTGTTCCCATTGGCCTAAATATAATGATAAGTGAACAAATCCATGAGACTTGATAGTCTATTGAGTAGTTTGAGGATACCTGATCCTAGAACTAATATAACTTGGGGAATATGACCAAGGAGAATTTTTTGATTTCACTTGATTATACCCATTATTGTTTCCAATTTTTTTATTCATTGTAGTTATTTTATTTAAATTATATATATATATATATATATATAAATTTTTCATTTAAGATTCTTTTTATATATATCATCCATTTACTATATTTGAAATCATTTTTTGATTTAAAATATGAAAATTATTTTCCATGCATTTTTTATTTAAATTGAAGGTAAATATGTTTTAATTATTATGGAATTTATTTTACAATACTATGTGATACCCTAAAATGATGCTTATCCCACACCGTAAATTTTCTATTGGGAGTTTTTATATTTTTTTATGCCAGGTACAGGGAAAGGGAAAGAAAAACATGGATGTGGTGGGTGTTCATGATCCATACGACTATAGAGTGATGGTGCTGACTAGTGGTGTTGTGAATCACTAATTGCACAAGGGTTGTGATACTTTTTCGTGATAGATGGTGTCTTATCTTTTGGTTATGTTTTATTTTGGAATTTTTATCAATATACTTCTGTTAAAGTATCTTTGAGGATTATTTGTCTTACCAACTATGTTTTTATCTACCGAGGTTATATCTTAATGGTTTTTTTATGGAAGAACCATTCTATTTTTTTATTTGATTCTAGATGATAGTCACCAACCCACGTAGATTGGTAATTACCTTAAAGTTATGTTAATATAATCTTTTGTATTAGGGTACTAAGGTATCCATGTTGGTTCGTGATAGTGGGAAATTCTATTCATTCTAAGAACAGTAAAAAATGTTTCCTTTCACATTATCTAAAGAAAGTAAAAATTACCCTATTCAAAAAATGTAGAGAAGAATAAATTTAAACTATTTTATAAAAAGTAAAATATGGGTAAAAATTAATTTTAAAAAACACTTATAGATTACTAAAAACTATCTTGAAAACATTTTAGAAAACATGGATATGGATGAAAAATGAGTTTCGACAAAAGATAACAATAATATCACATTTCATTAAAAACATTATTTTAGTACCTTGAGTTCTATAATAGAGAAAAATTAAAAAAAACATAAGTGATCTCAAAAAATAAATAGAGGAGAAAAAAATCCTCATATACCTCATATTTATTTTATAAAATTTAAGAATCATAAGTTTTATCATCGACAATCCACATAAACAATGAAATTGTAACATAAATTCCTCACCACTTTAGTTACTATCGAATCAAAACCTCATAAAAGATATTAAAATAGATGGATATGTAAATCCCATGAATATTTATGAAAATAATAATGAGTTAAATTAATTTTTATTATATACACCACATAAAATAAAAAAGTGAAAAATATGGAATGTGTCCTATAGAAATAAATGTGAGATGAATATTTATATCATAAAGTTCAATATGCTTTAAAATCACTTTAATATTCTATATAATAAATTTAAATTTAATATAATTCTACACAATAAAAATAAAAAAACTGATAATATCATATATTACACACTTATAACATTTAAACACCAATATATTTATAATTCCATAATAAAATCAATGTTTTTCGTTTAATTTATTTTTTTATTTCATATATGTTTCAGTTCTACAATTTTAGTACTTTTAATGTAACCATGGTTCAATAATTTACAAAATTTTCATCAAAATATAAATATAATATACATTAAATATATATATATATATATATATATATATATATTCATCCAGGAATGGTAGATATAGAAAAAAGATCTACACCATTTAAAGAGATGGTAGGCCGATCATACACAATGAAAATTAATATAATTTTATAAAGGAAAGAAGGGAGGAAATATAAAGGTTATTTAATAATTAATGAAAAATAATTGTATCATAAATAACATATATAATGTTTTTTAAATCTATACTTATTAGAATTCATGAAAAATTTGAAGGATAAACAAATCTCAATACTTCATAGAGGTGGTAGTCTACACGTACATGTGAGTGAAATTATCATTTTCCTACGAATTATAAGATAAGAAGGAAGATATAATATTATAATTAAAGAAACATTTTTATTTAATAAATATAATTTATATGATTAAAACCATCATAATTACTATCCCTGGAAAATAGTGATGGAAGGTGATAGTCCGCACTTACGTGCGAGTGATAAATTCTGTTCATATTTGATAGAAAACATGGTTCATAATGATGGTTAAACATTAATAATAACAATTATGTTTATTTAAAAAACCTATATTATTACCTCATGTTTAATAACATATATTTATAGGTGGTTTATAAAGAAATAAAATGGAAAATTTTGGCAGGTTGATTACCTCTTCAATGGTAGGCCTCCTTTAGACCCCTTATTAATCATCCATGGAATAATATTTTTATAATAATAGAAACTGTAATTAAATTATATATAGGTTTTGAATACAACTGATATGTGTTTGGTAAAGATTAATGGCTCAATGTGATGTAAATAAGAGAAATAAAGAGTTTTATTTATTAAGGGAGGTAGGGGACATTGTTAATTTTCCAAAAAAGAAATTGGAATATAGTTACATTCATGATAAATTTGTTAAGAAATAAATAATATAGAATTAATGATAATATAGGATTTAAATACATTAATAAAATATTATTTAAATACTTTTATTGGTTATTTTAACCCTCATATATTTAGTTTAAACCACATTAACCCTATTTTTCAATAACCACAGTAACACATTTTTTATCATTAAGGGTCAAAAATATTCGTATATGTTAAAAATTATCTCCCAAATGGTGAAGTGATGAAATTTATACCATTCATTTTTCACCTTGTCACATTTTAATATTCTTTGTATTTTTATATCATTTAATAAAATATTACTAATATAAACTATCATTAATTTCATTTTGCATCTATTCATTTAATTTTAATTTAATGTTATGAATAATACAATATATTTTGAAATATAGTAAATTTAACCATAAAAAAATGAAAATTACCTTTAATTTTTTTGACACACCACATGTAATTCAAAAAAATAATACTTTTAATATTTTTAAAATAATTTAATTTGATTTTCCTACTGTTGGCACAAGCACCGTGTTAGTGCTGTATAAATCATTTAAGGAATTTATAACATTAATAAAAAATAAAAAAAAAGTCAAATCATATAAAAAAATATTTTATAAATAAAATAATTTTATTATTAATTCGTAACATATTGTTATCTCAATCTTATACACAAAATAAATTTAATGCAAGAGTGTGATATTTTTTGAATTTTCTACAGTAAAAATAATATAAATATCATAATCAAGAAATATTGACAAATAATTTGCAAAAAATTAAAATTGGAAAGTATATAGTTTAATGTAACCCATAAAATGAACTATATTATTTTTTTGGTTGATTTTGAGACCTTAAATCATGGCTTTAAACCTATTTTACCCATTTTACCTGCACTAAGGTGAAAAATATTAAACACAGTTACTATTCTTAATGAATAAAAATAAAGGGGGCATATTAACCCAATAAGATCAATTTAAATCAAAATATTTTATCCATTTTTCAATATTTAATTTAAATAAGTTTAAAAAACATGATTTTACTATAAATACATAAAATACAATTATGAATATGTTTTTTAGAAAAATGGTTTTTATGCATAAAAAATAAATTATTTGAAAATAATAAATACTACTCATTCAAATGGAATTAATTTTGAATATTTTATATAAATGGGATCAAATTTAACTTTAATAACAAATCAAAAAATAGAATATGGCCTTTACATTAAATTATTTAATGATAATTAATGACAATATATGAAAAATCGGTATTATTAACCATTTACTAAAAATCAATCATTTTAGAAAAATATAAAAATTTCATACTTCATTAATTTTTTTATTCTTATTTCATGAAACATTTTAAGTTTATAAAACAAGTTTCTTTAAAAGTAAAAAAATTTAATTTCAATTTCCACACATAGAATGCAATACAAACATTTTTTTTGAAAAATCAATTTAGATGTATAAAATGGAATCATTAAATATTATGGGAATATTTCATAATAATTAATCAATATTTTTTCATTTAAAAGAAAAATTATAAATTTTTTATAGAATTTTTTATTCATATTTATACCCTCTAATTTAATATCTATTTTATTATAATTTTTTTATAATATATCACAATTTTATTAAAGCTAGGTGTTGCGTATTAAGAATTCTATTGATATTATTATTATTTAAATGTAAATTTTCCAGGTATTGTAATAATATTTTACATTTAACTAAACTCCAGGATAAAAATATCTTTTTCAAAGACATAATCCTTTGATCATCTACCATTATATTAGTAGTTCAACTAAAATTTGGAGGATTCTATCTCATGAAATTATCCTATATAAGAGTGTCTTATCCTGGATAATCATGTAGATCCATATGTGCAGGGTTATTACTCATCACACAATATGGATGTCTTAATACGACCATTCTATACTCATATCCAAAAATATTGGTATTAGCTTCCTTAATAGAGAAATCTCTATATTGACCATGATAATTGATTCCATTATTTTTTCCAATCATCATTTATAAACAATGGAACAATTTAATTAGATCTTAACATTATGAATTTTAAATTATATTATTTAATTTCTATAATTATTAACATAAAATTATAATTTATAAATAGTTAATATCACAATAATAATTTGTTTTCATCAAATCATAAAAATATTTTCAAATCATTCATAATGATTTATAAAGAAAATGTGTATTAACCCAATTATATCCCCCAGATTATTACACCAGGTTCGTAGTAAGCCCCCATTAACCATACATCATAATGATTTTTGATATATACATGACTAAATATTTTTTATGTTATTACCTCTTTATGAATCTGTACCAAATTCACACCCAAAGTGGATATATTTCTAGGAAAACCACATAATTTATACCTTAAAAAATATTTTATAATATTCTCCTAAAATTAAACATATTCCAAATTTCTATCATATTTTCATATTCAATAATCAATGTTTTACTAAATCTAGTTTAGATATTTTCTACTTAACTTGAAATAACACCATTTATAAAAACCCCAAGTCTAGTAATATAGAGCCAATGTATAATGTTTTACATTGGAATAAGATAAAAGGGATAACATCACCAAATAATGATCTGTTTAGTAGTCTTAAAGAACTATTAACATATATGATTCCCATCAAACATTAGAAGGGAAATATAAATCATAGTAAGGTAAAATAATCTACATCCCTAAAATTCATTAGAATATTCCTCCATTATGTCCAGTGGAATGGAAAACAAAATAAGTGTGATATAAAATGATCAGTATGGGATATATACAATGGAATATTCTCATAATAAATAATTCATTGACAATATTTAATGGTAAATCACTAAAAAACACTACATTAAATTAACAACATGATTAATAAATCCATCCCTAGATAATAATAGTGTAATAATATAGTGGATACTATTAACTAAATTCTCAATGATGAAAATATATAATTTCATATGTTATAATCATGGCCATGTGCCATTATTTTTTTCATATTGGTAGTTATAAACAAAATACCAATTTAATAAGGTTATTTAACTATTTTTGTCTCATGAGACATATTGATTCATTGAGGGTGTATTTTATTTTAGGTTGCACCCATAACTACATATCCAATGCAATCCTCATATATTTAATGGTCAATTTAATTCATAAAAAATATTTCCTGTCAAAAAATATCTACATTTGGTATTGAATAAATAATATAAATAATTCATAAATTAAATAAATGAAATTATTTTGGGAAAACTGATTAGAGTTTCTATGGTATTAGGAATTTTAGGGTCTAGTACCTTCTACGGGCCAACTAACTCTTTGAGAGCATAGGAAAGAGACATGGTTACATAAATTTACTTGTATAGAGATAATAATATTCATATTATTAAAATTTAATCTGATTCATCTATTATTTAATAGTTCATCGAAGGTATAGAGAGAGAACCTTTCCATTTTCACTGTCACTGGAGGTACTGTGGAAGAATTTTTAATCATGCCATTCATGTTAGACAAACATGGAGGGAACATAATTTCAAATCTGACACCTTAGGTAGAAAAGTAACCCCTATGATGGGAACCATTATTTATTATTTTCTGGGGTATCTACCCAATGTTTTTAAACACATTGTAATGGGTAATTCCAATGGTCTCCAAAATTTCCACCCAACATGAGTTGGTGAAGAATTAGCAGTTTGTTAAATTTTTAATAAAAAATAAAACATCATACAAACAAATTACATTCTTGGAATGATACCACATATAGAAATGTTATATGACCCAGTAAATAATAATATCCATGATACAATGTATATGGTTATGTTAGATTAAATATTACTAATAAAAAGTAAATGTTTCAAGAGAAAGTTAATGATCAAAAAATTTATTAAGAGATAAAATATAACCATCAATTCATGAAAAAATTATATTTTTAATAAAATAATTTACTGTATAGAATAAATGAAAATTGATAAAAATATTTAAAATAAATTAACATTACTGAATTTTCTTCATAAAACAATTGAATAAGATTTAATGATTATGGTGGCTGGAAAACCCATTTATGTTGTATATGTTAAGAGTATATATTCCATTTGAAATTTTTCAAAGAATGTATGAAATTATCCATTCTAAAAACAATTAAATTATTAAATTAATTTTTTATAATAAGTTATAGATACTAATGAAATTTCATAATAAATCATTTGAGTAAATAAAAAGGACTTTTTTAAAAAAAATTGAAAAATACGGGCTTTGGAGAAAAACATACCCAATGAAAAAAGAAAATAAGATCAATTTTTTTACAACTTATTCTCTTTATTTAAGTTAAAATTATAGTAAAATGTGTAATAATACATTTAAAATCATTGAATATTCATATTATATATAAATAAATGTTGTTTCATAAGGATAAATTCTATGTTTCCTTCAATAGAAATATTGAAAATCTAAAAGAAATAGATTATAAACTATATGCATGCCTATATAAAGTTATTTATACTGTAACCATTAAAATAATGAACATGAATTGAAGCATTAATAACTTTTAATAAATATATATTAATGCTAAATACATATGGGGAATAGTATATAAACTAAATAAAAGATATTTGTTGTATAATACCGAATATGTCTCAATTTAGTAGATATTTAGTTTTAATCCCTTACCCTACACTTCTAATTGGTTTTATGCTACATAAAATATTTTCTAATAAACTTATATTAATTTTACTAACACAATATAACTATATACATATCTATAATATCATATATGATCCACTTATTTCATGTTAACACATGTTTGTTAAAAAATGACATTATTATAAATTGTACAGGTGTTCGCTAGTTGTTTTTTCATGTATATTTTGATTATATAGTTTTGGTAATTGTGTGTTTATAATGGTTATATAATTGATAAAATTTTCATCAACATATAAATATCATGAATATTCATTATATAGATATTTATAATTAACCGTGAATAGTAAACATGAAAAATGAATCACATCACTTCATGGAGCTTGTAGTCTACTCATATGTACGAGAAACATTATAATTTTTAAATGGTGTAAATATAAGGAGTTGTATTATATATTAAATTTATTTAATAATAATTGTGTCATAATTGTTATAAATATTCATTAATTCCATAATTATGACTATCAATGCAAGTCGGTGATGGAAAAAAATTCATTAATTTATGAGGCGGTAGTACACCATACACACAAGAGATGGTTTTATTTCCCATTTTATGGAGAATGATATGTATAAATATTATTAAATATTTATAATTTCCTATATTTACATGATATATACATTTTTTATTATATTGGAATTCTTATAACATAAATTAATGTGGTAAAAGAAGAGAAAAAATGAATGTGGTTAATTAAAATGATTGCCTATTATTTGAAAAGGGTCCTTTATATATCCTAATTATGGCCCTAAGGTTGATATTTTTTGTCAGAAAAACTATCCGAATGTATCAAAGGATGTTATAGATATATTTTTTCCAATTCTTTTGAGTTTTGTTTATTAATTTTCTTTGAAGAATAGCGGATATGTTGTTTTATTTTATAGAGAGGGAAATGAAACACACAAAATTACATAAAATAATTAAATATAATAAATGATTTTCCATTTGAATATGAAATTATGTGGAAAAAATGTTTATGATAATTTAATTTAAGGTTCAAATCCAGTTAACCAATAAAATTTGGACAGTTTATGTGTCATTTTAAACCCTATAATTCAGTTAAACCCCTTCATTAACCAATTTAAAACATAAAATTTGTCAAAACAATATTAATCATGGGTGATAAATTAAATTATATGGTAAAAAAAGTCCCACAAAAGGTAAAGGGATGAACTTTTAGACAATATTCCACACATTTTATTATTTTATTATTTTTATGATTTAAAACTCATTTAATAATATATTATTTTACATAAAATATCATTACCATATTTTTTTAACTATTCGCAAATTTTGACTTTAAATATATGAATATATTAATGGAATTAAAATATACTATCATTAGAAATAAATTTTATATTATTATTAACAATAAAATTCGTGTGAAACCATAATTAACCCATAAAATATATCTTTTGGGGTTTTCAAAATCACTTAATTTTAATTTTCTTATGCTATCAGAAACACGGTGTTATCATTGTGTTTGAATTTAAGGTAACAATACCATAAATAAGAATTAAAAATGAATTACCAAAGAAATATAAATTAATTATATTAATAATAAACATTTATATTCATTTATAATATCTTTTAATCCCTATATAAACATTTAATAAATACTAATAACAACAAACAAACATTTCTGGATTTTTTCTCTACACAAAATAATATTAAGGTCATTTTTAAAGAAAAATGGAACCAAATTTTTAGATATTCAAATAATGTAATTGTATTTTGAAACTAATAATATAATTTAGAAATTATTATAATTTTGGGAAATTTCTTAAAGACTTATCATATTTTTTTAACCTCAATTACCTATTTTCCCCTTACTAGTGTGAAAAATATTTACTAAGGTTACTACATAAAATTACAAAAAATAAAGGGTACATATTCACCAAATATTAATAACATAATTACAAATATCGATTTAATTTTTATAAAATTCAATTTCTATATGTGTTAGTAATTATTTTTTAAATAAACTCACAAAACATGAAACAAAATGGAGTTTTCATAAAAATAAAAGTTTCAGCACAAAAATATAATACATTATCTTTAAAACTGCTAATATTTATTATGTGAATTTAAATTTATATATTTAAATATAGAATCTGAAAATTCATTATAAATCATTCATTATTAGTTATTTTTTTATTAATTAAAATGGAAAAAATAACATAAAAGAAGTTTTTTGAAAATATATCATTTTAACAAAAAATGAACGTTTGTTTATTCCATAGAAATACATAATCAATAAATTGTTTACCATTATAAAATATTATTGTATATATAAGTATGTTAGTTAAATAATAATTTGTAAATTATTTCTAAAATCTCATTTTTAATGGAAAATTTCAAAAGACCATTCAATGTTTATTTTGACATAGTATGTTCAAAATATATATTAATCCTAACAAGTTTTAATTTTTGTGCAATAAAATATTTTGATCTGAATTTTATTATAATATCAAAAAAATAAAATTTTCTCTTATTGTATTTCCATCTCTATTGTTACATAATTGTCTCTTTCTTTACCAATTAAAACTCTCTTCCTTTTAAAAAAATAATTTACATTGATAATCCAATGTAATACTCCAACATAATAAAAGTTAATGGTAATATTTTCATCAATTACAAATTAATTTATATAATGAAATTTTCCCTTATAATTTGTAATGTATAAGATAAAAATGATTAATTAATAATATATAATTATCTCAAAAAACATTAACTCTCATAAAAAGGATTTCAAAAATTGAAAATTTATTTTATAATGAACTTATTCCTAGAATAAATGTTTTCACTAATAATTATTTTTTATCTATACATTTTTAGTGTTATCTCTAGAAGGTATCAATTATATATATCATAATAGTAAGTTACATACATGTTTCATCCAATATTTATAAATGTGACTCCAATAATCTACCTCATTCCATGTTCTAAAATGTTACCAATAAAACATAAAATTCTGATCACATTATAGTCGAGGATGTATATTTGAGACATCATTTTCATTATAAATTATTTTTTCAATTCTTCACATTTAACCAGAATACTTGATAAAAATTCATGATATATTATTCATGAAATTTTGACATTTTATACAATTTGATATGATAGTTGGTATAAAAAAGATAATAAATTTTATTTTTTAGTACCATATAATTAGGATAATTACATTTTTCCTAAAATTATACCATAATTTCTACTTTATGGAATATTAATAAAAGAGGGGGTATATGTATATATCTGTTATTATATGAAAGGTAATAAGGTACCACCAAAATGGAGTTTCTTGATGGGATTAGATCAAAATTCCCTAACCATTTAAATCTATTACCTAATTCTAGGATATGGGTTAAGGCCTAGACATGGTATTCCTCACCCCCTATCGCACATGATGGGTGTTAGGTACCTCAAATGGTATATTTAGAATTTCAGAACACCTCATTTTGATTATGGTATTAAGGAATCATATATGATTCATATTGTTGAACCAAATAAGGGAGTATATATAAGATTCTTCTAGTATAATGGTATATATATAATAGATATTTAACCATTATCTTACAATATATGTGATGAAAATTACATGTTTGTTGGATTACATATTCTAATCATATTTATTATACTTTTTTAAATGATTATAATTTACCATGAATTCATTTATTTAATGCCTTGTAAATTGAGAGAAGATTTTGGAACCCTACTGAGAATATAGATTCTCCCAAACCAGAATGGATAGATCGGTATATATGTAGCTAATACACAAAATTTCATGTACCTCATTAGAGATATGACTTCTATAACATTTATGATTTTGGGGCTCAAAAGATTCATATCATTTTTGTTTTTAGAGAAAATATAAAATATTCCATTTAAATTTTATGTAATTATAGTGATATTTTTTTGGAGATTCCTATAGTGGTCACTATAAGGGACCGACTTATTGGACTCTTTATTTTGGTCTATAAAGTGATTTTTTGTTCAACAGTTCTAGGAAATTTTCTATTATATTATTATATTAATTTTTTGTATCATATAAAATGAAATATTATTTTTGGATATCTGGCCCTTATTTATTCTCCTATTATATGGGGGAACGTGGCCTTTAATGTTTTTTAATCCTCTGTAATCCTTGATAGCCTCTCATGATTGGTAGTTGTACAAGAGATCTTGTGGTGACTTACTCTTGTGTTTTTAGGTAATCTGATCAAAATTGTTATAAAATAATATAAAATTCTATTTTTGGTTCTATGGGTATTTGGATTTAACAGTTCCTATATGAGATAGGTTATTATAACATTGGTGTATACACCATGTTCATGTATGGCCAACATGGCTATGGTTAAAGCCTAAGATATTATAGAAATTCAGTTGTTTTATCTATTCATTATAAATATAGGGTATATATTATTCTATGTTGTACCCAAATTTTCCATATGTGGGTAGGGGTGATTCATTTTGTCCACTTTTTCTTGGGAATAAAAGGATATTACCCCCACAATGGTAGAAAATAATTAAACCAATCTAACTGAATTCTATAATCACTGAACAAATAAAATATTAAATAGAAACATAATAAAAAATATAATTGGTCCACCACTAATGGATAATTCAAGTGAATACATCGATGATGGATTAGTCGTACCAAAATACACTATGATTCAATAGTTTATTCGAATTACAATTATATGTATACAAAAAATATATGCTAGGTTCACTTCCCTTACATGAGTTTAGTGAATATTATGATGTCTCCCATTGATCAATTCCCTTGAATCCTCATAGATACATAGATCCAAGTGTATTATTTATCTTTTTTACCAAGTTGAAGGAATCCTCTGTATCATCATGGATCTATAATTTTATTTACACCATTATAGCTTGAATATGATTCTCCAAAAAATACTTGGCCACTATAATACACACCAAAAAATTCCATGTGAGAAATGATTTCATAAAAAAATATATTTTGTATACAATTTATGAACCATTTCTTCACCGCATACTAACCTCATGAATTGTCTATGGTCATATCTCCTTAACGAACCAAATTTTCACAAATCCAACCCATACACTCCCTTCTATGAAATGACATTACAAAACACCTCTATGAGATATGTTCATGGACTCTTTTTCATAAACCTAATCTAAAATTTTAATAATTCCTAAAATTTATCGACTACTGTATTATCACATATTTCTTACATGGTACCACATTCCAAAATTTCTTAATCTCATAAATTTATCATTATATATTCTTTCTTTTATCCCATAATGATATGAATAGTGTTCTATTTATAGGAAAATAACTCAAAAAAATTTCATTACCCCAAATCAATAGTTTGAACTCTATAAATGGACCCTCATATATTGTATGTCCTTTCATCAGACAATTTCTACATCAATCCTACATCGTATTCCACCTAGACTATATTTTCTATGTGAAAAATTAGTTTTTGAATGAATTTCATGCAATACATTCATGGTCCAATTACTGTGTAAATCCTACTTGAATAATTCTCCTCCATTTTTCATAATAAATTAATGTCTTCTGACATCCAACATTCATCATGGTCAGTGTACTCCCCTTAAATGAAAAAATGGCATACACTCTCTGTACCATTCATGTGGAAACATTAATGTAAAGACCCAAAAATTTCAAGGAAAATTTTCTCTTAATTACTTCGGAATTTTATGAGTCTCTGGCTTTTGACGGCACTTGATTCTGAGGCCCGGTGTGCCCAGGATCAACTTCCGATGTTTAGCTCGGGTACCTTTAGTAAACGAACGAGCGGGTTTTTCTATCTTTTGAAATGGTGCTCAGAATTGAAATCCAAGGGCACCGATGAACTCGCAACACCGGTAAATGCCTAAGGGGAACTTTACTACAGATGCATTTGCACGGGAGGAGAAGTTTAAAATTTGTGGAGTATATAAGAAGTGAATAAAATTGTGGAACAATTTTATTTTATTTCTAATGTGGTTATATCCTACATGGGGGGTTGGGGTGGGATCCATAAGCACATAACTACCCATGTGAGGATATTTGTGAGGTGGGGCCCACACGAGCCCCAACCTTCCACATTCCCTAAACTCCTTTCTAAACCCCCTTCTTAATTTTTATCTCCACATTTATTGAGTAACTCTTCCTCTCCCCTCTCTCCCTCTTTAATTCTTTGTAACACACACCTTAATTAATTGATTAATCTTCTTCAATTAAATTAATTAAGTGTTTGAATTTTAAATTTTGAATGCATGGCAAGATTAAATAAAATAAGGAGAAGCCATATTTTCTTTGGGTTGGCAATTGTTGTATGAAGAGGAATTGGGAGAACTCTAGAGTTTTTGAAAAAATTCATCCTCAATAATGGATGGTTCTTCTCCGACGAACAACATCGTTCCTTCAACATAGAATGACTCGGCAACCACAATTCTCCATCCTCTTCTTTCTTCACGACAAGGAAGGAGACACCGATGTGGAGAATTCTCCGCGCCGGCCGGGATGGTCTGTGCCAGTTGGGCCGGGCTGTGCCCTACCGGTCCGAACCTAGACCCGAGTCTGGTCGACCCGGTTCGGGCTGACCCAGGGGGTGTTGGGTCGGGTCCAACCGGGCCCAGACCCCCTATTTTCGGACCGGTTGCATTTAAACAGACATATCATGAGCTACGTACCTCCGATCGACGCACCATCAGTGGCGTAGGAATCCATAGATCGAGACAGTCGTTTCAGAATATTACACTCAATGTTTTGGTAAAGTTTGGGTAAGATCAGGTTAGTTCGAACTCGAAACCAACCTGGCCCTCAGAGCGGAAACGCTTATAACATGAGGACCGGGCGCCCGATTGATGTGTCGTCAAGTACGTTGGATTCCTCTTAGTGAGACAGTTCTTTTTTCATACTCTACATGATGTTTTTATGTAGTTAGAGTACGATCGGGTTGGATAAACTTATAAACCAACTAGGCCCCCGGAATGGAAAAGTCGATAACATTCAGACCGGATGTCTGTTTGAAGAACTGTCTGCGGCGTTGGTAATCTCATTGAGAAATGGTTCCTTTGAGCATACCCCATGGGAGTACGAGGTATAGTTGAGATACGGTCGGGTTGGTTCATACACGAAACCAATAGGGGCCCCGGGATGAAAAGGCTAATAACACACATACCAGGCATCCGATTGACGTAGAGTATGTTGTGTTGAGATCCCTATGACGTGGCAGACTTTTGGGATACTTATTCATGGGACTTTGTGATACTTGGAGTATCAACCAGTAGCTCGTGGAGAGGATCCTCCTGGAGACAAGCGTACATAGTGTAGAGACCGAGTAATTGTAGACCTGACGACTGCTTGACCGATTAAACTCATAGTGTTTTGGCTAGCCCAGTGGACGAAGCGCCCGTTATTTGGCGGCAGACCCATGGCAGACGGAGCGCCTGGTAGTTGGCAGTAGATCTGCGGTACTCGACAGGAGGATTACCTCTATAGCCTATTAGGGAGAGTGCCCGGTATTTTGCGGTAGACCCTCAGCGGATGGAGTGCCCGGTATTTGAAAACTGACCCGCGGTACTCAACAGGAAGAGTACCTCAGCAGTCTAAGGTTAGTGAGTAGCAACTCGGAGTCATGACAGGACCACTGTACACAATAGAGGAAGAGTTTCTCCAACAGTTGTGGTGTCGATAATGAAAATCCAGGTTTGAGATGATTCAATGACCTTTGTGTTTTTCCTCATGATTCATATGGGTTACTTGATAACTTAGTTTTATGTATGGGTGTGTACCTATGTAGTGGTTGTCCATTGATTTCTTACCTTTTGAGTTTTCCTCATGATTGAGATCGATTACTCGATAACTTAGGTATATGTATGGGCATATACCTAAGTAAGGGTCATCTATTGAGATTCTTCTTGGTGGTTAACCTTGTTGGATTTAGTGAGACCTTGAGGGTATTGAGGTCCCTACTGAGTATCGTTATACTCACCCCTGCACGGGCTATGCTCACACCTCATTGTGTTGGATGCAGACGACAGACAGCTCTAACGGAGGCTGAGTGTTTGAGGACTGGACAGCACCTGGAGGTGGACCTCACGACGAGTCAGTGCCCAGATGTGGACTTCACAATGAGGCGGTACTCGGAGGATGTTGACGGACGAGAGGGTTGATGAGGCTATCTGTACCTACCCTTCATGTAGGATTCGTGGTGGACGACCTAGAAGCTACTACCATTTCTCAGCTATTTGCCTTTTCTGTTGTACTTTCATTCAGTTGTAGCTGTACTTTTTAGTTGGGTTTTTATTCTAGTCAATTTAATTTTCATCATTTTCTTTTGTACTTAGTGTTTGCTTCCTCTTGTACTCTATGGTTTTTTTACTTTTATAAAGGCAATTCCTTCTATTTTTATCAGGATTTACGCCTTTGGTGCTAGTCACCACCCCCTGGCCTTTGGAAGGCGAGTTTGCGGTAGTCATGGCATGGGCCCCAAGGATGGGTAGTGACAAATTTGTATCAGAGGTAGGTTCTACCGTAGAACTCAAGACTCTGATAATTCATTTCGGTGAAGCAATATTGTTAAGATTACTGAGTTCGGTCTTCAGGTCAGGGAGTCCAGTGTTGGTGCAGTGGCTGACGTATTCATATGGTAGGACCCTGACTACTGATTTCCGACATAGTGCAAGAAAACACTGATTGAGTGTGTGTTTCCAAAAGTTTTAATGTTGGATCAATACAGGTCATCTCACCAGGTATAAATTGTTTGACCATGTCACATCTATTCAGGATTCCTCTACACAGACTGTGAGTTAGAGTTTCAAGATAGTACACGATGGCGGACCACTGAGTGATGAGGCTCCAGTGTAAGGCCCTATTGCTATGTTGACACCTTCGGGTGGTGTACCAACAGAACCACCACCCATTGGAAACAGATTCCACCAGCCATACTAGCCGACGGTGCATGCTAACAGAGCACGTTGCACTAGTTCCAGCAGTGGAGTCCTCTGAGGTTACGAGGCGAGTTAGATTCCCAAACAGTAGATAACTGGCTAGAGGTGATTGCTAGAGTTTTCCGCCTAGTTGAGACACCAGTAGAGTGGATGGTGTACTTAGATACCTGTGTTTTCCAGTGAGTGACCATGAGTTTGGTCCGTATAGTGATGAGGCTTTAGTACGTGGACCGATCCCTGATATATTACCTTCGGGTAGTGTGCCAGCTATATCACTACTTGTTGGTTAGCAGTTACAACCGAAAATACTGATAGATGACATTTGTAGGCATAGTGCCTTATATGTGTTTCTACACTAGATATACCTCAAGTTCTGAGGCGAACCTGACTCATAGGTGGCTGAGGACTGGCTTGAGGAGGTCGTTGAGAGCTTTCTTGAGCTTATACAGCTTCAGCAGGATGACATGTTGGTAGCTGATTATTCATCAAGGTGTACCGATCGTTACTGGTACTTGATGACTACGATTATATTAGTTATTTAGAGCTAGGACCTCTAAGAGAGGTGTGTTTAAACGATATTTGAGCCAGCACTTTTCCTCTATGAATTCATACTTATGTTAGGGTTCTAGGGAGAACCTTTATGGTTAAGAATTCTTTGGCGGAGTGGATACAGCTAATGAAGGTTAGCAGTGGGAAAGCAGGAAACTAGCGCCAGTCTTGGAGACTTGGGCATGTAAAATTTTTTATGAAGAGAAAGTGTTAAGGAAAGATGAATCAACAAAGTAGAAGACGTGGAAGTAGAGGTAGGAGAGCAGCATGAGGTGGTTTACTTTTTGACATGTTACAACCACCTGCCTTTGTAGTCCCTGCCAGGCTCTGGGAGCAGGAGGGCATGGGAAGAGAGTAGCAGCATGCGGTCAAAGAAGTGTGACCCAAGGGCTCTAGGAATGATTTGATGTACAGTCTATGTCTAATACTAGCTATCGTAACAATAAACATTGATAAGAATCATCCCTTGATTCCACGAATCTTGTCCTAGACCTAGAGTTTTTGGTTAAGCTGTTGACTTGACCCTCACATTTGGAGATACCTTTGGGAGGAGACTCGATAATCACACTTATGCCGATGGTGTGGTATGACCCTTGAGATGAGATTTTTAGTTGGAACCTCTTGGTGGCAGTGTCGAGGCCTTACGATGTTAGTTTGTGTACGGACTGGGAAACCACAGTTCATACACTGATTGACTGTATTAGGAATAAATGTTGTGGTTTATCTACAATTTTGGGATAGGTTTTTCCCATATCTGCAAAAAGGGAAACCCAGTTATCATTGGATAAACTCATGCATAGAAGGTTGTGGACAATCACTCTTGAGTTGTCCAACCTTACCCTCATGACAGCAGAAGTTTTGAGTTTTCAATTCCAATCCCAGAACTTAGGCCTCTAGAGTTCGAGGATGGTGACCACATATTTATACAGGTCTAACCTCGACGAGTTCTACAGAGATGTGGCTGAAGCTGAAAGTTATCTCCGTGGTTCATCGGACCCTTTGAGGTCCATATAGGGGTAGGCGAGGTGGTTTACCGCCTAGCCTTTCCACCTCAGATGCCCTGGGTGCATGATGTCATCCATATATCTGAGCTGGGGAGATGTGTGCATGACCTAACCGTCATCATCGACCATAGAGAGCTGGACATAGATGACGGGGCGACATTCACGAGGTTCTATTAGAGGTTGAGAATCGACAGGAGCAGGTCCTATGAGGACGGTTGATTCCTCTTACGCGCTTTCGCTGGCAACACGGGAACCTCCAGGAGAACACATGGAAGCTGGAGGATCAGATGTGTGCTCGATATCTCCTTTAGTTTCCCTAGTTTGTGTTCTATATTTACAAGGACGTAAAGACCTGAGGTGGGAGTAATGTAAAGACCCTCAAATTTCAAAGAAAATTTTATCTTAATTACTGTGTAATTTTACGAGTCTATGGATTTTGACGACACTTGATTCTGAGGCCCAGTGTGCCCGGAATCAACTTCTGAAGTTTAGCTTAGGTACCTTTAGTAAACGAACGAGCGGGTTTTTCTATCTTTTTAACCGGTGCTCAGAATTGAAATCCGAGGGCACCGATGAACTCACAATGTCGGTAATTGCTTAAGGGGACCCTTACCGCATATGCGTTTGCACGGGAGGAGAAGTTTAAAAATTCTGGATTAAATAAGAAGTGAATAAAACTGTGGAAAAATTTTATTTTATTTATAATGCGTTTATATCCTACATGGGGGAGTTGGGGTGGGACCCTTAAGCACATAACTACCCATGTGAGGATATTTTTGAGGTGGGTCCCAAATGAGCCCCAACCTTTCACATTCCCTAAACACCTTTTTAATCTCCCTTCTTAATTGTTAACTCCCCTTTAATTGAGTAACTCTTCCTCTCCCCTCTCTCTCTCTTTAATTCTTTGTAACACACACCTAAATTAATTGATTGAACCTCTTCAATTAAATTAATTAAGTATTTGAATTTTAAATTTTGAATGTATGGAAAGATTAAATAAAATAAAGAGAAGCTTTATTTTATTTGGGTTAGAAATTTTTGTGTGAAGAGGAATTGGAAGAACTCTAGAGATTTTGAGAACTTCATCCTCAACGAAGGACAGTTCTTCTCCGATTAAGAACATCGAACCTTCATCATAGAACAACTCGACAACCACAGTTTTCCATCATCTTCTTTCTTCGCTATATGGAATGAGACACCGACGTGGGGAATTCACCAATGACGACATCCACGAATCCTCACCCCATGACGCCATCTTCCAAGACGCCTGATGTACGACAACAATTATTGAGGTAGGGGTTTAATTTCACTATTGTTATATTCCCATGATTCTTCCCTTAAAAAACAAAGAACGCGGATCAACTCATTATCAAGTTGATCTGTGACTGATATTATTTGTGGGTTGGGAGTAATTGATTGTGAGGGAATTATTAGGAATTAGGTTCAATTTTATTTGATTAACATTGTACCTTGTTTTTTGGTGAACATCAATGTTGTCTGACCTATAGCTATCGACTAACGCGGAGGGCACGGGACGAACAAACACGGCCCGATAACCCTCTGCAGATTGTGTGTCTATGCGCGTATTGACGGGAAATGATGAAATTGGACCACAATGGCGTCTGGAAGCCGTCGCAGTGAAGAACGGGTCCCGGGAGAGCCATAGGCGCAAGCGGTGGGAAAATCGGACAACCAGGGCGCGTCCGGTGGTCCGCGGAAGCCGCTGTCGGTGCACCGCCAGAGAAAACCCGCCAAAAAAATAGCCGCGGCGGTAGTACGATGGATCCCGCTGCCACGCGACATCTGGGAGGTGGGGCAGTGCCATCGTGCATCGCCAATATCAATCAGTGGGGGGCTACCCCCCCCCCCCCCCCCGCTCGGCACAACACGTTCGGCCGACTGGCCGGTGCGGGGCGGGCCATGCGGACGGGGCCGCACGGGCCTGGCCGAGCGACACCCTACCAAGCTGAACCGAGACCTGAGTTGGGTCAACCTGGTTCGGGCTGACCCAGTGGGTGTTTGTTCGGGTCGAACCGGGCCCAAACCCCCTATTTTCAGACCGGTTTTGGTTAAACAGACATATATTCAGCTACGGACCTCCGATCGATGCACTATATGTTGCGTAGGATTCCTTGGATCGAGATGGTCATTTTGGTATATTACACATAAGGTTTTGGTGAAGTTTGGGTATGACCGGGTTGGTTCAAACTCGAAACTAATCGGGCCCTCGGGGCGGAAACACTTATAACTTGAGGACCTAACTTCCGATTGACGTGACATCAACTACATTGGAATATTCATAGTGAGACAGTTCTTTTGGAATAATCCACTTGAGGATTGGATGTAGTTGGAGTATGGTCTGGTTGGTTTAGCTTATAAACCAACCGGGCCCCAGGAACGGAAAATCCAATAACTTTCAGACCGGATGACCGTTTGACGAACTGTCAGTGGAGTTGGTAATCTTGTTGAGAAACGGTTCCTTTGAGTATACCCCATGAGTTTTCGGGGCATAGTTGAGATACATTCGGGTTGGTTAATACACGAAACCAACCTGGCCCCCCCGAGACGAAAAGGGTAATAACACACAGACCATGCATCCGATTGACGCACCGTCTGTTGTGTTGAGAACCCTATGATGTGGCAGACTTTTGGGATATTTTTCAGGGGATTTTGTGATACTTGGAGTATCTTACAGTAGCTCGTGGAGCGGATCCTCCCGGAGATGAGCGTACGGAGTAAAGAGACCAAGTAACTATAGACCTGACGACTTCTTGACTGATTCGACTCGTAGTGATTCGGTTAGCCCAGTGGACGAAGCGCCCAGTATATGGCGGCAGACCCACAGTGGACGGAGCTCCTGGTAGTTGGAATCAGACCTGTGGTACTCGATAGGAGGAGTACCTCTGTAGGCTATTAGGGAGAGCGCCCAGTATTTGGTGGCAGACCCTCACCGGACGGAGCGCCCAGTATTTGGTAGCAGACCCATGGTACTAGACAGGGGGAGTACCTCAGCAGTCTATGGTTAGTGAGTAATGTGTCGGAGTCATGACATGGCCACTGTACTCGACAGAGGAGGAGTTTCTCCAGTAGTTGTGGTTTCGATATAGGAAATCCTTGTTTGAGTTGAGTCAATGACCTTTGTGTTTTTCCTCATGATTGAGATGGGTTACTTGATAACTTAGGTATATGTATGGGCGTATACCTAAGTAGTGGATATCCATTTATTTCTTAAATCTCGATTTTTCCTCATGATTGAGAAGGGTTACTCGATAACTTAGGTATATGTATTGGCATATACCTATGTAAGGGTCATCTCTTGATATTCTTCTTGGTGGTAATCCTTGTTGGATTAAGTGCGACCTTGGGAATCTCAGGGTCCCTATTGAGTATCATTATACTCACCCCTGGACGGGCTATGCCCGCACCTCATTGTGTTGGATGCAGATGGAAGACAACTTTGACGGAGGCTAAGTGTTCGAGGATTGGACGACACTTGGAGGTGGACCTCACAATGAGTCGATACCCGAAGGTGGACTTCATGAAGAGACTGTACTCAGAGGAGGTTGACGGATGAGAGCGTTGAGGAGGCAATCTGTACCTACCCTTTAGGTAGGATTTGTGGTGGACGACCCAGGAGATGATACCATTTTCCGGCTATTTTTCTTTTCTGTTGTACTTTTGTTCAATTGTAGCTGTACTTTTTAGTTGGGTTTATATTCTGGCCCATTAACTTTTCAGCACTTTCTTTTGTACTTATTGTTTGCTTTCGCTTGTACTTTGTGTTGTTTTTTACCTTTATAAAGGCAAGGCCTTCCCTTTTTATCAGGATTTACGCCTTTGGTGCTAGTCGCCAGCCCCTAGCCTGTAGAAGGCGGGCTTGGGGTAGTCACGACACGGCCCCCAAAGATGGTTCGTGACAATTACTGATGCATACTTCCAACAGAGGCTTCCTTCAATGAAATCATATAATATAATTAATTTGTTCTCCACTCACATAATATTTTAGATTTGTACCTAAAACCAAGTAACCCTTCCCTTTCCATGACACATTCACAAAAAAATCACCAATGCTAAAAGATACCATATTATTTCACGCTATACAAACATTTTATTATCATTTTTGGATTTATATCTTGATTTAACCATTAAATATAGTTCTTAAAATCCATAATCAACAAGTAAATAACTTATTATAAACACAATATCTATAAAAAATGTACATGGACCTCCTTTTTTCCAAAATAAAAATTATTTAAAATTACAGGGAAGGGAGAATTTTAATGATTGTTTTAGGTAACAACAAGAAGCCTATAACAACCCAATATTGCAATTCATAATTATTTCCTCTTTTTAGATGAATATTTAATAAATTTTACAAATATAATCCCAAGGAGCATAATATTTTTGTGTCTTTGGAAACTAGATTGAAAATATTCTTATTTAATGAAATATCTTCAACATCTCCCATAAATATCTTCCCATGTTGTACTCTTCATATGCATACCCTAGATAAAAATATTCTACAAAACCTAGGGAAAAGAAACAAAAGAAAGGGTTAGACTATATGCTTATTAAGGGTCAAAATAGAAGTCATAAATTTATGATAATAAAAAAACCACATAAGTATTATGGTATGTGATGATTCATATAACTTAAAAATTTCACACACAATAATTCATTGACCCTAAATATTAGTAATGGAACAAAAAATATATCATTTTCAAATACATGAATCATAAATATGTCAAATCATAATAAATAAATCATGTACTATATTTTCATGTTATATAAATTTATCATTTTCATAAGATAATATTCCTTTTCTAATATCATGTTTAACTATAAGTGTTATAAAATCATAATGGATAAGGCATCAATATAATTTTCTCATCGTGGATCAAGCACTTTAAGTTGATACCCATTATTATTTCTTAAGATACAAATCTATAAATAATGAATTGGGGGATATATAATTACATAAAACCCCAATAAATAATAAATACCATAAGAATTTATGCCATAAAATCAATAAATACTGATCATATCTTCATATCACAACCCATGAAAGGAAATTGAGTTGTATAGACATTTTACTAATCTATCATTGCCTAACAAATGGAAAAATACATGGGTTTCCAAAAAACAACATCATTTTAATAATTAATTATATAGAGAAATAACTGGGATGATACCATTGGATCAAATCCCTAGTAAAACATAAAAAATAAAATGTTTTTTATGAACTAAAATCCCATAGAATGATTATTAAAACCATATTGAGGGAAATATCTTTTCCAATTTGAAATCAAATTATTGGAATATAAATTTTTCCCAAATATTTGAGGAATAATTTTATTTCAATAAAACCTTGGAAACATTCAAGGGAGTGTTTAAATAATTTATTGTCCACAATTGTGGAAAATACTATCTATTATAAACAATTTAAAACAAAGATTCTATCACATTTTTATAGAAAGTAAAAAGTAAAAAATTTGGAAAATGAAAGGAATATTACATTGATTTTTTTATAAATTAAAATATGTTTAAAATTTAATAAAAATTATTTTTAAAACATAAAAACCATAATTGAAAATATTTTTATAAAACATGTACTTGGAAGAGAGAGAATTTTTTACTGAAGGGTGAAATAATATTTGTTTTCCTTAAAAACGTTTTTGGAATAATGTGTACTAAAAGAGGTGAAAATAGAAGTAAAACCTATGATTTCAAGAAATAACTATATTATAATAAATGCATGATTTCTATGAGAGTTATATCATTGTATTTAATCATTTGAAGCATAATCATAGACAATACTGATAAATAATGACATTTTATCATAAAAAGAATACAACATTATAAACGTTTAAAACATAATCCCCTTAAAGAAATTAAAATTATAGGTATAATTATTTACCATTATTTTAATGTGAATAATCATAAATTACATTCACTGGTTTAATATTCACCACATAAATTATATAAGTGGTGAATATGGATTATTTCTCATAGAAATAAAAGTTAGACAATAATCCCTTAACTGAAGTCTTTACATTATTCACAAACATTAAAACCTATTGTATATTAAATATATGTTTATTATAAATATATTACCTAACCATAATCATATGTGTGATACCATATATGGTTTAATTATAACCTTTTACCACCCCTTTATTAAAAAATATTTATTTAAATCTCAATTCTTGGTAAAAAATTACTTCATTTTTTGTATTTTTTTGTTCAGTAATTTTAGTCCATTTAATTTTATAATGCATAAATCATCTAAATAATATAAAAAATAAGAAAAATATAATATATATATTATATATATATAGCTTCATCTACAAATTTAGATATAGAAAAATTAATAACATTGTATATGGAGATGATAATCCATACATACACATGAAGGTTGTTTTCTTTTTTTTTCTACTAATAGAACAAAATAATAGTAAGCTTGAACTTAACTTTATAGAATCATTTTTATATAATATTATATATAAATATATTCATTAAATTTTACTTATTACTATTCATTTTAAAATAAAATTAAAAACACATCACAATGCTTCATGGAGATGGTAGTCTACACATACACAATGATGACACTTCCATTTTTAATTGGAGGTAAGAAGGAAGATGTGATATTATAATGAATGATGTATAATTATTTACTAATTATTATATATATATATATGTGTGTGTGTAGTTTAAATCTAGTATTATATCCTACTGTGAGAGCTAGTAATGGAAAATAAATTACATTGTTTCCCTTTGTGGTTGTCTTCTATACACACAATTGACAAGTTCATTTCACATTGTATGGAATATGATAGGTATATAGGTTGTGAAATAAACATAATAAAATATAAATATATTCAAGATACTTTTATAATTAAATTTTAATTACTAATACATGAATGAAGGTGGTAAGAGAAGATATAAAAACACATGAGTTTAATGGAGACAATTTCCTTCACTAAGAAAAACATCCTTTGGATATCTAATTAAGGGACCATGTGTTGTTATTTTTGGAGTAAAAAACGATATATAATGTGGATAAAAATTTTGGGGAGATTTTTTGGAAGTTTTTAGGTCGGATTAATTGATTAAGATTGGAGAAGAAGTTATGAGAGGAGGTTCCATTTAATGATGGATGAGGAGTGGAATTTTCAGATGTACCCAAAAATATTCCATTATGGGAGTTCACTATCAAATGATGTTCCTCCAACATTGATAAATAAAGTTGTGTATGAATGGTATGTTCATTAAACACTATATACAAAAAAAAATGAAACATGGTTTAAACATGTTATTCCCTTGTTCTCAAAGTTTTCTTTTACTATTTTAGTTTTCACCACGAAAACAATTTTTTGATTATTTACAAAGGTATTTTATCATTTATGTGTAAAATTAAATGGTAATTATTTTATAATTTTAACCAAAAAAATATAAACATGAAATACAATTTATCCAATAAATGTCTTATATCTATAGAAAACTAATTTTAACACTAGTTCATGTAACACCCAAATCCTTGTTTAAAACATATCTTTAGTAAATAATATTTACTGTCTTTCCTATAAATTATGAAAAAAATATGTTTAATGTATTATAAAATAATAATAATAATAATAACAATAAATGTTGAATCTATTTTATCTATTTCGGTATAAATAAATAGTAGAATTTTTTTTAAGATTTACATCACATTTATCATGAAAAAGTGATTTTCCCAAGAAGAAGTTTTAGTTAGTATAAAATACTTTTATATAAAAAATAAAAAATAAATTTTATCCAGTGACCATAATTATATTAAATACAAATTATTTTACGTAATTTTATATCTAAAACAATTTTAGGACAAAATTTATCCTTATAAATTCATTAATGATAAATTTATTTTTTAATAAGACTTAATATTTTTCACTATACATAAATTAATATTTTTAGAAAATTATCAGTAATTAAATATAAGATAATTAATTCCTTTTTATATTAATAATTATTGACATTTTTTGTGAACTTTTCTAAAATTATAAAAAACTTATTTTAAAAATGATTGTGTAATGTACCAAGGAACTACCCATTTGAAAAATTGACATTTTTAGAATAAAATATGACTCATTCTTATCACATGATTTAAAAAGAATTAAATTAATGATAAAAATTATTTTTTGAAAATTTAATATATAAATTTCATTAATATTATTCACCAATAATGACTTTTTAATATCATAATATAAAAATAAATTGCATGTATAAAACAATTTTTTCAAAACATTTATTTTATATTCAAATTTGTTTTATTTTAATTTATATCAAATTTCCCATTGATGAATTTATTTTACCCAAGTTTAATTTTTTTTTAATAATTTAGTTTTTCATATTCATACCCACTAATTTGATGCGTATTTTATAATGGTATACCATATTATTGATCATTAAAACTTTGGGTTATACACAATGCAAGCCAACAAAGAAATTAAATTTATTTGAAAGAATTATTTAATAAAATATTTTGTTTTTAAAATATAACCACATTAAAATAAATCTATACCAAAATATTATGTTATTATAATACAAACAACTTCGGATAATTCTACCTCATAATATCTTTATGTTCCCTTGTAGAATCCTCAAAATGATGGTTTTTCCAAAAAACGTTCTCACATATGTCGTATTATTTCATAAAAAAATTTCTAGAAAATTCATAATCTCCAATGATTATTCCCCATAAGAATGATCTTTATATAATGGTTTGATATCCATGTTTAATATTGTTGGATGATCAGGTATGTACTTCCATAGGAGAGATATATGGAGCACGATGTGAACTAGAAATAGGTTCGAAAAGAATTCCAGGTGATATTCTACCATCCTTACATGATCAAGATTCTTGAGAGGTACTATATTAATTGGTCACAAATTTCCATTATTTATATATCTCATAATCATCATCCATAGATAAAATTATTGAAACACATTCCCACCGACTTTGATGTTCATATCTCACTGATGATTATCAACAAAAAAATTCGTATAGACTTTGTGCTTCCCTTATGTGAAGTTAAATGACTCTAGGCCTCTCTTTAATCTATTCACCTAGAATAGGACCTAATAGATTTTTTTATCCAACTTCATGAAACACAATGGAGTTGTGAACATTTTTATATAGAGTTATTTACAAGGAGCCATATGAATTCTCGATTGAAATCTAATTTTGTAGGAATGATTAACTAGAGGAAGGTGTTGATCCCAAACACAATTTTAAATCCCAAGAAAAATAAATCAAAATATCCTCTAGGTTTTCAATGGTTATATTATAATGATCATATTTCTTATAATGATAATTTTGGTTGAATCTTATACATGTATCAAGATATTGTTGAAAACATCACTGAAACATGTGGTAAACCTCAGAACCAAACCATATAAAATAGAATATGGCCCTCTATTAAACCAAGAAAATTTTTAATGCTTATTAGTGAAAGATGATCTAGAGAGTTATCTTATTTGATAGAAATTAATTCTGTATAATTTTTAAGGTAAATTACTACAACCCAAATATAATTTTGTTTAGTAGATGTTTTGGGTGGTCAGAAGACAAAATCCATGGGGATATTAGCCAATTTCCATTCTAGTACAGTAATGGTTGTAACCCCAAAATAGAAATTGGTTTTATAAATGTATATTTATGACATAAAAATATTTGACAGACATACTTGGAAATATCTCCCATCATTCCATCATAGTAGATATACAATTTTATATTTCTATACATCCTTTTATATCCAAGTATAATAGAGAATGATGAACAACGATCTCCCCTAAGAATACATTATTCACATATAGAATGGATAAAACAAAGACATGGTTCCTAAACCTGATCATTAGATCATAATAAATGTTAAAATTTGAATCATTTATATACTTTATATATGACTATATACCTTCCTTTTAGGTGCCTCTTTAATATTAACATGGATATATAGTTTAACATTTATATCAGAAAGACAAGATTTATCCCCTTCCATAAAGATTTCAAGATCAGTCATTTGTTAATCCATAAATATTAGATCATTTGTGATCCAAATAATAGATAATATATAATGACCCATTAAACTCAAAGAATCATCCACCATTTTTTCTTTCCCATATTGGTAATATATTGAATAGTCATAATATTTGATTTGATTCAACCATCATCTTAGGTGTATATTAAAATATTTATATGTTAATATATACATTAAAAATTTATGATAAATATATATGTATTATAATTATTTATAAATATAGTTCCATCATATAATTAATGAAAAATTATTTTATCTAACTCAAAATTATGACTTAGATAATTTTACAAAAATACATTTAATTCTTTCAAGGCATAAGCTATAACTAAATAATTCTCACTGAGAATGCATCCATATACATTATATGATGTTTTAATATAGATTATAAACCCCTATCCACTATAGGGTAATAAATGAATATGTTTGGTGACATACCTCGTCCTTAGTTCCTTGAAATTTTATTTATATTCATCAGTAAAAAAGAACATAGCTCGATTTTGAATTAAAATTGGGAGTATAATAGACCCTTTTGATAAATTGTAAAAAAACCATTTATAATATCCCTAAAATAAAAGGAATCATTAGTGATCTATAATAGTGGTTTTTCTAGGCCAAAATTCTGTAATTTTAGTCATTGATTTATCCATAGATATTCCCTCTATTGAGATTATATAACCTAAAAATAAATCCTTTTATAGAAAAAATTCACTATTTGTAAATTTTTTATATAACATGTCCTTATATAGGGTCTTCAACAAAAATATCAAGTATTAATCCATGATATACCTTAATATTTGAATACATGATAATATATTTAATAAATAATAATTCAAACTGATCAACGTAATCTATAATGTATCAATTCAGTAAGTATATAATTATAATGAATGCAATAATAAGAAAAATTGGAATCACTATATATTCATAATGTACATACATTAAATGAAATATATTCATGGGTATATCCTCCTTATTGATATTTAATTTATGATATATATAATGATGTTTAATCATGGTAAAGTATTGATCTTCACAAAATTAATCAAAAAATTATTCAATATGGGGTAGATGATAGATTTTCTTGATTGTGGTCTTGTTTAGTTCTACATAATCAATAAAAATAATCCTTGTTCTGTTTTTTAATTTAAAAAAAAGAACCATTTCACCACAAGGTGACACACCATGATGAATAAATATATTTCAAATATTCTCATAGATTTTCTTCAAGAATTCATGAAACTCCATTGGGGCCATTTTATGTGTAGTATTCAAAATAGGCATAACACTACGTATGAGTTATATTAAGAAATAAACATCACAATTGAGAAGAATATTATGAAATTTTTTGGTAAATAAATAAAAAACTACTTCACAATAAGAATATTATTGATGTTCCGTTTCTCCCCAACTATTTGAGATAATCCCCCTTTTGAAAAGGAATCATGTCGCACGCAATGGACACAATTTCTATTGGAATTTTTGTATATATCCTCACCTTGATATATGATATTGAGATTATTTCTATTATGAAATGTGAATTTCATTCCATGATAATTGATATGGGATCCATATAAAGAAAACTAATTCATGAAACAAATCATATTAAATTACACTAATGGAAGAATCATATAGTTTTTATGAAGTAATTTCCCATAAACTACAATTAGAGAGGAACATTCAAAAAGAGATGTGACCATCGTACCATTAGGAATTTTCTCCAATAACACAACATCAAATCACTAAGCTATTAATTCAACACCCTTTTTTCAAATTACATAGATACAAAATAGTGGCTATATTTAGAATCAAATAAGAAATGAGCTACTCTAGAGTGGAAAATACATATACCTTTCACCATGTAATTTTTATAACATACTTTGATTGTCATGATAAAATGAGATTTCCCATTTTTTATATCCTTAAGTGGTTACTGAAGCCAGTCACTATCTAAATTCATTCAATTCATTTACCTTTTGGCATAATTATTATACTCTTCACATTTAAATAATTAAAGAACAACATTTCATTATTGGGAATCTTATTCTCTTATATTTCATTATCTGGACCATTCATTCCCTTTTTTACATTCAAGGGATTTAGGATTCACCCATATACATTTAGAAAACCTCAAAGGTATATTAAACTATTTATTTTGTTGTTTGTTCCCACATTATTTATATATATATTGATGTAATATATTTTTAACATTTAATTTATTTGATATTTCATGATACTCGATCTCCCTTTTCATATAAACACTACATGAATGGTTGGAATATATAATTCATGTTTCTACATTAAGTGAATATCAAATTCTTTTATTATACTTGCTAATGTATCTTATAGTTATATCATTTTAGAGACATGGTTTTATACTACAAAATAATCAGTCAACATTATGTTTAGGTTGGAAGCTATTATCAGAATAATACCTCGCTATTCTTATAATGGTTTTCTCATAGGTTCCTATAGATTCATCATCCTTTTTTATCTAGTAATTACTTCACAAAAATTATGATGAATATGAGGAAATTAATTATTAAAAAATAAACCCTTAAACTCAACCCACACTATTGAGTCAATTTCCTCATATTTCCTCATATTCATAACATAATTAAACCATTTACGTGATTCACTTTCAAAACGATAGAAAATTTGAGAAATATTTTTATCATCATAATACTAGATAATGGAAATTATCTTATCAATGTTATTGAACTATTTCCCTGTAAATAATAGATCATAAAACCCTCTAAATTAATATAGATGTTTATATAGTAATAACTCTACATAAAATTTTTTCCTTTATTTCTTGTTCAGAATTACAACTTAATTGATAGCTTCAGAAAGTTATGTAATCAAACAAACAATATTTTAAATTCTAGATATGATAGTATTTTATTGTTTTGGAGAATGATATTTTCATTTTATATTAAATTTGTTACTTCCAAAATGGATTCTCATTCTATCCATTGACAAAAACCAAAAAAAAGTTTCCAAGAAATAATTACTGAAGTGGTAAACAACATAATCATGAAATTTTTTTATTATGTATAAATAATGAAACCTTTTATTTCATCTTACGACAAATTATTTTTATCTTTGGTCATTCATGGTAATCTTCTATTCAAATAAATCGTGATATTTTGTAAAGAATTTTTGAATTTCCAAAATATATATCTTGGAGTTTTAAATGAGGTGTGTATGAGGTCCCTTTTAATGCACTAGGTTATGATCAAATCAAATACCAATGAAATAGTTTTTTATTTATTACCCCTAAACACAACTATTCTCAAGCCATATCCACTTGTAGTATCAAGGAAGAGATTTATTTTTATTAAAGAAACATGATATCATTTGTAATAAAAAATTAGGATGTTTTCCTATTTATAAAGTTATTCATAGTTTTTTTAACAAATTTTTCACACCCTAATACCTAATTATTGTCTAAACCTTACTCTCGTACTGACTATAATGATCTAGGATTTTAATACATATATATTTCACAATTTTATATGAATGCACAATACATTTTTAAAATACTCACCCAAACACCATAAAGATATATTGTATTTGGAGAATAGATAGAAAATAATATTATTTCATGATATATAGTTAATATCCCCATAAATTATTTTTCCAATTTATCACTTTTTATAAAAATACCCTACATAAAACATTTCATCAATAAAATTAAAAATGAAAAATAAGAAAAGGTGAGAATAGATTCTGAACATGTTTAATCATGTCATATATCAATCAATGATCTTATAAAAGTATAAGATAGGGAAGAGGTCATTAAATCATGAATATAACTTATATATATCATACCCAATTTACCATGGACCATAAACGTTATTCATACCATATAACCATTTAATTTTAAAAGACATGAATCAAAAGTGTTAGAAATCGACATAAATTATTTATGCACCATAATATTAGGATATATATATATATATGGAACCATAATAAGTGTAAAAAACATTTTATATTTCAAGGTTAACTAATGAGACCATTAAATAATATAAGATCTCACGTCAATACCTATTTTCCATTATGGATCAAACAGAAAACATGTTTCACATAACTATCTCATTATATATAAAACACTACCCAATAATTATAAGGGATATATAATTTTGGTCCCTCTTAGAACATATTGAAAACCATACACATATGTTCCATAAAATAATTAAAAAACCATCATATAATCGTACCATAACACATGAAAATAAATTTAGTTTCATAAAATTTCATCAATACAACATCGAATAAACCATGGATAATTTAATAGTCTTTATAAGCATGTTGTCATTATAATCACATACATATATAGAAAAATGATTGTACCATTGGATTATGTACCTAATAAAACATAATTAACAAGAAACCTTTTTTGTCATTGATGTATAGAAATTCGATAAATATATCATTAAAACATTCGTGAGGAATTTTTTTCTATTTTAAAATCAATTTTTTAAATATAAAAAATTCCTAAATATTAATGTAACTATTTTATTAGAAAATAATATTGAAAAAATGAATGGAATGATTTAAATCATTTAGTGGTCATGATTATGGGAAATAACATTCATGCCTTACATGTTAAAAGAAATATTCCATTCAAATTTTATTTAAAAATTCAAAAGTACCTCAATCAGAAAACAAAAACAAAATTTCATTTTACAAAATTATTAAAAATTCAAATATGTTAAAAAAAATCATGAAAACATATTTGGATTATATGAACAAAATTCTAAAAAACATTCTAGATTCAGACATATAATAGAAAAGATTAGGTTTTTCATGCAACTAAAACTATAAAAAATTATATTTATTTGAATGAAATATTTTATAAAATATTTGTATATTATAGATCCACTCCTAATATTGATTCATTCATAATAATGTCTATTTTTAGTTTAAGACATTTGAATTAATTTTTAATTATTATTATCATGATCATTATCACATGTGATTGAATTTAATGAATAAAATAACAATTAAAAAAGTAAATAGTTAATATGTATATACCTTTTTATATTTTAAAAACATAATTAAAGTTATTCACTTATATTATACTTTTAGAATTGATGATTTACCAACCATAAGAGTAATTTACTATAAAATTAATGTATATTTAATTTATATGAATGCTGGTTACTATTTTTTTAATATTTTTCTCCTAAGTTCATTGAATTTTTAATTAAATTTTATTAGAGTATGGACATAGTACCTTCTGATTAGTGATCCATTACCTAGAATGACAGTACTTTCTTTCTTAATATTAATGTAAATAGTTATTTATGATTCTTTTTTAGTGATATTTTGGTAGTTTTGTTATGGTTACACATTATAAATCCTAGTTTTATTTTTCCCAGTATTTCATTAATTGTGAATAAAAATTATTTCATATAATAAAATGTTTGCATTACTCTTAAGTTAAACTGATTGATTTCACTAAATTGGAAATAAATGTGATTATTTGATGAAAATTGTAGTCCTCTGGTAAAATAATTTTTTATATAGTTCTTAAATAAAAAATATTTTAAAATTACTTTGGTACAAAATAGAGGTTTTGAAAATGTACTTTTTCTTAATGTAAGACTAGGAATTTGTTTTTTATAAATTCAATTTTTAAACTGTATTCTTTTTATAATATTTCATGTTTTAAAATATTTATGTGAAATTTATTTTAGATGATTGAAAATTTTCTCATGACAAACTATTCTTGCCTATTATTTTTAAAAAAATTCAGAATAGTTTAAGGTAATATATTCGTGAAATAGGGATTGTCTATTGGGTTGAGGGAAATTTAATGTGGGATTAGACTGGTTAGTCAGGTTTTGATGAATCGCTTTAATTTAATATTCTTTAGATTTTATAATGGGTTTTATATATTGTTACTTATTTCCATTGAATATTTCTCATTAGTATTTTTGGAAATTTATTTCAATATATTTATGTTATTACAGTGACTATTCCTTTTAGGTAGTAATACTTATCCAATCTATTTTTTTATATTTTATATAAAACCAGTTTTAATTATTAAGTATGAACTAGTAAAAAATACCGAATCTAAAAATACCCAGATTCAATCTCAAACTCGTAAAATTTTAAATTAAAATTACATATAGCCAAGGGATGAGGCACTATACTATAGCACATCTAGTAACATTCCTTGGTTTATATGTCAATCAAGATTTGTATTATCACTAACAAGACCACATGATCTCTAGAAATCATGTTTCTTTAAACACTTAAATTGAAGAGAACATCATAAAAAATGCCATGAAATAACTTAATTGTCGCAACCGTAATCACCATCATTAATACATAAGAATAAAATCAATAGCCACAAAAAACGAATCCACTAAAATATGACACTGATTTAACTACTATAGTTTCAGACCCATCTCTAATGAAGTGTCTTTATTATAGGCAAGGATGAATATCAACGTCATCGATGGAGAAAATGAGACACCATTACAAATAATCATGTGAACGCGCATCTAATAAATACTAAAAAATAAAATCATAAAAATGAATAGACTAAAACTAAAACAAATCACAATGGAGAAGATACAAAATGAAAACCATCATTTTCAGAGAACCATAAAAACTAGAATTCAACCCATAGATCTAACATCACGTCTTTGGAAGTGCAGACCCCTTTCTATCCAAATTATAATGTATCGAAAAAAGATATCAATGAAATCACATATGAATCATTACAAGGGAACACCAAATTTCAGACCACTAACACACCCCATGTTGTAATAGAACCCAATCATCTCCAATGAGTAAAATAGATTGGTAAAAAATCTACTAGAACTAGATTTATTTAATCATAGTGTTAGCTAGAAGAATTTTTCATGAAAAATTGAGACACCACTAAGGTGGATTCCCACACTGATCGATGTTGGAAGAATTACTCCTAGATGGAATCCAAACTATGAAAAGGGTAAGGAAGAAACAAAATTAGGGGTCAACATATGAAAGGAAATCATTAACTAACATGGGTGAATAAAATAAAGAGAGACAACATAGGAAGGTCCAAATAAAGGGGAAGATAAAGGTATCTCAAGCCACAACAAATCTGAAGAAAAAGCAATTCCGGTGCAATAAAAGTGGGATTTAACATACATGTAACCTCATTGTAGGGGATGTTTATATGGGAATAATAAATCAAGAAATCACACTTAAAAAACGAAATTGAGTTGGTCCATCAGAGGGAAGATAAAAATGTATATAAAGTGTGGGAGGGAAGAAAATGTTGGATATGTCATGCTAAAGCCTCTCGCTGCTAATATATAACCAAGGGAAAACATGGGTGAGTGATAAAAAGTATAAATTATTCTTATATTCATTTTTGTGTTATTACAGTCAATAATATAATATGACACATTATAGAGACCACATGATGAATATTATATTTATTATGGATCTAAAAGTTAATTTTTTTTTGGTAGTCCAAATTTTGGATTTTTAGGATTGGAATATGATATGGTAATTATACATTTAAATAATCATGAAACTTATAAATAGATATTAGTTTTTTAATAAAAATAGTCTATTTAGGGATAGATGGTCCTGTGGGTTGAGAATTTGGTATAATTTATTGGAATATAAGAAATTTAGAATTAATTATTATTTCACAGTTTTGGGGATGGAATGTTTTATGGTTATGAGATTTTTACAGTATATTTCTGTATAGATTCAATTAAATGTGGAAATTAGGGTTTTTAGTCAAAGAAAACATGACCGTTTTGGAATTTTTATACCTATTTGAGGGTTATTTTTCATTATAGGTTTTTTGTGAATTATGATCTTTGGTAATGGAATATTAAGTAGCTATAAATATGGTTTAACATTTCATGGGTGAGATATATATTAATTAATGATGGATGGAGGTGTCACCTGCAACACTTTTTTAGATAACCCTTGGTACCCAGTGGACCCTTGGTTGGTAAGTGATAATCCCAAGTAATATTTTTCATTAAATTGGAGAATTATGATAGTTTTGGTTACTTTATTTTATACTTATTCATGAGTTCCTTATAACCTCATTTTATTACCCATAATGGGATACTCTATAAGAGATCCTCTAGGTTTCCTTCTTATCCACCTTCTATGCGATCCGATGTTGAATAAAAAGAGTTTCTCATACCGAATCCATGGTAAACCATATATTTATTTCACATAATCCATTATATTTGATTTTTTAAAACATATAATATTACTAGTTATTTTATTTTTTATTTCTCCATGCCACGTTTATGTCACCTAGAATCAGGATATGTCTTATTTTCTATCCTATATGAAGTACTTATGCGATATTTTTATTTCAATGGTTGTTTTTTTATGATTTATTACATTTGGGGTATGAATGATTTTTAATTTTTTTGTGATTTAGAATTGGAATTAAATTATGGATTGAATTTTTTAATTAGGTATTTCAGATATCATTAGTTATGATGATTTTTTAGTATAATCTTCCTAGATTTCCATTACGGTTTAGTTCTTTATTGATTATAGTATATGTATATTTGGATCTATTATTTATTAAATAATGTCCAATCCTTGATAAGTTTTGTTTGGTCACTATAAGAGTGTTTCTTGATGGATGTAGTATTTTAATGTTTGTAATTATCTATGATTGGGATATTTCATCTCTTTAGTGAATTGATATTCTATTCATTGGAGATGCCTAATAATATTTATTTTCATGTTACTGATAAATAGTAAATATTTTTTATAAATCATGAATGGATATTTTTTAGAAATATTTTTCAATTAACTATATGAATTTTAGTAACAATTGAAGTGACATTTAAAAATAAATCTCCTTCAATTCACCAGACCTTTTCCTTATAAATTTAATAAGAAATAACATTTGGAAAATTTTAAAATTTGTAATCCTTCCTTATTTATAATTATTATTAAATTTTAATTCCTTTTTAAAAGTAATTTATTAATTATTCATTGTATTACCCACCATGTATTATATACATGGGAGCGTTGTTTGATTTATTTTCCCTGTCATGATTTCTCTCAAATGCCACCATGTTATGAAATATTTTAAAATGATTATTGATGGTATTTTATTAATTATTTATACCATAAATATTTATCATATAAATATAAATAAAAATATAACATTTATTATCATAAAAATTCAATTATTCCATGAAATTACAGCTCTGGTATGCATAATGTTCCTTCACCATGATTTCATAAAATTGGATATCTATTTCACAAATTGAATGAAAATTGGAGAAAATTTATTATGGGAATAATTGAAAATGAAATAGAGTCAAGGGGGGACTAAAATAAATAAGACCAAGAGTGTCTCAAAGATCAATATTCATTCTGTTTGAGGTATGTGATCCCGAAATATAAAAAAATTAAAATGTTCTACTAGGTTACCATGGGATCTTGGACTATTCTCCATCATATTTCAGTGATAAAAACGGTGTAAAACCATAACATTGTGATTGATATTGTATCTTAAATCCCTGATATAGTATATAATATACCAATTAGATATTTTAGGTCGTAAAAAAAAGTTATCCACCAATGAAGGATCAATTTTAACAATAGAAGCTGTCAAATTAAAGAGTATACTCAGAGAAATATTTATGAAAATGGATTTACCCTTTATGAGAAGATAATATACATGACCATAGATGGATCTAAAATATAGTAAAAAATTACCATATATATCTCAAATTATTCCACTACTTCATGGGTCTATGGTCTCATGAGCCATTAGTGGTCAGTTTAATTTCATAACTAGTAGGTCACTACGAAATCTAGTGTCCTCACTACATTATAATAGTGGCATCCTTAATATTAATATAGTGTTATAAAAATATACATATATGTTAGAGTTAAGTCATTCAAATTGAAAAGATAAATTAGCCCTATATTAGGATGAATCCACTTTCCCATTAGTCTAGAATATGAGGTGGAGATTACAAAATTTTTTGTTAAGTTATTATACTCCTAAATAAGGTAATTACCCACAAAAATAAGAATAGTTTTAATCAATAATCATCCCATAAATCATTCATCATATTAAACCCATCTTAGTTAATAAATTCATGGGGTTCAAAATTCATATCATAGATGACAAAATTTAATAATAATTCCACAAATTAAAAGGGCATGAGACCTCTTAAAAAGGTGATGAAGGATGGCTTCTATATTACAATTTGAACAACATCATTACATCTATGCGTGATTAATTACAGTATGTTTCACTTCTATATCATTGTGAATTTTATTTTTATAAATGTTCTGAATATTAATATTTTAATATTGCGAAATAACCTTGAACCACATAATCTTGGCCCAAGTGTTTCTTGTTTTCATAGTATAATAAATATGTTAAAATTACATAGTGTATAAGTTACACGGTCCTATAGGAGTGAACAAACCCTTGTCATATTCCTCAAGAAAGTCAATATTAAATTGAATATATTTATAAAAATTAATAATTATAATATTTTTAAATGAAAAGTGAGAAAGAAAAAATTAAGATGAGATGTGGATGTCCAGAGTTAATGGTATAAAGCATGAAATTATGAACTAGTTAACTATCAACAATCCAACATCTACACATCCCACAATCCAATATGAGTGATGATAAATGGCGAGAATATTTTAAATTTGGATATAAAAGGGTGGGATTTGTATCTTCTTAATATTAAGATTATTTTTGTATTTATATTTATTTTTGATACAGTTTTCCAAAGGAAATATCCAAAAAGTTATTCCCATGCTAGATTCACTTGTATAAAATTATTGGTGACATCTAGAATCCAAATATTTATAAAGAACTTTACATTTCATACGTAAATATCAAAACATTTTTAATTCATATTTAAAAATATTTATTTAAAATATGATTGATAACCATAGTAGTTAGTTATATTTGGAGACTTGAAACACATTCCTATTATTTCTTGGAAGATCTAAAACATCTACCACATATATCCTCTCACATAATATCCATCTTAGTAATACCCTGCCTAAACAATTCATCATAACCTAGGGAAGTAAAAACTAAGAATGGGTGAGCTCGTATGCTCTGTAAGGATAAACATATGAGCTATCAATATATGATCACATGAAATAATAAGATAATAATAATGGCGTATAATAATAAAAATAACATAAAATTTTCATATCCATCCATTCATATAAAATAAACATGATCCATGAATGAGAACACTATCATTACAAAAAACATAATAAGTAAGAGTTAAAATTCATCATATATTAATCATAAACCATAATTCAATTCCAAAAAAGTATAGAACCACCATAAATAAAAAAATACATTTCAGGTGTCATGGAAAACTAATAATTCCATCAATATAGTATATCATGAGTCATCACTGGGTTCCCATTATGGGTTAAGAAGCACTTGTTTCCTATAGTGGATCAATCACATAAAATAGATTACAATTATTATATCATGATATACAAATCATTACCTAATTCATTAGGGGGAGATATATGTCAAACCCATATGATAATAAAAACCATACTTGTGACATAATATCATAAAATATTAATCATATAATTACATCATATACCATGTAAATAAAATGGGTTTCATAAACATTTCATTAATTTAAAATATTAAAACCCATGATAAATAAATGGGTTTTCGAAAAATATCATCCAAATAAATGGTCAACATGAAAAGAAATAATAAGTAAGGAATCATTCAGTATTATCCCCGATATATAATAAGTAACCTCAAAAATTTTCATTTTATATGGAAATTAATTTTAAAATATCACTTGAAACATTTAAAAAGGAAAATCACACTTGAAATTTAAAAAATAGTTTTTAAAAGATAATAAATTTTCAAAATACTCTTCATTGAAAATATGATTGGTAACTTATAAAGGAAGCTTTACAAATTTGAATTGCCAAGATAAGGGGAAATATAATACATGTTAGTCCAAATATTCCTTTCACAGTTTCAGTAAATTTTACAATGGAATTATCTTAAAATGAAATGAAGATAAATTTTATAAACTTTTATAGAAAATTTCAAAAAAGGGTAATAAAAATTAAATAATCCTATTAAAAATTTTAAACATTTTTTATGTCATTTAGATTAATCATGGATATCAATGAAAATTGGCATTTTTTACGATGAGAGAAATAAAGTGGCATTTTATTAAAAACATTATTTTATAATAATTACTACATAAAGATACTAAAATTAAGGAAAAATATTTATTCTCATGAAATAAAGAGATATTTATAATGGTCCAGCAAAAAAATAACTTTAAAAAATCCTGATGAATAATGAGATCATGACATCAAACCCTTATCATATTGGTAACTTTTGAGTCATAAGACCCATTAAATAATAACATCAAAATAAAAATTAAATATCACTAATGCAAAGAGTTTCATGAAATAAATTTTTAAAGGGTATCTTTACACTCATCAATAAAAAATATCGGTTCATAATATAAAATATGTCTCATGGAGGACAAAATCAGACAAAAACCCCTTACAACATTGGTAATATTTGAACCATCAGACTCATGAAAGATAGATCCTTAAATGTATAGGTAAATCTAGAAAATAATATTATTAATAATTATAAATTACATTAATGGTAATTATATACACCACATAATATAAATAGGTGGTTAATATTACATGAGTCTCAATAAAGTAAAAAGTGAGATAGAAATCCCTTACCATAAGTCTAAACATCCATCATACAGGTTCAAAACTCATATATAATAAATATATTCTTTAATATATGTATCTTAATAAACTTAATATATATTTAATTTCATAGATACTTATGAATCATTGTTACAAATTTTTTGGACAACTGCTTGTAAAAATCACATCTTAGGTAATAACTTCTTTGTTTTCCGTATATGTTTTGATTTACTATTTTGCATCCACTTAAAATGACCATGGTTCCATAATATCCATAATTTTAACCATGATATATATATATATATATGTATATATAATATTCAGTATATATTTATTTACATTAATCCATAAAATATAGAAATAAAAAACAAAATAGACAGTTCATGAATATTGTAGGTCATATGTATGCTTAAATTATGTAACAATTTTCTTGAAGGAAGAAATGATAGAAAGGTAAATAATATATAATATTTAATATATCATTTTTATTTAATATATATCAAATATATTTTTTTTTAAATTTTTCTTAATAACTTGTATAAAAGCATTACTGGAAAAGTAATCACATCTCTTCATGAGGCGGTAGTCTGTAGTACTCATGAACCACGTTATCATACCCCCTATAGAATAGAAAGTATGAAGGTATATGATATATAATTTTTAATGTTTTATATTCATGTTAAAAATATTGTATATATATATTTATATAATATATCTTTGTTACCCTACAAGTAAAATGGAAATGGAAAAACCTACCACAATGGTTCACGAGGTTATAGTCCTCCATACACAGGTGAGGCATTACTGTATTCAAATGGGATGAAAGGTAAGAAGTTATATGTGGTATTGAAATTAAAAAGGTATTATAATATCCTAAATATAATATATAAACATTAAATATATCATTATATACATAATTAAAATATTTTTATAGAAAACAAATGACATTGGTTTGCTAGTCGGCAGTACGTTGTACAGACGAATGATGATTCCATATCCCATTTAACAGATGGAGAGATGGGTACAGATTATATAATTTTATATAATAACATATAATTATATAATATGTACAATTTTTATTATATTATAATATAAGAACTATATTTTAAGGAGTTATAAGAATAAGTAAAACATAAAAGGATAGTTAAAATATTTTCTCTTCTTCGGAAAACCTATTTCAGTTTAGCCTAAAGACATACTAGAATATATGTATCATATAAAAATGAATCTTGTATATTGGTAAATGTTTAAGGAAATTATTTTGTATGTTATTGTCCAATACATATGGTTTTGGATGTGTGAGTAGGAGAGGAGAGTGTGTGGCCTTTAAATAGTGGGGAGAGGACACACTTTGATTTTTTTGAAAAGAAAAAGGTATAACCACATATATATCAAGAAAATGGATCAGAAATGTAAGTTTAGAAATATTATAAGATATAATGAAGAAATATTTCAATAAAATGGGTTTTCAAAATGGATATATATCATTTTACCACTAATATGTTTACGTATATTCCACAGATAAAGCAATTTTCAGCTAAATTGTGGTAATTAATTTTTATTACTTTTATTATTATTAATTTTAAAAAACATAGTTTAACATATCATAAAATATAAATTATTATTATTAAACACTATAGATCATTTTTCTTGATTAAATTAAGGAAACTGGAATAATTTCATTCTAAATTGAACCTGCAAGTGTGAAGAAAATTTGGGTTTCCAATGAGAAAACTATCATATGTATTGAAATTTTTAATATCAAAATTAAATTATGGATATATTAAAATTAACTAAATTTCATAAATAAATATATAATTTTACTAATTTTTATTTTAAAACAATTTAAAAATAATATCTATCATGTATATTATTTTAATGAATTGGTAGTTTGGTCTTTAAAACTAATGTTTTCCAGTATTCAGTAAAATAATTATCATTTACAAAAAATTCTCAAAAAATAACAGTATAAAAATATACATTATAATTTAAAAAATAGTTTTATTTATTTAAATATATTTATGAAATGATCCAAAATTATTTTAGATATATTTTTGAAAAGTGCAAAAAACAATTCAAAGGGAAAATATAGTTTTTCATCATAAAATTGTTTTTATTCTTATATCATACATATAAAAATATAAGATAAATGATAAAATTTTGATGTCATATATAATATATATGTTTCATTAACATCATTCAGCCTAATTTATTTATTCAATTTTTTGAAATTATATATGTTTTTGTGCATAAAAATGGTTTTAAGAAAATGATTTCCTTTATGTTCAAATTGTTTTTAATTTAAATTTATATATAATTGGTCACCAAAAAATTCATATTATATAAATGTGAAAAAAACTATTTTTATAATACATTTAATCTTAGTAATATGCCATATTCCAATAGATAGGAAATATCTATCATTTTAAATAATAATTTTTGAGTTGTTTGTTGTGTTTTGTTAATACACAAATATGCGTATGATGAAAGCTATTGATGAATTCAGTTTTATTAGAAAAATGAATATTTCATAAAATACTAGGTTTTTGCATTATTTCCCTTTTAAAATGAGTTCTTTTCTCTAAATTCAACATATTGGTATAAAATATTGACGATACTTTGTATCTTTATATCCCCAAGTTCCCACATAGCTTCCTCAAGTGGGTGATTTTGCCACAAATCTTTGACCACATGGGGGGTCTTATTGCATATAACTTTCCCCCTATGATCAATAATTTCCACCAATTTTTTCTCATAAGAAATATCATAATACAGAATTTTATAATCTAAGGTCAGTCCTTGTGATGGAACATCTATGTTCTTCCTTATAAGAGATACATAGAACACATCATGGAGGTGAGAAAGGTTCGGTGGAAGCACCAATAGACAACCTAACAACCTAATTAAATCAAAATACATAAAGGGGAAAATATATATATGGATTTACTTTTCATTTTATAATAATCATTGTTTCATCATTTAGTTGTAATTTTATAAATTTCTACATAATCTCTTACTAAAAGAAATGAAGATGAATTTGTAATGCCTGAATCACTAACATACCACAAGATGTATAATAGAATGATTAGTCCTTCCATCCATTTCTAATCTTAATTATAAGAAAATGGTTATAAAATGTTAACCAATATGAATAAATCATCATAGAGTAAATTAATATGTTAATACCTAAAACCGTATCCCATGTTCAATATAAACCAATTCATAAAAGGATAACCTTACGATCCTTCAAAAATTAGATATTTATAACATCACTAAATTTCCCAAAATCTTATTTACATTAATAATAAAAATATAAATAAGTATCTCTCAATTTCTACATACAAAATATGTGAATACATTTTGAATATATTCTCATTAAACTAGGTAAGAAACAAAATTCTAATAAAATATTAATGAAAACATACATGATTCCTCACTCCTTAAATAAAACAAAATATTATTCAATATTTTTCATTAATCAAATAATGTTTTAAACTCCATAAATGACAAAATATAACAATTATACAACAAATCATTAATTAGTTGTAAGTGCATGAATACAATTTAATTTACATATCAATGTCAGTCATCTCTTTATCCACACTATAGACCTCTTTCTCACCCTAAGTAACACATTAATGGTTATCAACCCTTAATCAAGTGTTTTATGTTAAATATATCCTTTCCATTAAATAATTTTTCTATTTTTTCAGTACAATTATAAATATTCATTATAACCTTAATATAAAACTTTTATAGAAAAATCTATACATGTATATAGTTCTTGAATTACAGCTTATAAAAATATCAATAATCCTATTTGATTCACAAACCATCAACTATGCTTTATCATCTAATTATTTACTACCTAATTTTTGTAATATAAAATATGAATATTTTCTTAATAATCATCAAATAAAATTTTATCATGTTTATTAAATTAAACATAAACAATACTATTAGAATAGATTTTACCTTTCATATATTATTTTTGGTCTCTTCATCATCAGATTTATAATCATTACGTCTTCCAACTTACTGATTCTCTTCATGATACTTCCCTTTGGGATATTGATTTTATTAATTCCAATAATTTCCACATTTACAAAATTTATCCTTAAATGATTCATTAGGAATGCTTTTATTATAATACATTATATTAATCCATAGTTTCATTTTTCCTTATAAATTACTTTCATTGTGTCATTATTTTCCACGCTCACAACATCTTCTTGCTCGTTTATTACATTCTATATAGAGGTTCTTCCAACATTATTGACATACAGGAAACTATATCTTCTTTCACTCCAGCAATCATCCCATTTTTTTCCATCAAAACATTGTGTATCAAAATATATGTTAAGACATTTCTTTATGGTTCCTACCATTAAAAATAACAAAAATCATAGTGTAAGCATTAATAATCAAAACGGTTAACCAGATAATCATTAATAATCAATTATAGGATGTTTAAATAATGAATTTTTTTTAATATATGAAACCTTAGACTAAACCAAGGCTATTAATGACCAATATTCAAATCTTTAATGATGGTTTTTAAATATAATGTGAATAAACCATAACATATCTCATAAGAGTATCAAAACAGGTGTGTTGTAAGGCCCATTTTCAGGTACCAGGTAAATCCCAAGTCATGATTGATACTATTTTTCCAAACTTATTACCAATATGTACCTCTGTTTTAGAACCATATCCTCATTTGTTATCTATATATGGATGAATTTCTAGGAAAAACACATAATCTATTTCTTACCAAAACTTAATGATGATATCGTATACATAGACATATCCCCAAGGTTTTAAATAATGTGTTTATAATCCTGAAATCTTAATATTTACTAAATAATTCCATTGATACCATGTATAGAATATCTATATATTCATATATAAATATCCCAATTTTTTGAATGAATATTCAATGCATTTAATAAAATTTTCCCAAAGGCTGCAATAGTCTAGTGTATTAAGAGACTAGAAACACAATCATCTTATTTTGTGAAATATATTCAACATATCTCACAATGTATTTCTCATATAGTACTCCACTTAGAAATAAACTACCTAATCCTTTGTTCATAACATTGGTAAGGAAACCTAAGAAATGGTGAGCTGAGATTCCCATTAAGGGTAAACATATAAGATACCAATATATGATTATATAAAAATATATGATAAACACATGGGTATATGATCATGAAAGTAACATAAAATTTTTATACTCAACCTATCATAGATAATAAATAGGACTCATGTAATAAAACATTATCATATCAAAAAACATGTTTTATAATAGTGAGAAATAATTATAAATAAATCATGAAACATAATATCTATTGATAAAAGCTTAGAACCATCATAAATATATAAAAAGTTTCATATTTCATGTTTAAATACCATTACCATTTTCATATTGGATAATGACTGATCACATGTTCCCCATTATGGATCAGGAATCACCTGTTTCCATAGTAAGTCATGCCCATCGACTTGTTTCCCATTATAATATTAAGAGATATAAATCATTACCCAATGCATTAGAGGGGGATATTGGTCCCACCCATATTATAATTAAATTCACTATTATGTGTTCCATAATATAAAAAAACATTCATCATATCATCACATCATACACTAGTATACAAAATAGGTTTCCAAAACATTTAATCAATTAACCATTCTACAACCAGTGAAAATTAATTGTGTTTCATAAAAATTTCATCAACATAAATATTTACCAACAATAGAAATAATAAGGTTATATTTATTCAATATTATACCCATTAAATCATACATAACATTGAAAGATGTCATATTTGATGGAAATTTATTTGGAAAGATCAATTTGAAAATTTATTGAGGAAAATTTACATTGCACATTGAAAAACACTTTGTAAAAAATATTTTTTTTCGAAATACTATCATTTCAGTATAACCTTTGAAACATGTAAATTAATATTTTAATAATTTTTTGTCCTGATGGAGGTAAATTCACTACACTTTATAACAATTTTTTTTAGATTTTTGATAAAATCCATAAATGCATTATTTTTTAAAGAACATGAATATTCTTTTGAAGAAATTTTGTAAAAAATGTCAAAAGGGTAAAAATTTCTTTAGTCCATCACAATATAATATTGATTCATGTGTCAAAACATTTTTAGAAGATGAAAAAAGGTTTTTTAACCAAATAGAGAAATAATGTCAGTTTTTTTAATATTAATTTCGAATCATGAGAAAGTAATGAGAGAAAAATATAGAAAAAAATTAATCTAAAAAATAACCAGATGGGAATAAAATTCAGGACTTTCTTTTGAAATGGAACATAATATGATCAAATCAATAACATAAAAAAATATAGATGAAATATGAGTTCGTACATAAAACCCTTACAACTTCCAAACTTTTAAATCATAATTCCCTTTAATAATAACATAAAAAAATAAAATAAGTACCTGGAATAGAAATATATTCATGATATAAAATTTCAAATGGGATTTATATTCTCCTCATAAAATAATTTCTGTGCACAACATAATGTATGTCCCAAAGAAGACCAATTGAAACAAAAATATCAAACTACATTGGTAATATTTTAAACCTTTAACCCATTGAATAGAGATCCTAAAATGGCTATGAAAATACAAATAATTTTTAATATAAGTAACATAAAATATATTTATGGTAATTATTAAAAACACATAAGTAAAATAGTTGATGAATATGGAATGTGTCTCATAAAAGTAAAAATTGAGATGAAAATCCATTACCATAAGTCTCAACCTCCTTCATACACATAAGAAAATCATGTATACTAAATATAAGTTTATTATACATATATTAATAAAAAATAATTATATATATCATAACATATATTATATAATTATGAAATTTTATTACCCATTTGGAAACAATCCCTCGTTAACATCACATTTCAGATAACAACAGCTTTATTTTTCATGTATGTTTTGATTTTTTTTTTCAATCATAATATATTGATCATAGTTTTATAATATGAAATTTTTTAACTATTATATAAATTTCATATGTATTCTATATATATTTAGTTAGTGTAATCCATACATATAGAAATAGAAAATGATATTGACCATTCATAGAGATAGTAAGCTGTACGTACACATGCGTACTGTTTCCATTTTCTTGACAGATGAATAAAAATAACGGAAAAGAGTACATTACCTTTTCAGAATAATTTTTATTTAATATATAAAAAATATATTAATTAAATTTATCCTTATTACCATCTATTCAAAGCATTAGTGGAAAATAAAACAAATTTCTTCATGAGGTGGTAGTTCGTTGTATATAGGGATGACATTATCATACCTACATTGAATGGGATTTAAGAAGGTGTATGTTATATTAATAATATATAAGTATTATAATATTACTAATATCATAAATATTCTTTTAATATGTTCACATTATAATCCATGTAAAATGGAGATGAAAAAATACATCGTATTGGTTCGTGAGGTGGTATTCCTTCATACACTCAAGGGCCATTATAATTTTCCATAGGGTTTGAAAGTAAGGATATAGATGTGGTATTATAATTAAATGGGTATAATAACATCATTAAAAGTCATATATAAACATTATATATATAATTACAACTGACTGTGAGTGGTGGTGATGAAAAATAAATATCATTAATTCCTGAGGCGATGTTACGTCGTATGCAAAAATGATGACTTCATATACAATTTAATGTAAGGGGAGATGAATATAGATTATGAAATTAAAATATTTATATATATTTTTATGTGAATTAATATTTTTATTATATTATTATTGTTTAAAAATGTATTAATGAGTTATAAGAAGAAGTAAAAAATGCATTGTTAGGAACATTATCTCTTCTTCAAAAAAACCACTTTAGGATTAACATAAACCGTTACTATATTGTAATAATAAACTAAAAAGGACTATATGAGGTTTTATGGATATAAGGAAGATTTATTTTCATGTATTGGAAGATCCTAATGATTTTTCATGTGTAAATAGAAGAGGAGAGTGGGTGGCATTTTATATGTTGGGGAGAGGACACAATTACAATGTTTGAAGAAACAATTGTGTACCAAAATTTTTTTAATACCACATGGATCCCAGATATACAATTATATAATTAATACTAATTAATTTCTAAATAATGACATATAATTGGTTTTGGAAAAGTTTCTAGTTCATTTACCCCTCATAAATTTAGTTTAGCACATTATAATCCCATTTTCACCATAACAGTGATAATTAATGTTTACTACATTGACAATTAATAATTATCAACATGAAATTTTATAGTTATTATAAAATATAAATTATAATGAATAAAAAGTTGGAATTCATTTTTAAAAATTCAATTAATTTTTTTTATTTAACATAAAATTAGACATGTTGACACAATGAAAAAGCAATTTTCCAAAGAGAAAATTTTTATAAGTACAGAATGATTTAATATCACTATTCTATATTGAATTGATTAGAATGAGATAAATTGGATTAATAAATATATAATTTAACTAATATTAATCTTAAAAATATATGATAATAATATTTGTCTTCTGACATTTGGGAATGAAAATATTGTTTTTTTATAAAAGTTTTATATTTCACTATTCATAGAAAGAATTTTAGTTTCCAAAAATTCCGAAATACTAACTATAACATAAATTTTCCACTATGATTTTAAAAATTGATATTTATTTTTTCAAATATATTTACATAATGTTTCAAAAATTAATTTTTAGGTAAGTCTGCAATGTGGTAAAATTGTTTTATAACAAACTATTTTTTAGTGTAAAGTTGGATTTATTCTTCTCTCATAATTTAAAAACACAGAAAATGAATGTTAAAAATTTTATAGAATATACAATATTTAAAATTATTTAAAATAATTCACCAAGTCTTATGTTTTTAATTTAGTATGGTGAAAAATCTTTGTGCAGAAAAAAATAGTTTTTAGTAAATGAAATCATTTATATTTAACTGGGTTTTAATTTATATTTACAAATAATTGGTTAGAAAATAATTAATTTTATAAACATATTTAAACCATATATTTTCATAAATTTTTTAATAATATTTATACCCACCATTACAAAGACATTGTGATATCTATCATATTATGTACTAATATATTTTTAGTGTGCCATATTTTGTTAAAAATCGAAGCTACGTGTAACATAATCTATCAAAAAAATATAAATTTAGCAGAAAAAAATATTTAATAAAAAATTGGGGTGTTATAATATTTATATTTACCTGTATTATGAATTATTAAAATCAATTTACCATTTAAATGTTTCATTTATCATCAAGTTCATAATCGTAAATAAATTATCACATCAAATTTTCAAGTAACAGTTATAAGAGCATTGATAATATATATGATATGAATTGTAATGGATAATAACACACAATTAATTATCATAACATTTCCTCCAAAAAAAGAAACATATTCTTATAATGTTTTATTTTCTTACAGATCTTAGTGAAAAATAATGAAAATGGTGAACTTGAACTCTCCTCATTAAGAGGGGTGTACCTAGATATTACATTGGTAAGGTCCATTCACGGATGTCAAGAAAATATACAATATTACATTCTTGTACATGATTATATTTTGTGGAGAAAAAAATAGTTTTTTACAACAACAAAACCCATAGATGTGATTTAGTATACTAATTCAACAAATACTTTGAGTCGTGGATAGATTGATATCTAAAATTCAAGATAAATTAAAAATCAACTACCAACATTAAATGTGTTATACTTAAGAAGTTATACCTTCCCCTAAAATTCCTGATCTTTCCACATGAAAATATATACATAAGGACAAAATATATAACATCATGAGTAAAATTTATTAATCTATGAAAAACTATGTTCATTTTCAAAATCCCCCACACATATTTGAAAAATCAAAATTATGCGCCCATGAGAGAAACTGAAATCCCTGAGGATGAGAAGTAATGAAGAAAATTATCACATGTACAATGTAATATCCCTGTATCTTCATGATATTCAAGATGAAATTCTATTATAGTGTATCAACAGACTTCTGAATGCTAATTTGAGCCATAACATGGGTTCCAACCACATTCTTATTAAGAACTATAATCATTAGTTTATCTAGACTAGTATCTCCTTATATAGATATTCTTTTAATAGATCCATTCTGATATCTTGAAATGACCATTGGATAGATTTGTACATTCATGTTATTGAGGATGGATGCAACCACTTTAAATAGTTAATTACATAAACCAATAATCCAATTATAGATTAATATAGAAGGTTTCGTGATATTGTGAATAAAAAATACATTAGTATCACACATCACTATTAAAGGGGATCCTCCTTTAAAAAATATTATACCTTATTAGTGATGTATCTTTTAATGAATTCTAAAAATTCAATATAAATTGATCTCAAAAATCCACGAGGAACGGAGGCACATTACAAGTTATGGGATTGAATTTACATATAACTTCTAACTCTACCGAAATGTTTCTTCAACATTCATTATTATATTAATAAATAACTCATTGAATATATCTAAAGAAGGAGGTCATAATATCCCACTAGAGATCCCTTCACATCATCATGTAATGTATTTTAATAATGGATTGAATATGAATAACAACACGATGAAATATTACACTAAATCACAAATAACAGACTATAATCCCTATATTAGTATGAATTACACTGATTTTTTCATATCACATGAAAATAAAAACTCATTTCCTTCTTAAATTATTATTAATTTACAATGATAACCCAGTGTATTCCATTAATATCTTAAATGTAAATGTTACGTTTTTCATTAGTTAGTAAGGATTTTTTTCATGTGAATAGTTCTCACCATAGTGGTAAAGTTAAAGATCTAAAACCAAAATCAGAAATAAAATTTTGGGTTAATTTGTTATGAATTTATAATAATTTATATAAAAATATAAACAATATTTTATAAATAATTTTTTTTAAATTGATAATTAATCTAATTTTTAAGAAATATTCCATTATATGTTGAATTTCTCTGAAGGATACATGGTTTATGTACAATTCCAATTTCAATTATATACATTTTTATTAACTAGTGCACACAGTTGGATCTATTAATCTATAATGTTCCATGGTTGGTAAGCTAGAAAAAACATTAAATATTGATCACATAAGTGTCTATATTTGGTATTTAACACTTTGTGACAATCCGTAGGGATTTTTTCCCACATATAACTGTACATAGTGTGCCTTTTTTTTTAAATTCATGATATATATTCCTATAATTTGCGTCCTTTATTCCATGAAATATAATAGTTTCTATATAACAGATAATTATGCCATTATTTCTTCTATAATGTTATGATTATCAATATGTTTCTTATATAATTATGGAATGACTTATATAAATTTTAATGTGCATAAAATTATGTAAATTTTATATGTGTATTATTATATTAGATATACGTATGTACCGCTTGAATTGAGTGTATTCTAAGGATTGTATCTCAGTAAACTAACTATGTAAACCCATCACCGTATTCCATGGAATGGGATGAGGGTCAAAAAATGTAAAACCCTTCTACAATCCCACTGATAGTTATTTAACAAATAGCTAAGTATATTTGGATATTCATACTACCTAACTCAAAGGATGGTGTTAAGTAATCATCTCAAAATTGAGTTGTTGACCTAAAGTAGGTAGAATAATATATTTTAATCTATTATTACTCAATTATAGTAATAGTATCACTAAACCCAAACACCCAAATAATAGGATAAAGTCATATTATTTACATAGTGTATTTGATATCAATTGATGAATTTTTTAGTTATAAATATTTATAATATCAATAACCAATATTGAGATTTTTATAAATGCATGAGATTTTATGTTTAATGTTTTAGAGAATTGGAAAAAACATTTAATTGGAAAAAGAATATTTTTCTTATCAAATGGATATTAATCACAATATAACAATAATTTCATATTCCATATTATGAATTTCGAATCTCCCATAATATTCTCCTCACATGGTAAATGATTAGACATATCATATGTAATACTATTCTACATAACCTAGGTGAATGGAAACATAATAAGGGTGAGATAAAATGTTCATAAAGGGGTAGAGTACATCAAAAGGTATCACATAATAAATAGGATATGGATGATATAAAAATAAGAAATGGTTTTCATATAATTCCACAACATAATTATATAAGCTTGAAATAGATCCTTGGATATTAATATAAATAATAAAATGGCCATCAGTGACTGATTTTATGGTGAAAGAATGCATAATGTTTGACATCATTATTTTTCTATCAAGGTCGTATCAAAGACATCCAACATACCATTAAGGACCCAACCAATAAATCATAAATAACTGGGTAGGAATACATGGGATAAGTTTTCTTATGAGACATATTGATGCATCAAGGGGTTTAAAATTTCAGAACCCTCATGTCACTTCATAAGTTCAATGCACTAGTCATATGAAAGGAATATATTATGTACATATCATAGTAATTAATAATCATTCAAATTATATTGAAAAATATATGAAATACAAGTATTTACCTTGTAAATAAACTGAATATATTTATTAGTAATAATCTTTCTAGAAAAAACAACCTATAGAGTAATGGGTATACTGTTAATTCAATACATGAAATTAAAATATGAAAATAGTGGATGTGATAATATATATATATGAAATAAAATAATATATGACTAAAGAAGAAAAATAATTTCATGAGAGAGTTAAAGACAGATATAGATCAAAAAAATAATAAAAATTCATAAATTCATAATATAATCTAGTGGGTAATATATGAAATATAATTCCTAAAGAGTTAGATCCTTTAGAGATTAATAGGATAATAGATGTGAATGGATTTGTATATAGAATTTCTAACATAGTTATAATAATATCTTATATTTTAGTTGAAAATTCAATTATAATTGAAATAAATGAGTATATTGAAAAAAATAATTTTAAATGAATTAAAAATATTTAAAGCATAATGATAAATGATGTTTGAGATAATAATTTTAGAGTGGAATGTAAAATATTCCTAACTCAAATAAAATCAAAATGTTTGTTCTTATAAAATAGTTTCCTTTATTTTTAAATATAAATATTCATTGAATACTAAGAATTTTATTTTCAAGGAATAGATATGGAAACATGGAAATTAATCATAAGAAATAATAATGGAAATGACCACATAAAAATTGATGAAGTTGATTTTTTTAAAAACAATTTTTATACACCTGTATAAAAAATGAATAAAACAAACCTTATGAAAATTAAAAAATAATATTTTTAAATCTTCGTAAAAATTCATAGACAGTTTAAAATGAATTTAATAAAAAAATTGAGGTTTAGAGTATAAAATTCAATAATTACTATAAAAAATATATATTGATGAAAAGAGGTAGGTGAAATATTTCAAAACTTGTAAAACATCATTTTTAAAAAACAATTAAATACTATTTAAAATAGATATACCTTGAATGAAATAACGTGTAAATAATCATTAACTTAAATATATAAAAATTAAATGTAATCTATTATTTAAATGGTAAATTATATATAATATAACACTACATTTTTTATTATTTTCATTTCAAAGGAATTTGATTTCATTAATTGCATGTTTTAAATAAAACATTGAGTTTTAATGAACCACAATATACTATTAATATTATTATTTAAATATTAACATTATAACGAAGTTGTTAAAATTAATTGCATTAATAGGAATTTTTTTAAATTAATCAAAAAAATTATTATAAAGTAAATATATTTATAAAAAAGAACATATTTTTAGTAATGTCTTTATATAATTCAAAAATATCATTTTCCAATAAAAAGATTTTTATTAATCCTTCTGAAAAAATATAAATTTTATTTTAATTTCAGAAAAAATATTTGAAAAAATAATCTTAGTTTTTCAAATTTTCATTTCAAAATTATTTAAGGGATTTTTTTAAATTTATCTAAAAAGGGGATCCAATGGATAACCATTAGTAACTAAAAAACAAGTAATCTTATTGATATAGGAATGAATGAAAAAAAATTAATCTCCATCTAGGAAAGACCTCATGGTCTATACCATCTCCATGCAATAACTAAATAAGTCCAGCACCTAAAGATGACCTTTTTCCAGCAAGTAAATCCATAAAGTCTACACACGTCCTAAAGGGCCCGTGCAGGGTGTGAGACGAATGTCAGTAGGATGCCAACCAATGGTTTGTACCTAATATAAGTGTTCAAAAATACATGTAGTTATAATGAAACTATTAAATAGAATTATTCACAAATAAACAGAAATTCCACTGGTGCTCAACAGCCACCATGGAGTGTCACCTACTTCGGCTGACGCCAGAATCTCTATCATGTATCCCGACACCATGTTCCCCCTAACACTGTGTGTATCAAGTACAAACGTTCCAAAGGCATGCCTATGAAATAGTAACTCTCAGGCACATTGATACATGTCCTCAAATAAATAATGAGAGGGACAGAGATATCTGCCCTCAAATAATTTAACCGGAGGGAAAACGATGTCTGCCCTCAAATAACATCGAGCCTCTTCCCCCAACTGGATAACCTCATCTTTATTCCCTGAAGGCTCCTCACCTCATAGGTCGATTTCTATAACATGCACTCCCAAACCAATAGTACCTAAATCACAACTAATGGGGCCCTCTCCCCATAAGAATGGTCAAAACAACCTCATCACATATCCTCTCTGTGTTCACACTACTGATGTTTCGGGTGAGTGGAAATCACCAAAATAGTACCCAAGACAAAACATATCTAACACCCTGTTTCCCTGCACCCATGTTGCTCAAGTCCAAAGGCCTTACCATCCAAGTAACCTGGGCCATACCCAACCTAACCGTCACACTACCTCAAGTCGACGTTCATGATGCCCAATATCGTGGTCAGAACCACCCAATGTAACTCGGGCCAAGCCCAACCTGTGATCAACATAACTGAAGAATATCCATCCAGGCCCAACATAACCCCAAGGGTTCCAGCATATGCAATGAAACATATCAAATATATAATCACAAATGAAATACTTTAAACATGCAGGACACATTAAACAGTTGAATTGCACTAGCCAGGTGTTGTCCCATATGAGCACTAAGATATTGAAAGCCTTTAACAAGCCATATCATGGATTAATAAACTAAACTCAACAGCTTAAAACCATAAAATTAAATTATAACCATTTTGGCATTCCCCGTCCAAAATTCCCCGATGAGCAATGACCTTTTTCCCAGCCTCACTCAAGAAAATGGAAAAAAGGGCATACCCAAAGGGATCCCACTGGTCTTATAATCATTTTGATGTGAAAATGCAGATAAAACAGGGTCTCACTCAAAATACCCAAAAACGCATCAAAGGTCATGCCACCCAAATGTCTGTGAAAACATGAATAAAGCTATGCAACACCTAATTTAGACTCGTAGACATAGTCAAGTCCAATATCGATGTCCAATTCAAAGACGATCTTCGTAGATCATGGATTCTATCAAACCTCAGCAATTCCACTCGGATAGAAACTATGACATGTGAGGTCAAGGATCAAGAATGGAAAAGGGTACATGGGTTTACCCTTGCTATTGTGATCCCATAGCCCCTGACAGATAGAAGAACAGAATCCAATTGAATATTCTATGACAAGGGATGTTCTTCGGGTTTTAAGAGCGAATCTATTCCAAAGTTGGGGAAAAAGAAGAGGTTTTCTAGAATAAGTTGTGACTCTATTTCATTTAAAAGGTTAAAAATAAAAATGCATGGCATCTATAAAGGACTACATGCCATGTAGTTTTCTTGTCCATACTCAGACTTAATAGGTGGTAGCCACATAACTTGGATGCATCACACAGGTCGACACACTGCTTGAACTCAGCCAGTACGCAGAAATACAGATACATGGCATGTCAAGAAACACTACATGCAATGTTGTAGGAAATTATTACACTATTATCACATGACATATACATGGTGAGCACATGGACAATAATCCCCTAACCCATACACAGCATGTACTTTAGAGTACACGGTGTGTAGTCTAGAAATATCTAGAACATCCCATATTTTACCAGTTTTTTCAAAACAAGTCAAAATTTCAAACAAGATCGGGATTTTGACTCATTACAAAAACCTGGGTTCTTACAATCTCCCCACCTTAACATAGCTCATCCCTAATCTATTAGAAGAATATCTAATATGGCACCAAATACACCACCCCGATCAAGTAACTCGAACTCCCCTAGTCTCAACGGTTCTTGCTAAATTCCTCATGGGGATCCCCACCTTAAGAATTGCCATTCTCATTATCAGCTCCACAAAACTAAGAAAACCAAGTGTTCACTAACCTGTTTCTAGAATCATGGTCTTCTCATGACGGATCGTCACACCTACGCCTCCTTAGTGCTCCCACATTGTTTCTGACACCCAAATGTATCCTGAACCACATCAGTGTCCTCCTTGAAGAGGTCTGGTATCCCATGTAATCTCAAAATAAAATGTGATGTCATGCACCTCAAGTAACCCGCATCCTCGATGCCTTAATTCCCACTAAACCTCATGTAACACACATCTTAGACGCCTCAATTCCCAAGGCACCTCATACATACAGACACACACACACACACTCACTCACTCACTCACACACACACACACACACATATATATATATATATCACACACATGATATGGCGCCAATCCCACTAACCAACATCTAGTCAGTCCACATATGTCAGGTGTACCTCGTGCAATCAAAAATGAAATTCCACAATAGGGAATGCCAAAAAGAAAACAATGAATTCACGACCACACTCGAGGTGTACCTCTAATTGTTGTTGGCTCACCAACAAGATTAGCCCCTAGCAGCTCCACGGTGTACAATTGGCCTGATGTATGGCTTCCTGATGCCTGGCCTCCCTGCAGTTCTGCCCTATTCGTCAGCCACTGACCCCTTGACTGGGTCCCACTATCTCTACCGTGTCCTCCATGTGTAGATGAACCTCAGCTACCCTCTCATGGTTCTAAAACTGAACCAACCATAGATGCCAACATCTATCCTAGTCCCTACCTGCTAGTTTTCTGAGAAGGTTGGATGCAGAACCTCTCATGTTTCCCAACATGTAAACATGCACGACACTCCTTTGGAGGCCTATCGTACTGATTACGAACATGTCATGGCTATCCACACTGAAATAAAACAACTGAAGAACCTATATGAGGTGTTCTAGCTGTGTCCATGGCCTGACATCCCTATTGGAACTCATCCCATCATTGCTTCCTGCTGTCTGAACCATAACCTAAAGATACCACCAAGACAACAGAGGGCATATTCCTCTGGTTTCCCTCTACTATGAGCGCATGATTTTCTTCCTCTAAGAAACAACCTAGCCTGAAGATATTTACCTGGATCTGAATGGCCTGTCACAATCCATCCTTGAAGTGCATCACCCTTTCCAAGTCAACGATTACCATGCCAGGTGCATAGCGTAATAGTTCAGTGAAAGTAGCAGAATAGTCCATGACAGACATCTATCCTTTTTGAATAATCATGAACACTTGATCCCTCTCTACCCTCAATGTCTCTAGGTAAAAGGGCTCAAAGAAACTTTCCTCAAAGTCCTTCCACGCTAGCCCTTCGTGCCTGTGAGCATGAACCTCCCAATACCACCAACGCTTTGTAGGTCCTCGAAACATGTACGTCTCCATCCTGACCTTCTTCCCTAGAGGCATCTTGGGCTGCTCAAAGATCATCTGCATGCTCTCTATCCAGTTCTTAGCTGCTTGTGGACCACCCTCACCCTGAAAAAGTGACGGGTGTTGCAACTTGAACTCTAACATCAGATATTCCATAGATGGCTCTGTACCATATGCACCTCTATAGATCCCCTACAAGACATGTACCAGGATAGTTCAGAGTTGATCATTGAGCCATGGCAAGAAGGATGTCAAATTCAGCTGCTACCCTATCAGCACTGGATCCTGAAACTAATGAAATACCTGAGCCTATACCTATGGCTCATGCTATGCTTGCACAAAATCCAGAACCTGTTCATGCACCTGTGACACTGTATCACCACCCACCTGACGCTCCATCAAGACATATAAGAGGAACCTGCTGAATACCATAAATGGTCAGAACCCCCCCCCCCCCCCACATATATATATATAACAATATATTCACACAGATTAGAAAATAAGTAAAAGGAAGCGCATATCTACTACCCTTACTCTCCCCCACTGTAACCCATTCCTATAGCACCCTGGACTCAGGACCTCCTTACTCGCCCCTCAATAGAGCCATGTATCAAATGTACCTTGGGCCATTCCCGTCCTGACAACCAATGTTGCCTAAAACCGATGACTGAGTCGCCCATTCCAGATGATCAATATCACCTCAAACATAGTACCTTCCTGCTCGTACAAGATCCATAACCAAATATACTACCACATGAAATTCTAAAAATATATAAAGTATTGAATAACACATTGCAATAAACAAGAAATTTTATCAGGTATTTCAACTATTCACATTTTGCAAGAATATAAGTCATGGAAATTGATATTCTTCACATGGAATTATCACTTCACAAAGAATATGTGCAGTTTTGAAATTAAAATACCCTAAAATGTTTCTATCAAAATCCATAAAAACAGACTTTTCATACCTGGACAAGGTCTAATTCTCCATTACCACACCATGTTAAGGGTTAAATATCACAGTCAATAAAATCACACACCAAGTGAGCCACTGAGGTGGAAATCATATAAACTATAATCTGAGGAAAAGAAAAACATCAATAACCACCCAAGAAAAATTGGTCCATCACTCATACCTCGGGCTGTAGGAACCCAAGCACAAGCTAGAAACCCAGTTCCAGTAACAAATTTTCATTAGTCCACCGTATCCGAAATAGTAAAACCAACAGAAATAAAAAAGAGAAGTCATAATCTTATAAGTAGATATCAAGACACTACTAGTAAATCCCTATTGAGAAACTCCACTGATACCACTTTTGTAACGACCTAGACCTGAACAGCCACTCGAACAGTGCTAAATGGGTTTGGGGTTACTACCTTAGGTGCACTTCCCCAAATGCCAAAGGGTGCCTTCTTGCATTTTTGTTAAACTCTAATTACTTAGTTTTTTCAATTTCCGTTTTTATTTTTGTCTTATGAACTACCAATATTTATTCAATGACTCAATGTTATGATCTTTGGGATATAGGTCATGTATCCCAAATTTTATAGTCATGTTCTCATACCCTTATACTTATAATATATTTATATCTCCCTTATTTACCCTTACTTGGAATCTAGTATCTCCATTTAATAAGTTTCCTTTCCCCAATTTATAAATAGTGGTTTAATGTAGGATATGTCTAAGAAGAGTACAATGTGAGAAGATTTTTGTGGTAGATCATGAATATTTTTCCTGAATTATGTAGATTGATTGTCTAGTCACCACAAGCAAGTAAAGCTTTATGATCCTTATGTGGTTTTTAGTAAAATTTCATGTATGTGATCATATTAATATGTCATTATTTTTTTTGAAAATATAGGTTTTTTATATATTTTATAAAAATAAATATAGTTTCATAATAAAAATCATGACTCAGATAAGGAAAATTGAGTTGAAAACTTTTACGGATTTGGTAGCATTTGAATCAAAATCCCTTGAAGGATAGAACATGAAATAAAACATTAAATACCCTGAATAATGAGATATTAATTATATATAATGTCAAGGTGGAATTATTTACACCAAATAGAAGAAATATTCTATATATTTTTTATCATGTCTCAAATAATTAAATTTACGAAGAGAAACCCATAAATATTTTATAACACTTGAATTGGAATTCATTAAAAGAAAGAATATAATTTGTATATTTAAACTTTATGAAATAAATTAATAAAATATTATAATAAATTCAGTGGGAATTAAATCAAATTAAAAAAATATAAAAGGAAATATGGTGCACAATATGAGACATTCCTATAGGAACTCAAATTGAGACAAAACCCAATAAAAAATTGTAAAATGCAAATTAAGAATATATAAAGGTGGTGAATAAGTTAAATAAATTTAAATACCCATTATAAATGTGCAAATAAAAAATAAAATAATCATATGTCCCAATTCAAAAAATCATGGCCTATCATACTCAATAAAGAGAGTATATAACCCAATGAATGGAAATTGTGTTATGAATCCCTTTATCCTAGACATCCACTTTTTCATATGTGATATATCCTCTTATAGAATAAATTTATATTTATAATAAAAATATATTATAACCATATATATATACATATATTATTGGATATCATTCACATTTAATTTCTTATTTACTATTTAGTAATAATTGTTTGTTAAACATAATATTTTTGTTTGAAATATTAAGTTTTCCACACATGATTTGACTTAATGATTTCAGTTCATAGACCACGATCATGGTCATATTATATTAATAATTTTAATTAATGTGTATATTATATTTTTTTATATTTATATATTTCAATGTTTATTTCAACAAACTCACAGTGATAAATTTTTATAGAAATCCTAAAAACCACTCTTTTTAAATTGAAATCATATATGATGAATTTGTTTTATTAAGGAATAAAAAATATAAATGGCCCTTAAATTCATTAAATAACTTTAAACTCATTAATTATATATAATATAACCTGTATAATTTTTTTTAATCATTCATGATATAAATATTATATTATCATTCATATAAATGGTAAAACCGACCCAAAATAAAATGTGTTTTAACTATTGAATGAGTATGAACATGTTATTTTATTAATATAAATAAACTTTTATATATTATTATTCTTTATAATCTTTTAAATCTTTAAATAACATTTGATGTGATTTATATGAAAAATATAAACAAGTAGAGGGATAAAAACCATTACTTGCAGTGTAGAAACCATATCTCTTCTTGGATTGCTTATTGGTTTTCAAAGGTGTAATGAAATATATTGGAAACATTGGATAATCATTCCAGGTGAGGATTTTACTCCATTAAATATGGTATGTTAAAGGTATATTTTTAATTTATGTTGTATCTTTGACGTGTTTTTTGGATGGATCCTTATATAAGTGATAAGAGTGACACATTTGTAATATTAATTTAGCAATATTAAAAGGAAACTAATTATCAAGGAAAATAATTCAATATTTGAAAAAAAAATTAATAAAGGATTGGGAGATAATGAACTAATGTTAAAATTTTAAGATAGGTTTTTTTCATTTTTAAATAAATTACTAAAATATTGTTGAATATTAAATACTTTTTAATGTTATTTTTTTCTGCTCACATAATTTGACATTAAAATTATATATAAAAACATGGAATTATCATATAAAAACTTAAATTTATTTTTAAATTACATATTTATTATTAAGTGTTATTAATTTATCTATTTCATCCAAATATTATGACTCTAATTTTTTTAAAACCCATTTAATTTTAGTTCTCTACTTCTTTCATAAACGTTGAGTCAACAGTGATGAAGAATTTTAGATAATTATATTATTATTAAAACTTTAAAATAATGTATTAACATAAAAATAATTTATTAATAATGAATATTATCATTTATATGTTTAATAATTTATTTTTGTCTATATATTTCCCTAACAACATTTTTATGATAATAATTGTGATATTTCTGAAAATATTATTTTCTAATAAAATAAATTTATTATACAAGGAAGGTGGATCAAAAATTTATATAATTTTATAAGGGATAAGGGTTATGTAAATTAATATTTTATCCAACCATTTAAGTTTATATTTTTTGTATATTTTAAGGATTTAACCCCTGATTTTACATATTACCATATTTAACCATTACTAAGGTTACTAACTACAACTATAGTAACTTTTTAGGAATACAAATGGTCTGAAGCTTATTAACTAATTTTATTGTTATAAATATATATATAATAACAAATTTACATGATAAAATTTTAGTTCTAGTAAATAGTAATTTAAATAAAAGTACGCTTTATGTAATAAAAATTGTTTTTATGGCTTTTTAAATATGGAAATGAATTAGCCAGAAAATATAGTATAATATTGGTAAATGATATTTTTTGGTATATCATTAAACAATGAAATTTTTCATGAATTTAAAATTACTCCATAATGAAATGGATCATTAGAATACTTAATTGAAGGTATAGGACAAAAAAATTTCTAAAAAAGAATATATGTTTGAGAAATTCATACAATGGTTCCGAAAAATGATATTGTTAAATAAATTATTTTATTTCAAAAATAAATTTTTGGTCTAAAAATGGTTTAATAAAGTTTTTAAATAATTCTTATATCATGAAGGTCCCATAAAATTTATGGTATTTGAAAAAATTTTATTTTTCACTATTCCAATAAAAAATGAAAATATAAAAAATTCTCCATAAGATAGTTTTGAAACAATGATTTAAAAATGATATTAATTTTATGAAATTATAATTCAAAAATTAAAAAGAGAATTCATTTAAATTAAACCATATAATATAGTGAAAACAATTTATATAGAATAAAAACTATTACCATTCAAAATGAAAAACAAATATTATTATTTCATAACATGAAAAACAATATTTATAACAAGTATCAATATTTTTCTGAAAAAATATAAATAATAATATTTTTGAATAATTATTTGGATTGATAAAAATAAAAAAACCTATTAAGGGAATATATTTTCCCTTTAAATAAATCATACATTATATCATTGTTATTATAAATTTATAATGGATATCTATAATAAATCATGAAACATATTAGTATTTTATAAGTAAATATAGATTTATAAAATAAATATATTAATAAAAAATAATTGGTTTTTAACATTCTCACAAAAGAGATATTGCATCCTCTCATTTTTATGTTTTTCTCTAAATAATTAGTATACCATAACTGTGATTAATAATATAAATATGTTTTATTAATTTCTTGGTTTAGATAACGAAATATTCTATTTAAAAAATAAATAATTCATTAAGAGCATATATAATTCCATAAGATGCATAATTGTAAATGAGTTCTCCATGGCATAGAAATAGAACTCGATATATTAATATTAATTTCTCTTTCTTTTTAGGAATTATATTCATAGAGAGTATATAGGGAAATAAAATTACCTGATTTCTTCTCATTAAAATAAGAACAATATAACACTTAAGTTATTTGTTTTGATCTGTTTATACAAGTATTTTAATATACATTATAAATTCATAATATCCAATATGAATTTTTCATTCAAAAATCATGAAATATAACAAAACATAGATCATGAGATCCACTGATTTATAATGTTCCTAATTGGATAAAAGTTTTTATAATAATTTATTCCACACAATTCTAAAAAATTAAAAAAAATAATATGTAACTTACCAAATCCTCAACATAAAAAATAACACTCAATGTTCGACTTAAATCATTCCAGAATTAGCTAAGAAATAAAACTCTTCATGATATGACTGTCTCATATAAAACTCCAAAATCAAAAAAAAATATCACATGTTCTCCCAAAATCCACTAAAACCATTAAAGAAAATATTAATCACTTAAAAAATTCATATTCCAAATATATATACATATCATCATAAAATATTCATTAAAAATTTAGAATTATTTTCCAAAAACAAACTAAATAATAATGACATAAAAAAATAAATTACAAATGCCTCTAAAATTAACAAAATAATTATACTTCAAATAATGTCCACCAATTATATATAAAAACACTATAAAGAAATTAATTTCAAATATTTACCCCAATCATATAATTGTCCCAAAATTATATAAATAATCTTTAAAAATAACATTTATACCTAATCACTAAATTCAATTTTTAATCCCCTTGGGAGTCGTTTCTTTTCAACATATATTTCCAATTATGTGATAATATTATTCCAAAATAAAATAAACATTGGATCATATAATAAACATAATTTTTATATATTTCTTAATCATTTATTCCCATAATGTCTCTAAAAATTTCAATAATCTTTATGAAATTTACTCACATGAGACCTTATAAGGGAAAATATGACTTTGAACATATGATAAACCTTAAAAATATGAACCCATTATTGTATCCAAAACTCGTAAATATTCTTTATTGATAACCTAGAAACCTATAATGATATCTAACCTTTGATTTGATACAAACATTATTACCCCAATACATATACACCATGATTCGACAGTAAAAACATATTCTTTATATATAGGATTTGATACCACTAATGTGAAAAAAAATTAAAAATTTATAATTACTATTGCAATAAATAATATTGATCCACCAAAATAACCATGAATGGTTTGGTTTAGATTTTCTAATAACTATAAAAAAATACATTAAATAAACAAACTTTCAATATTCACATCAAATATATACTTTTCATTTTATACGAAGAATTTCTTATTCTGCAATATGCCTTCAATAACCCAAACCAAACTCCACACAAAATATACCCTTTGAGACATATCATATATAATACTCTTCATAATAAAAAGGCTTAATTACATCATATTTAGGGTGACATCAAACACTGATTATGGTTTAGTATGTGCCAAATGATTTCATAGAATAAATAAGGAATGAATAATATTGAATAAATAATATTGAATGAATAAATGAAAATCAAATAATTTAATATAACTAACCACATAATCAAGAAATATTTCAATGTATACAAATATAAACAATCAGATGGAAATAAATTAAAAAATATCATGGTCATGGAATTTATAATGGTGGACATAATAATATTACCATTAAGGCCTCGATCAAGACATCATAATTACCATCAAGGCTACATCTGAGATATAATAAATAGTTGGGAATGATTAAACTGAATACATATTAATGTTTTTCTCATGTGACCAACTAAAACATTGGGGGGATATATAAATTTTTGAACCAACCATTACCAAATAATTTTAATGAATTAATATTTTTAAAGGAGAACCTAATCAACATTCCTTAGTAATATATAAGAATTTTTATGGAATAACAAGATATTAAATATTTAAATATTTACCTAATAAAAAAATATAATATATAACTTAATAAGAATCCTTAAAAATGACATATAGTGTAATGGGTATATAGTTAAGTGAGTAGTTTAAATAATAGATTTTAAATAGTGGTAGTTGTACATAATATATCCATGAAATTAATGAATAAGGACATGAATACAAAAAACTACATTCATGAGAGAAATGAATATTGATAGAGAACATAATATTCAAGAAAATACCTATAAATTTAAAAAATAAATTATAGGGTAATTAATGAAAGAAAACTAAAAAAATTATAACTTTATGATTTTGATAATAAAATTAAACTGACTGAATTTTTATAAATCTTCTATAACGGCGGTAAAAATAATTTTATAATTATTTTCAAAAATTATTTTCCATGGGAAGGAAATAGATTAATGAAAACAATAATTTTTATAGAATTATAAATATTTAAACCTTAAAAATAAATAAATAATAAGATAACAAATTTAAATTTTAAAATAATATAAATATATGTATATATAAGTGGAACAAGATTTAATTATTTATTTTTCTAAATTTTTACTCCTTATTGGGAAAATAAAAAAATAAAAAATATTTTTAAATAAGATTTTCATTGAATGAACACATAAACTTGGAATATAAAAATATTTATAACGAAATCATATGAAATTATTAAAATGATATCAAGTCATAATCATCAATGAAAGTATTTATTTACACACCTTTATAAAGAAAGTAAAAAATAAACCATACAAAAAACATTAAAATTATTCATTTTTAAAACATTAAGAAAAAGAAAAGGATTAATGAAAAGGAGTTTAAGAAATTTTTTATGTATAGTGAAGAATATTTTTGATATAATATAAATAATATGTATATGGTTGAAAATAGTTAGTTAAAAACGTAAAACCCATTATATTAATAATTTTATATAAAACCCATTATTTATTTTTAAATTCAAAATTTCATTGAATAAAGAATATGAAAAAGAAAATTAGATATAATAAATAATATAGAAAGATGATATTATATGTAAATAATAATTTATACACACTATATAAAACAATATTTTAAAATAATGTTAGCACATGACAAGATCTTTTAGACCACTAATGGTGAATTAGTGGTCAGTTATTTTTATGTTCACTTATTTTAAAATAACATTTGACTCCAGTTAGAGAGAAATTAATTTTTTGAATCATAAAATACATTCTCACACATAGTCACAAAATATCTTTAATGGGACACTATATAAAAAGACTATCTATTTCTTTGGATGATCTAGGAACAATTTGAGATCACACAATCCACTAAAAAAATCCATGGGGTGACAATACACATCTTCTTCATCTTATTAGATTTCTATCATAGAAGAAAGAGAGAAAAACTTCAGACCTTACCTTTCTTATTTATTCTTCCTCATAAAAACAACTTTTTAAACCACGTCATCAATATATGTGACAACATAAAATATTTTATATCATATAACCATAGATATCAATTATCTTTATTCAAATTCTTAAGAATATTTGAAGATGGTATCAAATTAAAATCAGGATAATTATTTGATCTGGTCTATAGAAAAACATGCATTATAAACATATTCTAGAAATGATTTTATCATCTTTTAAATATTTATAAATATCATGAAATTTTCAAACGCCATTAAACCTATATTTTTTTTCAATATTAAAAAATTGTTTATGTGTCAATACAAGCATTGAATAATGATGTGACATTGATGAATTAAATTATAATGCCTGATAACAAAAGAATCCACTAATTACATGATTTATAATATGGATTTAACCATCATACATTTTGTAGATCTATTTATTTTATAGTTTTAACAAATTAATAAAACCACTCATATTTCAAACCCTTACAATACAAAGTGGACACTTCCACTGAATATCCCTTCTTTCATCACAAAAATAATTCCTATTTTAATAATCATGTTTTACTCAAAATATGATTTCTTATTTAATGTAAAATACCAATAGTGTATGTTTAGATTTTTATGTTGGTTGAAATCATCCTTATGGCCTATGAAACATCTTTAAACCATTTATGAGCTTAAAAAGGTCAAATGGATATGAAAATAAATAATCTCATTAGTCTATTTTGAAAATCTCAAAATCCCATACGCAAATTTTCCCACTTAACATAAATAACATTGATATCAGACATTCGTTTTCATACTCAGTTAATATGATTAATTGAAAATATATTTTCATAAAACATCCCATAATAAATATTAAATGAAAAATCATAAACATGTGTGTGTTTTTATAAAAAATAGGTACTCATAAAATCATTTTAATGAAAAAATAAGCTCCCTTACAATTGCCCTAAACATTAATTTATATATAAAATGAGTAAATTAATATTATAAAAATATATTTATCCATTTATAAAATTTCAAAAATATAAAAATAATGTATAAACCTCATAATATCATCTTCATATCACTCTTATAGAAAATCTTATAAATGTTATAGCTCACTATATTAATTTCAACATAATTCTCTAGAAAATATAATAGTTATATAATTAGATGGAGATCTATGTCAGGAACCCATAAAAATAAACAATGTAAATGGATAATTTTATACATAATTATAATAAATTATTTCATTTTTCTCCATGAATCCCATAAAATATTCTTTTAACACATATATAAGATAAAAGTTTTTCGTGATGAAAAAATATGGTTAAGAATCATTTTCTTTGTAAAATATTTATAAATTATTATTAAACAAAGGAAAATGGGATATTATACTAATAAAATGGAAAATGGTATATTACTATTTAAAATTAAAAATGGTCATGACTGTGGTAAATTTTACTCATTTTTTATTCATTAATGAAAGTTTCTTTTCACACATTTTTAAAAATGTCAAAAAAAATCAATTATTTTGAAAAACATTTAAAGTATTATTTTTAAACATTCCAAACTAAATTCGCCTGTGTGATGTCATCATTTTCTTACAGAAGTAAGGATAAGAGGGTAAGTTATATAATAAAATTATAGAATCATATTGTTTTTATTAATATAATATGACTTTATTAAATCTACAGAATAATTATTTAATTACTATAATATATATTCATTAAATATATATTAATATCTATTCCTATGAGTTGGTGAGTAAAAAATAAACACATCACTTCATAAAGGTGATACTCTACAATTATATGCAGGATATACTTTCAAATTTAATTGTATAAAAAAGAGATTAAAAAGGATTGAAACATAATATTATTATTATTTTAGTATATTTATGATACTAATGCTATAATTTTATCACTGTTAAAATATATATAAACGTGTTAGAATATGAAAAAACATGAAATTATTGATTAAGGACCTCTTATTTAGAAAACCTATTGTGGATTACACCTTAATCCCTCCTAGATTGAAATTTAATTTGAGATAAGGAATTTTATGATATGCATAGGTATGTTGGTAAGTTAATTGGGTAGGTATTTTATATGTTAAACGAATCAATGTATGTGAATACGAGTGTATGAGGGTTTATTTATATGTAAGGGATGTTGAACTCTTGAAATTTATCAATTTTTTTTATAATAATATAATGTGTTATTCAGGGTAAATTTTCTAGAAAAATAAACTATTTATAACATTATATGATATGTGTTGAAATTATCCCATGTTATAATAATTTAAATTATATTATATGATCCTATCACTTTGTTTTATCCTAAATTAAATTGTTTCACCCTGTATCGTGGTGATAATTTTTTACCATGATTACAGTTTATTATGACAAAAAATGAAGTTTAAATCATAAATAAAATTGATCCTAATAATTAAATATTTTAAATAATATTTTCTTGATTCACTTTTTATATGTTACATAGCATAATTATAATATAGTCCATAAATAATCATTGATAATAGTTTCTTCAAAAAATGTGTTTTAAATCCTCAATATGAAATAACCCTAAAATAAAAAAATGTGTATTGTTATGGATTTAATTTAATTATTTTTAATAAAATTGAAATAATTATGCTTTTAAACCCACCCAATATAGAATTATTCATTTTAAATACTCGAAAATAAATGACAACTTCTTTAAAAATTAGTATTTTTCAGTATTTAAAAAAAATCATTCTTGAAAAATAAAAAAAGGGTAATGATACAATATATATGATATCTTTATATAGAAAATTAATTCAATTTTATCAAATTCAATCAATAAAATTAATAAATGGAACTTTTAAATACAACCATATAATACATGGAAAATGTTTTAGTTTGAATAAAATTATTTGATTTTCAGTTTGAAAAATCGTATTAAATTATTGTAATGAAGTTGAATCAATAAAATACAATAATAAATATTATTAATACCTAGATTTTATTTATTACTAACATTTAATATGTATTGAAATTATTCCCTCCTTAAGGATATTTTGTCCCTGTAATTTTATTTATCAATTAATGAGTTTCAGGGAATTTCCCCCCATAGCCTTTTCAGATTCCCATGTTACTTCGTCAATCATATTATTCATCCAAAAAGATTTTACCAGGTGAGTTACCATATACCATAACATATGGTTACTGCGATCTATCATTTTCATTGTATTTTTTTATAAGAAATATTCTCATCCCACTTCGAAACCTCGTGGCTCAAAACACGAGTTCAATGAAGTAAATATTTATTTAATAGAAAAAAAAGAAACACAACAAATACCTGAAATAAGTATAGAGGAAAATATAGTGGGTAATAAACTGATCCCACATTTTCCATAATTTCATATGGACCATCACATTTTATTTTTACCAAATTTACAAACTCATTTACATCTGATTCATTGACTCATTTCTTTCTTTATTATAGAAAACAATCTACACATTATATGATAATAATCCGAAATGTGGTTTTTGTTTATGTTATTATGCTTATGAAAAATGAACATCATATAACTAAAACATGATATAAGTAAAATTATTTAATTAAAATCTAGTGATATGATATTTAATGCCATATTGCATCTATCGAATTGAGGAGAATTATAGAAGTTCCGATTAAACTAATTGATAAATGATGAAACATAATGATTTCATTAGTGTATGAAGAATTCATTACTATTTTAGTTATAATTTTCTATAAATTATAAAAAATATGACCATTGGAGATTTTAAAAATTATGAATATAAATAACAATTCACCTCAAGAATTAGATGTACATAAATGCACATATGTATCAAGAATTCAAAAATAGTTTCATTGATTTAGTTATTTACAAACTATATTGCTGACATTTCTTCTGATAATTTTAATCCTTATCTTTTTGAATGTTTTAGTTAATATTGACTATTATAGGGTTTGTACTATAATGATCTACTAAATTTCTATTGTAATTATTTAGCTTTTAATCTTTCATGCAGGAGGGATTATGATGTTAGTAATATAAAGGAATTTATGATCATTTTATTGAGGGAATTCAAGGCATGAATGATAGGTCTTAAGTACATATGACTTGTATAGGTGAGATGTTATCGACATGTTTAGTCGAGAGATTTTGAGGATAGGAATATAGAAATGGCCCTTTAAATTCTAAAGTAGGCACCTTATATTTGATAGTATATATGACACATAACACCAAGGGTATAAGGAAATATAATATCTAGATACATTATAATATATTTATTATTTAAAAATCATTCTATATATTTGAATTCATGAAACACTAATTTAGTGTGCATTTTCATGCAAGATAGACCTTCCTTGATTGCTTGTGTTACACGAAAGACCTTATTTTTCGAAATAATTACATATTACTAAAAAAATATTATTTAATATATTAATATAAAAAAACCTATATGAATAGTAATAACTAAGATATAAAAATTATGGGTTATAAAAATATATAATGAAATAGCAAATTATAAATTAAAAAAACAAGAATTAATTGAATATAAAGATAATATTTTTATAGTAAACTATTTTTATGCGGAAAAATATGTTTTCTAAAAAAGATTAAATAAATTACAATTAGAGAGTGATGTAAATGTAATATATATATATATATATTATATTCAATAAAATATTTTTTATATTCTCTTTTATGTTTGATATATATAATATAAGAAATAACTCTATTTTACACAAGAAACCCTATATTTTTATAAAGTCAATTTTTTTACCCTATTTGGGAGAAGCCAGATTAAATCTGAATTTTGAAACATTAATTTATTTAATTTGTAAAAAATAATATATTAAATCTTAAAATAACAATTATGTTAGGGTGAATTTTATATATTCTTCTAAAACATTTTATTTTTTAAATAATGGTTAAAAATACTGAAGTTTTGTTCAAAACTTATTTTTCATCAAATTTATTTACAAGGTTAAATTTAATTTTTAATAGTTTTAAAATTTTAATTAGATAATAATTTTATTAATTAATACAATTTATTTCCTAAGAATCAATATTAATTTGAAATTTATTATAAAAATGTACCACACATTCACATGTTTTTACATTAAGAACCCACATTGTCGTCTCGTCAACGAGATGAATTTAAAATTAATTTATACCACTTCTATGAGTGTAGTTTTTTAAAAAGGATTAAATATTTGGAATCAAAATAATATATAACTTATAATAAGACAAAATTTTTTTTATGAAAAATATTAGTGAATGAAATTAAAATCAATTACAACTACTAAGGTAAACCCATTTTATTTAAATAATTCATCCATTCCCCTTAATTTCTTTAGTTTTTTTGGTTTTTGAATAATTATTGAGGTACAAACATGGGTACATTCGACTTCTTTTCCAAAAAACTAAGTGATTCATTTCCTCCATTAGAAAAGGCCACCACCTCTCCCCATTTCTCACACCGCTAAATCCACTTTGGTTAGACCTAGATCTTCCCATATATCTTCCTAAATTCAATCCCATTTATGTTGAATACTCTCTTTAGTCAAAAATCCTTCCAATGGAGACTTCTGGTTCAAACCAAAAGTAGATACCCAATTAAGAGATAACATATTCTCAAAAGATTTTGTGATTTATTACCTTTATCCAACCACTCATATGTTATTGTTGTAATCCTATATAACAAAACTATTATAATCAATATACTAGGATTTTATTATAAATTCTAAAATTACACTTACACACAGTTCTATCTAAAGTCTAATGAACACACTATATCTGTGTACGACGAACTACTACCTCGAGAAATGATGATTGTTCATTTTTTATTTACCACATCTCACAGTGGCCACTATAATAGACACAATTTTTATATATGATATATATGATATTTATTGTTTATTTATAAATATTTAGTACCTCTGTTTGACATACTACAAAAACATTCAATTTTATGTTAATATAACTTTATTTTTTGAGGAAGTATAGACTACTGCCACCCTCAAAGAAATATAATTTGTTCACATGATACATGGAATGTATAAATTATTATTATAATTAAACATATGAGAGATAAAAGATATAAATATGATATACATGAAATAATTAAAAATCAATATATTTATATATATATCATTTTCTTTTTATCCCTTTTATACACTTAAAACGTTATAACGTCGTTCAAGGTTGTGTGGATTACCACCTTTTCGCAATGATGTGATTCCATTTTACATCAGAATATTTATATATATAAGTATATATTACTAAATAATAGAGTATTTAGGATTTTATAGTCATTATTTAAAGATAATATGCTACTTACCATCTTCCACAAAAATCTTTTAAAAATGAGAACGTTAATCATGCGTACGTACAACAGGCTATCTCTAAGATTGTAACGTTGATTCATTTTTCATAACTTTATTTAATGATTGGTTCTAAAAGTATAATTTATATATAAATATGATAATTTTGTAATGAATATTATTAAATATTTTGTATATAATGACTCTATTGACCATTTTTGATCTACCAACTTTTTCTGACACATAACCTGAATTTCGTCGAAACACCCATTGCATTACATGCAATAACGACCATTATCAATGGCTTGAGCTACACATATGACTGTGTTTTACCGAACAAAAATATATTATTAAAATATTATTATTTAATATATTAAGACATAAACTAGCTATTATGAGTATTAATAACGGACTTATGAAAATTACATTTTATACAATTATAGAATTAATTAATTTATTGAAAAATAATTTGAAATTAATAGAAGATGTAATTCAAAATAAATTGACTAATTTGATTGAAAAATATTTTTTCCTAAAAAAATATGTTTTAAGTTTAAAGTATAAATTAATTACATTTAGTGAGTGATATTAAGGTTATATATATATATATATATATATTATATTCAATCAAATATTTTGATATTTTTCCTTTAGGTTTGATAGAGATAATATAATAAAAACTCTATTATACACATAAAAAACTTATATTTTATAAAGGAATATTTACAACCTTTTAATGGAGAATGCATTTCAAATATAAATTTTTACACATTAATTGATTTTTTATGTCAAAATAAACATTATATTTGATAGAAAAACATAATAATTATTTGAGGGTATTTTTTTATTTACTCTGAATCATTTCATTTTTGATTGACTGGTTAAAAATATTGAATTTTCGTCTAAAACAACTTTTTCTTAAAATTTATTTATATGATTAAATTATATATTTTATTTTATTTAAAGTGTAATTTGTTAATATTTTTTAAAATAAATACAATTTATGTAATTTTAAATAATATAACATTTAAATTGGTAATAAAAACACAGAAAACATTCGGACGTTTGTCAACCCACATGTGGGATGCATTTTAAATAAATTTATGCCACTTGTATGATTGTAATTTTGGAAAATGGATTAATTTTTTTGAATCAACATAATTTATAATATCTAACAAGAACAACTTCATTTTTGACCAAAAATATTATTTAATGTAATTACGATTAACTACAATTATTAATGTAAAATTAAGCTTAATGATGGACTAAACCTTCAACTAAAGGGTCCAAATGACCTACCCACGTGTCAAAAACCCTTTTATTGACCTAAATAGGTTATTAATCTTCTAGTATGGATTTGTTTTGGTTTTGAATACTTTTTTATGTAAAAACGTGGGTACACCTAATTTTATTTCAAGAATACCAAGTGAGTCCTTTTCATACCATATAGAAGGACACCACCTGTAAAGACCCGAAAATTTCAATGAAATTTTTTTCTTAATTTCATTGGGATTTCACAAGAATGCAGTTTCTGACGGCACCTGATTCTGAGGCCCGATGTGCCCAGAATCAATTTCCGAAGTTTAGCTTGAGTACATTCAGTGAACGAACGAGTGGGTTTTTCTAACTTTTGAACCGTTGCTCGGAATCGAAATCCGAGTGCACCGATGAAACCGCAGCACTAGTAATTGATTAGGAGCACCTTTTCTGAAGGTGCGTTTGTTCGGGTGTTGATGTAAAAAAAGGTGGGGAATAAAAATATAATTGTTTTATATTTATTTCTTCACTAAGCGGTTTAAGTGAAATAAAGTTGTGTCTCAAGTTAATTTCTCTTTTCTAAGTGTTGGATCCTAGGTGTGGGAGTTGGAGTGGGACCCACCGGTTTTTAACTTCCCATGAGAGGATTAAGGGTGAGGTGGGGCCGACACGAGCCCCCACCTTTTCACATTCCTCATAACCCCTTGAAAATACCCTTTAATGTGAGACCACTCACCTCCCCCCCTCTCCTCTTTAATCATGCCAACTCACTTTATTAATTTAAGTGTTTTGAGTATTGAATTTTTGAGTCTTTTTTGTGTGAATAAAAATAATAGCATGAGCTATTATTTTATTTTGGGAGCTTTTGGTGTGTTGGGAAAAACTTTAGGGGAGAGATCTGGATTTTTTGAAGAACATCGACTCTCCGACGAAGAACGGCCATCCGACTCGGCGAAAAACGCTCCACACATCACCAATCCTTATCTTTCTCCATATCAAGGGACAAGACTCAACCACGGGAAACTCACAAACAATGACGGTTCTTTTCCAGTGTTGATGGAGCGATATCACTTCCTGCGTCTTCGACGAACGAACCATTTCCAAGGTAGGGAACTAATTTGTGAATGTTAATGAACCCATGTTTAATTCCTTTTAAAACAAAGAAAGCGGATCAACTAAATATTAAGGGGATCTGTGGAGAGTATGTTTTCGGGTTGGGAATTCTTGATTGCGGGGAAAACCATAAGGGTTGATTACTTTCTGTTCGTGAAATATCCTTTTTCGTTCTTCGTCTTTATTTTTGGGCCAGTTGTTATCGTTGTAACGGGAGGAGGTCGGACCACCCGAACACGGCTGACCCTCCTCCCCCTTGTTGTTGATTATATTGCGGCTCGAACGAAGGTGGTGCGGTGCAATGACACTGCGTAGAAACATGGAGAAATAGGGCAAGGATGTGTGGTGCCGTCGCACTGTGCCGTTGAAGCCGAATGAACCTGCGGCCGGAGTCGGGGCCGCAGAGGCAATTCTAAGACTCCTCTGGTTGATCGTTGAGCGCGGATTGACGGGAGATGACAAACGGGGCCGCAATGTCATTTTGAAGCCTTCGTAGTGAAGGTCGGGTCCCGAGAGGACCATTGGAGAAGGCGGTGAGCAAAACGGACCACCGGAGCACGTCTAGTGGTCCGTGGAAGGCGGCGGTGGCACGTCACCGGAACGGAACCGCCGCGGCTGAGCCGCAGCGGTAGGCCAAACCGGAACGGCTAAGCAGTGTGGCTTAAAGCCGCGCCGGTTTCGTCGACCACGGGCGGTTGTAACCCCCCCCCCCCCCCACACACACACCCACTGGCCACTCGGGCGCCGCGCCAGGCCGGGCCGCCGAGGCTGGGTCGGGCCGCACCCTAATGGTCCAAACCCGGACCCGGGGCGGGCCGACCTAGGGGGGGGGGGGGTATCAGGCCGGGTCGGACCTGGCCCGAACCCCCTATTTTCGACAGGTTTTGTTCAAACTCCCATAACATGGGATATAAACCTTTGATCGACACACCGTCAGTTGCGATGCGATCCTTGGATTGAGACTGTCGTTTTAGTATATTTCACTCAAGGTTTCAGAGAACTTTGTGTACAGTCGAGTTGGTTCGAACACGATACCAACCGGGCCCTTGGAGCGGAAACACTTATAACATGAGCTCCAGACGTTCGATAGACGTTTCATCGACTTTTTTGGATTCCTCTTGATGAGATAGAACTTTCGGCATACTTTTCCTGAGTTTTGGACGTAGTTGGATAGTGGCCGGGATGGATTGAACCCGAAATCCAACCGGGCCCCTGGAACAGAAAAGTTGATAACTTTTAGACCAGATGTCCGTTTGACGAATCGTTAGCGGCATTGGTGATCACATTGAGAAACGGTCCTTATGAGTATACCCTATGAGAGTTTGGGGTGCAGTTGAGATACAGTCGAGTTGGTTCGCACACAAAACCAACCGGGCCCCTGGGACGAAAAGGCTAATAACTCACAGACCGGGCGTCTGATTGACAAGTTGTCTGTTGCGTTGAGACCTCTGTGACGAGGCGGTCATTTGACATACTTCTTCGTGGGACTCTGTGATACTTGGAGTAACGACTAGTAGCTGATGAAGCGGACCCTCCCAGAGATGAGCGTACGGAGTACGGAGACCCTGTAGCCGGCTGAGACCAGATGACTACTTGACTGACTCGACTTGAAGTGAGTCGACTAGCCCAGTGGATAAAGCACTACTTTGTTTGGGTGCAGACCCATAGCGGACGGAGCACTACTGAGTTTTGGTGCAGACCCGCGGTACACATCTGCAGAGTACCTCTGCATGCTATTAGGGGGGATGCACTACTATGTTTGGGTGGCAGACCCCGGCGGGAAGCACTACTGTGTTTGGGTGGCTGACCCGCGGTACTCGACAGGAGGAGTACCTCAGAAGTCTTAGGTTAGTGAGCAGTACCTTGAAGTCGTGACAGGATCACTGTACTCGACAGAGACGAGACTCTTCAGCAGTTACAGTTTCGATAATGAAAATCATGGTTTGTGCTGAGACTATGACCATTGTGTTTACATCATGATTGAGATGGGTCACTTGATAACTTAGGTATATGTATGGGCATATACCTAGGTAGTGGTTATCCGTTGATTTCATAATCATTGTGTTTCCTCATGGTTGAGATGGGTTACTTTATAACTTTGGAATATGTATGGGCATATACCTATGTAGAGGTTATCTGTGTAGATATTTCTTTGTGGTTATCCTTGTGAGATTTAGTGAGACCTTGAGGGTCTCGGGGTCCCTGCTGAGTATCGTTATACTCACCCCTGCACGGGCTATGCCCACACCTTGTTGTATTGGTTGCAGATGATGGGTAACGCTGACAGAGGTCGAGTGTTCGAGGACTGGATGGTACCCAGAGGTGGATCTCATGACGAGTCAGTATCCGGAGGTGGACATCATGACGTGATGATACTCAGAGGAGTTTGACGGGTGAGAGCATTTTGGAGGCTATCTGTACCTACCCTTCAGGTAGGATCCGTGGTGGACGATCTAGGAGCTGCGCTATCTGTACCAACCCTTCAGGTAGGATCCGTGGTGGACGATCCAGGAGCTGCGTTATCTGTACCTACCCTTCAGGTAGGATCCGTGGGGGACGATCCAGGATCTGCGCTATATATAACTACCCTTTAGGTAGGATCCATGGTAGACGACCTAGGAGATGCTTCTATTCTTCCAGCTACTTGTCTTTTCTATTGTACTATTGTTTAGTTGTAGCTCTACTTTCGATTGGGTTTGTATTCTGGCCCATTTACTTTTCAGCACTTCCTTTGTTTTTTATAGTGTATTACTTCCACTTGTACTCCGTGGTGTTTTGTTTACTTTTATAAAGGCAATGTCTTTCCAGTTATCGGAATTTAAACAATTGGTTCTAGTCGCTAGCCCCTGGCCTATGGAAGGCGGGCATGGGGTAGTCACGACACGGGCCCCGAGGACGGGTCGTGAAAAATTGTTATCAGAGGAGTCAGTTCTACCACAGAACTTATAACTCTAATATTCCTTTTCTGTGAAGAAATAGTGTTAAGGGTACCGAGTGTGGTCTTCAGTTTAGGGAGTCCAGTGTTGGTGTGGTGGCCGACGTATCTGTACACCAGGACCCTAACTACTGATTTCCGACTTTGTGCACAAAAATACTGATTGCGTGTGTGCTTCCAAGAGTTTTAAAGTTAGATCAAACCAGGTCATCTCACTAGGTATAAATCGTTGATTGTTTTGCATCTTTTCAGGATGTCTCCATGCAGACAGTTAGTTGGAGTTCCAAGAGAGTACTCGATGACGGCCCATCGAGTGACAAGGCTCCAGTGCGGGGCCCTTTTTACTATGTTGGCACCCTCGGGTGGTATACCAGCAGCACCACCACCTGTTGGGAAGCAGATTCCACCAGCCATACTAGCGAACTGTGCACGATGGTAGAGCGCGTTGCACGAGTTCCAGTAGCAGCGGCCTCCGAGGTTACGAGGTGAGGCAGATTCCCAGACAGTAGAGCACTGGCTGGAGGCGATTGCTAGAGTAATCCGCCTAGCTGGGACATCAGTAGAGTGGATGGTGGACTTGGCTACTAGTGTTTTCTAGTGAATGACCATGAGGATGGTCCACATAGTGATGAGGCTTCGGTACGTGGACCGATGCCTGAGATAGTGCCTTCAGGTAGTGTGTCAAATATACATCACCATCTGTTGGTCAGCAGTTACAAGTGGCGGTACCGGTAGGTGACACATGTAGGCTTACCGCCTTACACGTGTTCCAACATCAGATACCCTCAAGTTCTGAGGAGATCCCAACTCACAGGTTTCTAAGGACTGTCTTGAGGAGGTGGCTGAGAGTTTTCTAGAGCTTATACAACTTTGGCAGGATGATGTTTCGGTACCTAAGTACTCATCGAGGTGTACCGAGAATTCTGGGTACTCGATGAATATGATTTGATCAGTTCTATAGAGCTCTGACCTTTGAGCATGGTGTGTTTAAGGATATTCGAGCCATCACTTTTTCCTCTATGCATTCCTACTCATGTTAGGGTGATAGAGAGAACCTTGGGGTTGAATGTTCTTTGGCTGAATGAATACAACTAGAGAATGTTAGAAGTTGGAACGCAGTGAGCTGGTGCCAGTCTCAGAGACTTGGGCTTGTGAATGTTTCAAGAAGAAGAAATGAAAAGGATAGATAAATCTGTATAGAAGCAGATGTGGAAGGAGAGATAGGAGAGTATCATGGGGTGGTGTACTTTTCGACATGTTACAATCAAATGCCTTTGTAGTCCCCGCCAGGCTCAGGGAGCTGGAGGGAAGGGGAAGAGAGTAGCTGCATGTGGTCAAAGACTGTGACCCAAATGGCTCTAAGAATGATTCAAGGGATAGTCTATGTCCATTACTAGCTGTCGTAACAGCAAACTTTGTTACGGATCATTCCTTCCATGAATCTTGTCCCAGAACTAGAGTTTCCGGTATGATGTAGACTTGACCCTCACATCTGGAGATACCTTGGGAGGAGACTCGATAATCACACTTACGCCGACAGTGTGATCTAACCCACGAGGTGAGAGTTTCGGTTGGAATCTCTTGGTGGTAGCGTCGAGGCCTTACGATGTTGTTCTGAGTATGGATTGGATCCACAGTTCATACACAGATTGAATGTATTAGGCAAAAAGGTTGTGGTTTATCTACAACGTTGGGATGAGGTTTCCCTTGGTCGGAAGAAAGGAAAACCCAAACAGCACAGGATGGAATCATGCATAGGAAGGTGTAGCCGATCACTCTTGAGACAGACAACTTCACCCACGTGGCAGCATGAGTTTTAAGTTTCAGTTCTAATCAGTAAAGGGAGACCTCTAGAGTTCGAGGATGACGATCATGTCCTTATACGGGTCTCACCTCGACGAGGTTTACGGAGATGTGGCCGAGGTAGCAAGTTATCTCCATGCTTCAACATACCTTTCTAGGTCATCATCAGGTTGGGCGAGGTAGTTTAACACTTGAACCATCCACCTCAGTTTCACCAGGTGCACGACGACTTCCCCTTATCTCAATTGAGAAGATACATGCTTGAACAGACGCATGTCATCGACCATGGGGAGATGGATGTTGGTGATGGGGTGACTTTTGCAGCGTTCAAGTAGAGGTTTAGGATTGACAGGAGTGGGTCCAATAAGGATGGTCGATTCCTCTTGTGCATTTTCTTAGGCAGCACAAGAACCTCTAGGTGAGCACATGGGAGCAGAAGGCTCAGATGCGTGCTCATTATCACTTTTGTATCCCTAGTTTGTGTTAAAGCTTTAGGAGGACGTAAATCCCTGAGGTGGAAGTAATGTAAAGACCCGGAAATATCAAGGAAATTTTTTTCTTAATTTCTTTGGGATTTTACAAGAACACAGTTTCTGACGGTACCTGATTCCGAGGCCCGGTGTTCCCGGAATCAATTTCCGAAGTTTAGCTCGGGTACGTTCAGTGACCGAACGAGCGGGTTTTTCTAACTTTTGAACTGATGCTCGGAATCGAAATCCGAGGGTATTGATGAAACAGCAACACCGGTAATTTCTTAGGAACACCTTTTTCGAAGGTGCGTTTCCTCAGGTGTTGATGTAAAAAAAGTGGGGAATAATAATATAATTGTTTTATATTTATTTCATCACTAAGCGGTTTTAGTGAAATAAAGTTGTGTCTTAACTTAATTTCTCTTTTCAAAGTGTTAGATCCTAGGTGTGGGATTTGGAGTGGGACCCACTGGTTGTTAACTTCCCATGATAGGATTAAGGGTGAGGTGGGACCCACACAAGCCCCCACCTTTTCACATTCTCCATAACCCCTTGAAACTCCCCTGTAATGTGAGACCACTCACCACCCCCTCTCTCCTCTTTAATCATGCCAACTCGCTTTATTAATTTATGTGGTTTGAGTTTTGAATTTTTGAGTCTTTGATGTGTGAAAAAAAATAATAGCATGAGCTATTATTTTATTTTGGGAGCTTTTGCTGTGTTGGGAAAAACTTTTGAGGAGGGCTCTTGAGTTTTTGAAGAACATCGACTCTCCAACGAAGAACGGCCTTCCGACTCGGTGAAAAATGCTCCATGATTCTCCAATATTTATCTTTATCCCCTTAAAGGGACGAGACTCAACTGCGGGAAACTCACCAACAATGACGGTTCTTTTCCAGTGTTGACGGGGCGACATCGCTTCCCGCATCTTTGACGAACGAACCATTTCCATGGTAGGGAATTAATTTGTGAATGTTAATGAACCCATGTTTAATTCCTTCTAAAACAAAGAACGCGGATCAACTAAATATTAAGTGGATCCACGGAGAGTATGTTTTCGGGTTGGGAATTCTTGATTGTAGGGAAAACCGTAAGGGTTGATTACTTTCTGTTCGTGAAATATCCTTTGTCATTCTTCGTCTTTATTTTTGGGCCGCTTGTTATCATTGTAATGGGAGGAGGTCGGACCGCCCGAACACGGCCAACCCTCCTCCCCCTTGTTGTTGATTATGTTGTGGCTCGAACGAAGGTGGTACGATGCAATGGCACCACGTGGAAACATGGAGAAATACGGAAAGGATGTGCGGCACCGTCGCGTCGTGCTGTTGAAGCCGAACGAAATCGCGGCTGGAGTTGGGGCCGCGGATGCAATTAGAAGACTTTGTTGGATAATCGTTGAGTGTGGATTGACGGGGAACAACAAACGGGGCCGCAATGTCATTTTGAAGCCTCCTCAGTGAAGGTCGGGTCCCGGGAGGACCATTGGCGAAGGCGGCAAGCAAAAAGGACCACCAGAGCGCGTCAGGTGGTCCGCGGAAGGTGGCGGCGGCGCGCCACCGGAACGGAACCGTCGTGGCTGAGCCACGGAAGAAGGTTAAACGGGAATGGCTTAGACGCTCTGTAGGTTGAGCAGTGCGGCTTAAAGCTGCATCGGTTTCGTCAACCGCGGGGGGTTGTAACCCCCCCCCCCCCCCCCGCCCGCACTCGCTGGCCACGCGGGCGCCGTACCCGCGCCAGCACCAGGCCGGGTCGTGCCACGCCCAGGCTGCGTCGTGCCCACCGGGCCAGGCCACACCCTAATGGGCCCGACCCATACTTGGTTAGGGTTGACCCAGTTTGGGCCGACCCGGGGGGGGGGGGGGGTATTGGGCTGGGTCGGACCGGGCCCGAACCCCCTATTTTCGGTAGGTTTAGTTCAAACGCTCATAACATGGGCTACGTACCTCCGATCAATGCACCGTCAGTTGCTATGAGATCCCTGTATCGAGGCGGCTGTTTTGGTATATTACATTCAAGGTTTCAGAAAACTTTGTGTATGGCCGAGTTGGTTCGAACACGAAACTAACCGGGCCCTCGAAGCGGAAACACTTATTACATGAGCTCCGGACGTCCGATAGACGTGCCGTCAACTTTGTTGGATTTCTTTTGATGAGACAGTACTTTTGGAATACTTCTCCTGAGTTTTGGACATAGTTGGATAGTGTCCGGGTTGGATTGAACCCGAAATCCAACCAGGCCCCTGGAACGGAAAAGCTGGTAACTTTCAGATCGGACGTCCGTTTGACAAACCATAAGCAGCGTTGGTTATCACATTGAGAAATGGTCCCAATGATTATACCCTATGAGAGTTCGGGTTACAGTTGAGATATAGCTGAGTTGGTTCGCACACAAAACCAACCAGGCCCCTAGGAAAAAAAGGCTAATAACTCACAGACCGGGCGTCCGATTGATGCACCATCTGTTGCGTTGAGACCCCTATGACGAGGCGGTCCTTTGCGATACATCTTCGTGTGACTTTGTGATACTTGGAGTATTGACCAGTAGCTCGTGGAGAGGACCCTCCCGGAGACGAGTGTACGGAGTATGGAGACAGTGTAGCTGGCCTAGACCTGACGACTGCTTGACCGACTCGACTAGGAGTGAGTTGACTAGCCCAGTGGATGGAGCACTACTTTCTTTTGGTGCAGACCCATGGCGGATGGTGTACTACTAAGTTTGGGTGCAGACCCATGGTACTCGTCCGGAGAGTACCTCTGTAGGCTATTAGGGGGGATGCACAACTGTGTGTGGGTGGCAGACCCCAGCGGGAAGCACTACTGTGTTTGGGTGGCTGACCCGCGGTACTCGACAGGAGGAGTACCTCAGTAGTCTTAGGTTAGTGAGTAGTACCTCGGAGTCATGATAGGATCTCTATACTCGAGAGAGATGGGGCTCTTCAGCAGTTACGGTTTCAATAATGAAAATCCTGGTTTGATCTGAGACTATGACCTTTGTGTTTACCTCATGATTGAGATCTGTCCCTTGATAACTTAGGTATATGTATGGTCATATACCTGGGTAGTGGTTGTCCATTGATTTCATAATCTTTGTGTTTCCTCATGATTGATATGGGTTACTTGATAACTTTGGTATATGTTTGGTCATATACCTAAGTAGAGGTTATCTGTTGAGATCATTCTTTGTGGTTATCCTTGTTGGATTTAGTGAGACCTTGAGGGTCTCGGGGTCCCTACTGAGTATTGTTATACTCACCCCAGTAGAGGATATGCTTGCACCTCGTTGTATTGGTTGCAGACAATGGGCAACACTGACAGAGGCTGAGTGTTCGGGGACTGGATGGTACCCAGAGGTGGATCTCATGACGAGTCAGTATCCGGAGGTGGACTTCACGACGTGACGAGACTCGAAGGAGGTTGAAGGGAGAGAGCATTGTGGAGGCTATCTGTACCTATCCTTTAGGTAGGATCTGTGGTGGACGATCCAGGAGCTGCTCTATCTGCACCTACCCTTCAGGTAGGATCCGTGGTGGACGATCTTGGAGATGCGCTATCTGTACCTACCCTTTAGGTACGATCCGTGGTGGACAATCTAGGAGATGCGCTATCTGTACCAACCCTTCAAGTAGGATCTGTGGTGGAAGACCTAGGATCTGCTTCTATTCTTCCAGCTACTTGTCTTTTCTGTTGTACTTTTGTTCAGTTGTAGTTGTACTTTCGATTGGGTTTGTATTCTGACCCATTTACTTTTCAGCACTTCCTTTGTTTTTTTTAGAGTATTACTTATGCTTGTACTCTGTGGTGTTTTGTTTACTTTTATAAAGACAATGCTTTCCCAGTTATTGGGATTTATTCCTTTGGTGCTAGTCACCAGCGCCTGGCCTATGGAAGGCGGGGTTGGGGTAGTCAGGACACGGGCCCCGAGGACGGGTCATGACACCACCTATCCGCATTCCTCACACCTCTCCACCCACCTACGTTTGGACATTATCAGACCATATAGCGTTCAAAAATACCTCCCATATATATTTAATCCTCCCATTGGGCAGAAATCCTTCCAAGTGTGCCTATTTGTATAATCCAAAAGTAGTTACCCGATTAAGAGGTAATGTTTTATGTCAAGATTTTTAGTTTTATTTGTATTTTACAACAACTCATATCTTCTTACTCTATTCTTGTATGAAAAAAATTATCACCAATATAATAAAATGTTTTTATTCTATGTTTTTTACCTACACTTACACACACATCTATCTAATTGATATGAAATTTCAGTTTTTGTGTATGGTGAACTAATGCCAAACGAAACAATGATTATTCATTTGTCAATTACCACCTCTCATGATGGCCAATATGATGGAAACTATGTTTATATATTTTATATATATGATATTTATCAATTATTAATACTTATTTAATAATTTTTTTAAACATACCATTTATACTTTCCATTTTACATTAATACAATAACATCATTTGAAGAATTATGGACTATCGTCCCCAAAATGCGAGGTCATCCGTTCACACGATAAATGGAAATTATAAAATATAATTATAATTAAACATATGAGACTCAAAAAAATATATTATATTCCTGACATAATTATATTTTTGGATATATATTTATATACATATTAATTTCTTTATTACCCTTTCATGCAATTAAAAAGTGATAATGTCTTTCGTGGATATGTGAACTATCACCTCCTCGATATGATGTGATTCCTTTTTACATAACAAGAATTATATATATAAGTATATATTACTAAATAATATGTTATTCATGATGTAATGGTAATTATATAAACGTATTATTCTACTTACCATATTTCCTTAATAATCATTGAAAAATGAGAACGTTACTGACGTGTACGTATGGCATGCCATCTCAATGATTGTAACATTGATAAATTTTTCATATCCAAATTTAATGATTAATTATAAAATTATAATTGATATATAAATATGATAATTACATAATTTTTATTACTCTTTAGGTGTTATATAATATCCTTTTTCACAATAGTTAACCTACCATTTTTTCTTTTGTCCCGTAAAACAGATTAGGTCAAAACACCTGATGTATACTTAATTTTTTATTTAGTTTTATAAAATAAAATAAAATGTAACATAAAAGTTATGATAAACTTGAAAATGGTTTTAAATCAAGTAGATAATTAACTAATGTTTATTATATAGTAATTTAAAGGACGTTCAAACAAAAGGAAACTCAAGGTAAGGGATTTCATCTCAATTTACATTCTATTATGACTTTCTTCTAATAATGAACCTAGATTATTTTATACGATGAATACACAAACCCTTTACATGGTATATTAAGAATATAATTACTATCCTGATATTATAACTTTCATATAATATTATTATTTCAGGAATTTTATGATTTAAAATGTTTCAAAGTGGTATGAGACACTTTGGAATGTTTAAAGATTTTCTTTCTCAACATAAACATTAATTATCTTTAAATGGTATTTCTATTCGAGAAAATAATATTTACATTTTTCAATAAAACCTTTATTTTTCTCTATGATGGTTATTAATGACCATTTTCACGTATTATTTCAATTTCCCACCTTTTGTTGCTCGAAATATTTTTTAAAATGTTTTATTAGAAAACCTAACTTTTTCTCTCTCTTTATTTAGAGAAATATTTTTCTTCTAAAAATCATTATTTATGAAAATGTTTTCAATAAAATTTTTAAAATTATTTGTTAAAGGCATTTTACCCTTTTTTCCTTTAACTAATGTTTTCAAAGAAATCATCTTATTTTTTCTATCACGAAAGGAATTTTTATTACCTTTAACCATACAAAAGGAATGTTTTTTACATCATATGACTTTTATAGATTTACATGCTATAATTTTATTCAATATTACTTTTCAGGTTTAAAAATTTAATTATTAATGAAAATATTTTGAAATGTGATTTTTAAAGAAAATATTTTTCTTAAGGTTTTTCAAAACAAAATTATATTTTCCATATGAATGTTTTAAAGTAAATTTATTAATAATTACATTAATTAATGGCATGAACCCATTATTCTACTCCATAAGGGGTATTTTATGTTGATACCATCCTTATCCTTCCTCTGGATGGTTTTTGATAGATTTTTTAATGGATTTTGTTTCTAATTACACCCTTGATTCATTTTTGAAATCCCCATGAAATGTTTAATCTCCTATGATCAATGGATTTCCCCTAATTATTCATATCATATATGATGGATATTACTATTTCATAAACTATATCCCATTTTACATAAAGAGTCTACTTTTCTAGCTATTTGACTATTTGGGGGAAATATTGATAATTCTATATTCTCTATTAAATATGGTTATTTGATAAGCCATGTTATTTATTTCAATTATTCAATATACGGAATTTTTAAACTGGTACAACATGGGTGGGGCCTAGTTATAGATATCCTCTTGATGTATCGGTAGTCTCATGGGATGAGTCATTTGGATAGTTTCCTTGGATAAGTTTTTAACTGATATTTTATAAAACATCTACTAAATGGTCTTTACGGTAAAGGTACCATGTACCATGGAAACATAGTGTCCAATAATAATGAATTTTTTATCATAGTAGTATCATATATTATTCATCAATGAGATTGCACGTCGAAATACCTATGAATAAATTTAATTTTTAGCTATTTAGATTGAATTTTTATTAGTTTATTTCTATTCCATATTTATTTTTCCTTATGTAGTTATATGAATAAAATGTGTGTTCAATTATTCACCTTTCCATATTGAATATTCTCATTGATTCTTTATAGCTTATACTATATTTTTCCTTACCACACATTTCAGATCACCCTTATTATGTTTATTTCCCTTGGAATCCAAGAATCATACTATAAAATATAAGCAGAGATTCACTAGATTAAATAAATATACCCATGAAGTTATTTATGTGGATAGAAGAAAAAAACATGTTGAAATTTGCGTATTCTTTTTTATATCTAGTTACCAATAATAAAAAACTAGCAGTCCTTTATGATTGGATTCCATTCTAATTGATTTCTGACACCAGTTTCAGGCTATCTTGGGTCGAGTCTCTATAATATACCTCATAATAGGTATAAAATCATGGATACCCTATAATATAATAAAATTCAAGGATATATTTGATTCATTTTATATATCCTCTTTACACTCTAGGTTAAATGAGTGATTTTAATAATATCCTTTTAAATATTATTTTGTATTCCAGCCAATTATATATATTATTTCAATGAATTTTGATTATTTTAAATCTTCTATATTTAATTTTATAAATTATGAAAAAATTATGTCAACTGTACTATATTTATTTCATATAGAATATATTTTTGTTACATGGACTTTTAAATGGATCAGTAATTCTAAAAAACAATCAATATAATACTTTTGGATGTTGAAAATTGGGACATTGTTTTCAAAATAAAACACACTATATATTATATTTAATTTTCCACTATACATTGAGAAAATAATTTATATTATAGAAGGTATTTAAATAATTTCTAATACTTATTGGAAGTCATTTACATTATATCGTATTTTTATTATTTTATTATATTTTCAACTGCTTTCTATAAAAAATATTGTTTGTAAATGATAGATATTTGTGGTGGTAAGATTAGAAATTAGAACATTTTAAAAATTATATCCTACCAAACAATCAATTTTTGATAGTGTTAATTATGATTAATGGTATAATTATATGAAATCATATTTCATTAATACATGAGTCAATGATTTTATGATATTGAAATGAAACTGTAATATTTATGAGAAGGATATCATTCAATTAACTCATGAATAATAACTAAAATATTTGGTAAACCATTAATTTTTCAATTCACCATTATATACTATGGACAAAAACACTATATACTAATATCCTCATGGGACAAAAAAATAAAATTTTAAAAAATGTGTAGAATATAGATATTAAAACATACAAACTCTGAGAAACTAAAAAATCAGTAATAAAAGATTATTATCATGCGATTTAATCTCTTCTAGGAGAAATTATAATAAAAATACATCAATGATTTACGACTGTAGTAAATATCTTATAAATATCGAGTGAAAAAAATCTCAAAATATCAAACAATTAAAAATATTATTGATATTAGGACTATATAATGAGAGTAAAAGGGGATAGTAATTGGTTATACTAATTGTTTTAAAAATATAAGTATAGATAAGATAATTAGAACTAATTTATATTATGAGAGAAGACTAAAATGAGATGTGGGAAACGGGAAAAGGGAGGATAGAATTAAATTTTCTTCTACCATAGATAAAATTTTTCTAGTATCATTAAAACATGTTCTAACACTTCTAATTCTATTATTTTAAGAGTTAATTTAATCATTTAGATCAATATGATTTAGATAATGTAAATTTTGAAGCCTCTTAGATTTAATGAATAATGATTAAGCATTTAAATAATTAGAAGTTATGGAATTTTAATCAGAAACATGAAAATATAAAAAAATGTAGATAATTTAGTAGTTATATGATATTAATGTAAGTAGGAATATCATATCAAACGTGATTATCCAAAAATTCAGAAGAAAAGTTGAATTTTAAAAGGTTATTATAAATTAAAATGAATAAAAATTCTAAATTATTAATATACTTAGATAACTTTGATAGTGACACGTATTTAAATATTTCATCGGAAGTTAATTGAATAGATAATGAAAAAATAGTTTGTTTTTATTTAAATATAAAATGGAATGAAAACACCTTCCCAAAAAAGGAAACTATAAAATCCCTTAAACATTTAAATCTATATTCCAATTTCAATCTTAATAATGAATGAAATTATTCAAAATCATTATAAAATGAAAAATTTATCCATCATATGTTGAAAAAATAAATGTTTTTGATGATAAAGAATATTTAACTACTATAACTAAAATTTGTAGATATATATATCTTATTAATAAATAAAATAATAAAATATAATTTTCTTATGATTTTATTACAGAAAAACATATTATGTCTAGTAAAATAATTTCAAAAAATACTTTAAAAAATTAAATACATTCAAATAAATTTGATTCAAAAACCCACTATTAAAGAATCATATTGATGAAAATTTATTTAATCAAAGATAGGATGATAAAAAATTAGGTAATCAAAATTTAATTATGAAACATAAATACATAATTTATTTTATAAATATTCTTTTAAAAAATTACTTATGTAAAATATAATTCTGATAAAATTTATAAACAAATATAGTCCTCTAGAATGTAAAATGGAATTTATTTTTCTTGTGATAAAATTTAGTTTCAATAAAAGTATTTTTAACATAAATGTGAATTTTTTTTACAAAATATCATAGAGGCGTTCACTTGAGTAATTAAAGTTATGTAAAAGAAATCAGTTTGAAGAACTAAGAAAAAATGTTTACTCATTCTAAGATGACCAGGTTAGTGGAAATTTCATAGCCTCCATGAATAAGAATCTACTCCGGCTTCCATAGCCAAAGAGATATGACAAAGTGGGTCTCGATGAACATCTAAATTATTGTTCATATCACCAGATACTAGGAAACACAATCCAATAATGATGTATCTTCATGGATCTCTGGAAATAGATGGTAGATTCCGGGAAATTAAAGTTGGGACCACTAACCTCAGAAGTGGCATATGTTTCCACCTCACACTAAAGAGAGAAAAAGGAATGGAAAATAGTCACCATAAACAAGGAGAAAATGTTTGACAAGTAGATGACCCAAAAGACCCTCAACTAAGTCCATCGAATCCTCTAAGAGAACTTGAAACAACCAACTATGCCCGCAAAATCTCCTAATAGAGAACAACCATCCTCCTCATCCCTGCGATCCTCTAAAGACCATAAGGGTAAAAATAAAAAGCAATAAGATGAGATGACACTAAAGCTAAAGTTAGTGTTGACACTTTCAGATTTCATGCCAACAGTCTAGGTACAACGGGCATATCCCCACCAAACAGTTCAACGGGCACTGCCCTGCCAAACGACACTATTAGGAGGTGACAATTAGACCGAAACAATATCATATAAAGAACTGATATTTGGCTCCATTATTGTATTTCAATTGATGGAACCCTTATTTGATGAAGACTTTGTACATGAATTCGAATTCACTACACCCAATTGGAGAGATGGAGAATGAGGCTGCAGAGGCAGGAGGTTTCGTAGAAGGCATGAACTTGGACGGAGGGAAATTCCCAAACACGCCATAAGTAAAACCATTAACATAATAGAAACTCATGTAGGGACCTTCTGACAGATGCAAAAAGAATCATAATTCTTCTTCACCCCCAACAAAAGAAATCCAAGAGAAGTCATCTTTGAGTATCCATCAGGGGAAAAAAAAGTATTGAACCACCCAAGGTATACAGGAAGAATAGTTCATCCAACTATTTAAAGGACTACAACACCACCGACCCCTGTTATAGAGGTCGAACCATCTAGGTCTACATATCAAACCCCTGAAGTGTCTGTGAAAGAGAAACCTGGAGCTGGTATGTTCCATCCTATAAAGAATAAGTATGATATTCTATTGCAGTTGGATTCTATACAAGCGGAGCTGTCAATCCTGGATGTGTTAAGTCTGTCTAAAGATCTTAAGGAAGCACTCATCAAAGGATATTTAAGACCCTAGTAATTTGAGGCCAAAGTAGCAGTAGATGAAGTATACCGAACAGAGACTGGTCCTGAAGAATGTCACGTCATCATCTCTTTCACAAATAGGGATGAAGACGCCATCATGAAAGGGAACATAAAAACCTTATATATGTCTAATATGATAAACAGAATTTATATCCTGAGGATCATCATCAGCAATGGCTATAGAGTTAACCTCCTCCCATTGAGAAAACCTCGTCAACTGGGGTATAATGAAGACAGATGACACCCTGCACTACAAATCTGCTGGGATATGAAAAAAATGAGCAAAAACTATTGGGAAAAATCATGTTTAATACATGGATTAGAGATCTCATATCAGATACCAAGTTCCAGGTGGTAAAACAAAGTACAGATTTCAATGACCTGTTAGGAAGGTCATGGCTGCATCAACACGCTAAAATTTCATCCTCATACCATTAGTTCATCAAATATAGCACTAATGGAAATAACAGGATATTTCACGCTGATAAATCTATGTTTGAGTTCTATGAGTCACATTATATCGACGTCGGGTTCAATGAGTCGAAACAAAAACATATTTTATCCAATGACATTGATTGTATTAATGCACCGAATGGAGTGGATATGGATCCCACCGACCCCCTCTTGCAACTTGAGGAATAGTATGTACTACCCATTAACAAAGTTGAATGCGTAATTAAATGTCCTGATGCAGACTCAGTTGTCTGCATGGTCTCTATTAAAACTACTATGTCCAAGGACCTGAAAGAGCAGGTTGACTCCCATGATGCTAGGAAAATCCATATCAAATATACTATCAGTCTGTCCTCGGGACATCAAACTACAATTTCCTTACACAGTAAATAAAAAGATGATTTCCCACCCAATATTTGGGAAGTCATCTCAAAAATCATATCTTCATTGAAAGAAGAAGATGAATAAGATAATGAAGAAGAGTAAGGAGAGGATGAAAACCTCAAATATTCCCCTCCTACATTCGAAGAAGGTGTCTCCACCACAATCAATGAACTTAAAGAGATAAATTTGGGCACTGAAAATGTCCCGATCCCCACTCTAATCAGTGTGTCAATGCCTATCGAGGAGCACGAGGCATATACCTCCATATTAAAGAATAATTGATATGTGTTGGCATGAAATGACACTGAAATGCCAATCCTTGATCCTAAGGGCACCACTCATCATATGGGATTAAAAAATATCATCGGGGATATAAGAGGAAGCTAGAAGGGCCCACCCGATGCATGTGGCCAAAAAAGTGGTAAAAATTGACATGCTGATTAAATCATACTTCATATGGAAGTCCATATTTGATCTAGATAGTGAACATAGTCCCTATCAAAAATAATAAAGGACATATTAGAATATGTATTGTCTTTTGGGAACTTATTTTGAATTTCACAAAAGACGACTTTCCTATCCCGATAACAGAATTGTTGATCAATGCAACAGCCAGGTACAAAGCCCTCTCTTTCATGGATGGTTATTCTGAATACAATCAAATCTGGATTGCCCAAAGAGATAAATAAGCTAAAACTTTTATGTCTCCATAGGGATATTTCTGTTATAAATTGATTTTTTTAGCCTAAAAAATGTTGATTCCACATATCAGTGCACCATTAATCGCATCTTCAATCCCTTATTGGGAAAATTAGTCAAGTGTTATGTCGATGATGTGGTAGTTAAATCACAATAGCACTCGAGCCACATACCTAATCTTGAAATTGTCTTCAAAAAATTTCAACAACACAGTTTAAATATTAATACCCTTAAATGCACCTTTGGGGTTACCGCAATAAAATTCCTCGGCTTTGTCATACGTCATCGTGGCATCAAAGTTGACCTCGAGAAGACAAAATCCATACATAGAATGTTCCCACCTCACAACCTCACTGAGTTAAGAGGTCTCTTAGGGTAACTCACCTACATTCGGTGCTTCATAGATAACCTTGTAGGTAAATTTTTACCTTTCACTAGGCTTATGAAGAAAGTAGTTACATATGAGTGATATAATGATTCCCAAGAAATGTTTAACAATCATAAAAGATATATCTGAAGCCTGTCAGTTCTCATGCTGCCAATTGAAGGGAGCCTGCTCATTTTATATGTAACCTCCCTAGAATTTTCATTAGGATCCTTCTATGATCAGAAGAATGATGCCAAAATTGAGAACAACCTCTACTACCTCAGCCGGAAAATGATCAATGCCAAAAATTGATATTCAAATATTGACAAGAACTACCTAGCCTGTATCATTGCAGATCAGAAGCTCAGACATTACCTACATCACAATGAAGTCCACCAGGGCACCTACTGAAACCCGCTCAAATATATCCTCAACGTCCCCATGTTAAATGGGAGCCTATCTTGATGGGCAGTCATCCTACAATAGTTTGACATATGGTACATTCCCCAAAAGTCCAACAAATTCCATGCATTAGTAGAATTCATGGTCGAGCACCCATCTGATGAAACAAAAACTTTGGATGCCAAAATTCAATATAGAGAAGTGTTTTCTATTCAGGAGGACCCCCGGACATGGTAAATGTACTTCGACGGTGTGTCCTAAATCCTGACAGAGAAACAGATGGTAATCCCAAACTCGACAAAGTGGGGTTGGGAGTCGAACTAATATATCATAAAAATCCCATCTTCAGTTATTCCTTCCTTCTTTTAGAAGGGTGTACAAGTAATGAAGTAAAGTATCAGGACCTCATTGCAGGCCTAGAATTGGCACTCCATGTGCAATACAAACACCAAAAAATAAAGGGTGATTCGGAGGTAGTCATCAAATAGGTCAATAGTGACTATGCTATCAAGAATGACATATTGTTTCCCTTGATGAACCATGTTTGAGTAGGGATGGTAAAATTATCATCAGAACCAATGTTAATTTATGTCCCCCTGTCACAAAATTCTCAAGCTGACACATTGGGAAATGCAGCCACATCCTTGGCCAATCCCAATTGGGATGAAATAGTTATTATCATTGGTCACTGCTGGATGGTATTTTCATTCATTCCGAGAAATATGGATGAAATCTATGAAATTAGTCCTTTTCTTAAGCCTTATAGTCATAACATTGATTAAATGACACCCATTTCATATTACTTTTGGAATGAAGAACTCTCATCATAAATAGCTGAAAGGGAGTAGATCTGAAGACGGGCAGTCAACATTTCCTTGTACAATGGGGTAAACAAAGAAAAATTTCTCTAAAAACGAGGCCTTGATGGAGTCCTCCTCAGGTGCATTGATGGAGAAGAGACTTCTGACGTCATGAAAGAAGTGCATTCCAGAGCTTGGGGAGCGCACCAATTATTGAAAATCCTCTCTCACCATATTCGATGCCTTGGGTATTACTGGACCACTATGATATAGTATTGTTCCACATTCACCAAGAAGTATCATTCCTACCATGTTCATAATAATTTCATAAACCGAACCACGGAGTTAATTCACACCGCCAAGTACTCTTGGTCGTTCTTTTCCTAGGGGATGGATGTTGTGGGACTATATCCTCCCTCTACAACAAGACAATTCATGTTCATACTCACAATGACTGACTTTATTTATAAATAGTCCAAAGTCGTTCCCCTTATGGAAGTCGAGGAGAAAACATTGTTAGCTTTTTGAATTCCAACATCATCACCAGATTTGGTGTCCCTCATACAATCTTGATGGAAAACAACACCAAATTATGCTCTTCTAAACTAGAAAAGTTGTACCAGGAGTACAGAATCAATGCTAACTGGTCATCCTACAACCAAACGGTGGACAATGGTCAGATATAGGCTTTCAATTGGAAATTGTCCAACATACTTAAAAATATGATCGATAAAGACAATAAATCATGGTCAGACAGGATCCTTCATGTTTTGTGTGCTTACCAAAGCAGGACCCACACTACAACCTAGAAATCCCCATACTCACTAGTATATGGGGTTGAGGCGGTGTTAACTATAGAAATCCAAGTGTCTTCACTTTGTGTGGACATTTGAAATCAATTGTCCATGGAAGATAAATCCAAAAGATGGTTTGATGAATTGGAGAAGTTATATTAGAGAAGGCTTCACACTCTACACCATTTGGAAATCTACCAAAATCGGATTCCATGAGCCATCAAAAAAGGTTCACCTTCTATATTTTATCAAAGGAGAAATGGTGTTAGTCCCCAGAACCCTAATGATACTTGGGATGATTACCCCAAATCTAGAACCAAAGTGGGAAGGACCATACATCATACACATGGTATATTCCAATAGAGAATATTACCTAATATCAATGGACAGAAAGCTCATCAAAGCTCATATAAATGTGTTGTTCATGAAGAAATACTTCATGTAACCCCAATGCCAATGGTCCAAACTCTATAAACCTAAACCATGAGTCATAAAACTCCAATGCCAACGGTCCTGACTCTCTGACCCTAAACTATGAGTTTTAAAACTCCAATGCCAATAGTGTAAACTCTATGACCATAAAATATTTTTCATAAAACTATAATTCCAATGGTCCAAACTCTATGACCCTAAATAATGAGTCATAAAACACAAATTCCAAGGTCTAGTCTCTACAACCCTAAACTCTGAGTTATAGATATCCCATTATTGAGGTCCTTGATGTATGACCCTAAACTATGAGTAAAGAATTCCCCCAAATTTCAAGGTCCAAACTCTAAGACCTTAAACCATGATTCATCATTCTGGAACCATGATGATAAACTGTGTGGTATTGGTCCTTGCAACACGACATTAAACTGAAATTCCCCAAAAGTTGAGGTCCAATATTTAGGACCCTAAACATTGATTTACCAAACTTCGAAGTTGATGTACATGCTCTATGACCCAAAACAATGAGTAAAAATTCCCCACAAGCTCATGGTCCAAACTCTGAGACCTTAAACTATGAGTAACATCCGAAATGAAATGACATGGTCCAAACTCTAGGACATTAAAATATGAGTCATCGTCCCATCCACATGATGTTAAACTATAAAGAACTAGTCTCTAAAACATGATAAGAAACAATGACTCATGTCTTTGCCATAGGAAGTTAAACTTAATGACACAAAATGTAGTAATTGCATGACAATAAAATTCATGATTTCTTACAGAACTACGTATGGATTGATTCCTTCCCTTTAATGATATGTAATGACGCCTAAATCCTCGATCCTAGCCCAGCTACCATAAAAAATGCCTCTATCACCCCTCTTATATAACCATATTCACAATGGAAACCCTTATCACTCCATGTTTCCCACATCATGTATAACTCGAGTGAGATTATAATTATTTGTAGAGATTCTCTAATGAAACTAAAATATGGGGTAACATGATAGACCTGGCCACTATGATAGGTAGAATGAAAATTACCCTACCCTTTGGACCGAGTCAAATTAGTACAGGGAACTTACAGAACTATGTACAACTTGATTCTTACCTTGGAAGGATGCGTAGTGATGACTCAATCCCCTATCTTTGCCCAGCCCCAAAAGGAAAGAAAAAAAATTGCCCCATCATATTCTACGCCTCCTTCAACTTGCGAAGGATACTTTAGTACCACTTCTTATTTCTCACATTAAGTTTAACTCACTTGAGATTAGGATCAGTGGTAGGGATTATCTTATGAAAATAAATTTTTTGGGAATATGGTAGGCCTAGAACCCGTATCAAGTGAAATCAAAATGCCCTCAAGTGTCCCTAACTCTTCAAGAAAACGTATGTAGGAATCATCAAGAACTACATGTGACCTTATTCTTTCCCTAGCATGATACGTAGTGGTGCTCAGATTTGACATCCTGACCTAGCCACCAGCAAAAATGCCATTTTCCCCCTTACGTTGGTCAGACTTGTACAAGGAGTCAATGATAAGTCCTATCGCATGATGATAAACTGTGAAGTCTGACAAGAGTTATGTGTGGAACAGTCTTCGATATTATTAGGTTCTACACATTCCCCTCAGTCATGAGAAGTAAAAAAGATAATTCTCCCCCTATATATAGGGGTCATACTTATGTGGAAGCTCCAAGCAGTTCAAGGTTAATCATGGTCCATGTATTCTCACATTACTAGGAACATATTTCCCGTTTTCCACGCTCTATACCTCAAGAAAACATTTATCCCCATAATCATTCAAGGCTATCTAGGGTGGAAGTTCAATGTCCTACGGACACCTTTTTTTGACTGTGCACATCATGCCTTGGTGGATCTACATATGTTTCCCACAAAAACAACCTTCAGTCAAATGAGAATTTGTACTCATGATATTCTTATCCTATCTCAGTACGCCCAACATCTTCATGCCCCATGTCATCCCTCCTGATTCATGTTTCCCTAATGGCCATGGTTTAGACCTTATATCATCGCTCACATCTTAGGAATGCCAGAACATATTGATTATGATTATCCCAAAAATGTTGAAGATTTTTATGAAAATATAATCACCCTCACTGCATGACTCTAAACTACATTGCATCACCTCCTCACTGAAAGGCTCTATAAATAATAGCATCATCATCCTCGCTGAGTGAATAAAAAATCCATAGCATCATGTCCTCACTGCATGACTCCAAAATGCATAGCATCGTTTTCCTCACTACATAACTCTAAACTATATCACATCACAACCTCCAGGAATGATGCTAAACTACAAGGAAAAAATCAACTTTTTTATACATCATTAAACTGCATAACGATGGTTTAAGCCGAAAAGTTCCCTCTAATGATTATTTTCGTATTCTTATGAAATGACATGGGATCCTCGTAATCCATTGTTTATCACACTAAGGATAGATTACGTGAGCTTAGGGATTTCAAAAAGAGATCCATTGTGGAATTATGAAAAAATAGTCCTGGAATTTGGTCTTAACTGCACGACCCTAGAATTCATGTCACGATTCCCTCCCAAGATAGGAACCCCATGTCCTTTCCATGCGATGTTAAATATCCATGTATCCCAAATACTAAAAGAATACCTCAACCCACATACCAGTCAGATCTATGTAAGGGACACCTGATTCTATGACTAAATCACCACCCAAATGTCACCAATATGTCGGGGCACACTCCTGTCATATTTAAAACTCTGTGCTCTGAGTGATCTTGAATCTACATATCCCTCCAAGTCCATTTGGGGTGGAAGTCATGTTTCTTACAGACACCTTTGATTGACTCTACACATTATGACTCGGTAGCTCTGCATATGTTTTCCATAAAAAACAGTCATCAATCAAAGGAAAATTCTTCCTCAGGAGAGTCCTGTCCAATCTTTGTACACACAACGGCTTCCAAGCCTCATTCCATCCCTCCTGATTCAGGGGTCCTCAAAGTCATGGTTTACATTTTTCTTCTTACACACACCATAGATATATCAGAACATGCAGGTCCAATTCATCTCTGTTCCCTTTTGAGGTTTCCGAATATATTCCATCTTTATGCGTAAAGTATATCCACATGCAAAAGAAAAGTTCCTCCACTCATTTCTGGGTTTCACTGAAGAATATCAGTTAAAATTACTCCTTTTTTGTATAGGAGAACCATTTTTCAAAGGTCACATACCATATTCATAATGTTCCCAATCTCCATAATCCTCAATAGCCATTGGAGATGAATGTTCAGTGTCCTACGAAGACCATAGCTAGAAAATGCATGTCATGCCCCGGTGGCTCGACATATGTCTCTAAAAAAAATAGCCATCAACCAATGGAAAATTCATCTCCAAGAGAGTCATGTGAAACTTCCATATGCTCAAATGACATTCATGTCTAATCACACCCCCATATTTCCGAAAGATCTTGGATTACGACTTATGTACCATCTTCTTTTCAAGTGCCCCTGTCATAAAGAGGACTCTTAACTGAACTAATAATTCACCATCTCTCCCTCATGCAAGTAAGGAATATGTAGGAACAATTTCCCATCCAAGATCGATAGGAATTTTCCAATTGTTCTCAGACAATAGTACCCAGTCCATCCACCCATTGTGGTTCCCAACATCAAAATAAATCCAAAATGATGCACTTCTCACTAGGCTATAAAAATGGATGGCCAGTGTCCTTCGAACAACTTTTCTTGACTATTTATATCATGACTCGTTGGCTCTCCTTATGTCTCCCATGAAAATGGTCATCAATAAAAGGAATTTTCATCCCTAGGAGAGTCCTTTCTTACCCTTGTACTCCAATAGAGGCTATCTAGCCTCATGCATTTCTAGATTCTACAAATCAAGGGTCAAGAGAAATTAATAATAGTTGTCTAAAGGATACTAGAACATTCTCAGAAAATAGTCCAAGTTAGGGTCATACCCCATTAAGTTTGATCAATGTTGATCGACCGAAAACATTAATAGCAATGTTGATTGGCAAGATAGTGAACTGCCAGCGAAAAAAAGCAGCATACATTCTAGAGGAGTAATCTTCAAAGGGATACTCTAGGAAAAATTAAACTATTGGTTCATTAAAAAATACATTGATCTATAAGAAAAAGAGTAAATATTATTAGTTCAAAAACCCAAAATGGTTGGCCTAAGAAAAATCCAAGTTATACTTGATAAGGCCATACTAAGAAGGATTAGAAAGAAATTCGGGTAATAATAATGGAAAATACAAAAAAATGTTTATGAGGTCTTCCATAAAACCATAGAAATAGTCAAACTACACCTGTTAAGTCTCGTGTCTCGGGAAAAAATTATAGCTTGATTTTATTATTTAAGTTTTATGATTTTAAATCATGGTTTAAAATAAATACATGATTGAAATGATGTTGACACGAAAAGGAATAGAAGAGATGATTAAAATTCAAATATGTTCCATTGAGTTTACCGATAATGGAAGAACATACCCTATTCAGAGTCTCTCCTGAGTATTAAAAAACGGGAGTGCATATCATGATTTGATATTGGAATATAACAAGGCTCAGTTAGACCTTTCTAGAAGAATGGGAAGTGATTTCTGTGGGCCATCAATAGTTTGCTCCACGGAGTCTCTCTCCTCGGTCATGGCTTAGAACATTAGATGCACCTGCTCCAGAATAGCTTTAAGGTCCCACCCCTTATTCTGGATGACTTTATAATTGAGGTGTGAGGAGGCTATTTGGTCCCTTGACATGGTTGCACGTTCTTTTCAATCCCACAACTATTCCTCTTGAGTTGCTGCCAAATCATGGGGCTTTACCTCCTCAGCCATCAGATGACCAAATTCTTCTGAAATATCTCGGAAATCCGCCACATGGTGATGGTAAGAATTGATCCTTTCCATCTTGTCCCCACAGAAGGTGAGTTATTCTCAGGAAATGATGATTCGATAATTAAAGAGGTTAAAGTGATGATAACCAAATCCATTAGAACCCATTTCAGTAAATAACCTCTGAATTTTGTCACCCTCGTCAGAAAAATTAGCCATGGGTGTCTCTGTAAGGAGAGCACATAACTGGAGTCATTCCTCTTCATACTGCCTGGTGTATTTCGACAACACCAGTACTTCGATCCTCCCTTACTAGAACATTTTTGTAAGATGAAAGCATCCTCCTAGGGGTGGGGAGGGACTTAAGGCAAGTCACCCAAGAGGGGAGACACTATTTTCCCTTAGATTAGCCACTACTGTCAGATGCGGAAGATTAATTGTGGTATTTGGGATGATCGAAGATACTCATATGGTGAAAGGATCATTAAGATCTTGGGAAATATCTATAGGAGGGGAGTAGTCTAAATCACTTCCCAGTGAAATGGGTTTCACAGATAAAACCCCTCCCAGATGCTTTTGATGATGCGCTGAATGCCTTCTTACCCCAAGAGGAGTAGCAAGAGGTGTAACCATCTTGATTTCTATATGGATGGAATTATAAGGCATAGTTGTTGCATGTTTGTTGTATAATGAATGTGTGTCATTGTCGTTGGGTCAAGAATGGGGTAGAGAATGATTAAGGGTTTCTGCACCCGCCAAAATGGTTCCATTAGCATCCCACTAGGGTAACAAACTACCCATAGTTGGGCATACTCCATCGATAAAAAAGGCGGCCCCATCACATTAGGAATGATAATATCCCTAGAAACACCTTCATGCATCATCATAAGCCAAAATTAGCAGAGAAAAAATGGATGAGATTATTCCCTTAGTCGAACTAACAGAAGAAGTGCAGTCTGTTGAAGGTATCCAAATTTATTGGAAAACCGGTAGGGGAGGTATGGATCACAAATAACTACTCAGTCTACACAAGCCATAAGAATAATGTCCTGAATATTTAAAAGGTACGAACATTTCCTTAAGGAATTTCCCCTATAACCTCTCAATAATCTATGAGGGGTAGGGTGCAGTGCGAACGATAAATGAGAAGTGTCATTCTACAGCCCAACAACATCAATAACACCTAGATCCCTTGGATGAATAGATGAAATGTTGAGAAGAGAAGGATGAATGTCAGAATGGGTAACTCGTGCAGTATACCGATATTTATAACAAGGTACGTGTTCCACCATCCACCCATAAAGGATTTGGAATGGTCTACTAAGATGATGTGGAGGCATGCCTTCCTGAATCAGTCCCAATAATCCATAATGTTTGGTGATGGTAGGAAGGTCCAAATTAATGGGTAGACCCTCTAACAACATGGCCGCCAACATCAACGTACATGCTTGAACCCCATTGTATACATCACAGGATGGGATGAGCCATCCACTAAAAAAACCTGGAAAAACAATTGGCAAGCCTAAGTGTGTGTGAAATGTATGTCCGATGCTAATATTCCCATGGGTTATATCACCCTACTTCAAGGGTAGAACAATATGAACCTGGGGTTTTGTGGTAGTGTCGAGTGGGATAAGTTTGATTGCAATGAGCCTTCAACTTGGGTCTGTTCATCTTCAGTAATAACCTTATCCATGCTTCGAATGGGATGAGGGAACAGGCCTTGAGGGGATGATCCAGTGATCCTTCTACCATGACCAGTAAGCTCCTTGTCATAGGAGACACGTGATTGGTATCATTTAATGTGGCCACTACCGGGAGAAAACTCTTCATACATTTCTCTAAGTATAGGGAGACCTACATAATGATAGATATCACATAGACTGATTTCCACATCTCCATGCAGTAGGTGGAAGGTTTTAGTGATTGAACAGTAGTGGGACAGAAATTCTGGGAGGAATTCACTCGAAGAAAAGATTGAAAACTGAGAAGCCTAGGTGTCCTGGTGTAAGCCCACCACCTCTAGAGGGTCGGGGAAATCCAGAAAGGTCTGATGCACGTAGAACATCCAGTCCAACTTATATGAGAAACATCTATTGGCCCACAAATCCCACTTCATGTTCCACCTGCTGCTATGATTTTAATTGGATATACTTATAACTGATGGGAATTATCGGGCATCTAGTCTTAGGACACCATCACGACACACACGGTTTCCCTATTTCCATGACGAACCTCGTAGTATAAAGATGTTTTCTGGAACTGGATTGGTAATGACTTCTCCAATTTGGGAAATGATGGCATGATAATGATCTTGTGGTTCCTCCAAGAGGACTAAAGGGATATCAGGGTCAAGAAATGGTAGTGGCATGTCAGCCGGAAGACCAAATATGTAAAGTGGAAACTGTGCGGATAATGGGTAAGCTAAGTGTTCTGGCATCAAGAAGACTTTCAATATGATTTCATGGGGGAACGATGTGGATTAAAAAATTATCATCGTTATTCCTCAACATGGTTTCTCTTGTCTTTATTGATTTTTCAGCAGCATGTGAATCAACTATTGTAGCCTGTATAAGAAGATCCAGAAGTCGATGAAAAGTCAGTCTGATAAATTTTTTTCAATAAAGGCTATGGAAGAGTTGTTATAGGAATGAAAATATGTCCACATAAGGTTTTGTGTATAGATTTTGGAAATATTATATAGTAGCTACAACCTACGTACTTCATGATACCTGTAATTTCTCCACCTACAGCTATGGTACGCACTTTATCCTACCACATACAGCCAAGGAACACAAACCATATGCAAGGAGTTGTCATGTGGATCATTGGTAGAAGAACAGACCGGTTTGTGAAAGATGGCCCACAAACCTGGTCCATGATTAAATTCGTATTCAAATGTTTTAGATTAAATTCTATGTTAGTAGTGTAAATATTCTTAAAATTCTGGTCTACCAATCCAAGTGCAGTACGCGGACAAGCTAGCCGCATAGCATTCTCCTACACAAAATCGGTATTGTATGTCTTAATATTCTTAATTTTCATTCATGGATTCCAAATTGTGGTATAAAGATGGAAAAATAGAGAGTAAATTGTTTTTCAGAACATAAAGAGCAGTTCGGGAACATGATTTTTGCAAGGAGCATGATACGCGAGAGCAGAGGAGTTCAGGAAAATCGAGAGCACTTTTCTTCATGAGAAATAGTAAAAGAAAAATGAAATGGGACCATATATATTTTGGTGTGGTCCCCCTATCGGGTCCAATTGTTCTATAGAAAACCATTTTTGTTCAGGACTGCTTCAACACTGAAATATTCTACTTCTCATTCTGAATGGACCCCATTCCGATGGAGGGAAATTTTACGGTCTTGAAAATTCCCCCAAGAGGATAGAATACCCCCCACAATCACTTTTTAACTGGAATCAAGCACATATAAAAGTCTATCAAGGTGAAGGGACTCAAATTGAGTTGTAAATTTCAGAAGAATCATGAAGGAATTAATATTTTCGAAGCATTCTAAGTGGCTCATGTACAATCACTAAGAAATGTACACAGACCAGCCGTATCTTGAACCACAAGGTACGTGAAATGATCCATGAACTACTGGCCTATGGGTAGATGGCCAGTGGACAAGGCCATCCATGAACTGTGTCACAAAAGGAGTTATGATCATGAAGTCAGTCTGTGTACCATACCGCAAACCCATCAGTCAGTGGACGAAGTAAATGGGTATGGATATGTGAACCACTATAGCGAACCAAATCCACCATAAACTCCAGTTGACCGAGTCTTCCATGGGTCAGGATATTGATTCAATGGGCCTCCATAAATCGTGCCACATTACCAATAGATACGATTGCTCTGATGCTCTATAAAAGGAGCACAGTAGAAGTAAGGAAGATAGAAAGAGGGAGAAAAAAGAGAGAAGGACATATGATGAAAGCATGAGGGACACTTAAAGGCCTAGAGGATGCCCTCCGACTTCCATCTTGTTTCATCGGTGAATCCTGAGCCATGGATCACTCTCTCCACAAGTACAGCTGGCCATCAACCACAAAATGGGGGAATTTAATAATAATAATAATAATAGAATCGCAAACCTGACTAGCGAACCATGAACCAAAGACTTATCTCGGATGAAATCCCCGTGAATTATGATCCCCTGAACCTTCCTCTAGTACGGTGCTCTGTGTGGCATACCACTATGTGGACAGAACCCAGCATCGTGTAATAAATCGATGCACATATATAACCCAAAGCGATATTGTGATCCCTGTACCACTTCGGTACGTGGTGGACAATACTCATTCCCACTTACCATATTGGTATGAGGATGGCAATTCTTACCACATACCGTTATGGTATGCAGAGCTTCCCCCATCCCGCATAAAATTTCTGTACACGAAATGGGGTTTTTTGGGTATCTTTCCATTTTATTCGAACCTCACCACTCCATTAATGTCATGTCCTCCATGATCCCTCCGCTAACTAGTCCCCCAGAATTAGGCCAAAGCCTCTTCCAAAGCCACCAAACCCAAATGATCAGGCCATCAGGTGCATCAATGTGCCCACTGAGTCTACATACCCACGGTAAGCTATGTCCTGAAGGATCTCCCCCTAGTGGTGAGGGCATCAGGAATTCTTGTGAGGCTACATTCCCATGGTAACCTAGAGCCCCTCCTTGGGATGTTTGCGTGAACCTATCTGTTCTGGAGATTAAGGGTGATCACTTGCTTTTACATTCAATAAGGTATAGTGATTAGTTGAAGGTGTTTTCTTTGCTCCCCCCTTCGACAAGGACTAAACTCCTCCCCTTTCCAGAACGTTCTCTGGGGCCCTCCTACTATGGTAAGTACACAATCTTCTAATGCAGGGCCGCCTAACCATAATTTTCATTTCAAATTGAATGTTTCAATGTTTCGGCCCCTCACCCATGGTCACTCTGGCCTCTACCTCCATGGGCTCTCCCTCCCACAACAATATAGTAGGAGGCAAGTTCATTGTTAAATCAGTCACATTCTCTTATTTCCCACACCAATCATGACTCATGTGGGATTAGAGGTTTGTAAGGATTAGAACATCCAAACATTCTGAACAGTGAGAACATATATTCCGAATTAAATTAAGATATGTAAGAAACCTACTAGAAGACTCGAGCTCAGAAGGGTGCCTATCTGAAAGGGTCCACCCAACCATGTTTCCTAAAATGGGCAGCTCCCACACATAATCCCCACACAATCTGAACTACTGATAACTCTAATTTCTGATTAAACCAAGATAAGTAGAATGCCTACCAAAAGGCCCAATATCCAAAAGGGTTCCCATCAATAATGGGTCCACCCAATCAAGTTTTCTCAATGGGAAGATCCCAAGAATAAGCCCCACACAATCTGAACTATGTGGGTTTTGATTCCTCTCTCAAGGATATGTAGGAAGCCCTCCTTGTGGGCCTGATCCCAACATCATGTCACCTTCTATCCCCTAGATGATAATAAACTTTAGAGTATCATATAATATTTCTCAACTCAGCATCACCTCCGTAGTATCAAATATATGTATTCCTATAACGATCCTGCAAACTAAGGGTAGTCTGTTGACACACATTTCAGGAATGAACCAAGGATTCACAAACCTATGAACATGACTTAAATATACAAGAGAGTCCTAGAAAAAGAAACAATACTCCACTGGAAGAGTTCGGTGTGCCTGAACTCCCATCCTCTTGACTAATTGAGTCCTTAAGTGTTGTTGGACAAATCATCATCCAACAAGCACATACCTCTAGAAAACAGGTACATGAATCATAGATACCAGGGCTGTTGGGCATTCTTGGCTACATGAATCAACCCATTGGAGACCAGTTGGGGATATTATATCAGAGAAGGACAGATTTCATGGGTGCTTGACCCCCACGCAATCACCCACTAGGAACAACTATTCTCGTAGGGTTAAGTTAACCTTGTTTAAAGGATAATGACACTGAACGGGTTGAAACCAAGGAATGGTAAATTCAACGATAACCAGTATCTAAAGAAAAGTGGATGGGTGATGATCCTCATTGAGCCATTTCAGTGCTGCCCTAAGATGTTCCACCACGGAGGTGGAACAAGCATCCATAACTCTACAATTTTTATTCGAATGATTAACTATAATTCCATCTATACCTAGAATGAAATCAAATTCAACTATGGGAAAGCAAAAAATTATTTTTAGGTAAAACCATTTTATAAATAATCACTATATGTTTCGTATAATTCTTTATACCCTTAATATTTCGACTATTAGTATTTACTAAGAGTTATTTCTTAATTTCATTAGGTAATATTTCTATTTTAGCAGAAAACTCCACAAACATAAAAGAAGGGTAATCCTGAATCAAATAAGACTTTGACATAATATGAATAAACATGTAATGTATTGTTCTCCACATAATTTAATCATTTTAAATTATATAAGTTAGTTATGAAATAATTTTCCACACACTTTTACTTATATTGTCGATAATTCCCATCATTACTACTTTGTTCTTAGACATGATAGAATAATGGATTGTCTTATTTCATTTATAACTTCAAACTGGATGCTTATCATATGTGGTCAGACCATTACCATTATCATTTCTTTAAAACCATGAGCCAAATGTTCCATCATACCACATCAATAACAATTCATTGAATTTATAAGACAATATCATGGATACTTCATACCAGACTTATTATATGATAACAATTTAGACCTCTTTCCTTTAGATTTCATAATGTATACATTATTATCTCTTTCCACATGTATAACTTTTAAACTTTTTTGTTATAAAATTCATCAATCACTATATTGAACTTCTCATCATTTCATATAACATTATCATAAAATTTAAATTCAAGTGATTATAAATATCACTTAAAAACTTATTTAAATCATATTTAAAAATATACAATTTTACATTAATGGTCCAAAATTAAATTTGGTGCATTCCAATAAAATTTTTTAAAATTGTATTCAATGGTGGTTACAATGTTCCCCCCATTTTCATGAGTTAAAGAAATTTAATTTTCATCCTAATTCAAGAACAATAGAAAAATATTTGACAATCAAATGATATAAAAATAATAACCATAACATCGAATCAATATCATATATCTCATTAGTATTATAAATTAGTTACCACTATTGATTAACTTCACCATGAAAATGATTTATGTAATAAATTAAATTTCATTTTTAGAAAAACCTAAAATATCGAATACCTTTTCTGATTAATTAAACCAATATCCCTCTAACACTAAATATAAGGTTCAACCAAATTTCAGAGGCTATTGATTCATGAATTCTTCTCTATAAACCTGTTCCTCAATAAGGTTTTTGACTACTCTCTACAATGGGAACAAAAATCAATGCCATGAGTTATTCAAGTTAATATAGCTTTTAATTTTATTGCTCCGATTCAAATAATTTCATCTTTTATATTCAAAGAAAAATATCCTCCAGATTCCATTCAACTTTATCTGCCATATTTATTTGATTGAAATTCATAATTAATAAGAGTATGATTTGATTAATAGATATGGTAAACCTCAATGGTTTCTCATGATAATATAATCAATTGATTAACATACCTTAAGTTTTTTCTTAATAACATCTTTAACTCTTATGTTATGTAAACCATTCCTTTGATACCAAATAAAATAACGATCAACATAAAAAACTATGATTACATAATTTATAACAAGGGTTTCACATAATTCATTTTAAAGTCAAATTAGGTTTATAGTTTATGGGAATTAGAAAAAACTCATAGATTTCCAACATTTACAGTACTAAGTTGGAAAGTCCAATAAATATCTAAATTTTTAATTAAATTATGATTTTTACTTTTAAAAATTCATTTGATTCAGAAAAAATTTAATTTATTAATTATTAATGCTTGTAGGGGAATATTAGACCTTCATTTAGTTCATACTCATCCTTAAGCCCCGTTTTTTGGAAAAATAGGGATGAGAACAAGAAATCCATTAAGGGATAAAAAACAATGAATCCTATTTATAATATTTTTAGAATCATAACTCCCATATAAAATTTTCCATTTATATAAAATAGAGTTTGAGCTCATGTATTCATTTTATTAATAAAAAAATACTCATTTCCCAAATTTTTTCATCAAACAACTCTTAATAAATCATAAATGTTTAATTATAATTATGAGGGTTTATTTTAAAACATGGCTACTAATGAAATCATTTTATTGAAAATATAATTTTCACCATTAAAAGTGGTATATACTTTCATTTAAATATAATCTCATTCTCATTCATTATAAAATTTAAATAATTCCACTAAAACTCATTTCAAGGAATATAAAATCATAAAGGTACCGTGGAAAATCACATCATATCATTATTATAATCACTCTAATAATCACTCATACAAATATATTAACCTACTCAGTTAATTCCATTATAATTACGTAGAGAACATAATCATTAGACAATTCATTGGAGTGCTATATTAGTGACACAAATCATCACAAATAATTTATAATGACTATAAAATATATAAAACACAAAAAATCTTGTATTTTAACAATATATTCTCATAAAATATTATATTCAATACAAATGCAAATGCATTTTTGAGAGTTATATAAAAATAAGGACAAACTACTATCACATTCAAATATCTTGAAAAAAAATATAAAAGATTAAGAATACGTAAATTATTTAGATAAAAAATGAAATATTTTAGGGTCAAATTATTATTTAATAAGGGTAATTTTTTTTGGAAAATATACTGATTATGAATATTTCAAAAAAGGATTCCATTAAAACTTTTTGAAAAATGTAAAAAAAGGACATTTTTTGAAGACATTTGAACGCCTTATTCTAATTTTTTTAATAAATATAAATAATGATTTAATATAAAATTGAATTAATTTTTTTTATATTATTGAAATAATTTTTTATAGATGTTTGATATAGAGCAATAAGATAAGTAGAAATAATAAAACATTTAAAATATTGTTTTAATGAAAAATATCTTACATTGTGTCTGACTCACCACATACATAATTTCACTTCTGTATAATAAAAATATAATAATTTTATACTTCATAAAGACATTTTTTTAGGTTTATTACCTTATTATTATCTCTTTTATATAATTAATTTTTATAATTTATATAGTACTAACTTAGTTAAGTTCATGTCAGATTTTTTGAGGGCATTGGATTAAGTTGACCATGGTCAAATGGGTTCTTATTGAATAATATAAAAACATTTAATCATGAATTAATAATCATTATTGTATATCAAATACAATTTTAGTTTCATTCATGAAAGGGGTACATGGAAAAGTGAATCACATTGCCTCATTGTGGATGTGATCCAAATATGCGCATGAGAAGCATTATAATTTTCCACATATGGATGGGTAAAAGGGTACATAATGTATTATTTTCTAGAATAATTCTTATTTATTCTATTTTATTTATATTTATTAAATCAATCATAATAACTATCCTTGTGAGGTGGTGATAAAAAATGAATCACATAACATTATAGAGGTGGTTGTCCACATTTTCACACAAGTTATGTTTTTATATCCAAGAGGATGGAAAATATGATGAAAAGGTTGGTACCATAATAATAATAAAATATTATTATATTAAAGATGCCAAATTATTTATTTTTGAAGAGATAAATAATATTTTACGGAGTAAAATAAGAATTAAATATGAAACACTCGATAAATAATGATGCAACTTCATTGGAAAACCACCCTTTACTTACACCATATCTCTTATTAGTTTGGTTATTAAGTGATTCAAGTACCTATAAGAAGTATGTAGAGAGTTTGGGAAGGTATTTGGGATGGTATTTTCCATCACAATGGGGTTAAAGTTTGTGAATAATAGAAAATAATGGGTTCTCTATTGTATGTGATGGAAGTGGTACTCTTAAATTTTTTTAAACTTTTAAAATAAAATAAATTCTTATTCATGATAATGTGGCCTTAAATAAAGCCGATTTAATATATAATTTGGTGAATGTTGAAATTATCTCATCCAATAATATTTATGATTATAATTTGTGACTTTATCTCTTGTTTTTAATTTCAATTAACTTGTTTTACCCTTTACCAATGTGAATTTTGTTTACCATAGTAACTATAAATTATGAAAAATATGAAATTGAACTCATTACTAAATTTGATCCTCATAATTCTAAATATTTAAGAAAATTTCCAGTATTAATTTTTTTTTAAATTTATATAAATTAATTTTAATATAAGTTAACCAAACACAATGAAAGCCATTTTTTTTGAAAAATGTGTTTTATTAATAAAAATGAATTTATACCAAAATAAGGAATTGTGATTTTTCGTATATAATTTATTATATTAAAATTAATAAAATTGGAAAAATTTATTTTGAGACCAATCAATAACATAAATATTATTTTTGGATATATTAAATGAAATTAATGTTTTTTTAAAATCACAATTTTTAAATATTCATCCAAAAAGTAATATTTTCAGAAAGATCCCAAAACATCTCTCTAAAATATATTTGATATTATGATATAAAAATAATTTCATTTCATCCAATTCAATTTAAAAAAAGTTTCAAAGTTCAATATTAAATAAAACTATATAATATATGTAAAATACTTTAGTTAGAATAAAAATATATTTTTTTTGTTTGAAACCTAACACTACATGATTTTAAAAGAAAATAAAATACACAATATCATACAATATATGCCCCATTGATCTTAAAAAAATCCCTAAATATTATTATCTATGTGTGATAGTAATCACCTAACAATTTCAATGGTGGGAATGAAGGAGAATATCTAATTTATGAAAATATAATTTAAATATTTTTGTTAAATGAATTCATTGGTTACAAATTAATATGAAATTAAAATAAAAACCAATCCAATATAAATGATGTGTTTTTTATAAAAAACTAGTTTCCGAATACAATAAAATTTTATCATAATAAATTAAATTAATAACTATTATTAATCTATATTAATTAAATGTATTTTTTATATATTCCAAAAAACAAATTTAAATTAATTTAATATGATTGAAAGGATTAAGATATGAATAAATCATATTTTAAGTATAAAAACTATATATTTTTTAAAAGGGAAATTTTTCTTCCATTTAATGGTGCACAAATTATGAAAATAAACTTTGAAACTTTTATAATTTCTATTTAAAAAATAAAGATCATTTTTTAAATATAAATTTCAAAATTCTATTTGTGTTAATTTTTTAAATTTTTCTGATATGTTTAATTTTTTGATAAATAATGAAAAATAGTGCTTTTTAATTAGAAAATAAATTTTCAGATAAATAATTTAGAAATTAAAATTTTATTTTGAATGTGTTTTAAAGTAAATTTTTATCTATTATTAATATATAAATCCAATTTATCTCATTTAAATAAATCTCACAATGATATTGTATAAAAAATCATTTCAAACCTTTGAGGGTTTTCACTTTAAAATCGCTCTTTCACATCTCATTTACAATATTAGTTTTAAATATAAATTTTCAAGTTCTTTGAATTTAATATTTTAAATTTAATTTAATATTTGGAATCCAAAATTCTAAAAAAAGCAAAATTATTTTTTCATTTTTAGGAATAAAAAATTTACCATGGTAAAATAAGATTTGTTGTAGTATTTTTAAGATAATTGATCAGGTTAACGTTAAAAGGTAACAGTTTAAAATAAATAAAAAAGACAAATTTAAATGGTTGGATGAGGAATTTATGTACCCTAAATATAATTTCAAATATTAATTATTATCAAAATTCATGAAAATTAATTCCATTTCAATTTTTTTGATTTAATTATAATGTTATCATTATTTAATAAATTAAAATCACCATCCTCAATTATAAATATCACCCCTCACCACCCCATTTTATCATCATAAGCCTTAAAGCTATTGAGGTGTCTAATGTACCATCTCCTCCTCAACCTACCCACATCCAAGTGCTTCTTATGTCACCCAATGACCAAATCCAAGGTCTTTAAGGGGTCCCTCAAGGATTTGATATTCAAGAGGTAACTTTCTCAAAGAGCCTTTGTTATTTAATTTTATTCTTCTATTTTATACATAGATTTTTCATATATAAAGGAATTATAACTCCATAATCAGGTTTATATAGGATTTTTTTGTTGAAAATATAATATATCATATATATTTTAGTTCTTATCACCTCTTATTTAAAGAAACCAAACCATTATCCAAATTATAGAGGTCTCCGAACTCCTTGAATAATGATTTTTTTCATTAAATCTCTCAAATATGGTTATAAAATTATTATTATACTTAAAAAATTATTTAATAAGAAAATTATACCCAAATTCATGTTCTATAAATAATATATAAATATTATTTTAAATAAAAAAACTAGTTCGTGACGTTTGAAATAACCGCCAAAATAAACTAAACATTTATGCTTAACTTTTTAACAAATGAATCATCCACATGGCAGAAAAAAATTATATATGGAAACATTTATCCTTATAAAAGTGAATTATTAATATTTCAATGAACTTTATAATTTTAATCCCTTTTTAGAATAAAATCCATAATTATACAAAAATGAACCAATCATGAAACCATGAAATTAACACACAAGAAACCATGAAAATAATGAGATATTATTAATTAATGGGTCACAATATGTTATAAAATTATCATACAAGAGTATTATAAATTTGATTATAGTTTGGAATGAATTAATAACATTCTCTACACCATTATACAACAGGATAAACTATGCACCACCAAAGGGATGTGTGAGTTAAAAGGTTTCCTAAATAAATTTCTTTCATTTGGTTATAGTTATTACTTATTTATTATATTATGATAATATTATGTATAGAAAAAATATTATTGATTTTTGTTTTAATCCCATTTCTATTTCAATAGATATAATTTAGTTACAAATAATCACCCCTTTTATTATTTCTCAACTTAATAGTATGAACATTTTAAGGGTATATTGTCTCACTTTTTTTCATCTATTAAATATATGCCATATTCACCACTAATTTCTCTTGTGTTGTTTTTATAATCAAATTTTATATTTCTTATCATGATCATAATTTAATTCAATTTTTCAGTTGATAATTTTTAATTTTATGGTACATACTATTTGACTAATTACAAAGTGTACTCGATTAATTAACTAAGTTTCAATTCATGGTATTAAACATCTACTTCATGATTATGTAGTGGTGAGATTATATGTGAAATTAATTTTCTATATATTATTATTTATTTAAAATTTTATTTATATTTATTTATATTTTATACATATATTACATTCATTTGACTAATTCACATTTTAATGATATGATATTTATAGTAGACATTCTTTTAAAAATTATCTTTCGAATGTTACCATTTAAAATACCATTTTGTTATATGATCATGTATTCAAAAATTATTTCCAAAAATGTTTAACTATTCACATATGATATTCTAATGGAATTTATAGTCATATTTTAATTTTTTAAAATAGTTTTAAATTATTCTATTTTTTATTTTTTAAATGGGCTTTTTGGGACTTTTCCAAAAAATATGGAAGGAATATTTTATTATAATAGTGTACAATGTGTTGATTTTACCACCATCGTGAATCTTCAATTATTTAATACTTATATTATAAATTTTCATGGTTTCTTTCAAATAAAATGGTTCCTTTATTATATGATACGTGTTTTGATTTTAAAAATATTTTTTAAAGAGTAATGGGTGTTTTGATATCCAAAAGTAATTTTATTATGAGGGTAAAAGTGTTTTTGAAATTCATTATGATAAAAATATAATAAGCATTGTGTGGTATTTGATCATTAAAAATTTGGTGGCCCAGATAGTTCCAAGAAATCCCATTATAACTAAATATGGGGTAACCTAGATAGAGTCAGCAAAGACCATTATATCTTAATATGTGGTGGCCTAGCCATTGTCTATAAATCTCGTTATGGATTAACATGGGGTAGCCTGTATAGTTCCTAGTAATCCCATTACCGCTTTCTATGGGGTAGTCCAGATAGTATTGCTTAATACCGTAATATATTTTGTATGTTGGATATGTAAGATTATGACCCATGTTACATAATTATATTTTAGATTCTTGATAATGAGTTTTAAAGAAACTTTATTTCTTTTAAAAAGGTAGTATACTGATATTTTTAAAAATATGATCCATTTTTTAGATTAAACAGTATGTTTTTATGAAAATGATTTTATGGATTTTTACTCGACTATATTTATCACTTTCTGTATCCCCCTTAAAATTAATTTTAGGATCATCCCATGTTTTAAAATGTTTTTTATAGGGTAAATTATGATTAGGGATGAGGATAAAAAAAAGAACATAATTTTGTATATTTCTTTAAGAAAATAAGTTATAATTTAAAAGGGTTTCATTCCATTAGGAAAAATGGATACTTAGTATAATTCTCTAACTTAAATGTATGTTTTTATGTGGTAATATTTTTTCATTTTTCTCTAAAAATATTAACCTAAATGATATTTTGAAAATAAAAGTGACTTATAGACATAAAATAACTCAAAAAAATACTTTTTAAAGACATTTTTTATGTTTGGTATTAGGGAAAGGTTTATAAAATTATTGATATTTGGATATTTCCTTTTAAAGAATTATTAATATATATAGATATCATCATGGGTTTATATTTTTAAGGATAACTATATGTTTGATGTCTTAGACAACCATTTAGAGGTTTAAAGTGGTGAATTTATAGATATTAATGATATTTTTGGATATTTTATTTTTAAATGTAATAGATTTGGGTATAAAGGATTTGATGGTTAAAACATTATTGAGTGTCTATAGGTATTATCTTAAAAAATAATGTCATAATTTTAACATGTAGAAATAAATTTCATGTTTTAATGATGCTATGTTCTATAGAGTGTGGATATTTTTTCAATATGGAATGTAAGTAATATTGTTGGGCCATAGTACATCTTCTGGATGATTTTATTGTTTCTATTGTTGTAATATCATGTTTAAATGATTTTGAAAACTTTTAGAGTTTCCAAATCAGCTGAATGAAACCACTTTACTTATTTAAAAATATTTATTTTCTCCAAAACATTTATGGGTCATGATATATTTTTCATTTTGTTTAAATTGATTAACTATAGAAACCCTCTTGAAAATGGAAATTTTACAAAGTACATGACCATTTATATTATGGATGTTGGGTATCATGTGAGAAGATAAAGGTGATTTTAATGATATCCTGATGTGTGGATTTAGCTTGTGAATTATTTCTCTTTTCTTCTAAGTATGTAATATTTTTTTCATCATATTAATGAACAATTTGGATATATTTCATATCATTTAATGTATTAATGGAGTATTAATGAATAATATGATGAAGCATTATTAACGATTTAATAAGGATGTTGGATGAAGGATTTGGTTATGTATTGAGTGTTTTTTTTGACATTTGGTACTTTATAAATATTATGGAAATCAAGGAATGTCGATGGATTTTTCATTTTTAGTTTTTTTTAATAAATTTGGATACACTTGTCAAATGGAGCTGAAAACATTGAAAATTGGTGACAAGTTTATAAATTTTGGGAGACAATTATTCAGTTTGAATAAATTTATGCTATATTAAAAACTTTTGATTATGATATTAAGATGATTATTTTAGGGAAAACACCTTTACTTTTGTTGGACACATATTTAATGGTATTGGATCTCTTTTTGGTTTATATGATCATTTAATTTGAGGGATGTATGGTTTCGTACTTTTTGGGATGAGAATATTGAATGGTATGATATAACCATTGATGTAAAATACATTAAACATTATTTTCAGGATGATTTTGACATTTACATAAATTTATATGTATTATATTAATATATTTTTAAAAAAAGTGGATCCCACAGAATATGTGACAACCGGTAGCATCTAGAAAGGCTATAGGGATCGAACCCACCACTGAAGGGAGAAAAGGGTATATAACCTACAAATAGACTATGAATTATGTTGGATAGTATGAAATTAATTTTCATTAGTGAAAAATGTAATGGATAAGGTCTATGTTCATTTAAAGAACATATTATTATCATATTAATCACCATGGGACTCGAAAATAATTTGTCTATTAGGGTATTAATTTTATTTTGATATATTTTTACAATTTTTTGAACCTTATTTGATAAAGCTAAACTAAATATTATGGGTTTTTATTCTATTAATAAAGGATGAGTTTTATTTTGGAACCATATATGATTTATGGACATTGGTGTTATTTATGGAAATAAATATTATATATCAATGATTATGTGATTAGCGAAATAAGATTTAGTATGAGACATTATTATTGATTGATATTATATAAAGATAAATATTAAATATATATTGGAATACTATGAAACCAAATACTTATATTTTTTTGGGATTTAAAATTATTATAGAATATATTTATGAAATTTAAGGATTGTTATTTGTTGAATGATCTATGTATAAAGTTTTGTATTACTCTTGAATTTTGATGATTAATGTAGTTTTTCTTCATATAAAGGTTATTTATTTTTAGAATATAATATCTTGTAGAAACCATTTTGGGTTTATGTTTATTCTTAAATACATGGGAAATAAATAACTATATTAAGTTGGATTTTTTGATTTGAAAAAGTTTATTCTAATTATTCAAGTCTGAAAAATCATCATGGATTCTCATCTTTTGAAGAAATGATGAGATTGTGGTGGAAATTGAATAATTGATGAATTTATAATTTTCATAATATATATTTCCATATGATCTTAGTATAGGGAGTAAAAAGATTCTAAAATGTTAGGAAATTTATTTTGAATGAATAACATTATCCATTTAATTTTTATAATAAGAAATCAATGGCATTTTAACCCATAAAAGATTTACTATTTGTAGTGTTAACATTATAATTTACATGTTCTCTTTCATTATAAATTTAAATATAATAGTAATAATTTTCTTCCTTGTCCATGTTTTCCAACATGGAATCCTAATATGTTTTATCACTAGTGAACTTCATATTTTCGTTTCTCTATTTTCAAATGGATGTTTTATTCAATCTTTTACTAATACGGGATGTTATCAAAGGTTATTTGAATAGTTAAACCACTAGTTTTTTTATCTATAGTTATAATTATATGTATTCAATTTATTAAAGGTGGTTGAAAGTAACACCCTGATTTTGTAACAGGAAACACTTTGAAACATATCATACAAAATATGTTATAACGATCTTAAACAAATAAATAAATATTATTATCAAAAAGTGACTTTCACCACCAAGACATTAGAATGGTTGGAATTAATGAGATTAAATATTTTGTGAAAATATATATTACACATATTTATAAAACTAATTACCTATTTAAAAAATTAATTATAAATGATAATAAAAACCAACAGAAAATGATTGATGCGTTTTTTATGAAAAAAATAGTTTATTCTCACAATGAAATATTTTAGTAATAAATTAAAATAATCACTATTTTTATAATATATTATAGAAATGCACATATTACCAATTCAATAAAATGTTTTTAAATTCATACAACATGTTTAATATGCTGAAGTTAAGAATAAATACAATTTTATGTATAAAAACCTATATTTTTATAAAATGCATTCTTTCATCCTTTTAATGGATCACCTATCTTAAAACTAAATTTTAAAACTTTTATAAATTTTATTTTACAATGTGAAATTAAATTTTTAAAGTGTAATATCAATATTATCTTAGGGTGATATTTAGATATTATTCTAATTTGTTTTATTTTTTGATGAATAATTTTAAAATAATAATTTTAAATTAAAAAATGATTTTTTATCTAAGTAATTTATAATGGTAAATTATATATAATATTGATTTTTATATAAAATTATATCAATTATAAATATGTGAATTCAATATAGGTATTCATAATAAATTTCAAATTGAAATTGGCTATAAAATCAATTCAACCCATTGAACATTATCCCTTAAAAACCCCAATTTTTCATCACGTCTATGGGGTTAATTTTAAATACAATTATTCTAATTAATTTAATTTAATTGTGTAAAATGGATTCAATATTACGAATAATAACTTACTAATTCAGCCCCAATTTTATTTTCATCTTTCGGAATTAAAACATACAATGGTAAAAAATTATTTACCACAATATAAGTAAAATAATTTAATGAGTTAAAGCTGAAATGTAAAAGCATAAAGTACAAAAAAAAAGAAAATTTTTACTGGATTATTGAGGAATTTATGGAACCAAAAATAATTTATAATATTAATTATATACCAAATGTTTTTAAATTAATGTCTCTTCAATGTGGTTTTTTTGAATTATAAAATTATTATTTTTTAATCACTTAAAACCACCCCTCCTCAAGTATAAATGCCACAACTCACAACCCCATTTTCTTCTCAAAAGGATTTAATATCCATCATTCTTGGGAAAAAACTATCATACTCACTCTATCAACATCCATGTGTAGTTTTTTCCTCCCAAAGTAAAAAATACAAAGCCTTTAAGGGGTCCCTCAAGGAGGTAATATTCAAGAGGCAATATTCTAAATAAACCACTCTTATTTTCATTTTGTATTCTATTTTATCCACCATTTATTCTTCCATAAGGTAATTATAACTCAAAAATCATGTATATAGTAATGTTTTATGTTTCAAATTTAAAATATCATATCCATTTTATTTATAATCTCCTCTTACTTAATGAAATGAAACCATTGTCTAAATGATGGTGGTTTACCATCTCCATGAATGATGATTTTAAGTTTTCCATTACCACCTTCATGTCTCATCAGAAAAGTATTATTATATTAAAATTTTATTCTAATATGTATATTATAAATTATATCATGTTCTATGACTAACACAAAATTATAATATTAAATAAAACAAAACTAGTTCATGATGATCTGTAAAATTGCCAAAATAAGCTAAACATTTAGAATTAACGTTTTATCAAATGAAACATCTGCATACAAGAAATTAAAAAATTTATATGGGAAAATTAATACATATAAAATAGAATTAATAAAATTTCTTTCCAATTCCTAATTTTTAATCCCATTTTACTATAACATACATAATTATATATAAAAACTGATCATGAAACAATGAAATGAATGCACCTGAAACCTTGAAAATAAAGAAATATTTTTAATTAGTGGGTCATAATATGTTATAAAAGTATAATATAAGTTATTATAAATAATATTATAGTTTCTTAATTAATTTATAACATCTATAAAACATTATACAGGAGGAAAATTTTGTCTCCACTAATGATAAGATTAAGGTAATAAGTTTTTAAACTCATTTTGCATTCGTCGGGTTACACATATTCTTCTTCAACTATATTATGAAAATATTATGTGTGAAATAAATTTTATTTATATATTTATTACCCTCACATATATTTGTGTGGATATAATGTTTTTACACATAATCACCCCATTTTTTTAATTCTCAACATAATGACACAAACTTTATATGGGTTTCTAATCTCACTGTTTGTCTTTTGTGATATAAATGAATTTTTCAAATTTATTGTATTTTATTTGGGGTATATACATCCATTTGATATAATATATATATATATATATATTAACTATATTAAATGTTTCATATGTTAATTATTAATTTTATTATATATATTATTTGATTGATTACAAAGTGTAATGGATTTAATTACTCAATTTCAATTCATTGGGTTAAAATTATACATCTTAATTACGTTATTCTATGAATATTTGTGAAATGAATTTTGAATATCTTATTAATTATTTTAAATATATTATTTTTATGTATATTGAATAAAAATATTTGATTAATTTTATTAATTTCCACATCAATGATATGTTGTTAATAAGGTACTTTGTTTTATAAACTTTCTTTTTTATATTACCCTTAAACTACATTTTTATACCATGTCCATATTTTATAAAATTATTTCCAATATTTTTTTTAATATTATCATGTGATTTTTAAAATTAATTTCAACTCAATATTTAAATTTTTCTAAAATGTTCTGAAAGTATTCACCTTATTATTTACCAAAGAGGGTTCATTGTGTATTTTATTGAAAAACATGGAGGAATGTTTTTTAACATATATGGAATGTGGTTATTTTCTCAACGTCATGATTATTTAATTAATTGATTCTTATTTTATAAAATTTCATAGTAATTTTTAAAGAAAATATTTTCTTAATGATATGCTTTGTGTGTTGATTTTTAAAGTTTTTTTTAAAAATGAATCTATTTTTTAATATACCCAAGTGTTTTTAAGAGTTTAAATGAGTTTTTAAAATGAGTTATGATAAATTTTGTATTGGAATATAATGTTTTTATTCATTATATGGCTCTTGATCATTGTACATTGTTTTTCCCAAATAAAACTATGACATCATATTACAACTTAACATGGGGTGGCCCAGATAGCATCGAGAATTTTTGTTATAGAATAACATGTGGTGGCCTATATGTCAAATGGTAAGACCTTAATAGATTTTCTAAGTGTGATATAAATAATTATTTCCCGAGATATAAAATTATATTTTATATGATTTAAAATGAGTTTTTATTAAAATTAATTTATTTTCATAAGAAAATATATTAATATTTTGGAAATTATTATTCTTTATACTAAATAAAAGGTATGTTTTTGTAAAACAAATTATGGATTTTAACTAGACTATCATTTTCCATGCCTTTATGTCACTTGTTTAACTTTTTATACTTATATGAAATTTTCAAATATTATTCACAGGGTATAGAATGATAATGGATGATGGTAATGAGTGGATGAGAATTTATAATAAATTTCATGTAAAGAATAATTGTTCGATTTTAAAAGGGTTTCCTTTAGTGGAAAAAATATATACGAGTTAATTGTTCACATTAATGTACATCTTTTCTTAGTATGTTCTTGTTTAAATTATCTAATACTCTAATCATAAATTACCATTCGGGAATAAATGTGATTTTTTATTTTAAAATAACTAAAACATGTATTATTTATGTGCGAGTCTTTACAATTTGTATTAGAGAAGGTTTTGGACAAATTTTTAGATTATGATGTTTCCATGTAATATTTTCTTGATAGATATTGATCCAAAATATATTTTTTATTACGAAAACAATTTAAGGGAAAGAGGAAAACCATAGTTCACAATGCAGAATACCACTACGTGTACAAGAAGCTAACAAAGAGATTGGACACAAGACTAAGATTATTTGAGTCAGCCACTCTAAATACTTCCTAGTAAAAAGTACTTAGCTATGTGTCTGGATCATTTCTGATAAGTTCTTTGAGGTGAGTAACCATTTTGTACATTGTCTGAATGAATTCTGCCAGGGTGATTTTGCCTTGGTTGAAGCCTCGAGCTATAGTTCAGTCTTTCTTGTCTATCCACGCTTCTTGCTCCTCTATGGAAGAAAATTCCTACTTCCTATAATATATTCTTAAAATTTCATCATTTTATTTGATGAGTATAAGGAATAATTAATTAACATCTTCCTTGGTGTGGAGTATGAGTTTCAAACACTCCCCTACCCCTCCTTCCATCCCACAAAGTTCACTACTTGGATCTCCATTTTCCCCATCTAGTAGATCTTTTCTTTCCATGATTCCCACCTTCTTGGACTAACTTGTTTCCATTGTTTAATAAAAACTACAATAGTCTTTGCCACCCTTGTGTCTTTTACCTTGGACCACAATGAATTTCCCTGAGTCAAGCTTCCCTTTTTCCCCTTCTTTCTTCATGGGATGTGATGACCTTTCCCTTGGAAATAGTCCAAGCTATCCACTGAGAATTGGCTGTGACTATCTTCTCCAGAATCATCCTCCTTGTGATTCAATGGTTCTAATTGCTCCACCAATCCTCCAAAGTGGTTTTTAAATTCAACCCACATGCCATCTTTGAGGAGCCTTAGCCTGCACAAAGAATCCACCTGGCCTTATTTGGTCTCCAAACCAACCTTCTTCCCCGTACTCCCAACCTTTTGAAGGGAAGATGCATTAGGGATGGGAGAGTTTGGTTCCAAAGGCCTCAAGACACTAACCCCCTATTTCCCCCCTTCTGAAAAAAGATATTCTTTTGTACCATGCAGAAAATACTTCCCTGGTAGTGACATTCCAACTATCTGGGCCTCTATACTGACCACTGAAGCATTACTACATGGGGGTACTGACAAGGCTTGACCTATGGTCTGCTCGTATCCAAGACCCATAAATTGAGGATGCAAGTTTTTATCCTCCCATGTCCGGCATTGGGGGTCCCCAAAGCCTTGGACATCACTGACTAGAGAGCTTGTTACAACTACATTTGAGCTGTCTAAATCTGGACGTTGTTCCTCCATGACCACCTCCAAGGAATTATCTTTATATGGTCCATCCACCTCTACTACTTCCACTCTACTGAGCTTCACTAGGATAATTCCCAAATAATTTCATAGGTGGTAAAGGACATCCACAACCAGTGGTTATGGTTCCTCATACTTAGAAGCCCAGAGCTTCACCGTTGTTCTGTCCTTCCACAGCCATGCCTATCAACTTAGAAGACACTCATGGAGAGTTTTTCAACACTAGTTCACCCAAGTCCTCCATAAACAAGAAATTACTATCCCTGACTTCCACATAAAACCTCTTCTACTGACCCGAGGATTTGCCGAGCATCCCTCATGAACTAGAGGGCCTCTTGTTTGTGACTCCATCATGGCATTTTGAGGCCAAATGACCCAAACAATGACAAATTGAGTAGAAATAAATCCATGTTTCAAAAACAACAACATGACTCCATATAAACTCCTCCCCAACCATAATACAAACACCATGAACCAGTCTCTTTGAGACATCCACCTCCACATAGACCCATGCATAGACCAGGTGACTCACAGTAGCAGTGTGATAATCAGAGTAGAGGAATCAGCCTACCAGATTACCTATAATAAGGATGATAGCTGGATTCTGAAATGGCAAGGGAAGGTGCAAGAGACTAACCCATATAGAGATGGAGGGTGAGTCTCTGTTCATATAGAAATTGAAACACCAATGGATAAGAATGAACTTGCAACTATAACATCATCGGGGAGCCCGAGACCATGCACATATCATATATTCTTTCGAGGAAAACCGGATTATTAGGTGGCGTTTATCCAAGATTCCCACAATCGTACAATCTTTCAACTCCAAATTTCCAAAAACAAATCAATAAAACTCACAAATAAGGGCCTATGATGGATGAAATGAGCCAACAGGGTCAGTCTCAAAAGAAACGAGGCTTCGGAGAACTTAGACACCATTATTGAGAGCTGAGGATTCTCATAGTGAAGATCTGGAACCTTCGGGCTTAGAGAAATACATGGGAACATATAAAGAAATTTTTGGTTATAGAAATAGATAAATGGATACAGCTGAACCTAAGGAGGTGGCATCGCTCCATTCTACCCCCTCCTGCCACCGATAAGGGGGGAATCCATCGTCACTCATCCATGCTTAGGGTTTCATCGCCGATGCATCATCGTTTTTTCCCATGTATGTCTTACATTTTTGACAGATATTAATAATATCATGGATTAACAATTTTAAGGATAAATATAAGTTCAATGTCTTAGACAACCATTTAATGGCTTAAATTAATAGATTTAAGGTAGTTTAATGATATTTTTTGATATAGGATTTAGAAAGGTATAATGGATTTGTAGGTTTAACGAATTGTAATGTTTCTAAAGGAAATATTTTTTAAAGGAGAATTTTAATTTTTAAATGTAATAATTTTGTTCATTTTTTAATGATTTAATTCTCTACATATTTAGTATCATTTATTGATATGTAATGGAGGCAATATTTCATGATGCGGTTATCCCTTTTGTATTATATGATTATAATTATTATTGCATTAGCCTGTTTAAATGAAACTGATATCTTTCAGAGTATAAAAATCACCTACTTGAAAACTATTTGACTGATCAAACACATTTTATTTCAGATAATTTTTATAGGTCATGGTATCATTTTACTATGATTTCAAAATATCAAATTTACAACTTTCTTGCAAAAATATATTCCAAATAGGACATGAACATTTACTTTCTAGAATTTGGGCATCACATCAAAATATAAATGGGATATCAAATATATCTATTTGTCTGGATTTATATTCTAAATTATATTCTCATGTTATTATAATACATATAAGGCCCCGGCATTAAACATTACATAATCATGAGTTATTACAAGAATACACATTGAAGATATTTTTAGGTTTAGAGTTTTATAAAATTAGATCATAAAACATGCATTACATTCCACTTTTAAACAAGGTGGTTACATCAAAGAAAATATTCAATTTTCTCATTAAAGGAAACATATTTAAAAATAAAACATGGATTCTTTCTTGGCACTTCCTCTACACTATCATCACATCATGTGCCTTTCCATTGACTTGTGAAAAACATTTGAAAAACTTGGGATGAGCATAAAAAACTCAGTAAGGGATAGAAAAATAGGGAAATAAAACCTTAGTCCATGAATACATAAGAATCAATGAAAACAAAATTCACTCAAAAAACATAATCACTTTAACATACCTCATGAAATTATAAGATTTATGAATAACTCATATAAATCCTAATACATAAAGGTAACTTGAGGCATTTATAAAATTCTAACGTATGGAGTAACCCTTAGGGTTACGTTTCGAATACCCATCACAGTATATTCCATAAATCTCTTCGGAGAAAACTTAGCCTTTAACCCCTTCGCATTACCCAATGCATTGGAGAGATATCACGGGCTCACCCACCGTTAGTTTATCACAGAACCACCCGTCTTCAAAAATAATTCCCAAGAACCATAAAATAAACGTATCACATAAAACATGCATAAAGGAAACATAAAATTTCCACATTTCAATAACAAGATATCAAAAGAACATTGATATAATCAAAACATTATCAAAACCATTTTCAATAACAAAATAAAAGAAAATTAAAACATGGTATTCATTTTTCATTTAATAAAAAGTTATGTCTTGTAAGGGAATCTGAACTCAAATAATCGTCACGGCGGCGGAGAAGTCGTTGTCACCACATACGTAAGACAAAAGCATTCCCTTTTTCGGTTTGTAAAACACTTCATATAAAAAGATTAATTTTGAATAAAATTAAAATTCAAAAGGGTTTATACACTGTATATATGAAAGTTGTGTATAAAACAAACTATGCCTCAATGAAAGAAGATTGAGACGAAGTCCCTTACCTCGTGTCTAACTTGACTAGATAATTCTTTAATCTCCTAAATAATAAACTAGAGTTAATTACTACTTTCTTAAGAACCTTTTTCAAGTTTTTTATTCCTTGTATATCACTTATTAACATGTTATGAATAATATGTAATTATTTAACTTAATAAATGTTGTTTTGAATATCTTTGTTACTTGAGCCAAAAATAAACTTCTTATAATTACAAGTTGTTCATGTGGTTAAATATCCATTATATCCAAAATTATATTCATGATTTAGATATCATATATATCATATATATTCAGTATATACATGCATTTATAATATTACATAACATTTAGAGGTAATAAATGAAATGCACCGTTCATGGAGACGGTAAGCCGTACGTACGCATTAACACTACTTTCATTTCTATTTCGTATTAAATGGAATTAAATCATAATGATAAAAAAGTATATTATAATTCCAGTATAATATCATATATAATATAATTAAATCCATCCTTTATACGTCCCACATATGGAATTAACGATTCAAATCACTTTGAGGGAGCGGTAGTCCGCACTTCCTAAAATGAAAATATCACATTTACCCATAATGGAAACCAAAAAGGTATATCATAAATGAAAAATATAGAGGCATAAGGAAAAAATAAAAATAATATATATATCATATATAAATATATTGACATCTTAATGGCCACCATGAAAGGTGTTAAAATAATATTGAACAATCATCATTTCGTGAGGCAGTAATTCGCCACTCACAGAAACAGTATGTTCTTTAACCATTAGACGAAGGTGTGTGTAATTATAAATCAAATAATTCTCATAAAAACATACTAATATATTGAATATACTGGTTTTGTTACAAAATAAAGGAATAAAAGGAGTTTAGGGGGTTGGAGAATCAAAATAAAACAAAAGGATATAAGAGAAGACATTACCTTAAAATCGAGTAAATCCCCTTGGTTTGAACCAAAAAGGTTTCATGAAGAGCTTCCATCCTAAGGTAACACTTCTATGATGAAGAGAGGGATATGGAGAGATAAAATTAGCAGAGTTTGGCCGAGCCAATGGCTTGAGAGGTGTGGGTAAGGGGGTAAAAGTGGGGGCCATTTATAAGAGGGAGGAGGGTCACTCTTGGAAAGTCATGAAATGTTACTTTATCATAAAATGAGTTTCAAAATTTTAAAGTCCCACAATGATATATTTCGAATATTAGGTGATACGGGTTCTAAATACACCCATCCAATAGGTTTTTTACAAGTGTAAGTCTTAGATTTTACATTATATTTTCATTTTATTTAAATCATTCATTAATGAGGTAATCACTGCATCATCACGGTGTCATAAATAAATTAATTTATTTAATGTCTAAAAATTATAAAAAAATACAATGATGTAGGAAATATTTTTAGTTTTCCAATTAATATTTATAGTCTAAGAGATCATTTATGTAGACAAAATTAAAATTGTTTTACTTAGGTGTTATATACTTTTGTTATATTTAACTTTCTTTAGAAATAAAAAGATAAACTGTCACTATCACACAAAAGTGATTCCATGGGATCCCTAAGTTGGAACATGGCATCCAATGGTCGACCATGACACAACCAGTAGCATTATGACACATTTTGGGGTCATTTTGTATTATTATGATATTATTTTATTACCCTTAACTACTTGAATACTAATTAATCATGATAATTAAAGATAATTACCGTCATTACTATTCATAATGTCCAAAAACAAAAGAGTCTTAATTACATAATTTTGACCTTATGATTCCAAATATGGAATCCATTTTACCAAATTCTAAACAAAAAAATTGTATTAATTAATTTAAAAATAATTCCAATTGTCAAAACAAATAGAGGGTTTCTTAGGAACCATATCTATAAAAAATTTGACACTTGTTTATGCCCAATTCCAAAGTGAAATTAATTATAATGGCCAAAATTGGATTAAATGGTAAAAATGTATTCTAATTAAACTTTAAAACCAATTAAAAGTACAATATATCCATATAATTAAATTAGATGGAAAATCAATTTTGAAGTAAAATGCAGTATTTTTCACTATTCATAAAAAATGAACATTTTTTGAAAAAAAATACCAAAAATTTATTCAAAGTAAATTCTAGTGTCCCAATCCTAAATAATAAGCTTATTTTGTCAAATATATCTTATAAAATTGTCATCATTATTATTTAAAAAGGTTTTACCATCAAAATGTGGTGAAAAGATCTTTTAAAAATATTAGGGAATTATATGCTTAAGATTGGATTTATTCTCATTTTAAGCATCTAAAACACTCTCTAATTCATAAATAGACATAGATATGAAAATCCACAATTCTTTACTTACTTGGGATGTTATATCTTCCCCCCTTTAGAAAATTGTGTCCCCGTAATTTATTTACTTATTGAATAAGTGGGGGTATTTATCCCTCATTACATTTTTAGATTCACATATTGCCTATTCAATCATGTGGTTTTTCCACAAAACCTTTACATGATGAATCACCTTATTCCACAGTACTTGCTTCTTGTGGTCAAGAATATGGACTGGTTGTTCCTAATAAGATAGATTCTCTTCCAGCTGAACTACCTCTGGACTCAAAACATGTGACGGATCTGGCATGTACTTCCTTAACATTGGAACATGAAAAGCATTGTGTACATGAGATAAATTCAAAGGTAAAGACACTAGATATGAAACTTATCCAACTCTCTACATTATTTCATATGGTCCAATGAACCTTGGACTCAACTTTCCTTTCTTACCAAATCACATCACAATTTTCCACGGTGAAACTTTGAGGAAGACATGATCACCTACCTCAAAATAGAGATCCTTCCTTCTATTGTCCGAATAATTTTCATGCCTACCCTGAGCTGTTCTCAAGTGTTTATGTATCAGCTGAAATTTTTCTGCCAACCCTTCTACCAATTCTGGTCCCACCAACTTCCTTTCACCCACTACATCCTAAAAAGATGGAGTTCGACACTGATTCCCATATAATTCCTCAAATGGTTCAATCTGTATACTAGAATGAAAACTGTTATTATATGAAAAATCAACGAAAGAAAGATGTTGGTCCCAACTTCCCTAATAATCCATCGAACTGGCACGTAGAATATCCTCCAACGTCTGAATTGTTCATTCTGACTGCCCATCTGATTGAGGATGAAAATCTGTACTAAAATTTAATTCAGTACCCAATGACTTCTGAAGTCCTTTCCAAAAGTTAGAAGTAAACCTTGGATCACGATCAGATACAATGGAGATGGAAACTCCATTAAACATGACATTCTCTTTAAGAAAGATTTAGGGAAAACGTATCTCATATAGCAAGGAAATGAGCAGATTTAGTCAAGCGATCTACAATAACCCATATTGAATTATTACCTCGAGGTGCCTTCGGCAACCCCACAACGAAGTCCATGGATATATTCTCCCATTTCCACTCTGGCACTGGTAAAGGCTGAAGCATCCCTTTCGGTCATTTCCTCTATTCTTTAACCTATTGACATGTCAAGCACTTCACAGTAAAATCAGCAATATCTCTTTTCATTCTGTCCCACCAGTAATACTCCTGAAGATCTCTATACATCTTAGTACTGCCAGGATGAGCTGAAAACAGAGAACTATGAGCTTCACATTACAACTCTTTCTTCAATTTTGAATCACAAGGCACACACAATATCTTCCCAAATATAAAAAAACAATCATTATCAATGTTGAATTCATGTAACATAAACTTCTGAAGTAGATCTACCTTTTTCTGTAACTCACTGTCTTGCTTCTGAGCTTGCTTAATTCTATCTGATAGCGATGATTTCACTGATACCTAAAACAAAATAGAAGAACATCCTGCACCAACAACTTCTATTCCAAAGTTCATAAAATCCTTAACCAAAGGATCACGTTCCAAATGTAACATGGTTAATGAAGCATTAATTTTTAGAATCAAAGCATCAGCCACTTTATTTGCTTTTCCCAGATTGTAATGAATTGTACAGTCATAATCCTTTATTAATTCTATCCATCTCCTCTGTCTCATGTTCAATTCTTTCTGAGTGAATATATACTTTAAAATTTTGCGATCAGTATATATTTAACACTTTACACCATACAAATGATGCCTCCAAATTTTTAAAGTGAAAACCACATAAGCTAATTCCAAATCACGTGTAGGGTAATTTACCTCATGAGTTTTTAACTGACGTGAATCATAAGCAATTACCTGATCATTCCGCATTAGGACACAACCAATTACTTTCAATGAATCATCACTATAGATAACAAACTCACCATTCCTTGAAGGTAGTGAAAAAACTAGAGCATTCACAAATATTCATTTCAAATCTTGAAAACAATCATCACAATATTTTGTCTGGATAAACATAACACCCTTCCGAGTAAGCTTAGTCATTGGACTTGATAACCGTGAAATGTTTTTAACAAACCTTCGGTAATATCCTGCCAAACCAAGAAAACTACGAATATTAGTTACATTTGTGGGTCTTGGCAACTCTTCAACAACCTTTATTTTTGAAGGATCAATAGTTATTCCATCTTTAGAAACAATGTGACCAAGGAAAGAAATTGTTTGCAACCAAAACTCACACATTCTGAATTTCCCATTCAATTTCTTTTCTTTTACAGTTTGAAAAATAACCCTTAAATGACTTTCATGCTCCTCATTACTTTTAGAAAACACCAAAATATCATCAATGAAAATAACCACAAACTTATCCAAGAACTCATGGAAAATTCTATTCATAAGGTCCATGAATATAGCAGGTGCATTGGTTAACCCGAAAAGCATTAATACAAATTTATAATGGCCATATATTGTATGAAACACAGTATTCAAAATATCTACTACCTTTACCTTCAACTGATGGTACCTCGATCTCAGGTCAATCTTTGAAAAATACTGAGCTCCGTGGAGCTGATCAAAAAAATCATCGATATGAGGAAAATGATATTTGTTCTTAACAGTGATGTTATTCCGGGATCTATAATCAATGAAAAGTCTCATTGAACCATCTTTCTTTTGAACAAAAAAGTCAGGAGCACCCCATGGTGATATAACAGGTCAAATGAAACCTTTCTCTAATAAATCTTTCAATTGCTCCTTCAACTCTAAATGTTCAATTTGGGCCATTCGATAAGGGGGTTTTGAAATTGGCTTAGCATCAGGAACTAAGTAAATTGTAAATTCAACTTCCCAATCTGGTATTCTTCCGGGCAACTCATCAGGAAAAACATCAGGATACTCATTTACTACTAGCACATCATTAATCTAAACAGTTCCTTTGTTTTCAACAATATGTGCAAGGTAACATTCATTTCCATCTTTTACAAGTTTCTCAGCCTCTTGATATGTTATCAATAGTAAGGGTTCATTATTGTACACAAATTGAAAGTCATTCTGAAATGAAACTTCTTTAGCTCTACAATCAATCATAGCATGGTAAATAGAGGGACAATCCATACCCAGGATAACATAAAACTCTACTAGAGGTAATCCAATAAGGTTTCCAAGTAGGGTTTTTCCACGGATAAGGATAGCAAGATTCTAATAAATTATTTTTACCTCATCATTTCCCCCAGGTATTTTTACTGTAAGTTCAAGAGTCATTTCTAGAGATGGAATTACCAATTTACTAGAAAATTTTTCAGAGATGAAAGAATGTGTAGACCCCGAATCAAACAACACAATGGCATAATCTGAAAAAACAATGTACCTGGTACCACTTCATTTGATGGCCCAACATCTGTTGAAGTAGTTGTAAAGGATTTCACCACACCTTTATTCCTGTAGTCTGACTGCTTCCCATCATTTGAACTTTTTTTCTAACACTCGTTTGCATAATGACCCTTCTCATTGCACTTGAAACATTTCACTAACTATAAATCAAATTTGGTCTTACCATCACCCTGATATTTTTCAGTGCAATCACGAGCCTTATGTCCCATCTTACCACATCAGTTGCACTTTCCAGAATTCAAAAGACATTCCCCAGAATGCTTTTTACCACATTTATCTCAAACTGAAAACTTATTTTTCTTACCATCAGACCTCTTTGAAGGATTCTTCCCTTTCTCCTGTCACCTTGGTCTCTTCCTTTTTTGGTTATTATAGAACACTTGATCATCGACAAACTCCATTTACACCTTCTCATCACATCGAACAAGATTTTCATAACTTCTGAACTCACGAGAAGCTAAATCCAGTCAATATTTTTTCTTTAATCCTGATTAAAAAAGATTGATTTTACTATCAAGGTCTCAGATAAAATTTGGATCACAACTTGCCAATGTAGTGAACCTTTCATCATAAGCAGCCACTGAGTCGTCCTCTTGCCTCAATTCCAAGAATTGTTTTTCCATCATAAGTTGACCAGCCTTAGGAAAATATTTCTCAAGAAACATACCTTTGAACTCATCATAGTCAAGAGCATCAATATCATTAGCATCCCTGGTATTTTTAACCATCGACAACCACTGATCTGCTTCACCCTCCAAATGGTAAACAGTAAGTCTAACCTTTTGATTGTCTGAAAACCCCATGAAATCGAAAATCTTATCGAGTTCTTTAATCCACCCTTCAGCTAGAATAGGGTTAGATGATCATCTAAATGATGGGGGATGTTGACTTATGAAATGTTCCACCACTGACATGTTCCTCTACGATTGATCTGACTGATCTCATGCATGGATACCACCACCATTTATCGCTTGAGTCAACTGCACCATTACTGCAACAAACTGTTCAGTTCCAATTCCGACCATCTCAGGATGCTGATTTGAAAGATCATTTCCTTCTGTATGCCTTCCTAGAACTACGTCCCTATTTCCTCTGCGAAAAACCATTCTGAACAAACATGTCTTAGATGAAGCAACATGGCAATCATTAAATGCTATATCATTTCAATTTGACCATAAACAAATATTTTTGGATAATAATTTAATAGAATTATAACTCCTAAAGTTATCTAAACCAACATATGATACCAACTATAAGTCTCTAGCCTTAAACATTACTTAATAATGAGTTATTACAGGAATACACATTGAGGATCTTGTCAGGTTTAGAGATTTAGAGAATTAGATCATAAAACATGCATTACATTCCACTTTTAAACAAGGTGGTTACATCAAAGAAAATATTCAATTTTCTCATTAAAGGAAACATATTTTTAAATAAAACATGGATTCTTTCTTGACACTTCCTCGACACTATCATCACATCATGTACCTTTCCCTTGACCTGTGAAAAACATTTCAAAAACGGCGGATGATCAAAAAAATCTTAGTAAGGGATATAAAAATATGGAAAAAAAACCTTAGTCCATCTATACATAATAATAAATGAAAACATACTTCACTAATAAAACATAATCACTTTAACATACCTCATGAAATCATAATATTTGTGAATAACTCGTAGAAATCATAAGGCATAAAGGTAACTTGAGGCATTCATAACATTCTTACGTAGGGAGTAACCCTCATGGTTACGTTTGGAATACCCATCACAGTATATTCCCTAAATATATCCATAGAAATCTTATCAATTAACCCCTTAATATTACCCAATGCATTGGAGAGCTATCACGAGCTCACCCACCGTTATTATATCACAGAACCACCCATCTTCATAAACAATTCCCAAGAACCATAACATAATCGTATCACATAAAATATACGTAAAGGAAACATAATATTTCCACATTTCAATTACAAGATATCAAAAACACATTGATATAATCAAAACATTATCAAAACCATTTTCAATACAAAAATAAAAGAAAAGTAAAACATGGTATTTATTTTTCACTTGATAAAAAGTTATGGCTTGTAGAGGAAGCCGAACTCAAATAATGGCCACGGCGGCGGAGAAGTCGTTGTCGCCGCATACGTAAGACAAAAACATTCCCTTTTGTCATTTAGTAAAACACTTCATATAAAAATATTCTTTTTGAATAAAAGTCAAAAGTCAAAAGGGTTTATACACCGTATAAAATAAAGTTGTGTATAAAACAAACTATGCCTCAATGAAAGGAGATTGAGACGAAGTCCCTTACCTCATGTCCGACTTGACTCGATCGTTCTTTAATCTACTGAATAATAAACTAGAGTTAATTTATACCTTATTAAGAACCTTTTTCAAGTTCATTATTCCTTTTATATCACTTATTACCATGTTATGAACATTATGTAATTATTTAAGTTAATAATGGTCGTTTTGTCGATCTTTGGTACTTGAACCAAAAATAAACTTCGTATAATTACAAGTAGTTCATGTGGTAAAATATACATGATATAAAGAATTATATTCATGATTTAGATATCATATATATCCTATATTTCATGTATATACATGCATTTATAATATTACATAACATTTAGAGGTAAAAAATGAAATGCACCGTTCATGGAGACGATAAGTCGTACGTACGCATGAACGCTACTTTCATTTCTATTTCATATTTATGGAATGAAATCATAATTGTATAAAGTTATATTATAATTAAGAAATAATATAATATATAATATCATTAATTCCATCCTTTATACCTCCCACATATGGTATTAAAGATTCAAATCACTTTGAGGTGGTGGTAGTCTGCACTTCCTAAAATGAAAATATAGCGTTTACCCATAATGGAAACCATAAAGGTATGCCATAAATAAAAATAAAAAAGCATAAAGAAAACATAAAAATAATATATATCATATATAAATATAGTAACATCATAATGGCCACTATGTAAGCTGATAAAAGAATATTTAAGAATCATCGTTTCGTGAGGTAGTAATTCACCACTCACAGAAACAGTATGTTCTTTAACCATTAGACAGAGGTGTGTGTAAGTGTATATAAAATAATTCTCATAAAAAATCCTAGTAAATTGAAGATTCTAGTTTTTTTTTAAAATAAAGGAATAAATAGATATTAGGTGGTTGGAGAAGAAAAATAAAACAAAAGGACATAAGAGAAGGCATTACCTTTAAATCAGGTAACTCCCCCTAGTTTGAACCAAAAGGGTTTCTTGAAGAGCATTCTACCTAAGGTAAGGCTTCTATGATGAATATAGTGATGTGGAGAGATAAAATGATTAGTGTTTGGCTAATATAATGGGTTGAAAGGTGTGGGTAAGGCGGTAGAGGTGGGGGCCTTTTATAAGAGGGAGGAGGGGCACTCTTAGAAAGTCATGAAATGTTACATTATCATAAAATGAGTTTAGGATTTTAAAGTTCCCACAATGATATAATTAAATGATAAGGTGATAATGATTCGAAATAAACCCATCCAATATGTTTCTGACAAGTCTAATTCTTAGATTTTACATTATCTTTTAATTTTATTTAAATTATTCATTAATGAGGTAATCACTACATCATCATGGTGTCATAAATAAATTAATTTATTTAATGTCTAAAAATTATAAAAAAACTAATATGATGTAGGAAATATTTTTAGTTTTCCAATGACTATTAATAGTCTAAGATATCATTTTTGTAGAAAAAATTTAATTTTTTTACTTAGGTGTTACATACTTTTGTTATATTTATCTTTCATTAAAAATAAAAAGATAAAATGTCACTATCACACAAAAGTGATTCCATGGCGTCCCAAAGTTGGCACAAGGAATCCCATGGTCGTCCATGACAAAACCAGTAGCATTAGGACACATGTTGGGGTCATTTTTTCTTATTATGTTATTATTTTATTACCCTTAACTACCTGATTACTAATTAATCACGATAATTAAAGATAATTACCATCGTTACTATTCATAATTTCCAAAAACAAGAGTCTTAATTATATAATTTGGACATTATGATTCCAAATATGTAATCCATTTTACCAAATTCCAAACACAAAAATTGTAGTAATTAATTTAAAAATAATTCACGTTGCCAAAACAAATAGCAGGTTTGTTTAGAAACAATATCTATCAAAAGCGTGACACTTGTTTATGCCCAATTACCAAGTGAAATTAATAATAATGACCAAAATTTTATTACATGGTAAAAATATATTGTAATTAAACTTTAAACCCAATTAAAAGGACAATCTATCCATATAATTAAATTAGATGAAAAAGCAGTGTTGAAGGAAAATGCAGTATTTGTCACTACTCATAAAAAAATGAACATTGTCAAGAACAAATACCAAAAATTTATCCAAAGTAAATTTCAATGTCCCAATCCTAAAGAATAAATTTATTTTGGAAAATAGAGAATATAAAATTATCAAAAGTTTTATTTAAAAAAGTTTTTCTATCAAAGGGTGGTAAAAAGATCTTTCAAAAATATTAGATAATTCTATGCTTAATATTGGATTTATTCTCATTTTATGCCTCTAAAACTCTATATAATTCATAAAAAGACATATATATGAAAATAAATATTTCTTTACTTACTTGGGATGTTACAATGCAATATTTTTGGGAGGATATTGATGAATAATAAAGATAGAGTTTATAAACATGAATATAGGAAGCAAGCACTAACGCATAAGATGGTGAAGCATGATTAGTGGGTTGAGAAGGAATTTTAATGAAGTATTTGGTTATGTATTGAGTATTCAAATTTATGATATAGTGGTTTTTTAAAAATATTATGGGAATAATGTAATGCCTACATATTTTTCTATAGTTTGGGTTGTTTTCATAAACATAGAAACATATGTTATATTGAGTTGAAAACATTGAAACATTGTGAAAATGTGATAATTTTTTAGAGTCATTAATTGAGTTTTGTGATAATTTTGAGGTAAATTTAACCATTATGTTTATGATATTAAAATTTTTATTTTGGTAATAATGAATTCACATTTTGCGGACATTCGTTTGATGGTATTTTACATTCTTTGGGTTTATATGATCTTATAATTTTATGTAATTATGGTTTGTATCGTTTTGGGATAAAAAAATAAGAAAGGTATGATTTAACTATTGAGGTTAAATTTATTATGTATTATTTTTAGGATGTTTCTGACATTTCTATTATTTTAGAAGAATTATATTAATATATTTTAAGATAAAGGAAAACATGTGGGATGGGTGAAAACCCATCAAATATTTCAATGCCATGGGTATTAAATCAATAAATGAATGGTGACAAGGGTTATTCACCTACCATTGGAATATATTTTTTCCTAGTTAGTATGAATTTATTTTTCTTCACTAAAAAATAAAAATAAATGGTTATATAATGTTTGGGAACATATGTTTATCTTATTGATAACCATTTGATTAGAAAATAATTTGGTGATTAAGTGATTGATGTAATTTAGGAAGATGATCAATATTTTGGAAAAATTATATGATTATAGTAAATAGAATAAAATATGATTTTATTTTACAAATAAATATGAGTTAACTTTTAGAAGAAAATATTATTTACAATGATTTATGTTATTTATATAAATATAAAGTGTATTTCAATGATTATGTGATTAGGGAAATAATGCTTCATTATGAGAATTTATTAGGGATTTATATTATTTGATGATAAATATTAAATTTATCTTGGATGACTATGTGATCAAATCCTTCTGATTTTTTGGTTTCAATTTTTTTGAATATTTTAGGGAATATTAATTATATTTATTTTTTGAATAATATATGTTGAGCATTTTTTACTACTATAAATTGTTTTAGATTAAATCCATTTTATTCATATAAAGGTTAATTTGTTTAGGAAAATTATATATTATAGTAACCATTTTGGTTAATTTTAATTCTTAAAGACAGGATAAAAATATAATTATACTTGTGTGGATTTTTTTATCTTTAGAAGTTGAAACTGATGTTTCTGGAATAAAAATTTATATTGAATACACATTTTTTGGAGAAAAGATGAGATTTTGGTGGAAACTAGTTAAGGATTGAATTTATAATTTTCAAGTAAGTATGTTTCCTTATGTTCTTAGTAATGGTAGCCAAAAAATTCTTTAATTTTTGGAAAATTATTTTCAAATAAAAATGTTATATGTTTTATTTTTAAAATTGATAAATCAATTGCCTTTTAAGCCACTAGAAATTTATAGTTTTGTGATAGTTAACATTATAATGAAAATGTTCTCTATCAAACATCATCAGAACTTGATATTTATTTTTCTCTTCCATGCCAATGTTTTCCAACAAGGAATCATAACACATTTTATCTTAGGTGAACTTCAAATTTTATTTTCACTCTTTTCAAATGGAAGCTTTATGGAACCTTTTTCTAATATGGGATTTCAAAAAATGTATTTTGAAAAGTAAAAACCTTAGTTTTTTATCCAGAGTTCAAATTGATTGTATGAACATTATTAATGTTGGGGAGAATGTGACACAATGATATTTTCAAAGGAAACAATAATCACAATATATTATAAGAGACACCACATTATGCATAAAAATGTATAAATATTATTATCTAAATGTCATTGTTATCACATAGACATTGAATGGTATGAGTGAAGGAGAATAACTAAATTTTGAGAAAATATTATACACACCATTTTAAAATTAATTTATTTGTTACCAATTAATTATAAATGAAAATATTAACCAATTGAATATAATGGATGCGTTAAAAAACTATTTTATAGGCAAAATGGAATTACATCCTGATAAATTAAATAAATTAACATTTATGAATGATATTAATGAAATTTTAATTTTAGTTATTCGATAATTTTTTTTAAAATTTATCCAATGTTCTTGATTGGGTTAAGGTATAAATAAATCCAATTTTAAGTATAAAAATATATTTTTAAAAGGAAATTTTTTTTCATTTTAATGGTGTACCTTTTTTAAAAATAAATTTTCAATATTTAGAAATTTTATTTGAGAAAATAAAAATTACATTTTTATTTTTAATATAAAAATTTTATAAGGGTGATTTTTTTATATTTATGATATGTTTTGTTTTTTGATAAATCATGAAAAAAATAGTTATTAAATTAAAAACTGTATTTTCATCTAAATAATTTATAATACTATTTTTTTTAAATTGGTAATAATTTAATTTTAGATCAATTATACCTATATACATCCAATTAAGGTTATTGGAATCAATTTCACCTTGAAATTTCATATAAAAAATTTTCAATCCTTTGATCTTTTTCAAGTTAAAAAGTCAAATTCTTGTATACTCTGAGATATTAATATTAAATTTAAATTTGATACTTATTTGAATTGAATTTCATATAATTGATTTAATATTTGGGATCTTAAGGTCCAAATTAGGATTCAAGTTCATAATCTAATTTAGGCTTAAAAAATATACCATGGTAAAAACCAAATTTATCACAGTATAAGTAAAATAATAAAATTTGTTAAAGTTAAATAGTAAAATCTTAAAATATCTATAAAAAATTTCAAATGGGTGGTTGAGGTATTTAAATGACTCAAACATAAATATAAACATTAATTATAATAAAAATTAATAGAAATTTATTCCACCACAATGTGATTGGATTTAGTTATAAATAATCATTATTAAATTAGTTAAACTCTACCCCCCCCCCCCCCCCCGAGTATAAATACCACACCTCACTGCCCCATTTTATCCTAAAAATATTTGCACCTCCTAAAATATCTACAACAATGTCTCATACTCACTCTACCAACATTAAATTCCTTCTGGTATGGCCTAGAGACCAAATATAAGTTCCTCAAGTTATCCCTCAAAGAGGGGATATTCAGAGGCAATTTTCTCAATGCACCTCTTATTTTCTTTTCATATTCATGTTTATCCTAACCACATTCTTCCATCATGGAAATATGAATCCAAAAAAAATTTATATACAAATTTTTTATGTTTATAGTTTAATATATAATATCCATTTAACTTCTAAACACTTCTACTTCAATGAAATGAAACCATTTTCCAAATTATGGCAGTTAACCTTCGTCGTGAATAATGTTTTTTATTTTTCTATTACCGCCTTCATTGATTTTAATAAAAGTATTATTATGGTAAATTTTTATTTTAAAAGGTATATTATAACAAATTTCATGTTATATAACTATTATATATATAATATTAAATAAAACATTACAGGTTCTTGATTTTTGGGAAACCTGCCAAAATAAACAAAACATTTATCATTAACATTCTATCAGTTGAATAATACAGATAAAAGAAATAAAAAATTATATATGGGATCATTTATACTTTTTTAATTGAATTAATACTATTAAATTCTACTTATGGAGTCAAAATACAATAATAAAAGAATTTCCATATTTATACAAATATGACCCAATCATGAAACCCTGAAACGAACACACCTACAATGATGAAAATAATGAAATAATATTAATGAATGGGTCAGTAGTTGTTATAAAAATATCATATAAGGTATTATTCATATTATAATGCCTCTTTAATTAGTTAATAAAATTTTTATACCATAATACACAATGTTAATGTTTGAACCACTATAACTAAACGTGAGGTAAGGGGTTTCTTACCTCAATTTCCATTCATTGGTTATATATCTTTTTCATAGATTATATTATTCCAAGATTATGTGTTTAATAAATGATTATTTCATTAGGTTTTCATAACAATTATTATTGTGTGTATATAATTTTGTTACACATAATCACCCCATCAATTAATTCTCACTATAATGATATGAACATTTTAAGGGTTTCTCATCTCACTTATTACTTTTATGAGATATATTAATTATTCACCACTAATTTATTTTATGTAATAAATATATTTCCCATTGATATATCATATCATGATATTAATGGTTTTTAATATTTCATTTAATTATTATTACTTTTTATGTACATATGGTTTGATTGCTTACAATTTTTAAGAGTTTTTTCACCCAATTTACATTCATTGGGTTAAACTTATATTTACTGATCATGTTATTCTAATATTATGTGTGAAATGAATTTTGAATATATGATATTTTATATCCACTTTTTCATGTGGATTTATAGTGGATACAAATATTCTATTAAATTGATTAAGACCCACATCAATCATATGATATTTATATGGTAATTTGTTTTAAAATTATATTTTTAATGTTACCCTTAAAAAATATTATTATTCCATGTCCATGTTTTGAAAATTTATTTCCAAAAATTGTTTTAATATTGTAAAATGTTTTTTTAAAAAAATAATTTCAACACATGTTTTAATTTTTACAAAATAATATATATGTATTATGTTTATCATTATCTAAATTGTTTTATAAATTTCTGAAAAAATATAAAAGGAATTCTTTTTTAACATATACAACATAAAAAAATTCCCACAATGATGACTCTTTAATTATTTGAATACTCTTTGATAAATTTTCAGGGTTATTTTCAAAGAAAAATGAATATTTATGATATTCTTATAGTTTCTATTTTAAAAGAATTTTTTAAAAAGGAAAGGGTATTTTTATATCCGAAAATGATGTTCTTTTGATTTTAAAATAGTTTTTAAAATTATTTATGAAAAAAAATTACATGAATAGAAACAATTTCTTGATTAAATGGTATATGATAATTCAAAATGGGTTGGCCCATATAGATTCAATAAATCCTGTCATATTTTAACATGGGGTAGCCCATATTATAATAGGAAATACAATTATAGATTTACATGGGGAGGACCGAATAGTAGTAGGAAATCCTATTACAGCTTAGCATGTGGTGGCCAAGATAGATCTAGGTTTTCCCATTACAACATAACTTGTTATGTCATAGATTTCATCAGTTAATTCCACAATCTATTTTATATTTTTGAGATATAAAATGATTCCCATAGTCACCTACATATATTTTGGTTTTTTGTATAATTATTTTTCATGAAAATAGATTGATTTTAAAAAGGTATGTTTTTTATATCCTTGATAAGATGAATAATCTTTTTGAATAATAGTTATGTTTTCAAGAAAATGTTTTTATGGATTTTCGCTGGACTAACATTATTTATATCTTTATATCCCTTATTGATCCTTTTATGCTCATCATAATTTTTTAAATGTTTTTTATAGGATAAAGAATGAGTAAAGATGTGGATGAGGACAACATGTGAATTGTGATGATATTAAATGTAATAAAAATATGTTTTATTTTAGATGTTTTTCCTTAGGTGGAATCAATCGATACTCAATATAAGCATCCACTTGTAATTTAATGGTTTACATTGTAAGAATTTGTCCTAATTATCTAAAAATATAAAACAAACATATTTATAGGAAATAAATGAGATTTATAAGATAAAATAACTTGAATATGTGTTGTTATATGTCCGGGTCTTTACATTAAAATAATATAAAATTATTGCAATGAAATAGAATCCAAAAAATATTATATTGAATATTAAAAATAAATTAAATAAATTTATTCTAACAACTCTAACTCTGGTAAAATATGTCTTGTATTTATTCTATTATATGTATATAAGATATATGATATTACACTATTAATGATCTATTTATTTATTCGTATTATAAAATAACATAAATATAGGCTTCTCATATAATATTTTTAATATAAATTAATATCATCAAAAAGATTCTTGAATCCTTGATCACATTTAGAATATCATTCTTGTTATCATGGGGAATGGAAAAACAACAAAGGTTGATATCATAAGCATAGTAAGAGTTATGTACAATGTAATATATCATGAGTAAATAGAGAATAGTCAATATGGGAGTATGGATAATTCAACAAAATATATATATTTAGTAAAATTGATAAATGGACATTCATGGATAATATGAACATTAAAATCACATGGATAATGGAAACTGAATTCTTAATAAATAAAATTCATAAATCAGTGCATTTAAGAACTTTACAACAACACCTCATCCAATTTATCACAAATCATTCCTTCAAGTTCGTGAAAAATATATAATTATTAATAAATGGGTAGGTGTAAAATAGTTATCCTTATATTATATAATTTCTATTTTTTTAGTCTTTTAAGTCTTATCAATGCATCAAGGGTATCTCTATAAGTGGACCTCATCCATATCTTTCATTTCTCATGCATCACACATATATTTAATGATCAATAAATTTCATTCTCAAAACTCTTTATAAATTAAAACAAATCATTATGTAATAAATAATACAAAATATTTTCACAACCAATGATTAAAATATCAAAAATAATATTATTTCGATTGATATTTTATATTGAAGTTATATATGGTGAAAACATCACTTATATAATATATATGATACTGAATTCATCCAATTTTTTTGAAATATTGGTATGAAGGATAAATTTAATGTATAATTAATGGTGAATAATTATAGAGAACATGATCACAATAAAGTGAATGACATCAAAATAATTAATATCATTTATTAGTAGATGATGATAAAAGGCCATAAATTAACAAGAGGTGAATGTTTTCAACATATCCAAGAAATTATAAAAAATAGAATTAGTACCGTAAAAATAATTTCTCTATATATATGTGTAAGAACAAATTTAAACATCACTTTTCATGATTATTGTCATTTCTATAAGAAAATAATACACTTTTTTTTATATCCTTTTGAAAACCATTCTTGAAATATTGATTAAAAATATTTTCTTTTAAAATATACATGGAAATATGTGATGGAATTTTGAGTATGTATAAGGATTAATATTGAAGGAAAGGGTTGTTAAGTGGTATACATAAAAAATCATTTTTATATTTTTTTTAGAATTATGAAAATAACCAATACAATACATATTCAAAAGGTTAATTTTTAATACTATTTTAAAATGGTCAAAATTTATTGAGAATTAAAATTATCAAACTATGTATAAAAATTAATAATATTATTTAAATATTTATATGAACCTTGATAAGGTAGAAAAGGTGTTATACGAAAAAAGTTAAAATAAGATTTTATAAATAAAATTATCTTACATGTAACTTATTGATTCTTAATCAAATAAGACTATAAATGGAATATACATCTATAAAATCCATTCATAAATATATTATAAGAGAAAAATTTAGGTTTATGAGATTTAGATCATATATTTTTTTAACGGAAATATAAAAACAAAAAATTCCAAAATAAAATGATATTGTAATAGAAATACCACACATTAGGTATTTACTTAGTCATACATGATTGATCCTATAGTATAATATATTAAAATTTATTAAATTCCTAATTTATATTTTTTTCTCATAGATTCCTTTTTTAAAGTAATTTTCTAATCTTTTTAAATCTATTCATTCAATAGTACGTACTTACCTCGACCTGATTAAGGTTATTCAGTTAAATTATATAAGATTACATCGGTACATTGTTACCAGTTAAAGTTGTTATGAAATAGTTTCATAATATCCAAAGAGTTAATAAGTTCATGAATATTTTTTTCTATTAATTATATAAAGTTTTATAATCATCCAAATATATTAGTAATTGAGAAATGATCCACACTACTTTATGGAAGTGGTAATCCACATGTACAAATGATCAGTGTTATGATTTTCCAATAGATGGAAGACTAAGAAGGTAGATGATATAATATATTTATGGAGTAATAATTATATCCTTAATGTCATATATATTAAGTAATTCCACATTTACAACCATCCATTATTGTGGTTTTGAATAATGAATTACACAGGTATGTGGAGATCGAATGGTGTAGACATGCAGAATCGATGTTTTAATTTTCAATTGGATTGAAATGAGGTGGAAAATGGTTATTCCATAATCATAAAAACATATCCATATACTATTGATAATATAGTAATTATGCTAGTATGGATGCAACATATTTATAAAAATTATATGAAGAAACAATCATTGAATGTGTTTTGTAAGATGATTACATCTTCGTTGAGAGACTTCCATTGGCTTAAAAATAATTAATTATATGATTATTATAGGGTTATTATAAGAAGATTTATTGGTATTCATTTTATAATATAGGGGGCTCAAATTTCTTGAAAAGGGGAGGAGAAGTGGTTCCCTTTTATAAGTGAATGGGGAGAAACATATGGAATTACTTAAAATAATTAACCAATGAAAATTCATTTTCTAATGAAAGTGGAAAAACCGATTCATATATTTAACTTATATATGGTTAATGTTAAAACAAAACAAACCAATGGGGTATAATAAACTACTAGGTGTTATCCTGAAGCATTATCCATTTTATTTTCAACCCTTTTAACTCTTTTTTCCTTTAACCGACGTGAGAAATATTTATAATGGTTATTATTAATTATGAATAAAAAATTATGTTAAAATTATTATGTAATATTAATTATTATGATTCCAAATTTGGATGAAATTTAAAAAATTTCAACTCATTGAAGTTGAATAAGTTAAATTTAATTTACGTTTGAAAAATGAAAGGAAAAATGATATTAGAAAAATGTTTGTTATAATTAAAAAATTGATTTTCCCAAAAAAAATAAAGTATAATATGGATTAAAATATAATATAATAGATTATGTTAAATAATAAGAGAATTATATTCCTTTAAAACAAAACCCAAAATGAAAGGAACCAAGTAAATACATGATTAAGTTAAACGAACTACAAAAAATATTTATAAGGAAAAACATAATACACTGATTTTCAAACTGTGAATCATATATTTCTATGTTAATTATTATATTTTTATGTGAATTATATTATATAATAAAAATATATTCGGTATATAAAATATTTTTCATAAAAAATTATGTTAGATCCTTATAATGATGTAAAAGTGACAGTTTTTTTAAAATTGGTTTTCCACAATTCAAATAAAAATATTATCTAAAAAATAAAGAAAATCACCCAAATATAATTTTGAGATAATTATATCAGAAAAAATTAATTTAATATATTTAAATATATAAATTTTTTAATTTATTTTTTATCACTTTCTTCAATAAATATATGTGAATTATGGTATTTTTTTTCTTTAGAAAAAATGATTTCTTTCTATACTTTATGCAAAGATGTATCATTATTACCTAAAAATATTTCAACCTAAATATTTATATATTATAACCTTATGAATATATATGGGTATATATTTATTATAACCTATTCTATTTCCCAGGTTTTCCCTATAATCTTATGATTTCTACAAATTACATTCACCTATTGATTCGTCTGATTTTATTGAACTTGTTCCCTAGTGCCAAAAATTTGGATTGGATCTTCAATGTATGATAAATTGGGTTCAAAATATATTTATATATAGGTGAGGACAAGCATTGGGTGTGTAATGTACTTCCCTAGTAAAGAGATATGGAACATATCAATAAATTTAGAGAGGTAGTGTGCAATTTTTAAACTATAAGTAATAAATCCAATTCAATCTTAAATTTCAAAACCACTGAAGTATTTAAGACATAGTTACTCTTTGTTTACAAACCATTTACCCCCATCAATGATGAGACATTTTTGAAAATTTGAACTCCCACTTGAAATTACAATTCATTGTATTTTATATTAGAATAATTCTTTTTACCACATTGATCTTCAATGATATGACCCTAAATAGTATTTAAATTCACAGTTGTCACAACTACAAGTTATAGTCCTACAACCTTCATTTTACAAGATTCTTCTAAATAAGATTGGTACTATATATTTTATTGTATAATTCTTCATATGGTTCCATTTAAATGATGGATTATAAACTATTATTATAACCAAATTCATCTAATGGTTTATAATGATCTCATATAACCTTGAAGAAATGTGAACATAACCTCAACATGCATTCTAATATTTGAATAGTCCTTAAATTGTGTCCATATATTTGAGGATGATAATAATTTCTATAATATAACTCAATATCAAGAGACTTCTGAAGACTATTCAATAATTTTATTAATAAAATATGGCCATGAGAATATACAACTAAAATATTTGAACCACAAAGTTTTTCACATCCATGACTTATTTTAAATATATTTTTAATTTAATTTTAATTCTTGCTTTTTTGGGGGGTTTCTCATGAATTTTTGTAATAATGGTGTGTTTTCAAAATTCGGGCCAAATTGTGAGCTCATTTCAAAATTCAAAAACCAATTTTGTTTCATTTATAACTCCTTAATTTTTCAATAGTTTTTATCCATTCAAATTCCATCATGGCCTCCCCTGACCTACTAACACCACCATGTTAATTTGGATACTTTATAGATCCATAATCATTGTGTATTTGGGTTTTTCTTTAAGGTATTGGGCCTTCCCTAAGATAATTTTCATTCTTTAATTTTTTCTTAATTCTTCATCATATAATTCATTTTTTATTTTTTTTATTAGGTTATTTTACCTCTCTCTCGAAGACAATATCCCTATGATCACCCCCAAAATTGGATGTGCTTTTTTTGGAGCTCATTTGAATAGAAAATTAGGGCAAATTTGTTTAGGGTTTCTAAAACCATCAATATTTGACAGGGTAACTTGCTTCCTTCATTAATCATTCATTTTTCACTATTTTTTCCACCATTTCAGTCCCCACTTGACCTCCTCAACCTTAGTAGAGCCTCACTATCCAGATTTGTTGCCTGGATATTCAACAGTTGGTTGATTTGAGGTGATTTCTTCAACTTCTCTTCAAGTAAGTGTCTATATCTTTGATTTCTTCCCTTTAATTAGGGTTTCTCCACATTTCATGGAGTTCCCTTATGTTCAAAGGTTAGGGATCAAACCTTGGTTTTGGTTTTGTGTATTTTTTGGTGAAATCTTATCGATTTAGGTTGGTTTTCTCTTCCTTTTGGTGCGGTTGTGGTGTACATAATTTTTCACACCAATATTCAAGGGTTTGGACTCAAAAAGTAGGTTATTCCATGTGTATCCATTTCTTGAAGAATTCATTTTATTGTTTTACTAATTTTTCATGTTCCTCATTTGTTATGTGTGGGGTAAAAACTGTTTTTGATGGATTTGGTTAGGCATTTAATTTTATAGTTTCATTTTGATTTAAATTGGGTGTATTTCCATGTGAACTATTTTGGTATTATTTAGGTTATTCTCTAACATATGAAATTGTTTTAGTAAAAAAAATTTGGGAGGAAAATTCAACTTTTATATGGTGTTAGTGTGCTTTTGGGTTTTAAAGAGGGTTTTTAATGGGTTTTATGAGAGAAACCATCAATGCCTCTTGAATGTGTTTTATGAAAATCTGTGTTTTTCATGTGCATCTTTTGTGGTATTATTTGAGGGGATTTTATAATACTTGATAGTGGATAGATAAATATATATAAGGTTTTAAACTATGTTTTGGATTTTTCTTGGTGTGATTTTGGCATTGAAAGAGGATTTTGAAATTGGTTTGGTGGAAAAAAAAGTTATGCCCCTTGAGATGGTTTTATGGAAATTGTAAATGATTTATTGAGTTAAACAAAGTGTGAAAAGGATTCTTATGTACTATTTTTGTGGTAGTATGTTCTTAAAATGATTTTTTGAATGAACAATTTGTCAGTTTCTATGTCAAACATCTTTGTAATGTTTTGAAATTTTTCAAGGTGGTTTATGAATTTGTGATTTGGATGCGAAACATGTTTCCAAACTATTTTGTGTGAGTGTGATATGCAAATAGACATTTTTTATGAAAAGTATATTATGTAACATGTGTGTGGGTTGTTATGTGATATTTAGAATCTTGGTAAATATTTTATAAAATTGTTTAAGGATTTTTTTAATTGTGAAAGATATGAAAAATGTGTTGTGGGATATTTTGGTGTTAGTTGGATTTCAAAACCAATTTGAATAAAAATGGGGATGATATGACTTTTGTGATATAAATGGGGTATGTTTGGTTATTTTTTAATGTGGAAGTGGTATTTTCATTTGAATACTATTTTTCTTGGCTTGTTGAACTTGTTTGGGCACAAGAGGGAAACCTGTGTATCTAGGTGGGTGGACGTGTACTAGTATGCTAGTGATACTGTGGGGTTTGGTCTCAGTTTCATGTTGCAATATTGACGCTTACACCACTAACTAAACAATGATGATGATGATGATAGGGGACGACTAGGTTATGGTTATGTTCCATACTAGTGTCTCATGCATGAGAACCTATATTTGTGATGATTACTTTCCCTAAGATACGTGGTTCCTGGGACCTATATCAAGCTAATTCCTAGGGATTATTTCCTCTTGCATGTGCTAATTAGTCACTTTGTGCTTTTGTTTCAGAATATGGTATGGTTGGATAGAAATTTCAGTAGTTTTGACCTTTTTTTAAAAGTGTTCATTCTTTAAAAATCACCACATGAAAACTTCTTTATTTTTAGTTGCGTCTTTTTAAAAAATTGTTACTAGCACTTCACGTTTTAAAAACTTTCATGATTTTTGACATTGAATGTTTATCCATGGAATATATTAGTGGTGGTATCCTACTTGGCTTGTATTTACAGCATAATTACACCTTTTGGTATAAGTAGACTTGGTTGTTTTTTTCGTAGATTTGGGTATAGTTTTTAGTGCCAGTGGTTAGCAATTCTAGTAGGTCCTCCATGGTGTTGTTTTATAAAAATAGCTTGAGGGAGGTGCCTCTTTACATGTAGAGGTTCATGGGCTGTAGTTTTGGGTTTTTTACATTTGTAATGGTCTTTGAGAATTACTTTAAATTGTATAATTAAATTCTAAAATTTTTTAAAAGATGATTTTGTTTGAAAATTTCAGATTCTTTTTATTGGACTTTTTTTTCATTTTATGTTTATAATCATGGGTTAATAATTCCAAATTTTTTATTTTATGATACCTGTGCACTCGTGTCAGTCCATGGGGATTGGGAATGCCCTTCGGGCCATGTCAAAAGCAGGGTTTGGTGCTGGTTTTGGTATCATCTAGATTCAGTTTGTGACAATGTTACACAACTTCAATATTATAGAGTTGTGTGAGGCACAAAAGAGGAAAATCATTCCTTATAGCAAGGAAAACTAAGTATTTGGTAAGTAAATAAAAAATAATCCATATAAAGTCATTTATTCATTGAATTTATGAAAATTTGGGAACAAAATAAATAGTAATGTCGACCTATTTCCAAATAGGAATATATTTATATTTCTTGCCTCCTTGTGTATGTTTTATCTCATCCATTACCAATTCAAAAGATGAAAATCTTGATACATAGTTTCAATTTCCCATTTTATATTATCCCATAAATAATCTTCATTCAAATCCTCAATTTTTTTGGTGAAAAATGATGTATAATGCCATTTGATATGTGGGATTCATATAATAATTAACCTTTTTCTCTTTGGAATATATAAAAGAGTTATCCTATTTATAAATTTTAAAATACCATATATATATATATATATTAACTCTTCTAACTTCCCATAATATATTACATTTATTTTCATTTTAAAATTATTATCATCAATATAATTATTTATTATTTTCATATATAATGATGGTTTGGAAATTATTTGAAATATTTGTGATGTTCCCTATACCAAAATGATTCCCATATGCTGCATTACTAAATCCATTAAAATAGGTTCTTTTCAATAGTAATTTAAAACAAAACTCCATGGTCCTTTCTACTAAACACAACAATGACCAAAATTTACATTCTATGGTGTTATTAGTTTGATAAATAATAATTGACTATTAGTTCAATCCATATACTATAAATTATTTTAATATCCTTCTATGAAAATATTTATTTCCAACTTTTTTGATTCATATATATTTCCCATTTCTCACCAAAAAAGTAATGATGACATATCATCAATGAAATGATTACAAATTTTAACTCAAGATCATTGGCAGATAATTATATTCTTGAATCTTAACTACATTAATGAATAAGAAATAACTATATCACTGTTCATAAGGATACATTATAGTTACTTCATCTAAGGACATCTACACATCACAACTCAAACCCTTAAAAATGTTATGTTCAATATCATTTTGTTGATAATTTTTATCTTTAATCCATAAAATAATTATTTACATTCATCATAAATTGTTAACTTAACCCCATTACATGTCAACTTGTTCAATGGGTCGATTAATGGAAAAAATATTAGAAAAATTTATCGATATTAACATATTAATTCCAGGATACTTTGTACCTCTGTGATATTAATTTGAATTGGCCATTAAATAACATCATTGTTTTTAAATGATTAATTAATATTCCATATTCTAAGAAAATATGTCTAAAAAGTAAATTCCCTTTATTCAAAATTCAAACTTACTCAATTTACAGATAAGTCATTATCACTATGATTATTTAGATGGATTATTTAATGACTCTAATAATCATCATATATTTTATAGTATATAAAGATTTCATCAAAAAATACTAATCAAGATAATTCTTCAATACTATATTCATCATATCCAAAAAAACAAGGGTGGATTTTTTAATCTAAATGGAATTACTATAAATTTATACTATCCTTACCTCATATGAAATTTAGTGTTTTGAATATCTTCATTCTTTATGCTAAGTTTAAGATACCTAGAATGGATATCAATATTTCAAAAATATTCATCTCATTGATGATGATCAAAAAATTCATCAATGTGGGAAATATGATGCTTGTTTAGTATAGTAATGGAATTTATTTCCATCTAATCACTGCACAACCACAAATACTTTTCTTTCTTCTTAAATAAATGAATACGGTCTCCCCATAGTGAAACACTAGGGTGTATACATACATTATCACACAACATGTGTAGTTGTTTCTTCTGTTACACTAATTTTACTTAGGCCATACTATAAGGATTCATAGATATATGACTTATATAAGAGATGATATATAATTAAAAATCAAATTAATAATTATATGGATGTCTTGGTAATTCAGTAACAAACACATCAAATAATTTTAATATAATAGATATATCCTCAATTATATGGATAAAATCCCAATAATTTTTGTGTTTTCTATTATTCTCACATTATTTAATTATGGATAGATATTTAAGGTGGATCTTGAAATTATTTGGATGATGTAGTATTTCTTCTAAGATAAGGATCTTATATCACTGTCACAAATCATAATACCAATCTCTTGGAAATAAAATTTCTCATTATAATTGGATAAATAATCCACACCAATAATTATATCATTATTAACCATAGATAAAAAAATAATTTGTGTAAATAAAATGTATCCATGTTTTATAATGAGAACTATTTGACACATCATGTTTTTTAATAGGGTTCCACTTGGAGTCCTGATTGACAATGATCATCTTAAGATGCTAGGGAAATATAAAATTCTGTTGGGAAAAATGGAAGAAAAAAATAAGTGAAAAGATATATAATTAAATATAGAATTTACTAAATTTTAGGTTATGAAAAAAGTATTTACTACCACATTTTTAAGAAATTTGACCTAAAAATAGTGACCACATATGATTTTTTTTATCCTTTTGTCCTTTTCTAAGGAAATTTTATTTGATTCTTAAGTCATTAGTTTGAATAAATATTAACCTCTTTATATATGAAGAACATGATAATGGTGATTTACTTATTTACCTTATATTCATGACCATATGACCTCTTTTTCCTCCCTTGAAATAGAATCTCATTCATACTAATAAAGTACATTGGTGTTTCCTTCAAAATTTATCACATTATAGATATCACATCTTCCCTTTATAATTATTTGGAATATTTTTTAGTCATCATCATGTCATATTATTTTCATAATTTTACTTAAATAAATCATTCTTATAAATTTATATCTCCCTCTTGAATTTAGTTGATACCATATCTTATTATGATGAATTATTTTGAGCAATCAGTGCAAATCAGAGTGTCAAATTAGTCCCATTAATGAAATGGTAAATATTTATTTCTAGATTGCATATGTAGTTCATGAAATGCATGGATATTATTATAAATCTATCCTTATACTCTATAAAACATTGTTTTACATTATTATATAAATTTAAAAACTTCCTATCCATTTCGCCTCATTTATATTGAGGAATGTATTTCTCAAAGTATATCAAATTGCTGTTTCATTATTCCATACTTTGTTTTTAATTAATCTCTTTTGTGTTCTAGAATAATAAATACCAATGATCAGAATACCCTTTTAGAAAATACACTTCATGAATAAGCATTTTAATTTTATTACTTCATATGGCCAAAAATATATTTTTGTGGGACTTAGTCCATTGTTCAACTATTAATTGATTAACAATTCTTTTAAAATATAAATTATTTTATTGCATGAATTAATCTAAAATTGGTGATTTATTATGTGGAAAAATAGGTTTCAATATATGTTCTTGGTTATAACTTATACGTTGATTCGTTTTCCAAAATATTTCAAACATATTCTCATTTTCAAAACTAGTTGAATTTCCTTTCATACTGAGTAAATACCAATATTAACTAAGAGTGTTAATTACATTAATTTTTCTTGGTGTAATTACAAAAATAGGTAGATAACAAGTTATATCATAATCATGATGAATAATAAGCGATGAAATAAAAATCCATATAATACTAAAAGTTCTCAAATACACAAAGGGATTATTATAATTATCATGTTTGTTATGTTAATTTGAAATCCAAATCCCAGGGTTCCTGCTAAAATTTCTCTGATACCAATTGTAACTACCAAGAAATCAGTAACCCAGAGTAGGTGTTTACTATATTATATTAGTAAATTACTGAAGGGATCACACCTTGTAGGATTCCTAAAATTTTATTTATGGAAAAAAATATACAAAAATAATTCAAATATTTATAGATAATTACAAAATAAAGGATATGAAACAATATTAAATCATTTAAAATATAATATAAATATTTCTAAATATTTCAGGGAATGGATAATAGATTAAGAGTTATATCATATGCTCAATAATTATTATATCAAACTAAAGTTATCATTTGTAAAAAATTTACAATCAATATGATAGTGGAAAATTAAAACTCATGTCATTCAATTTATAACTTTATTTCAATGAGATTCTACATATAATATCAATATTTAATACACTAGAAGAATGGAAATGGAATTTCAATTTGAGGAAGTGTATAAATAAGGACAACAATGAACTCTCCTCCTTGTTTATATCCATGTAACTATGAATATTACATTCATACCCTGAACTAATACGTCATTATTAATAAATGGTATATAGTAATATAGATACATGTCTAATGTGGTATGCCTATTATTTTGTCTCCTGAAACAAGTTAGTGCGTAGAAAGGAACTCTATAACCGAAACCCACCCTTCACATGCAAACCCTATTCATTGTTTATATATATACTAATCAAAACGATTCATTACCAAAATTCCTTAAAAATCCATATTTATCCATATTTAATCAAGAGTATAAAATATATTCCCTGTCAATGAAATAACCTTTTTATAGAAATTACATCAAAAAAATACCATATATAAAAATGTTATACTATTATAATGTCATAAAATTATTAAAAATGATACATAATTCACCCATGATATTAAAAATATGAACATAAAGTATATAAATAATGTCCACTGTATAACATAGAATGATAAAATTGTGATAACAAGAAATTGAATTACCTAAAAAATGGGATAATATACTATAATCGCATGATGATTAAAATATATATATTCAATAAAAATAATTATAATATAGTAAATTTAATATTTTATAAGAGAAAATAAAAGAAATAAATCATAAAAAATTTCCTTAAAAATTTATTTATGATCAAATTTATGAATCAATTTTCTGAATATTTTTCATTATTTTATTAAAATAAACCTCTTTTCTTTTGATATAATTTTAAATAATAATTCTCAAAATATGGAGAAAAATATTTTCTATGAAAATATACAATGAATATTTTAACCTAGTATTGATTACAAATAATGGTCATGATGGTGGGAAAGGAAATTCATGACATATGCATAAAAACATTACGTTTATACATTTGTAAAATGTTGAAAATAACCTATATGATGAAAATTGAGAAGATTAATGTTTTAATATATTGTAATGAATTTAAAAATTAATTTAAAATGAATATTATAAACCATTGAATAATAATTATAAAAACTATTAAAACATATGAATTAATCTGAATAAGGATGAAAAATAGTGTGAAGAAAAACCTTCAGTGAATATTTTTTAAATTAAAGTCCCATACATGAAACGTACTTATTGATTCTTAATCAAACAAGAGGAAAATGGAATAAAAAATATAAACATGAAAAATAACCAAAATATAAAATAAAATTATAAGAGACTAGGATCACATTATTTTCCCAAAGGAACGGTAAACAAAAGAAATCCTAGAGTAAAATTATATTAAAGGAGAAATCTCTTACCTTGGGTCTCTTCAAAGTAAATAGTTTTTGATCCTACTGTATAATGAATTTAATTTTATTAAATAGATGAAAAATAATATTTTTCATTTATATTTCATTTTTAATGGTCCCATTATAATCATTTTTAGTGTATTCCATTGATAGATCTTTCTTACATCAACTGTATTGTGGTTACTCAGTCAATTAACCTAAAATTACATTGGTATATTCTTCATAGTTAATGGAATTATGAATTTTCTCAATCATATACATAATTTTAATGATTTCATGAATATAAATTTTATTCATTATATACAAATTTACAATCATCTGTGTGTAATGTTAATAGAAAAACAAGTCACATAACTTCATGGAAGTGATAGTCCACATGTATACACTAGAAACATTATCATTTCCCAATAGATGGAAGGGATGGAAGGTATAAGATATATTATATTTATATAATTTTAATTTTTTTCATAAATTTATTATATATTTATAAATTCCACTCTTAAAACCATCTCTGTAAAGCAATTATGATTACAAATTACATAAGTACATCAAGATAGCAGGTTGTACATACACACAGTGGTATTTTGGTATTAAAGTGGATGAAAAAAAGGACTAAAATTGTATTATATTTATAATGACAAAATATATTTAAATTTTTTATTCATGATTAATCATTTATTTTGGATAAAAATAATTTAATGGAAGTGGAAGAAAAAATAAACATCGAAAGATTCGGTAATGAGATTGTCTCTTCTTTGAGAGATATCCTTTTCCTTACACCTTATGACATATTAGGATTATATTAAGGCGATAGAAAGAGCTAAATAACCATGTTAAGGAATTAATGAAGGTTTTTTTGGTAGGTATCAACCAATCCATAGGGATCAATGTTTGTAAATAAACTTGGATAAGAGGTTCACTTTTATGTGTGGAGTGAGGGACTTACATGAAATTACATAAACGATTTAATTTATAAAAATCCATTTTCATGTAAAAGTATAAAAAAATTGTTGTATATTTTAATATTATTTGGGTTATTTTTAAATCCCACAAACCAATGATGTTAAATCAAGTGGTTTTTTGTTTTATGGAATCTATATTCCTTTGTTTTAGACATTTTCACTTATTTTACTCTTATCCATGGTGATAAATATTTACCATAGTTATTATTTATTATGAAAAGAATTAATTTGGGATTTTTATTCAATATTAAATATGGTTATAAGTAATTTTTAATTCCATTTACATGATGAAAATCATAAAATTTTCATAAATTACTTTTAATATAAGTTAGTAAAATTTAAGAAAATAATCGGTTTTTAGAAAATTTATTTCTTTAGCATAAAAATTATTTTCTAGAAAAATATTGTATAATAAATATTTTAATGGAATTTATTTGATTATGTGAAATAAAATTATGCTTATTTTTCATTCTGAGAAATTGAAAAAAGATAGTAACATTTTAAATACCTAATTAAGGGAAAAAAACTAAATCAATTATTGTTTTAACAAAAATATTACTTAATTTATAAACTGGTAAGATTATATTTACATGTAAAACATAATATTTTTATGTTAAATATATTAAAACCTAAATAAAAAATTTTCTATAAAATAATTTGAAAAAAAAATCAACATATTCTTATTTCATTATAATTTTATAAAAGTGATGGTTTATGTAAAATTAGTATTTTTCACTATTCACGTTACAATAAACTATTTTTTAAAATATCAAAAATATACCCTAAGATAATTTTGATATCCTTATTTTTAAAATGAAATTAATTTCATCAAAATCAATTTATTAAATTTTGGAATTTATGTTTTAAACACATTACTGAGAATGGAAAGTTTCATTATGCTATTGTTTATTTAGAAATTAAATATTTCCTACTATAATTAATGTTCATGTGTTTTATTTTTAAAATTAATTAGGATATGGAATAAATCATGGAATTATTTTGAATAAATTACATCAAACTCATGCCTCCTTTATGCCATGATAATTTTAGAATCCACTATGTGTAATTAATATTCATTTGTGTGGATGCATATTATCAAGTATTCATTTATTTGAGGTGAAAAACTTTCCCTGATTCTCTATTCAACATTATTATAAAATAGGAATGAAAACATATTATTACATGAGAATGTGTACATCAGAAAATTCTTACATAGATATCATGGAAGATTTATAACAATTGAAGGTTTTTTCTTATTTTTAATGTGAATATGAACAAAAGTTCTTGTAGTTTATCAATGAAATTCATTTTTCATCAGGTTCTGTGATGAATTCATATATTACTAATGATATATAATTTTTTCATGTGGAAGCTTCATGTTGTAAATGTTTCTTTCACAAGATCTCAGAACCCTTTATGTAGTAGAATCTCTTTTCTTCATGTGACAGGTCCATATTTCTTCATATAGTCCAAATAAATTACACCATGTGGTCACATTACCATTGTAAATTCACCCAATATATAAAGGACTTGGAAATTTATAAACTTCATATGGTAGATAAAATGATCAGGATATTTCACTTCATGTGGTTGATACATTGACTGTGACTTCTATCTTCATGTTGTTAGTACATCGATCGCGACATCACAATTTCTATACTGGATAAATTCTTCTTCATATGGTCACTAGTGTGATCATAGTACCACCATTCATTTTGTAGTTATAGGTTCTTCGTTTGGTCACATTTTTCAACACATCAAATAATTCGCTTCTTCATTGTTATAAATAATATCCACTCTCCAAAAAAGCACCCATTTTAAACCTTAAAAATATAACAAGAATCAGGAATTTTATAACTATTCCTACCATTATTTTTCTATTTTTTTCATTGAAAACAAAAGAAACACCATAAACAATCCCTTTTTCTATTCACCGATATCTTCTATTTAACAAAAACTCAAAACCACTTAGTCTCACAAACCTCCCCATTTTTTATTCTCAAACAAGTAAAATAATTAACTGATGCTCTGAAACTAAAATTATGGTTCCCCATTCAATAATTATTTCCCCATGTGACCTAGATCAATTTGGTAAACAATTATCATTTAATATAATAACATAATATCCATAATACAGTGATCAAAAATCATGTTGGACTTTATTCCATACTCAAAACACCATCATAAAATCTTTATAACAGAAATTTACTATAACCTATAAGAGGTAGTTCTTGCACATGGATTAAAAAAATTATTAACATATTTAACACATTTTACACATTGTTAAATCAAAATTTACCCCTTTTAAAAACTCCCATTTGTATAATCTCTCTCTAAATAAGTATAACCTATATCGATGAATAAATTAATGATTTTATATTTCTACCCCAATGAAAAAATATCAAAGGAAAATATCATATATGTAATGAAAATAAGATACCATATATATGATGTTGGTGATTTTGAACTCCCATAATCGACCTCAACATGTGAAATATATCCTTTTTAAATGGTTTAGTTAAAATATTATCAACTTACACCTCTGGATATATAAGATCTATCAATAATACATTTATTTTATGAAGAACCTTGTTGAATTGATATTTAATATCTATGTGATTAGATATTCTTTGTTTCACTATTTTCTTCTTTATATTTATTTAATACTTATTCCCACATCCTTAGAGAACTGGACACCTCACATCAAAAAATAGTCTTTTAAATATGTTTATCCATATAAATTGTGTTTTATCTTGGGTTGAAACAACTTATTCATCTTCTATAGTGCTAATGGCCGTTAACCATTTCTTCTTTGTATGTAAAATCACACCAATATATCCTAGAAAGAAGACTCCACCCATCATGGATCTTATAACATCGATAGAACCTACCCAGTTTGCATATTTATATAAAAAACAAATTCCAATTTCCCTTACATCCATATTTTATCCTACAATATTTAGTTCCCTTATTATATATGGGAATTATTTATTCAACCAAAATAGGGTATTTTGTGGTACTATGAAATATTTCACAAATAGAAACTACATTAAAGAGGTCTGGTATTGATAATTTTAAATATGTAAATTTTCCAATCAACATCCAAAATTATTTTGGATAAATATTTTTTCCAAATTCGTCTTTAAAATGTAATGTTCACAATATGATAAATGGTTTTGAACATTCAATGATTTATATGTAATTCTATTTCATAGTTAAATAATGATATGAAATATTCTTCCTTCTATTTAAGTTATTGAAATATAAAAAATTACCTTATCTCCCATATCATAGAAAATTTAAAAAACAATAACATCTCATAAGAAATAATTTCATATTATTCTTCACTATTCCAAAAAAATATGACATCACCAATTTAAATGGTCATAATGAGATAAAATTATGGATTTTAATTTATATAAATATCACATATAATATCCTTTCTTAAATTAAATGTATGATATTTTTAATTTTATAATGGTTTTCATTCCAATATTTCTTTATCACTAATATAGGTTTTTAAGAGGTTGATTTCAATGTAAAATAGTTTCAGGAATTGATATATGGAGATCCATGTTATAGTTTTTCCTTTTAGTGGCTATTAAATATTAGTAGAAAACTGGTGGACTCTACAGACTAAGCGATGGAGTGCATATTGTTCTTCAGGTTTCTATATAAACCACCAGTTGTATGTTGAGTCCCACAGACCCATCAGTGCATCTTGATTGGTTTTACATTAAAAACACCATTTTTATAATTTCATTATGTTTTATACCTTTTTAATTATGAAATTCGTACCCAAAATATCCAATTTTGAACCGGAGACATTCCCCTAACTCTTAAGCTCTCACATTAATATTCTCTTGGTTCTCCAAATTTTGATCAATATGGTGATACTAGAACATTATGTTTTCCCCAGATAAAACCAAATTCCTCCTCTTTCATGATATATTTTAATAGATATATGTTTTCTATAAATATCCAATGATAAATTATTCTATCCTTCATAGATTAGTGGTTTATCTTGTGAGTTAAGGGAATATCCTAATTGGATGTTCATGTACCTTCAAATACGAGAATATCACGGTTATCTAGTTATGCCTCATCATCCTAGACCTCTTCTTGGTTTAATATTGTTTATGTAAATATAATATATTGTTGATCCTTTGGAATTTTTATAGCATATTCTTCTCCTCATTGATACCCCTTTGAACAGGATAGATCACTCATGAATATGTACATTTCTAGAAAAGGTGTCTTATCTCGATCATCTTGAAACCTTCTCCTTTTTTACTTTCGTTATGGATATCTATTATAATGATAAATTATTTGGGGATTTATTTCTCTTATATGAACTCAAGGATATCATTTAGATTTTATGGTGAATACATGATCTGTAGTTTAATCAAAAATAGATCTGGTGTTTTTACATCATTTTATATTATGTATTTGAAAACATTTCTCATTGATAGACTCTATAAGTTATGTGAATATAAATCCACCCTTCCTAAAATTGAATCATATTAGGGCTCTTCTCTAAAACCGTTATATGATGAAGAAGAACTTGATGTAGGAATCTTTGACATGCGAGCTAGTTATTCATACATGAACAAAATTTTCCAAGGTTTAATCATTTTGTGACTATAGGATTACATTTTAAATGATAATTTTATAGGAAGTTCCTTAATGTTTTATCCCTTTCTAAAATATTATTTCCTAATTTCAATTTCAAATGGAATAGTAATTTGTCCATTCTTGATGGTATTTTCCCAAGTGTGTGAACAACTCATGAGACCCACATATAATCCTTGATTATTTCTTGTGTATCTTGTTATGAGGGTTAATATTAGTCATAGGTTGTTATATGTTGTTGATATATTCTCATGATTACATGATATGATTCCCTTGTTATGATTTGCCCTATTATATGTTTTACATGAATTAGAGGTACTGTGTTGGAACTCGTAATACATTGACCATCATGGTATGATTACCCCTTAGAGGGGGTGTGTGAAAAACATGTATATATGATGACAATTGACCCTAAAAAAGGAAAGCTCATGAAAACCGTGTGGCCTAGGATGAAACCTGATTCACTATGTATATCAAATATTAATATGAAACTCAATAACTTGTGGATATTGAGTACATGTTCACATGTCGGCATTATAGCCCGACCTGAGACACTATACTTTATTGATACCATATAACATGAACACAATCCTTAGGTATTTTTCATGATATCTCTACTAAGGTGTTTTGATTATCGTTCGGGCGTAGTTCCCTTATGGGTATGGTCATGGTTTATAGTGGAATCATTGCACATTGGTTCTTAGAATATTATTGTTTATTCCTCATTGCACATTTATTTTATAATAGAAAACATTATTTATAAATGTTCTCATTTATTAAGGAAACTGTGGTGGTGTCTTACTATGTTTCATTACACACACCCTAAAAGAGCATATCAATCCATGTGGGGAATTCAGGTATACAGATCCAATTAATGTAAGGGTATAATGGATAACAGTTATGTAGTGAGTAATAGAGATTGCAGTAATACCAAGGTAAAATTTAAATGAATATTAATTAATTTATTATTTACATTCACCTTATACACTTTGGTATGGATTCCCATGTTGGGATCCCAATTTTTTTATTTGTATGACATATGTGTCTTCTGTTATTACATTATGAAGTTTTTTATGCCACATAGATTACACTAATTTTTAACATTATATTTTTATTTTTGGTTAATGGCTATAATACTGAGGGTATGGTCTCCCCAATAATAGTGTTTGAAATCTTTCTATTATTCAATAACCTCTTGCATATATGAAGTTGAACATGACGTTTTGTGAATCTTTGGGTCGAACTCATTGGTTTGAGTTGGGTTGTAACAAAATTGTATCATAACTCAATATTTATACATTAATTTAAATAACTAGGGGAATAGTGTAAAGGAAATATTTTTCATGGGACTCATATAAAAGAGTTACCATATGTCTAGCCAGCTCATGTATAATGGAACTATAAGATTCCATATATGGTATTATTGTTAATGTTTTTTTGGATTTGGGTCTGTTTATGCATCACAACATGGCACATATACTAATATTCTATATATATATATATATTGTGTTATACATTTTAGATTTGTAATTAATTCCTTGAATTGTGGTACTGATTTAGGATATAATTGTATTCTCTATTGAGTGAGATATATGTTGTTCCCATTCTATTGTAATATATCTAGTGGCATTAATTATATAAATTTGAGACTTATATTATATTTTTATATATATGTGTGACTATTACTATTGGGTATAGGACCTTGGACTATGATAGGATTTACATAGTTTGGGTTTTGGATAGAATCTTGGGTGAATCTTTATGTGATTACATTGACTGATTATGTTATGTCCAAACAGATTCATAAATTCAAAATGGTCCCCTTTTTTAGAAAAATATTACTCAATGATAGATGAATGTACGATTTGGTTAATAAGTCTATAATTAACTTGTATGTTAGGACATTCAATTTATACAACCTGTCATGAAAGAGACTATAACTAAGTATGTTTTTACACCCATTCTCAGGGTTTAGGTAGAAAAACCACTTCAGAAAGTGGCCTTCTACATAGTTTATTTTTAATATAGTGGATCAGACATTACTATAGTAAAATATTCATGATATTTTCATCTCTAGTATCCTTAATACTTACATATAATTGGAGTGCCTCATGATACTAATGACACGGTCGACAACATTGTGTACATCTTTAAAATAGTGGAGAGTCTAGCTGAACATTGATTAATGCTAAAATGTCATCTCTCATCCTTCGGTAGAAATTTCTATAATACATTTAGGAGGTGGAAAAGGAGGGTAGAATATTTAAACCTAATTGGATATATAGAGATAGATTATATAAGGATTTATATAACCCCTCATGTGGTAAAAATAGTTCCTTAGTAGTTCAATTAAGGATAGAGTGGGTATTATTGTGATTTTTTTTACAACAACTCGGAACAAGTTTCATGAAGAGAAGAAAGATAGGTGATTATATATCATTTTTGTTGTCGGTCGTCAAGGCTGAGTTTATGTAGGATTATAGGGAAGATGTGATCTATGACCTAGGTATGCAGTCAGGGTCCTAAGTTGTAGGATTGGATGATAATGACTTAGGTGACCCATACACATCAGTGTACGGGTTGTGGACCTAAGGAAGCTAACATATATGTAGTGGATCGGGTTCCCTCTTATGATGGTGAGAGACTATATACTATTTATGTTTACATCTTGTTAACTTTTATAATATATACTTATTTATTTAATTCAAAATCTTATATTTATATTATATTGATAAAATTTATTGATGGTCTTTAATGAATGGTTATTTTATTTCCTGATTTCCTTTTCATAGATACACTACTGGGAATGAAGTTGAACTATCTTTAGTAATGCATAGAGTGTCCAATAGTCATTCTTTGGTTATAGAAATTTATTTTACATTGTGATTCTAGATATGGCGATCTTTAATGAGATTATTATAATGGATATTTTTGATGTGGTATAGAAATATATCTAAATTTACAAGAGACCATTATCTTATCAATATCCAAAGGGAGAGAATTTCATTTTGATTGGGGTGTGGGGGTAGGGAGTAGGTATGATGGGTATATAAATGGGATTACTTGGGATGATTATGTAACAAATTATTGGATTGGTTATTTCTGTAGGATTAATGTAATCTTCATAATCTTTTAATATAGTAGAAAATCTTGATCCGGACATCTTCCTAAGTGAATATATAGGACATACCCATTATATTCATCCTTGTATTGAAAAACTTTTTATGGTAGATTCACAACCAATTTCAATATCCCCTTATATTTTGATACTAAATGGGTTGATGGAGCTCAGAGTATAGATCAAGGAATTGTAAAAAAAGGATTTATTAGGGAAATCATATCATTATTGGGATCACCTGTTCGATTCACAATTAAGGTGGAATGTATCCTTGAACTATATATAGATTGAAATATGAATCTGGTGGTTGTGAAGAATAGAAACCCATTTCCTAAGATCAATGATCTTTTGGATTATTCATAAGGATCTCTGGGTTCTTCCCTAATTGATATTCGGTCAGGGTATCACTAGTTATGGGTTATGGATATACATGGTAGGTCCAGGGGGAATGAAACAAAGGAAACAAAATCTTCAGAAGTGGAGGCTCAAAACCAGGACCTCCTCCTCACTAGTTATGGGTTATGGATATAGATATTTAGAAGACAATGTTTCAACAGAGGAATGTAAAATAAAATTAAATGGTGATGCTATTTGGATTGATGGATGAAATGGAATTATTCATGGTTATACAAATAATATCTTCCAACCAATATCTTGATTCGTTCTTCATGGTTTTCATTAATGAAATCCACATTTACTCAATATTCCCAGAGCTCGATGTTAGACATCTTTGTATAATCTTGAGTACAAATATTACCCATTAGATTTATGAAAAGAAGTATATGTGTCAATCTTGGATTTAGATAGTAATTTTTTTCTATTTGGTTTCTGAGAAAGGTATATCTATAGACCAATATAAAGTTGAGCAATTTCTTCATAGACACATACTTATAAAATGATTTTGATTAGGATATTTCTGGGTTTGGTGGGGTACTATTAAAATTTTACCTTGGAGTTCCCCTATTTATTATCACACATGAATGTGAAAATAAATAAAGGGATGAAGTTTCAGTGGTCATCTTGTTGTGATGAGGCTTTTATTAATATTGATGGAAGGTTTACTAAAACTCCACTACTTATTTTTTATGATTATGGGATTGGATATGTCATGTATTTTTATGCATTGGGAGATGGTTTGGGGAAGTGTTAATGTAGAAATATTGGGTAGTAACTTATTGTTCACGATAGTTATGGCCCCATGACTAGACCTATTTGAACCCTGAAATTAAGAAGGATTTTTTATGCATGTTATCAAATTTTAGAACCATTATATCTTTAGTGAGAATTTTTTTGTTAACATATACCAAAATAGCCTCATATATAGATTCTAATATCAGGAATTAAATTAAAGGAATCAAAATTTTGTTGAGTACTTATTAATGTTTTATTTTTTTATTTCATATACACTAGTTAATGTTTACATATTTTTAGATTCTCATATCCCTAATTCATATGTCTCTCAGGAGGATGGGAAAATTATTTTAGAGGAATAGTGTCACCTAATGATCTTTTTTTAAGATTTTAGGATAGATGATTATGAGTATTAAAGCTAAATGACATGTTTTCCATTAGTTATAACATCATCTTTTGTAGTCCATGTGAAGGATAGTTGGGAAAATGAGCCAGAGTTTTCTATGATGCTAGAAATAGTATCTCATGGAGACCCAATACATTGATAGTCATTGGATTAAAATAATCACATCCTTGGGCATGTGAGAGTTATATTACCTACTTTCATCAAGGATGTGATGATTATATAATTGAATACAATAATGTGGGAGGTTAATTATAGAGTGATAATGATGTATCATAATATTCTGTGGTTATTCTGGTGTCCTGGGAATAAGAGGAACATTTTCATATCAATTTCCCTATTCCTTACCATCTATAGGAAAAAGTATGATCACTAGTGTCTTTGTGGTATTCTATGAACACTTTATATCCCCATGTAAAAGTGGGAGGACATCACAATAGATTTTTTTATGAGGCCACCCAAAACCCTAAGGATTCAAGATTCCATTTGGGTCATTGTTGACTAGATAATTAATGTTACTCATTTCATACTTGTCTATGTTACACCCTTAGAATATGATCATGGAAGGTTATATTTTCATGAGATTTTATGATTTTGTGGACTTCCAGGGAACATTGTAACTATAAGAGATTTCCATTTTAAATAACGGTTTTATAAGGCTTATTACAAGTTTATAGGTATTCAAATGATATTGAGAACAATATACCATCCCAAAAAAATATTTAGTTATGGTGAATCATAAATTAGAATACTATATTTGGGATTTTATCTCTGAATTTGGTGGATTATAAGATTATCACCTAGAATTGGTTGTGTTATCATACAAAAATATTTACCTTAACATCATATAACAATACCTGAGGTGATTTATGGTAGGCCATTTCATTCACTGCATTATTGGCACACTGATGTTGATGTTGTAGTTGTGGTAAATAATATGGTTCAAGAGAGAACAAATATAGAATTGTTGATCCAGAATGCATTAAACATAGATTACATAAGGAAGATATATTCTGATAAACACATGAGGAGTCCTCTTTAGTGTTCTTTAGGAAACCCATTTTTTCATAGTGTGAATCTTTAGTTAGGAAAATTATTTTTATGGAATATGTGAATGAAAACATCGTGTTATATTATATCATTTGAGATCATCTATTAAACTGAAATAATGGAAAAAATTATATATCTTTATTCTCACTACCATGGTATTCATGATGTGTTTAAAGTGTCTCATATCTTTGGTATAGTCCTGATCATACACATGTTATAAACTTTAATGACATTGATCTTGTTACATGCCAATGTTTTCTGAATATAAATTTAAATTCATGAACGTTTGTTTTATATAGATTTTTATAACTAGCCATTAAAAATCATTTTTCCTCAACTATGTTTTGAATTTCAAAAAAAATCATCTAAAATTATGTTCAGTAAGTTATTTAGAGCCTAATGGAACCAAATTTTTTCTTTGGGGAATAATAACATTCTTTAGTATGACCCTAATGAATAGTAAATTGTACTACTATTTTATTTTCTTAAGGATTAAAGTTGATTACATTTTGGTTAATTTTTCAATGTGATATAAAAGCACTTAAAATTTAAAATTGTTTATTTTTGAATTAAGTATGATTTTATTTAAATATTTAATTAATAATATTTATATAAATGTTTTCAAAACTTGTGTTTATTTTTGAAGTATAGATGTTTAGAAATGGTAAGGGTGAAGTTTTGGTATTTTTCTGAAATTCTTGATTTTTTAATGAATAGTGAAATATGATAAAATACTGTATATTCAAATTATCAATATAATACACTCTTTATGAAAACATAAGTGATTTATGCACACTTGGTTCTAACTATCATTCCATTATTTCTATTTCGGGTCACTTGAATTATGATTATTCATATTCTTGAGCCGAAATATATTAATAATGAATAAATAGTGAAAATACCCCCTCCCCTCCACTATAAATACCACCCACATTCCCTCTCCCCCCCACACACCTTTCAAGCCTTGATCCTTACCTATGTTCTACCCAACACTCCTACCGATTAATTTCCCCATGAAATAGATCTTTTGGTCACACCAAAAGGAAAAAACTAAAGGCCCTAATAAGGAACTCAAGGAGAAGAGATCCTGAGGTAAACATCCTCTTTTATTTTATTTCTTTTCATTCATTTTATGTTATTATTTTTCATTACCATTGTATTATGTTGAGATATTTAATTCCATATTCCCCTTACTTCTTATATTATGTAATAATTATGAGACACTCCTTTTATTCAACAAAATTATTTTATTAAATTTTAAGCGACACCATTTGGCGGCCGAATTTTTAAGGGATTTCTCAAATTTTCTTTTATTTTGAGTTCCTTTATTTTATTATAATTTCCTCACCTAATATTATTAAAGAGTAATTAAATATCTAAAATATTATATATTATAGATGTTCTCATGAACCTGGAAAATTCCACATCAATATTCTTCTCTTTCCCCACTTATTCTAACAATTAAAAACATTGTTCGTGGTGTATCGAATTACCGACATCATGGACGATATGATTTAAATATGCTTTGATTACTTCAAGGCTGGTCATGAAACCAATTTTATGGTTAAACCTAGTTATGATACATTTATTATGTCTCATAAATGGTTCTGGAATTCATTTTTTATACATGAATTCAATTTATAAAACAAAATGAGTTATTTATTATCAAAGAACCACTAAAAATATCCAAACGAACATCATTAATGTTTTAACATATGAATCATAATAATGTAATAATTCAAAATGAATAATGGAATAAATTATGGAAATAGAATTATGTAAATAGTAATCCATTCCATTTACATAGTTTCACTTCCATTTGAGAAGAAAAATCCATCATGAACCGATCATGAAAATCATGTAAAAAACTCACCCAAAACAGTGAAAAAAATAAAATACTAATAATTAAAGGTTGAATTGATGTAATGAAATGATCATATAAGGTATTATAAAGATGTATATGATTCTCTAATATATTAATAACACTCTCATAACTATTATAAATAAGGTTTAAATGAGTTGGATGTAAGACAAACCTGAGGTCAGGGAATTCTTAACCAGATTTCCATTCTTTGGGTTACCATCCTACTTCTATATTTATGTGGTATTATAATTGATTGTATGATTTTTTTATTTATATTATGTAATATTAAGTTTAATTATAGTGTATATATATATTACATCCACTCTATTAAGTCCCCCTGTAATTGTGTGATTTTTGTAAGGGGTTTTCCTTTAAAATCCTCTTTTGAATTTTTGTTTTCCAAAATTCAAAAGAATTTTTTTTATAATTATTCATATTGTATGATTATATTTTTGTTGTTTTGCATTTTATAAGATGAATTTTGGGACCTATATATTCCTCTAATGTATTGTTTATGTGTAAGTTTAAGGTCATCTGTATGGTTACTCCAAGTGTAACGGCAATGGTTACACAAAATTTTAGGTAGTCGTGGGGGTTACAAATTATATGGTAGATGAGAGGGTTACAAGATTATGTAAATAATGCCCCAAGGTTCCTTTATTTTTATATTTTTGTTCTTATTTATTGTTTAAATCTTTTTTAAATCTCATGCCTCACAATGTATGTATATATGAGTGAAGAGTATGTATTTTAAAAATTCTTACACATGTTACAAGTATTCATGGACTAATGTGATCTTTCATTATTTTACATCCTTTACTGAGATTTTTGTTCTCATCCTATGCTTCAAAATGATTTTCACCGGTTATAAGGATGTGTAGGACAATAAATTAATCCATTTTATATGTTTTAATATTTGTCAAATAAATCATGTTTTATTTGAAAAGTTTTTATTTTTGAAGAATTTAGTATTGTTTTTATGGTATCCACTCTATAATAATGTGTAATTTAAATGAATTTATTACGTCACAACTTTCTAAATATCTAAACTTGAAAAGATCCTCAAAGTGAAAGGAAGTGAATTAGTGTCTTATTCTAGATTATGTAATGTAATAAGGTCGGGTCCTTATATTTGGTATCAGAAGATGGTTTAGATAACATTAGGTGTTAGGATGATGTTAAAAGAATACCATAAATGATTTTTTACTCTAAGATTAATTTGAAATATTATAGCATTTGAATATTACCATGTTGTATTGTCAAAGATATGTTTTCTCAGAATGGTTGTCTATATAATAAACAAGTAAGCTGAATAGAAGAGGCGCCGACCTAACAACATCCAATGGAATCTGCAACTCGGAATGGTAGGGATTAAATAGAGCAGTTTATGATAGTAATGGCTCAGCTAACACAGGTAATAAATTGTGGTCAAATCCATGTCTGATAATAACCAATGGTTCCACAATGTAACATGATGGAATTGGAACATTTTATGAGATAACATCCTCTTTATTTCAATGGATCTTCTAACCCAATAGTGATTGCAGGATAGATTAAATACCTTGAAAGGATATTCGATGTTATAGGATTTTCAGACAATCAAATGGTAAGTCTTTCCATTTATCATTTTGACTGTGAAGCTGATCAATGGTAGTTAATGGTAAAGAATATCAGGGATAGAGAGGATGTTGATGCCTTAGAGTGAGAAGAATTTAAAAGTCTTTACCTTGAAAAACATTTTCCTAAGGGGGTGTGACTTAGGATGGAGAAGCAATTCCTTGAATTGAAGAAAAACAAGGAGGATTTAGTGGTAGTGTATGAAGAAAACTTCGCTTGACTGGTGTGGTATTCTCCAAATCTTATTCTGGATCTTGATAGAAAAATCAACCACTTTGACTCAAGACTGAATCCAAGGTATCGAAGGGCATTGGACTCCCATGAATTCAAAGGTTATAAGAAACTTTTCTAATGTTCTGAGAGGGTAGAGATGGATTTTATTTATGATCATGTGCATTTTGTAAATAATGATAAGAAGAGTTTTATATGGAAATAAATTGGTAAGAATCAACAAAACAAATAAAATGGTAAAAAATCTAGTTTCCAGCTTGTGAAAAGTGTGTCAAAAATCACCCTAGATAATGTCTTAGAAAAATTGGGAATATTTTTAAATGTAGTAAGTTTGGACATATGGACAAATATTGTAATGAAAATGATCGTATGACTAATCCTAATGATAAAATTGTTAAGTGTTTTAAATGTGGTGAGATGGTTCATTATAAAAATTCCTCCCCAAAGAGAGATCCAAATGACGCAAAGAAGCCAAACTAGAAGAAGAAAGGTGTAGTGAGATCCTTTGTGACTATGTCAGCAAATGATGATCCATCCAATGAAGTTGCATCAGGTACTCTGTTTGTTTTCTTAGATTTTGATAATGTTTTTTTGATACAAGTTCTGCATATGTTTTCATTTCTGAGAAATTTTATGGTGAATTGGAAATAACACCCCAACCAATGAGACTATAACTTGTTGTTAAAACACGAGGGGGAAATATTATAGAAAATGTTAATTATAAGAATACTTATAGTGTGGTATATGGAAAGAATTTACCAGCAATCCCTGTTTTTTTACCCTTAGTCAAGTTTAATGTTATTCTGGGAATGGATTGTCTTTCTATTTATAATGCTAAGATTGACTGTAGAGATAAGGATGGTGTTTTTTAGAAAGAGTTTTAGTTTTTATAAAACAAAAAACCCATAAAATTGATAACATATCAGGAAGCTGAGATAATGTTGAAAGATGGGAATGAAAGTTATCTTGCTCATATAGTTCAAAATAAGGGGAATGTTTAGATTTATGATATGTCAGTGGTAAATTAATACCTTGATTTCTTTTTTGATGAGTTACCTGATGTCATACCTGCCCGGGAAGTCGAATTCACAATTGACTTAGTTTTTGATGATAAGATAATTTCAAAACACCCATATCATACGTCTCAAATAGAACTTATTGAATTGAAAAATGAGTTGCAATATTTACTTGATAAAGGCTACATTTGTCCTAGCACTTCACCATGGGGTTCTCCCGTTTTGATTGTCAAAAAGAAAGATGATTCCATGAGACTTCTCATTGATTATAGAGAATTGAATAACATCACTATTAAAAACAAGTATCATTTTCCTCATATCAATGAATTATTTTATTATCTCTAGGGATCTCAGTACTTTTCCAAGATTGACTTGAGATTTGGATATCATCAGCTGAAGGTTAAGGAAGATGACATCCCAAAAATAACCTTTCATACTAGATATGGGAATTATAAATTTGTTGTTATGCTGTTTTGGTTAACTAATGAACCTACTATATTCATGAATCTTATGTATAGAATATTTCATGAGTTATTGGAAAATATTTTGGTTGTGTTTATTAATGACATTATTGTATTTTCGAAAAATAAAGAAGAGCAAGAAAGACATATAAGGGTTGTTTTACAAACCTTAAAGGAGAAGAAATTAAAAGGAAAATTCAGAAAATGTTATTTTTGTTTTCAATAGACTTATTTTCTTGGGAACATTGTATATAGGTATAGAATAAAAGTTCATCCTACTAGAACAATAGTGGCTGGTGAATGGGTATGACCCACAAATGTTACAAAGCTTCATAGTTTTTTCGGTTAGCAGGTAATTTATGACAGTTTGTTAAAAACTGTTCACAGTTACCTTTCCCAATAAATAAGTTAACACAAAAGGGGTTAAATTTATTTGGACTAAAGATTGTGTTGTTAGTTTTCAGGAACTGATGAAGGGATTAGAGAATGCTCCAGTTTTGGAATAACCTTCCATAATGGTTAGTTTTCATCTACAATGATTTTTCATTGAAGGGACTTGGTTGTGTTTTGATATAGAATGATCAGGTAATTTCTTATGCTTTAAGAAAACTTAAACCTTATCAGATAAATTATCCCACACATGATTTGGAATTGGCAGCTGTGGTTTTTTCTTTGAAAATTTGGAGGCATCATTTATCTGGAGCCAAATGTCAAATATATACTAACTATAAAATAGTGAAGTATATATATTCACTCATAAGGAATTAAAAATGGGATAGATAGTATTTCTTGAGGTGATAAAAGATTATGATTACATGATCAATTTTCATCCAGGAAAATAAAACAATGTGGTAGATGTCTTGACTTGAAAACATTATGCATAATTAAACATGTAATGTTTGAAACATGGTCCCTTGATCATTGATTTGATGAATTTTTGGATTACAAGTTTTTGGTGCAGGGAATATATTTGTTTTGTCTCAGATTTTAGTACAGTCATCATTATCAGATAGAATTAAGCATTCACGGAAGGAAGACAGTGAGCAACAGAAAAAGGTATAATTGGTTAAAATGGGTAAGTTTCTAGAATTTATTCTCAATAAATACTGTGTTTTAAGATTTTTAAAAATATTTTGTGTTCCTTGAGATTCCCAATTAAAGAAAGTCTTATTGTGTGAAACTCATAGTTATCCATTTTCAGTTCATCCAGGCAGTACTAAGTTGTATAGAGACATTCGTGAGTGTTATTGGTGGGATGAAATGAAAAGAGATATTACTGATTTTACCATGAGATATTTGACATGTCAACTGGTTAAAGCAGTGCGGAAGTTACCGAAGGGGATTTTTCATCCTTTTATAGTGCCATAGTGAAAGTGGTATAATGTATCCATCGACATTGTGGTGGGACTACCTAAGACATCTCTAGGTAACAATGCAATTTGGGCTATTGTTTATCGGCTTACAAAATCTGCCCATTTTTTTCTATTCAAGATACAATATATTTGGATCAACTTTCTCGATTTTAGCTCAAGGATATTGTCATGTTACATGGAATTCATCTTTCCATTTTATCTAATCGGGATCTCAAGTCCACTTCTAACTTTTAGAAGGGTCTTCCGAAGTCGTTGGGAACAAAACTAAATTTCAGTACAACTTTTCATCCTCAATCAGATGGGTAGTCCAAACGAATGATCTAGACTTCAGAGTATATGCTTCGATCTTTTTCAAAGGACTTATAGGTAATTTGGGATCAACATATTTCTTTAGTTGATTTTTATTATAATAATAGTTTTCATTCTAGTATTTAGATGTAACCTTTTGAGGAAATTTATGGGAAGTGGTGTCAGACTCTAGTGTTTTGGGATGAAGTCGGTCGAAGAAATTTGATGGAGCCATAAATAGTTTTGTAAGTGGCTAAGAATGTAAAGATGACCCAACATCACATGAGGATAGCTCAGAGTAGGCAGAAAAGTTATGTAGATAACAGAAGTAAAGAATTAGATTTTGAGGTAGGTGACCATGTTTTCCTTAAAATCTCTCCTTGGAAAAGAGTGATGTGTTTCAATGAGGAAGGGAAGCTAAGTATGCGGTTCATCAGCCCATTTGAAATCTTGGATAAAGTTAGAACATTTTTATACCGAGTAGATTTTCCTTCAATTTTATCTCAGGTACATAATTTGTTTCAAGATTCGATGTTGAGGAAGTGTGTGCTAGATTCATCACATGTCTTAAGCCCAGAAGCAGTTCAGCTAGAAGTGAACCATACTTATGAAGGGAAACCAGTTCCGATTAATGATCGAATGGAATAGGATTTTCAAAATAAGGTAATCTGCCAGGTAATGGTTTTTTTGGAGAAGCTACATGGTAGAAGAACCAACATGGGAGTTTGAAAATGCTATGAGGAAAAAATACCCTCACTTGTTTAATAAGTAAATAAAATTGTGAGGGTGCAATTTCCAGAAGGTGGGGATAATGTAATATACCAATGTTTTTTAAAATAAATTGAAATTCATGAATGTTTGTTTTAAGTAGAAATTTATAACTGGCCTTTAAAAATATATTTTCCACTTCTATGTTTTGAATTTCAAAAAATGGTCATATAAAATTGTGTTTAATAAGTTATTTAGAGCCTAAAGGGAACTAATTTGTTTTTTGGTGAATAGTGACATATTGTTATGAATAGTAAGATGAATAGTAATATGACCCTAATAAAAAGTAAGTTGTAGTTTTATTTTATTATCTTAAGGCTTAAAGAAAATTACATTTTGGTTAATTGTTAAATGTGATATAAATGCAGTGTTAGTTTTAAATTTGTTAATTTTAAAATTAAGTATAATTTTATTTAAAAAAATTAATAATATTTAATAAATTATTTTCAAAAAATGGACTTCATTTTTTAATTCTAAATGTCGAGAAATGGTAATGGTGAATTTTTGGGATTTTTCTGAAATTCTTGAATTTTCTATGAATAGTGAAATACTGTAAAATATCGTATATTCAAATTATCTGTAAAATACACTATTAATGAAATCATAAGTGATGTATGCCCACTTCATTCGAACTCACATTCCATTATTACTATTTTGGGTTACATGAATTAAGATTATTCATATTCTTGAGAGAAAATATTATAATAATGATTAATATAATGAAAATACCCATATCCTCCACTATAAATACCACCCTCTTTCCCCTCTTCCTCCCACACCACTGAAGCCTTGATCCTTACCTATGTTCTGAAAAACACTATTACCAAGGTTCTTCCCCACATCCTATAGTATCTGGTCTCACCAAAAGGCCAAAACTAAAGTCCCTAAGAAGGATCTCCTGAAGAAGAGATCAAGAGGTAAACATCCTATTTTATTTTCTTTCTTTTCATTCATTTAACTTTATTATTTATCATTACCTTTGGATTATGTTGGGATATTTCATTCCATATCCCTCTTACTTCCCATGTTATGTAATAATGATGAGATACCCCTTCTCTCTCATCAAATTATTTTATGATAATTTAAGCGACACTGTTAGGCTGCCAAATTTTCGTAAGGGGTTTCTCAAAAAAAAATTATTTTGAGTTCCTTTCCTTTCTTTTTCTTTCCTCACCAACTCTTATCCAAGATCCATAAAATCTACATAATCTTATATATTCAATATGCTCCCATTTTCATTGAAAATTTATCATCAATCTTTTCACGAACCATCCCGAGTCGACCATGATCCGGTTGCTTGAGCAGGTTCGCGACAAGGCCCGAGAGGCGTTCCCAATCCTCCTAGGATAGTGAAAAGTGCCAGGGAATCAACATAGTACAAATGGGAATGATTTCACCCAATGAAAACAAATAAATTAGCGGGAAGAAAAATAGAACAACACAAAGTAAATAAACAACATGAAAGAAATTCAACGGCCAACAACACATACTAACCTGATCGTGAAAAAAACTCCACCTGGCCCCGAGAGTCGCTCACCAAACCATAACCAACTCTTTCCCACAACGAGAAATCTTGAGTCAAACATGAAACAAAAACTAAAAATAGGAAAACACTATAGGGGTGAGTATTAAAACCTAGTAGGTGTACCCAAAAAACTATTCCCAATGCACTACCTTTAAATAAATAATTAACTAATTCCAGGTTTGAAATAAATTATATAAAATATTTGTTTCCACGCACTCTCATTTCTAAAACAAGTAACAGTCCATTTCAATTTTTAATTTTTAAAAATGTTTTATGTTTGAAAGAAATAGGTGCATTACATTTGCTAACTTTTTTTTTGAACAATTTAGAAATCTAAATTTTAGTTTTTAGACAAAAGGAAAACCACACACAACACACAACACACACTAAGGGAAATGGAAAAAGTAGAACACAGGCGACAACAACCGAACTATACCTATTAATCATCCACCACATACAAATAAACACTAAAGAAAACATGGGTCAGACCAAGAAGATCGTGAACAATCCAGAACGTACAATACATGTGACTCATCCTAAAGTCATGCCTACTCTCTATGATGTCATAACACCCTAACGCTCGATGTTTCCCTACATGGCCTAACCGAGGGCCCTAATGCCCTAGCAGAGAGTCATCCGTACTAAGGGCCACTAGCCAGTGCGCTATCTAAACAAGTGTAACAATCATTCTCAGAAGATTCACTTATTATGTCAGGTTCCCATGTCAACACATGTAATAAATAGGAAAGGGGTGAGTCAACAAAGTCAAACAAGTATCACAGACATCAAACAAAAATCATGTAGTCAAAGTACACCAAATATCACTCCTGGTTCACCCCAAAGATAGTTTTCCAAAATAATTAATTTTTTTAAAGTGCCAAATAGGCCTTCACCGATTTTAAATTAATTTCTTATTTATAAAGAGAACTAAAACACATGTTCACGCTTCGAAATAAATAATTTATCAGTAAACTATAACTACATTTGAAATTCCATTAATTATGTTTAAATTCTAAATGGGCATTCTTTCAATATGGGGTGTTCGTTCGTTAAGAAAATATTTCAAGTGTCATGTATAAAATAAACCGATCTTTTTACACCAAATAATCATTTAAAAATTACTGATCTTATATTATTTCTCATTCTTTAAAATTAATAAAATATCAATAAATTAATAAATTTTGAATTTAAAGCCGAGTGTAGTGGGGGGGCTACCTCAAATCGCTTTCCAAACACAATGGAACTTCACTCCTTGCACAGACACACAAACACACGCATGCAGATGACCGCAGTATTGCATGTCTTCCTTGACAACACACTACAACAACTGTACAAATAAAATTGCATAAACACAGACATAAAACAATTCAAATACTCAAACAGGAAAAACACCACCTCAACATGTTTTCGAAACACACTTCGCACCATTTACATTTTTTCCTATACACTTTAGAGTGTATGAAACATTTTTCAAAAAGTATCTCACATCTTTACATTAACAAAAATGATTCAACAAACACCTTTTTTTGATCAAACCCACACCTACGTCCTACTAAAACAAAATACCCACCTCTTTCATGGTTAAATAAATTAATTACATAATTTAATTAAACAATTGCAGATTGGTTTTCATAAAAACATATCTTAATTCACATAAACATGAAATAATATATAAAACACAAAATAAGTACATTATAAAAATTACTAAACTTCTCACTAAATTCATTAATCACAAACGTGCAAAAATAATTATCAAATTGGAGAAATAACACTAATCTCACCCTGGTGCGCAGGTGTGCTCGAACAACGGGGTCATGTAAAAAGAAAAACATTCAGTGTGGTGTTGTGGTGCACAAGGAAAACCACCAACATCATCAACAATTGCACGAAGACCAGCATGGTTAGCGATGGAGCTGGTTAGAGTAGTCGGGGTGGCTGCAGGTCATCACACAACAATTGGAAGACAACAAAGGGGTCGCGCGGGGACTGTGCGGCTAAACAAAAGATCTACACGGCAGAACACTATGGAATTATAGGTGTTCTTGGATGGTGGTGTGCGCGGTGACAGAAAGGGAGGGAATGTGGTTGAAGGGCTTCGCACCGACCAAAAGCGGATATGTCAAAAACAATTGGAGGGAAAGGGTTCACTGGACAGAAAAGTGGCCGGTAGGGGACTTTCCAGCCAGAAAAAGGGAGGTCTTCGGGGCTGTTACACTGTTGTTGGCCGAATCAGGGCGGTGTTGCGGCGGCCGGGCAGTAGGTGTCCATTGTGTGGACAACGGGTGTCCCTCGGGTGTGCACTTGTCAGCTAGTGAAGAGGGAGTGGCTTGCTGGATGGCGATTGCCCGTAGGAGGCGTGCCAGCTGGGTACGGGGGTGTCGGAGGTTGTGGGTCACATTGGAGATATTCAAAGAGGAAAGAAACTGGAGAGGAGGTTCCTAGGGCATCTGTTGGGACAATGTGAGGGGGTTGGCGCTGTGCCTGGTGCAGGGAGGGCAGTCGGATGCTGGTGAGGCCGGCGGGAGGGCGCCTGTTGGAGGGAGGCACTGTGCAGGCCGAAGGCAGTAGGAGGGGCATGCTGGGAGAGCTGGGGTCTCGTTCTACAGTCGGTCAGCTGTAGGGAATGGGGTGGGGATGCTATCGAGGGATAAGAGACAAGGTTGGCATGGCGTGCACAGCAAGGGGTGATTGGCAGGACAAGGGGGAGCCGGAGCAGGCTGGTGATGGGCTACTGCAAGGGGGGTCACCGGACTTGGAGAAGGGGGTCGGTTGCTACGGGTAAGAGGCCGATAGGAGGCGCGGCAGGGCTGTGATGAGTGGATGGTGCGCCATGCAGTTGAAATAGAAGGGAGAGGATGAGGGTAGCGGTGCGCGGAAGGTGGGGAGAAAAGGGGGAGGGACCAAAAAATTACGGGCTGTTAGGGTTAGAGGAAAAAGAAAAGAAAAAAAGGAAGAAATAAAATAAAAACAAAATAATAATAATAATGATAAACAATAATAATAATAATAAATAACAACAATAATAATAATTTTAATCTATAATAATAATAGCACTAACAATAATAATAATATTAATAATGAACCAAATAATAATAAAACTTTAATAATAACATGAAAATGATAAAAATAATAACTTTAATAATATAAATTCTTTAATAACAATGTCAAAATGATAAAAATAATAATTATATAATAAAAATTCTTTAATAATAATATAATACTATTTAACTAACTTTTTATATTTATTCTTTTCCCTTCATCTCATTTAAATCATTTTTACGTGGCTGACTCAAACACTGCAACCGCACGGTACTCGGGCTGATTGCATGGCTTCCGCTAGCCTTGCGGTTCCCGTGCATCTGCCTAAAGAAATTATTATTATTATTATTATTATAAAGTATTATCAATAATAATATTAATAAGAATAATAATAATCATACCTATAAATTATAAATAACATAGATATTTAGGTTACTTCAATAAAAATAAAATTATTAACAATAATAAATAACACATCAAATTAAAAAAGTTTCTCATTTTAATTTTTTGAAGATAAGTGGGTATTGTTGTTGCTTGGGTGAAGACGTGCAGGGTTTAGAAAAGGTGCTCTATCCAAGTGCTCAGCGACGTCAACTAAATAATGCACTTTTTTTGACATAACTCAAATGTTTTTTGTCTGAGACTCAACCCGGACCCCAAAAAAGTATTAAAAGTCAACGAAAAGTATATAATAAAATAAAAGATAGGTCGGGGTGTGACAATTCTCCCCACCATAATGATTTCTTCCCTCGAAAAGCCACAACAAGATCTAAACCAAAAGATAAAACCTATCAAGTTTCTCCAACCTATAAAAGATTAAGCACCTTCAGTTCATCAATCCAAACGAACATCGAACTCCCATTACATGCAACTTATCCTAAAAACATGAATACTTTAAACACCACCAAAACAAGACCCAAAACGAAACTCTGATTCTAACATGAGGAGGCCTGAAGGGACTCCCCACCATAGGAATCAAGCCAAACCGAATTCAACGAGACCTACGATGGGTCTCCCCACTATAAGGACTCACAAGATCGACCGAACGTGAAAGTTTCCCACATGGAATAGAAACACTACCAAAAGGGTAGGGGAGGGAAGGGTAGGTCCGAACCGATAGAGTATCAGAACTACCGTTATAAATATACTAATAAATTAACACCCTCGAAAGAACACGAACGATGCCGCACCAAATATTGGGACTAAAACAAGACCCTTCTTCACCGCTGGGGTTCTCCTGACTACGTGCCAACTTCACTCTGGGGCCTATGGCTGGAGCACTGATGATTGAAGAATCTCCTGCCTCGTAGTCTGTCTTAAAAATTTACCAAACATAACACACAAATCATAATTTCACCAAAACACATTTCCAATAAAATAAAATTTTCATGGAGGTTCGATAATAACTACTCTTACAACTAAAGGAAAAAAGGAACACCACAAAATGCTACAAGAGATGATTATTATATCCAAGGAACACTACAAAGAGAAAACCTAAAATTAGTCCCCAAACATAGCCCTACTCCTACTGATGGGATGAGGTGACCTTTGACGAGCCACTTATAGCTTCAACATGCTTCTTGTAAACACTACGGTACAATCGCTGCAAGTGACCCCAATGTCCATAAGTGTGTCAGGGTCTCGGAGCACTCAGACACGTTGGCCTCTTGTGGCCATGCCTAACGCATGGGTGAAAGATCATGACATTTCACTATGAAGAAGAAGACTGAAGGTCTGAAGGCCTCTTGATTCCTCTAATAGAGCCACTCACATTAGGGTGCTTCTCATTATACCTCTCACCATCCTTTACAATGCTTCCCAAGGACGGGGGAGGATTCTCCACCTCAATTACTCATGTTATCTCATCAACAATAAGAAAGGATTGACCCAAAACATCTGATAAGGTGGTTAGGTTTCACTATTCCACTTTCAATCGCATTTCAGGTCGGAGTCCAGACTCAAATTGTCGAGCCTTCCCAGGATCATTAACAATGAACCACTGATCATACAAAACTAGGTGTATGAAATGTTGATAGATTTCCAATATTATTTCAATTCCCTACTAAATGAAACACAACTCCATCCTATTCTTCATCTTCGTCAACTCAGATATGTGTTGTTGGATGAACTATGACTTGAAAAACTCCCATGTTAGATCTTGACGAGGTTTATTCCAAGACACAGGCTTCCTCCATTTTCAGGTGGGACCTTCAAGCATAAAGGTAGGAAACTTCACCTTTAACGACTCAGGCAGCCCAATTAAACTGAAATTCCTCTCAATCTTCTGCAACCACCCCTCTTCCTTAAGTGGCTCTGATTTTCCATAAAATAGAGGAGGGTTCAACTTTGGGAACTCCATAACATAGTCTATGGGCTGATGAACTGGAGGATTTTCTAGGGGCACACCACCTGATGTTGCACCTTGGGAATCCATCAAAACGTTGCAGGGGTGAACACTAAGGAACAAGGAAACAGTGGACATAATCAAAACATGGTAATTTCCATATCAATTTCAACTCTTCACAATTTCTAAAATAAAACTTTACAAAACAATTTACAGTATTATGAAAAACTAAAATGATTCAATAGGGGGATACTAGTGATGATGGGTGACTCGGACATATGGTTGGCGACCATACGCAAGTCACACCATCATCACTGAGAGAATTCTAGGGTAATGTCCCCGACTCCACATGGCTTTCCAGACCATGTGAGCTCACGAACGTCACTTTCTTGGCTTTTATTTCATTTCCCAACAACAAACAAAACATAGGAATCAAAAGACATTGACAAACCCGAACATCCCATGGTAACCCGATGTTTGGAACGTGCAAGGGTTCATGATGTCGATCTTGTCTATATGCCTTGAGTCCTAACAATCCTACTCCTTCTACCATGAAAAGATAAAATAACAATTGGTGCTCTAAAAAACAAGGTCCCCTCCGGAGACAACTTCCTCTAATACCATTTTCTCACAAACCAACCTGGTTCGACCCTAAACCGGTTGCCCGAGCTTGTCCGCGACATGGCTCGAGAGGCATTCCCGATCCTCCCAGGCTGACAATAAGTGATAGGGAATCAACAAAGTACAAATTGAATTATTTATCCCAATTATAACAAATAAATCAACAAAAAGATAAATAGAGCAACACAAAGTAAATAAACAACACGAAAGAAAAAGAACGACCAACAACACATACTAACCTGACCGTGACCAAAACTCCTCATGATCCTGAGAGTCGCTCACGAAACCACAACCAACTCTTTCTCATGATGAGCAAGCTCGAGTCAAACCTATAAAAAAACTAAAAACAGAAAAAATCTATTGGTGTGAGTATTAAAACTCACTAGGCATTCCCAACAAACTATTCTCAATGCACTACCTTTAAATAAAGAATTTACTAATTATATGTTTGAACTAAATTATATATTATATTGGTTTCCATGAACAATCTCATTTCTAAAAATAGAAATAGTCCATTTCCCCTTTTAATTTCTAAACAAGTTTGATGTTTGAAAGAAGCAGGTGCATTTCATTTTAAAACAGTTTTTTTGAACAATGTAGAAATCTAAATTTTAGTTTTTAGTCAAAAGGAAAACCATACACAACACACAATAAAAACTAAGGGAAATGGAAAAAGTGGCACAAAAGGGCCAGAAACCAAACTAGACCACTCAGTCATCTGCCACATACAAGTAAACACTAAAGAAAACACGGTTCGAACCTAGGAGCTCATGAAAAATCCAGAACGTACTATACATGTGACTCATCCTAAAGGCATGCCTACTCTCGATGACGTCATAATGCCCTAACACCTGGTATTTCCCTATATGGCCTATCTAAGGGGCCAAATTCCCTATCAGAGTGTCATGCGTACTAAGAGCCACTAGACAGTGCGTAATCTAAACTAGTGCAGAAACTGTTCTCAGAAGATTCACTTAATATTCTAGGTTCCCATGTCAACATTGTTTAATAAACAGAAAAGGGGGGAGTCAACAAAGTCAATTAAGCAGCACGAACATCACACACAAATCATGCGGTCAACGTACACCAAATATCACTCCTGATTCACCCCAAAGATAGTTTTCCAAAATAATTTATATTATTAAAGTTCCAAATAGGCCTTCACCAATTTTGAAGGAAATTATTATTTCTCAAGAGATCCAAAACACTGTTTCATGATTCGAAATAAATCATTTATCAGTAAACCAGAACTACATTTGATATTCCGTTAATTATTTTTAAAGTGAAAATGGGCATTATTTCAATATTGGGTGTCTGTTTATCAAGAAAACATTTCAAGTGTCATGTATAAATTAAATGGCTCTTTTTACACCAAATAATCATTTAAAAATTAATTATTTATATTATTTCTCATTCATTAAAAGTAATAAAATATCTATCAAATAATAAATTCTGAATTTAAAGGCGAGTGCAGTGGGGGACCTACCTCAACTTGACATCTAAACACAATGGCACTTCACGCCTCGCACAAACACACAAACACGTGCACACTGACAACCGTTGTATCATGTGTCTTCCTTTCTAACACGCTGCAACAACCACACAACTAAAAATTCATAAACATGGATATAAAACAATTCAAATAGAAAAACATGAAAAACACCACCTCGACATGTTTTCAAAACATACTTTTCACCATTTATATTATTTTCAAAACGCTTTAAAGTGTATAAATTTTTTTTCACTAATTATCTCACATCATTACATTAACAAAACTAATTCAACGAACACCTTTTTTTGATCAAACACACAGCTACATCCTATCAAAACATAATTACACACCTCTTTCACGGTTAATTAAATTAATTTCATAATTTTATTAAACAAATCAAGATTATTTTTCATAAAAACATTTCTTAATTCACATGAACATGCTATAAGATATAAAAATCAAACAAAGATCATTATAAAAAAACTAAAATTCACACCGAATTCATTAATCACAATCGTGAAAAAATAATTATCAAAGAGAAAAAATAGCACTAACCTCACCATGGTGCACAGGTTTTCTCGAACATCAGGGTCCCACAAAAAGGAATATGGTCGGTGCAGTGCTGTGGTGTAAGTGGAAAAACACCAACATCGTCCACGACGGCGTGAAGACTAGAACGGTTGACGATGAAGCTGGTCAGAGCAGTCAGGGAGGATGCAGGGCATTGCGTAATGATTGGAAGACAACAAAGAGGTCGTGCTGGGACTGGGCGGTCGAACAAAAGAGATGCACGATGACACACTATTGAATCAGAGGTGAGCTTGGTCGGAGGTGTGCGTGGTGACCGGAAGGGAGGGTGTGCGGTCAAAGGGATTCACACTGGCCAAAAGGGGCTGCATCAGAAAGAAATGGAGAGCAAGGGTTTGCCGGATGGAAAAGTGGTTGGTAGGGGACTTTCCAACTGGAAAAAGGGAGGTCGTTGGGGCTACTACACTGCTGCTGGCCAGAGCAGGGTGGCATCACAGCGACCAGGTAGAGGGTGTCGGCTGTGCGGACAATGGGAGGAGCTCGGGTGTGCACTCTTCAACCGGTGAAGAGGGAGTGGCTTGCTGGACTGCAGTTGCCCGTAGGAGGCACACAGGTTGGGTACGCGGGCATCAGAGGTTGTGCGTCACGATGGATATAGATGAAGAGGAAAAAAACTATAGAGGAGGTTCGAGGGGCATCTGTTGGGACAATGAGAGGGGGTCGGTGTTGTGGCTGGTTTAGGGAGGGCATTCGAAGGCCAGTGAGGCCGGCGGGAGGGCGCTAGTAGGAGGGAGGTGTTGTGCAGGCCGAAGGCAGTATGACGGGCGTGGTAGGAGAGATGGGGGTGCATGCTGTAGTCAGTTGGCTGTAGGGAAGGCGGTGTGGGATGCTACTGAGGGAGAAGAGCCAAGGTTGGCATTAAGTTCATAGCAAGGGGGATGGGTAGGCAAAGGGGGAGCTGGAGTAGGCTGGTGACGGGCTGCTGCAAGTGGGGGTCACTGAACTGGGAGAAGGGGGTCGGGTTGTCACGACCCGTCCCCGGGGCTCATGCCGTGACTACCCCAAGCACACCTTCCATAAGCCAGGGGCTGACAACTACAACAAAATGCGTAAATCTAGATAAAAGGGAAGGCATTTCCTTTATAATGTAATCAAACACCACATAGTACACAAGCTGAAGTAACACTAAGTAAACTGAGTACAAAAGTATGTTCTAGAAAGTAAATGGGCCAGAATACAAACCCAACTGAAAGTAAAGTACAACTGAAAAAAAGTACAGCAGTAGAAAAGTAAAGAAAAAACATCGAGTCATCCACAAGAAATCCCACCTGAAGGGTGGGTACAGATAGTCTCCTGAGCTCCCCAGGTCCAGCAGTCCGCTCTGTGTACGTCCCGTCCAGTGATCCACCTCTAGGTACCGTCCATCTCCACAAGCCTCCACCTCGATCAGTGTTGTCCGTCGTCTGCATCCAATACAACGTAGTGCGGGCACAGCCCATGCATGGGTGAGTATACGATACTCAGTAGGGACCCCGAGACCCCCGTAGGTCTCCCAGAATCGACGAAGGATAAACCACAAAGGAGAGATACAAACACAAGATAACAATCAACCCTACTAATGTATATACCCATACATATACCTAAGTCATTAAACCCAGTTCGGCTCCAACTTCCAAGCCCAAGTTCAACCCAATCCACACAGGAAAGAACAACCCAATCCACACATGAAATCACAACCCAATCCACACAGGAAATCAAGTCAATCATATCGAAGATAATGATTGAATGTCAAGATTCATCTCACACAGGTATACTACTCACGAAGAGGGGTGGAGATGATTAGATCTAGCCTCTGAATCATCTCCTCTGTCGAACCCGCATAGTATCCAAGTACAGAATTCTTCACTTCCGAACCCACATAGGATCCAATTACAGTAACCATCGCTGTCGAACCCACATAGGATCGAAGTACAGTCGTCATCGCTGCCGAACCCACGTAGTATCCAAGTACAGCCGTCATCGCTGCTGAGCCCGCGTAGGATCCAAGTATAGTAACCATCGCTGTCGAACACACATAGGATCCAAGTACAATCTTCATTGCTGCCGAACCCACGTAGGATCCATGTATATTCATCATCGCTTCCGAACCCACATAGGATCCAAGTGCAGTCTTCATCATCGTCACTATCGTAACCAACTCTAGGGTTCCCGCACACAGCACGCTCGATTCAGAGAGGTTCTGCTCCATGATCCAAGGGGTTTGATACATAAACTATCACGAAGTCCAGATTTTATGTATCAAAAAGTTCTGTCTCATCAATAGAAACTCAATGCGACAGACGACGCGTAAAACAGACGCCCGGTCTGAGAGATATTGGCTTTTTCGTCCTAGGGGTCCGGTTGGTTTTTAAGCTGAAACCAACCCGACCGTACACCAGCTATGTCCAAACCTCAAGAGGATTAACCTAAGAGAACCATCTCACTATGTGAAATACAAAAAAGTCGACGGCACATCAATCGGACGTACGTAGCTCAAGTTATAAGCATTTCTGCTCCAAGGGCCCGGTTGGTTTTGTGTTCGAACCAACCCGGCGATACCCAAAGTTCTCCAAAACAATGAGTATAATATACCTAAAAGAACACCTCATTTCAAGGATCCCAATGAAACTGATGGTGCATCGATCGGAGTTCTGTATCCCAAGATATGGGTGTTTGAACGGATCTGTTCGAAAATAGGGGGTTTGGGCCCGGTCCGACACGGCCCAATACCCATTGGGTCGGCCCGAACCGGGTCGACCCGGTCTGGGTCCGGGTCCATCTTGACGTGCGTGGCCCGACCCAGCATGATAAGCCTGGCTCGGAAGTCGTTCGCGGTTCAGCTCGGCTCTCGACCGAGCAGGTACGAAGGGGGGGGGGGGCTATTTTTGGAACGGCTGGCCATTAAGGTCAGCCTTGTGCAATATGCGGGACCCGAGGGGTCCTGCCTCTAGGTGACGCTGGCGGCCGGCTCAATCATACGCTCCTCTGAACCGTCACAGCCATATGCCACAGCTCCTGCCCGTCTGGCGGTGCGCAATGGCGTCGCTCCCCTACGCCATGGCCCATTCATGGCCACGGCCTCCTTCGGCCTCACCGGTGTGGTGCGACGGCGCTGCGCACCTTTGCCGCGGCCTGCCTCGGTCGAAGCCCTTTTTCATTCCCGCATGGTGCAACGGCACCGCGCTACCGTCGTCTCAAGCTTTAATGATAAACAACAAGAGAAGGGGAGGAGAATCGGTCGTGTTTGTGCAGTCTGACCTCCTCCCGTTATGTTGATAACAAGTGGACAAAAGAACAAGAATTCTCAACGACAAAACAAAGCACAATTTTAATTAAATAAAATTGAACATAACTCCTACCTCAAATCAAGAAGGTTGATCGCTTGACGAAGGATGGAGATGATTTTGTTGTTCCGTTGATGTTTCTGCGGAATGACGGCGCCGCTTCGTCAACGTTGAGATGAAAGAAGATGAGGATGGCACCGGTGTTCTTGGCGTTCTTCGATGAGAGAAATAAGTGGAAACGTTCTTCACTGGATGAATGAAGTTCTTTCTCCTCCAATACTCAACACAACGAGCCAACCCAAATAAAATAAGACTAACCTTATTTTATTAAAGCATGGCATGTATTTCAAAATACAAAATTCAAAAACAACTCACTTAATTAATTAAACTTAAGTTGTCTAATTAATTAGGTGTTTAGTTGGAAAGAATTAATTTGGGAGAGTTACATAACTTATGAGGGGTTTGTGGAGTTAGGTAATGTGAGGGGTTGAGCTCGTGTGGGCCCCACCTCACCTTTAACCACTCAAGGGTGGTTAGTATCTAGTGGGTCCCACCGCAACTTCCACACCTAGGATTTAAACCACTTAGAAAAGAAATAAAATTGTAACACAATTTTATTTTACTCTTCATTTAATCCAAATTATTTTTACAACTCCTCTAAAGAAAATGCAACTCTAGTAAAGGTCTTCTTGAGCAATTACTGGCTTTGCGGTTTAATCGGTGCCCTCAGATTTTGATTCTGAGCACTGGTTCAAAAGTTAGAAAAACCTGCTTGTTCGTTCACTGAACGTACCTGAGTTAAATTTGGAAATTGATTCTGGGCACACCGGGCCTCAGAATCAGGTGCCTTCAGAAACTATGTACTCCTAAAATTCCAAAGAATTTAAGAAAAAAATTTCCTTGAAATTTACGGGTCTTTACATAGGTGCTGCGGGTAAGATGAGGATAGGAGCTGCGGCGGGGCTGTGATTCGAGGAGGGAGCACCATGCGAGGGAAGGATAAGTGAGAGTATGAGGGTAGCGGCATGTGAAAGGGGGAGAGAAAAAGGAGAGGGGCCAAACAAAATGGGGGGAAATAAGGGTTAGAGGAAAAAGAAAAGAAAAACTAAGAAGAAAATTAATTATAAACAAAATAATATAAATAATAAATAAAAATAAAAACAATAATAATAAATAACAATAATAATAATAATTTTAATCTATAATAATAATAACACTAAAAATAAAAATAATATTAATAATGCACCTAATAATAATAAAACTTTAGTAATAACATGAAAATGATAAAAATAAAAATTCTAATAATAAAAATTCTTTAATAATAATATAATATTTATTAACTAACTTTTAATTTTTATTCTTTTCTCTTCAACTCATTTAATTTATTTTTATTTGGCCGACTCAAACTGTGCAACCACACAGTACTCGGGCTGACTACATGGCTCTCGCTAGCCATGCAGTGCCTGTGCATTAGCCTAAAGTAACAATAATAATAATCAAAATAATATTAATGTCTTATTAATAATAATATTAATAAGAATAATAATACTCATACAGATAAAATATAAATAATACAGATATTCAATTCACTTAAATAATAATAAAATTATTAACAATAATAAATAACACATCAAATTAAATAAGTTTCTCATTTTAATTTTTTTAAGATAAGCGGGTTGTGCTGTCACATGGGTGATTCCATGTAGGGTATCCAAAATGTGCTTAGTCTGGGCGCTCAGTGACGTCAGCTCAAAAAGTATATTTTTTGACATAACTAAAAGGTTTTTCGTCCAAGACTCATCCCGGACACCAACAAAATTTTAAAATTAAAATAAAATTATAAAATATAATAAAATATAGGTTGGTTTTTGAAAAATCTTCTTCTCCTCCTCCACTTATTCAAGTAATTAAAAACTTTGTTTGTGGTGTGTCGAATTACCGACATTGTGGACGATGTGATTTCAATCTATTTTAATTACATTATGTCTCGTCATGAATCAATTTTTATGGTTGAACTAGGTTATAATATATGTATTATTTCTCATACATTTTTATTTAATTCTTTTTTATAGATGGTTTCAATTTATAAAACAAAATGAGGTTGTTATTATCAAAGAACCACTAAAAAGATCTAAACAAACATAATTAATGTTTTAAGTTATGAATAATTCTCATGAAAGAATTCAAAATGAAAAATGGAATATATTATGGTACTAGAAATATATAAATACTAATCCATTCCAATTCTGATGTTTCACTTCCAATCGAAAAAAATCAATCAAGAACCGATCATGAAAATCATGTAAAGAACTCACCCAAAACAGTTCAAGGAAGAAAATATTATCAATTAAATGGTAAAATAATGTAACGCAATTATAATATAAGGTATTATAAAGATGGATATTATTATTTAATATATTAATAACACTTTATTATCTATTATACAGGAGGTTTAGATTAGTTTAATGAATGAAAAACCCGAGTTAAGGGAATTCTTAACCCGATTTCCATTCTTTTGGTTAACATCATACTTCTATATCTATGTGGTATTAGAATTATTTGTATAGTGGGTCTCGTTTATATTATGCTAGTTTAAGTTTAATTATTTTTTATATACGTATTACATCTAATCATTTAAGTCATTCTTCAATTATATGATTTATGTAAGGGGGTTTTCCTTTAAAATCCTTTTTTTAAAATTCTATTTTGAAAAATTAAAAAGAATTTTTTTATGCAATTATTCATGTTGTTTGATTATGTTCCGGTTCTTGGGAATTGTTTATAATGAAGGTTGGGACCTATATCTCCCTCCAATTCATTGGGTATGTGTAAGTTATAGGTTGTTTTTATGGTTACTCCATGTGTAACTGTGATGGTTAAACAAATTGTAAGGTAGCCGTGAGGGTTCAAAATTATAAGGAAGCTGAGAGGGTTACCATACTATATAAGTAATTCCCCAAGATAACATAATTGTTATATTTATGTTCTTATTTATTGTTTAAATCATGTGTAAATCTCTTTTTTCCCAATGTAAGTACATATGAGTAATGAATATGTCTTTTGAAAAAAATTTCTTACATTACAAGTATTCATGGACCAATGTGCTCTTTATTTCTTTTACATCCCTTACAGATATTTTTGTGCTCATCCCAGGTTTTTAAATGATTTTCATAGGTTATAAGGATGTGTAGGATAATTAAGGAATCCATGTTAAATGTTTGAAGAATCTTTAGAGAAATCATGCTTTATTTGAAGAGTTTTTATTTAAGAAGAATTGAGTATTTTTTTGTCATATCCACTCTGTAATAATGTGTAATTTTATGAATGTATTATGTCCCAATTATCTAATGCTCTAAACCTAAAAATATCCTCATTGTTAAAGGAAGTGAATTAATTAATAAATTTGAGATTATGTATTATAATAAGGTTGGGTCCTTCTAGATCTTGATCTAGATGCATCATATATAGAATGTATAGTTTTGATTGTTAACCATAATAAGAAATACATATAAGGTACGTCATCCAAATTTTTTGGATTCAATGGAATAATTGATGATTCTAGGTTGTGTCATTGGTGTGAGAAGAAGATGTTTTGTCCTACTGACCTGATTTGTTTGAGCAGGATAGTCAAAGGAATAGATAAGGGATGATAATTCCTTATAGGGGGAAATTATAACATGCTTCTTAAATTATATGTAATACTTTTTTGGTTTAAAAAATTACCTAATTCATTATTGTTTTATCATAGATATGGTTGTTTAATATTTTTATTTATATGTGAAAATGTTTTAGGAATGAATATATGGATAGTTGGGTTAAGTATCAATCTTGTATTAGATATAAATTTCTACTAGATGGATGGTAGAGTTACTATTGGTCGGTATTTTTTTGTAGAGCCCACTGGACTACTAGTGGTTCTAGAAAAATCTAGGTTGTTCTTCCCAACAGATTTTTTAGATGAGACCAAATCAACAAATGAATAGTTTTTCCACTAGCCATCATGTGCATCATAGAGCAGTGTGAATTAAATAAACACTAAGAATTTTAATTTCCCTAGGATTTATAACTTTTTAATTACCCAATTTTGAACCAAATATTTTTTTTGAACTAGATACCTTCCCCATGAATCTTTATCTCTCTTATTCATTTCCCTTTGGTTCTTCAATGTTCGGTCGATCTAGTGACACTACAATGGTATTTTCTTTTTAGTTCAAAAAATTCCTCATTTTTCTTGAGATATGTGAATGGGTATATTTTTTATAGGTTTATCAAATAAATAGTTATTTCTTTTTTAAATTATTATTGGTGGATCTATAGATTTTATGATGTCTATTGATCTGATCATGATCTACCATAAACTATGATCATCTTAAATGTATTTCCTTGTAGATATTCTTCATAAAAACATTTTGTGGTGTATTTATGATATTACTATAATATATTGATGATCTTATAGTATATTGATATTACATTAGATCTGTAAATGACATATCTTTGACTGGGATTGGTCTCCCATTAATAAATGATGTTTTAGAATGTGTTATTTTAGAATGATAATCTTGAGGCATTCTCCTTCTTGAATATAATATTATACCTCTATTATAATTTTGGATTATTTGCAGAATGATTTCCACTAACTAAGATAGAGGTTATCTTCATGATTTGATGAGGAATTCTAGATATTTTCATTAATATACAATTTATATGGTCACATTATTTCCACTTTATTAAAATTTCCCAAACAATTTTTTCAACAGAATCAAAGTGGTATATTATTATTCCTCTGTACTCTTCTCTAACCCTCTTCATTATGAACTTGATATTGATATAGGACTTTTTGATACTTTGTCCAATTCTTAATGGGTGCACAATATGATAATGCCTTTAATAATTTGATGAATCTTGGATCACAATATCCACAATATTTAGATAAGAAGTTCCTTCCATTTTATAGCCATGTAATAAACATTTTGGTGGGATATATTTTTGAAAATTCAGGATGTTTATTAAATGAGGGTGTGTGTAACTTGGGATAGAAACATTTGATGCATGGTTCCATGAGTATTTCTAGTGTCACTTGTCATCATGTTTCATGCTGATTTCATGTTTTAAATGGTGAAACTATATTATCATAATAACATATGGTCCCTACATTATTAGTAATGAATTGTTGGGAATAATTTTAGGCCTTGAATTTAATGTTATTGTACCATTAATAGGTGGACCATCATGGAATGGTTACACTATAAGGGGGAGTGTGCATGACATACAATGATGAAATTGGTGTACTCATAGATAGGGTAAGAGCATGATATCATTGTCGTTTAGATTGTAGGTCGATGCATTTTGGATACTGAGTATCATCATAGATCTTAATGCCTTATGGATAATAACTTCACGATCACTAGTTAGCCATGTTTCTTGAACCTAGACTTGGTTCCTTGAGGATAATAAGTAATAATAACATAATAACTATGGACAGTTTGCGATATCTATTAGTAAATTATTATTATACATCAGGCATGGATATGGATCAAGTAAAATCAAGGCTCACGGTGGCTTGGATAGAACACATGTAATTGGAACATGAATTTTTATGCCTTATTTTGAATTTATTTTATCACTGAATACAACTATTATAAATGTTAATTTTTTCTAATGTTTCATTACTTGTATTATACAGGGTTATATTACTCACACCCGACACAAGAATGTCAATAGATGCCAAGAATTCATATATACTGATCAAGGTAAGGTAAAGGGGACCATGTAAGATATCTAAGATGAGAATCAAGGAAATTATAGAGGTATTGAGATGGACTCTATAGGATTACATGTAGTTTCATTATTTACTTACACCTTATATGGTTTAGTTTAGATTTCCATATTTAGAGTCAAGATTATTTATTTTTAGGACATGTGTATCATCATTCATTTCATTGTTATATTATTTCTTCGCACATGATTTCTCATTATTTTGAATTTTATTTATATTATTTATGTAACAAAATTTTACAAAAGGTATAGTCTCCCCATGATAGTGTACGAACCCCAGATTTAAGTCATATCCCCCTTGTGTATTGGGAAACACCCATGGGATCTTATGAAACTCTGGATTAGAAATAATGGTTTTGTTTGGGGGATGAAATTACTATAAGCTGGTGCTTTCTTATGTTTTGGATAATATAAATATAAATCTAGCTTGTAATACCATGAAATTGGTGCTTGATTCAATCCATATTTATATTCTATTCCAAAAAAAACAACTTGGCTTCTCAATATGGGATTTTTATTCCAATTTAATATACACAATGGTACACTTGAGATATAATTAGAAAATATTATATTTTCATTTATGTAGAAATATAAATAATGATTGTAATGGTGACAAGGATTGTAATTAGGTAAAAGGTCTTATAAAAATCAATTCCTCTAACTTATGAGTGGCCTTTACAAACCAATATTTCCTTCTTTTCTTACCACTTCACCATTTTTATTCAATTATTCTAAAAAAACACATTTTTTATAATTAAATATTTATCTTCAGGTATTGGTACTAACTCTCATGTCTTATTTTTCTCAATCAGACCCAATTCCTCATTTAGGAAATCATTCCCCACTTAATAATTTAATTCTTATTCAACATCACATTGATCAACCTTTGAAAATAGTACAGTATGTAAAAAAATCACAATTTTCTTCAAGTTTGAACCTATCTTTCGTGATCTAAAATGATATTCTAATCCTTACCTTGATTCCTTAACCTTGGATGAGATAAAAATGATTTTAACTCTTCATTTGAAAAGGATGAATAAATATTTCCATCATGTGTAACCTATATATAATCACTTTTATTAGAGATATAAACATGGTTTTTAATATAATGGGCCTCATATTGACCTCTACTTACTTTTTCAACTAACTATGAATCCATTTTTTATAAATGTTATAATATTTTCACATCTATGGAATATATAGGTCATCCAGTTTCATTCTTTTACATTAATAATATAGGGGATGCTAAACACCATTATGTAATTTAAGCATGAGGTACAACAATAATATATCACATATAGATATTATTTATTTTTGAATATATATGATGTAATTTTATATATGGACTAACACACAAAATAACATATCTTCAAATGAACTGGGAATTATCATGTTAGGTCAATATAGTTTGTTCCAGCTCAACTTATCAACTATTATTTATTTCAACCACACAATTTTGATATGGTTTTTATTTTGTAGTAATATAATAATGAATTCTACGCATCTTAATAACACATCCAGACTTATAAATTGTGTATTGAACACCATTATTAGTTTAGATATTTATTATAAAAAGGATATATTCCTTTTCAGTACATCTTTTGAAACATTTGAACATCTTAAGAGCCTCTGTTTTTTTGTATTAAAATCATACTAAAAGTAATATTATTGAAATAATAAATAAATTGATAAAAATAATTATCTTTAATTATTTCTTTCTTTCTCATAGGCCCATGTATGTTATAAGTAATAATTTTAATGGATCAGATACATATGTATCATCCTTCTTGTGTGATCTATTTGACAACTTCCCTTCTTCACATATGAAAAATAAAAATGTCTACTTATTAAAAAATTCAGGACATCATGAACCCATATTCTAGCTGTTAACTGGCCAATATTTCTCTATAAGGAATACCTAATCAATTTATTTCATAATTTAGTTTCATCATTCTTACATAGATGTATAGAATTCTGTCCATATGTAGTATAGATCATCTTTCTCATGATTTACAATCTTCTATGCATAACTACTCCATCCTCTATAATTTAAACTCTAAACCTATATTTTATAAAAATCACACAATTTACTACATCAGATATCTAATAAAAACTATATAAATTTTGTTTTTGTCCATCAAAAAATAAGGTTCTCTTGTATTTCATTATTTATTTTCAAACATTTGAAAATTAAGTAGATTTAATTGTTAGAGACGATGAAATACCAGAATATATTGAACCTTAATTTTAGACTGGAAAATTATTTATCAAATTGAATTATCTAGTCATATGTGAAAATAAACCATTATCCAGAATCTGTGTTCATTCTCCTACCGTATCCCGGAGAGAAGTTTCAACTGTAGTAGTATTCTCTTTGCACATTTCTTCCATTTGTTGATGTTTTTTAGTTTTTTCCATAAAAATATTATTTGTGAGGTAGTATCAAAATACATATTGTTTAAAGTTTATAGGATAATCAAACCTCCCATAGAGAGTTTCAAGAAGTGGGAATCTATTCATAGTCTTCAAATTAGAATTTTCAGATGGTTTTTTGAGTCTATCTTCTTTCAGTGGGAAAAATCTCTGTCAAAATCATCCACTAATACTTCATTTATCCATCATAGTGATGATGTTTGACATACCATTTCATTATTTTATACCCAAAGCCTCTATATTACCAAAATATATATAATTCATATTTTTATTTGAACCTGACTTGCGGTCTAGAACTATGTATATGTTTGTCATCATCTTTCAGACTATAAATCATTTATCATTTTTGAAAAAAAAAATGAGGCACATGAAATTGTATTTTTGAAATTATAAATATTATTATCCTTGTTAAATTCTCTATTAGTATAAATGGTTTATTCAATATTTGATATGTAACAAATTCCAAAATTTGGTTATTTTATTATTTTAGATACATACATGAACCTCTCGACTTATTTAACCTTCTCATACCCTTTACCAAAATCAATATCCTTATTATTATACTTCAAGGATGATATTTTATGATATTTATGAGATTGTAATTCCTTATATATTTAACCAAAATCTGAAATTGAGCCTTGAAAATTAGATTTTTCTTATTATGCTTTGCTCACTTTCTATTGTACAAGGTCAAATTCGTTCTCTTTTATGTTCATATTGTCTTCTAGTTTCATGTTTCATATTTTCTCTTCATCATGTGACTTCATGATGCTGCTAATATCCTTTACCAATCTATTTTATATTTTTCATTCATTTTTTTTCTAATTCTTAATAAGTTAACCATTTTCCTTTAACTTCTTCTTCATTGTATCTAAATTTACAATTTATAGGAGAAATTATTTAAAATTTCATTTTTGAATGAACTATGCCTATGTTTCTCTTTATTTTTCTCAAAAAAATTTACTTCCAACACTAGTAAAATATAATCATCCAACTTTTAAATAAAAACATCTCAACAGTATCATCACTATAATTCTCATCTTACATTTATTCTTAATTATCACTATCCTACTAACAATTGGACCAAAATTTTGTTTTTTTTTCAATTTATAGACCATATTTTTACTTTTTTTAATAGGGAATTTATTTTTCTTCCATTTTTTTATAGGTATTCATAGACTTCCATCATCTTCATCACTATATCCATCTTCTATTTGTCTTGGATAAATTAGTGTGAAATTTATTATAACTTCATAGTTAAAGAACCTAAATTGTAAAATTATTTTATAGTTTATTGTTCATCTATTCAAATTTATTTGAAATAAAGAAATTAATTAATAAACTTATTATTCACTGTATTGTAAATTAGAGTCACTCACTTCATTTCCAATGACAAATTTATTTTCCATTTCATACTTCATGTCTTTGGAGGATACTCCTCAAACAACCCTTTCATTATTTGTGAAATAATTCTCTCCTCTCATTTCATATAAGATTATAATTATATACAAATTGTACAAAAATATAATATTGTGATATAAAAATTGAGTGATGATACTTTTTATCATATTTAACATGAATAATTCCTATAATAATCTTAAAAAAATGTAAAATATTCTCATTTCAAACCAATGGTTCTTATAGTGCCTACTATTTCAATATCCATTATAAATAACATAAAAATAGATTCATAAAATACCATCTTAATATCTTCATATCTTGATATTAAAATCCATAACATTTATTTATTGACCTTAATGTTTCCTAAAAAAATATTTTCTACCTTTTCCCAAATGCCATTATTCATTCTAATTCCTTTAACACCAAAGAATTTAAATTATGAAATGGGAAAAACTAAAACATTTATGATTCATCCATCATTATCCATATAATTTTTAGTTTATTATATTGAGGGAGAAACATTAGTGGAATTAGTGGAACCATTTGTAATTGATTCCAAAAAATCAAATTAAATTATTAATAGATAGGGTACAATTATATATTTATAAATATGATAGTTTATTACATCAAAAAGAATAACCCTCTTACTATTAGAAGTGTTATATATATCCATGTAAATCATCTTATTATATCTTCACATATATTAGAGTCAACAATGGGAGCCTCATTTAGATAAAAATTTTAATGAAAAAACATGACATGTGTGACCCCTAATAGGTGGGGTTGAATAAATGATTGTTTATTTTTATGTTTCATTATTCTAAATTAACTATCACCTCCAATTATGAAAAACATTTACTCACTAAGATCACAACAAAAAATCACACCCACTAAAACATTATATATTAAATGGTTCACTAATCAATAAGTATAACTAGTCCTTATCATGATTAAGAGACAAAAAGTAATAACATAGTCCACTTGTAAACAATGCATGTGGTTTTATCATGTAGGGTATATACCTCACTTTTGTAGAATTATAACCATTTTATAGTGATTTTCATCAATGCATATTAAATATGAAAATAAAAAATTTTGAACAAAATATTATATATTCACTAATTGAATTAAATAAGTCATCAATTTTTTAATTGGATAATTCACACATTATCTTTTTCAAGTTATTCCTTGTTATTATTCTATTTATATAACATCACATAGAAAAAAGTTATTATATGATTCTCTCTTAATTTTCTTCATCCTTAGAAAAATTCACTCCTGCACCTAGATCTCCAAAATCTATAAAATTTAAATTAAATGTAACATGAAATACCATTTACCTCTTTTAATTATTCATCTATTTATTAATATATGAAATTAATATCAATTTCAGATCCATGGAATTATTTGAACTGGTCTTTAAAATATCTTGCATAAGAAACCACTACTATAACCAATTGTAAATTCATGTTAACATGACGAAATATCATAGACAGTTAATCCTATATTAAACTAATATTTATTCCACATTAAATCATCATGTATGAATTAATACATGTATAATACATTTAAGAGATTATTTTGACTTGAATCTTGGCCTTCAGAATCATAAATACAATCTAACATTTACCTCTATCAATCCTTGATAATTCAGAAATCCATAGCATGCAATTAATATGTATATGAGTGCATAAAATATGTTGTGGAATCTATAATTTTCAACTTAAATCATTCCAAAATACCCTTTTTATCTTTTTCATCATATATTAATGAATACATCTTTTTTATGATAACACATAAGTAATAAAATTACTACATAGATATCATGGATGATGCACACCCATGGAAGATTCATTTATATAGTTTATGATATTACATATAAAAGGTCACTAGAGGATTCTCATAGAAGATATATGCTCATCATGCACTCTGATGATGTTATACCACATAAAAGTATCCAAATATGTTCATTCTAAAGCTTTATGTCTCAAATTATTCTTTGATAGATGCTCAGAAGTCTTCATGTGGTCAATTATGTTTTCATCATTAAGTAGGTTAAAATTTATTTATATTGTATATCAAAATCTCTTCATATAGCCACATGATCTTGGTGTCCTCACTTACAATGTAATGATCATGGTAATTCATCATCTTCATGTGTTCGATACATGTATAATGACTTTACACATCGTGGGGTTGGTATATTGACTGTGACATAGTTCTTCATGTGATTAGTATATCGACTATGACTTCTCACTTCATTTTTTTAATGTATAGTTGTCTATGCAGTCGATTGATTAACTATGAGACCACTAGTCAGTGAGTAGAATCCAATTCTTCATGTGTTCATTTATCTCAAAACATTAATTTCATCACATCTTCATTATTTTAAAAATGTACACCCTTCATATAAGAAAATGTTTTAAACATTAAGAATAGAAAAAAAATGTCAAAATATTATATCACCACCTCCTGCTAATTAGTTATTTAGGTGATAAAAACATCTTAAAAATAAAACTTCATGTTCACCAGTTTCTTCACTCAAAGACCTATTATTCTTAATAAATAGGATTAAACATATCTCAAAGAAAGAAATTTTTGATGAAATCCCATTATGGATTTTTACCATTGAATAAAAACCCATTGAAGGAAAGAAGATGAAATAAAATAGTAAATACCCAGAATAAATAGTGAACCATGTTATATAATTTCAAAATTACATACACCGTATAGATGATAATTAGTTCATATTTAAAAACATCTCTCAAAGAATGATATTTTAGATGATAAATCCTAAAAAATTTTATAACACTAGAATCAATAAAATTTTTTAATATATAAAATTATATAGGTTTTTATATGCCTTGAATTACATCAGTAAATTATTGTAATTAATTCATGTGGTGTAATTCAAAAGAAAACCATAAAAAATAAAGTTTATATGTTATATGAAACATGCCTCAGTGAATTGAAATTGCGGCCAAGAATCCTTTATAAGGATCATAACATATGATATAAGTTTACACTGAGATATATATTTTCTTGAGGAAATTTAAATATATATAGAAAAAGTGAAAATACAACAAAATCAGATCAGATATCATAATAAACATAAAACTAGAATAGCATAGTCAATGTTAAAATGATATAACCAAGTGGAAATAAAATTTATTGAAAAATATCCATACTTCTGAATTAGGCTTAGTGAGAAATAATTTATCCATTGGGTGTAATAAATTAATATTTATTATAAATCTATATCAAAAACATTATTTTATTTATATTAATGGTTATAATTTACATATAATTTTTTTAATAATTGTTAAAATTAATGTTTTTCTGATTACTATGAAATTTTCCATGCATGTTCTAATTTCATGGCTCCAGTCCTCAAATATTCTTCATGGATAAATCATATTCATAATTAATATGATGTATTCTATTATTTCATTGATATATAATTGGAGCCCCATGCTAATTCCATGAAACTTGTGTCGATTATTTGTATGTAATTATTATATATAATATTGTTGATAAATTTTCATTCCACAAAAATAAGCAAATTATTTAGTAAAAAAATAGTTATATAATTATTATATAAAAAATTATACTAATAAGTGTTATATAATAATAAAAGTACTAATTATTAAATTATAATTATTCACATAATCTTTATAAAATAATTCATGTTTGTGCTAAATTCCATGAAAAAAATACCATGTTATATGGGTTGAATGAGTAAGAAAATATTATTCAATAATTAAAATACAACATTTCAATAGGATTTTATTTTGAAAAAAATTACCATTATAAATAAAATTCATGAATATCTATATAAAAAATATAAATGAAAATAGATATAATAAACAATCTCTTGCAAAGAACAAATCATCCTTTTTTTAAAAACCGTATTGTTTTTGTAGGAAATTTTAAAATATTTTTGGGCCAGAGGCCTATAAATACGGGAGAGATTATTTTTGGAAGCTAATATGGTATATTATATAAAATGGTGTACATTTTTTAACTTTTAATGGGTTGAGAATCTCTTCTTTTATAAGTGATAAGATTGAAAAGTTTCTAATATTAACTTGTCATAAGGAAAATAAACTCCAGTCTCTAGGAAAGTAAATCCAAATATGAAAAAAATGGAAGATAAGATAAGTAAAATATTGATCTTGAACTCATACCCACATTTTAAGATGTTTTTTTTATTTATTTAATCAATTAATAAAATATTGTATAAAATTAATCACTCATTAATGTAATTTTTTGTACTATTCACGTAATTTACCTTTAAAGATTTCTTGGGAAATATTGATTTAAAATATAAAATATAAGAATAATTATTAAATATAATTTTTATCCTTAAAATTAAAGAAGTTATACAATTAATTTATATATTTTTACTTTAAATATTTTAAAAAATATATTTTGACATTTCTGAAACTTCCATAAGCACTATTTTAACTTTACATGGGAATTTTATATAATTATATTATTATTTAACAATAGAAATAAATTAATTACATAAATATAATATATTTCGAATATATATTATAATTAAGAACCATTCATATTGTAATCTTATTCCTATCCTTATTATTATAAAAATTTTAAGACAATAAGTGTTCCGTTTTTGTAAGTATTTATTATTTGTTATAAATGAAAAGTCATAATAATATAAATTAGATCAAAATTAGATAATAATTGAGAATGGATAATGGGGTGGTCAATCAATATTTAATCAACACATTTATAAAAATATATTTTTTGATATTTGAATTCTTTAACCATAAACATAACACTTTTACATAGTTTAATCCTTTTGAGATAACTATATTTTGAAATGGTAACCTATTTGTAGGAATAAAATTTAACAGAATATATAAAATAATATAAGTATTATTAACTAAAATATGAATGTAAATTTACAAGGATAAATTTTTATAGGTTGTGACAACTAATTTTAATCAAAGTGTTTCTAACACATAAAAATCTATTTTTTTTATAAAATGACTTTTTAAGAATACAAAATAATTTACTTTAAAATGATGTTTAGTACTGAATTCCATTATATTTTTTGGTTCATGATTAAAAAATAATTTTTTTCCTAAATTTAATTTTAATCAAAAACAAAATGGCTCATTGTGAAATCCTATATTATGGAAAAGAACAAAAATATCTTTTTTTATAAAAATATATAACATTGGTTCAAAAACTTCATGCATGGGCTTTAGAAAATAATATTATCTAATTATTTATTTTACTCTACAGATTAATATTTAGATAGTAAAATGGATTTATAAATTTTATTATCATTATAATATTATGATGATACTATAATGTTTATGGTATTTTTTAAAAACATTAATTTTTACTCATCACATAAAAGTCAACTATTTCTGAAACAACAAAAAAATTTATACTTTGCTAATTTTAAAATTAATAAACCAAATTAATTTAACTTTTTCACTTTAAAATAAAAAAATTTAGAAACACTGCACTTAAATGAAACCATATCACATAATGAAAAAAATTATATTGAATAAAAATTATTCCCTTTCAAAATGAAAAACAATATTAACATTTCGTTATGTGATAAAAATATATATATTTTGTTTTAAAACAAATAAAATATTAATAATATATATATATATTTAAAAATTTATTTATATAGAAAAAAATAAATCATGATAATTAAATGTATTTATCATTTAAATAATTCATATTGTGTGTTTAAATTTTCTAAATGTATAATTAAAATGTATAATATATTTTTAGACATAAAAATTCACATAAATAGATTTAGGTTGATAAAATGAATTTATTATTAAAAATACCCATGTTATCACATGTATGACAATAATCGCTTGTTTTTTATGGCTTCTTGTAAAATCTTTTAATATACATATGAAAATTAAAAAACAAGTCCATGTATACAATTGTTTTTTCCTGGAGATATGGGGCATTTTGGTTGATCCAAAAAATGTATGGAAATGAGTATTCAAAACAAGGATTCCTTATTAGAAATAAATATTCTTGTAGTGCATGTAAGGTAAAACATTAAAGAGATTAATTTTGTAGGTTTTTTAGTTTTGTTCTTCATAGAAGTTTGATCTTCATAGTGTTTAGAAAATAGGTGGAGTACTTCATAGTTTGTATCCTAATATTTTCATGTGGATATGTGGGTGATAGATATAGTGGTTAATACAGGGTCCCATTATATGGGAAAATACATTTGGGTCCATAATGACAAGTCTGGTTCATATTTTGTATGGAATTTATGATATTTAATTTTTCTAGATGCTTGTGAAATTTTTGTGAGGTTTGGGATAAATCAACATTATGTAATTTCTTCATATACCATTTTTATTATTTATTGAAACAGTAATTTAATTAATATGTTCGTCAACTAAGGGAATTATTTTTTTCTATGTTTATCTATTGACCTCATCATTCATGAATGTTTTTTGTGCAAATATTAGTATGGTTTAGCCACTTTTTCTAATGGGTAAAACTAAGTACACCAGAAAAAATTTAATCCCCTCAACATTTATGCTAACCAATTGTTACCTGGAGCAATTCATGTAGTCATACAATAATCTAACTTGGTGGAATTCATGAAATTAGTTTATAGTCATTATGGAAAGTACTAGTTATAACTCTGAATGTGATCCATATTTATTCCATTTTTAACTAATTTTCGGTTGAAATATAAATTTATATTGAGTTGGGAATGTGGTTTTTTTTATAATACCATTGTGATAATTTTACAGAATTTGATAATTTTACTAATGATTAATTTTTTTATTCTTGACATGGGATTCTAAAATCCATGAATAAATACATCATTCATAGATTGTAGGTTTACATAAAATGTTAATTATTTTATGTGATTCATAACATGGTTATTTTTATATTTATTTTTAGTCACATAAAACATACAACATATATTTTTAAATATATTAATAAACTCCTTATTTTAAATTCTTTGCATTTCTCAACATGACTATGATTAAATTTGATGGTATTTTTTTCTGAACAATGATATCATTAACATACACATGGATATAGAAAGCATCACCCTAGAGTTTATGTGATGATCATGACTATAGTAATCTAGGTCTGTTGTTTATATTATTACATTGGTATATGATGAAAGGGATTACAACATGAATGATTGATCATTTCTTAGTCTTGGTTGACTAGATATATATATTATTTTAATATTACACTATAAAAATAAATAATAACATTAAAAATGTTCTTCTATTTTTGAAATTCATTCAAATAATCCTTTCATATATCATTGGTAAAGGGAAAAATAATAAATTTAATTATCAGATGCTCAAAAAGAGAGGGTATATAATAGAAACCGTAATTAGTAGTTAATAAATTTAAAAAATGTAAAAGGGGACAATAAATAATTATTCTATTAAATCAATAACTAGGTATATATATTTTAAATATAGAAAATATCAACATAACAATCTCATGGATAAGAATAATGGAAATATTAACTATGGGAATGGACAATGTTAGATTCTATGATCATACTATCAAGGCCTCATGCTATGAAATCATAAACCTAACTATTATGGCCTTATGTGATGGAATTTAATAGAATAGTGAGGTATACACCTAATACCCATCTAATTTGGCCAACTATTTGTCTCATGATAATTAGAGATACATAATGGGGATATATATAACTTGACACTAATAATCAGTTACATAAGTTAAAAAGAATTATTCATATATTAAATGAATAATATAATATATAATTAATATTCTATATCAATAAGTAAGTACCTGTATTTAATAAAGAATACTAAAAATCAATATTTCTATATTTAATTAAATAATTATCATAATAATATTTCACTTACTAATATCTTATATGAAAATGGTATAAAATTTAAAAAATATCAAAGTAGTATAAATTATGGTGAATTAATACATGATATAGAAAATATGGACATGAAGAGGGAAGATGATGGTTAATTATTAATTAAGAGTGATTGATAACATGATCACAAGAAAATGAATGATCATAATAAAAGGTATAATACAGAAATTATTCTAGGGTAATTGAAGGCCATCAACTTGTTATAAATGATGGTTTTAAATTAAGGAATGTATTTTAGGAATTAGTTAGAAAAATGGAAGTGAAACATTAAAAAAACATTCCTTAACACCCTTTTTAACATTTTTCTAATAATGATGTCATAAATAATTCTCAAAATTCATTTCATCCTTTTAGAAGATATTTCATTTTTATTTTAATATAAAATATAAAAAATTTAAATTATTAATTAAAATTAGATTCATTGAAAAATAATATATACATTTATATGATGTTAAAAAGTAAATTACATTTATAAAGGTAGTAAAATATTCTCACTCCATATATATAAAAAATAACATTCCATTCACACATTTTAAAAAAAGTATAAATCCATTTTAATAAAATTAAAAATATTAAATTTATTACTTTTTTAAAAAGTGAAAAGCTCATTGTAACATCCCAGCTAAATAAAGAATAATACATTTTCATATTTATTAATATTTATGAATTAAATATTAATTTTACTTTAAAGGCGTTGCTATGTTCGATAGTGTACCCGATACGCAACAAAGAGTTTCTTTGAAATCTTACGTTGCACACTAGTAATATAATAATATTATTTTAAATGGTAGATAACAAGTAGCCGTTGTAGTGGAAATAATGAATAGAAACAACTAAAATATGATTATATATGTTTTTTAAATGTTTTTACATTTATCCAATAAAGGATAAAGGCTTAAAATACAAAAAGAATTCAATTTTAGGCATATATACTCTAATATTCACTAAAAGGTCGAACTATCACCTTTTGATGGTGAATCCTATTTAAATATAGTTTTGGTCACTATTATACATTCTATTTTCCAAATAAAATTTTTCTTTAGAATTGGGACATCAAAATTTACTTTGTGTAACTTTTTGGTATTTTTTCGATAAAGTTCATTTTTTAATGAATACTGAAAATTTTTTTATTTTAATTCAAAACCTATTTTTAATATAATTTATTTGTATTATTAGATAATCTTTTGAATTATTTTTAATGTGATATTAGAATATATTTTTACCGTTTAATCCAGTTGTTGTCATTGGAATTAATTTCACTTTGAAATGGGACTTAAACTAGTGTCAATCTTTTGATACTTTTTGTTTCATTAAAACACGCTATTTGTTTTGACAACGGAAATTAATTATTAAATTAATTAATGAAACTTTTATGTTTTGAATTTTTTAAAATAGAAATCATTTTTGAATTCGGAATATCAAATATAGCTTAGGGTGATGTTTTTGTATTTTTCTTGAAAACTTCAATTTTTGATGAATACTTAAACCACTAAGTGGTACTTAAAAAACTGATTTTTCGTTTAAATGAAACATTGCCACTTCTGTGTTTTTAATTTATAAAATCTTACATACATGGTTTTCATTAAGAAGTAAAATTTGGTTTAATGGGATTAAAATAATTTTTTTGGTGAATAGTAACTTTTATGTTTATTAATCACGATTAGAGGTAATTTGTGTAGTTTAAGGTAAAAGTAGTATTTTAATAATATGAAATGACCTAGACACGTGTCGTACCCTTATTGTATGTGTCATGTCCGAGAAAGACAATCCATGGCTCAACTTGGGGACCCCATGGAGCCACTTTGGTAGGAAAATGACATTAATATCTTTTTATTTAATGTTAAAATAAAAATGTCACAAACATGAGTTGTTTTACAAAAAAAAAATTTAAATGGGGTTATACAAGTCAGATTTCTGACTATAAATATTAATTAGAAAGCTAAAACTATTTCCTACATCATGATATTTTTTTATAATTTTTAGACATTAAATAAAGTAAATTATTTATGACACCATGATGATGCAGTGATTACATCATTATTTAATGATTTAAATAAAATGAAAAGATAATGTAAAATATAAGACCTACACATGTAAAAAACCTATTGGATGGGTGGATTTCGAACTCTTATCACCTTATCCTATAAATATATAATTTTGGGACCCTTGTTATTCGAAAATCATTTTATAATAAAGTATCTTTTCTTAACTTTCCAAGAGCGCCCCTCCTCTCCTCTTATAAATGGCTCCCACCTCTACCTCCTTACCCACACCTCTCAAGCCTTTTTTCGGCCAAGAACTGCTCTTTTTGTCTCTACAAATCCCTATCTCACTCCTATAATCCCCACATTGGGTAGAAGTCTTCCCAAGTAAGCCTTTGATTTCAAATCAAAGAGAGTTACCCGATTTTAAGGTAATGTCTTCACTTGTGTTCTTTTGTTTTATTTTGATTCTCCAACCCCCTAAACTCTTTTTATTCATTTATTTTGTAAAACCTAAAGTATTTTCAATATACTATAATGTTGTTATAAAAATAATTTGAGCTACACTTACACACACCAACATCTAATGGTTAAAGAACATACTGTTTCGGTGGATGGCGAATTTCTGCCTCATGAAACGATGATTGTTCAATATTTTTCTAACACCTTCAAAGGTGTCCATTAAGATGTCACTATATTTATATATGATATATAATATGTTTATTTTTTCCTTAAGCTTCTATATTTTTCATTTATGGAATACCTATATGGCTTCCATTATGGGTATACGCGATATCTTCATTTTAGGAAGTGCGGACTACCGCCCCCTCAAAGTGATTTGATTCGTTAATGCCATATATGGGACATATAAAGGATGGATTTAAAGATATTATATATGATGTTATACTGTAATTATAATATACCTTTATATCATTATTATTTATTTCCATTAAAGTATGAGATATAAATGAAAGTAGCGTTCATGCGTACGTACGGCTTACCGTCTCCATGAACGGTGCATTTCATTTCTTATCCCCAAATGTAATATACTATTATAAGTACATATATATAATGGATATATATGATGTATGTTACATCTAAATTATTAATATAATTTTGGAATTAAAATATACATATCTCATTTTGTTTTAATTCCATTAATATGACATAGAAATGAAAGTAGTGTTCATGCGTACGTACGGCTTACCGTCTCCATGAACGGTGCATTTCATTTCTTACCTCTAAATGATTATGTAATATTATAAATACATGTTTGTGATGGATATATATGATATATATGATATCCAAATCATGAATATCATTCTGGATATAATGAACATTTGACCACATGAACAACATGTAATTGTAAGAAGTCCACTTTCGACTTAAGAACCAAGTATCGACAAAACAAACATTATTAAATTAAATGATTACATAATGCTTATAACATGGAAATAATTGATATAAAAGGAATAGTAAGATTTAATAATGTTCTTAATCAAGTAGAAATTAACACTAGTTTATTATTCATGAGATTAAAGAGCAATCGAGTCACGTCGGACACGAGGTAAGGGAACTTATTAACCCAATTTCCATTCTTTGGGTTAATCTCCTACTTTAAAATTATGTCATGATATTATTATATCCTATCTTGTATTTTTACATTCTTTATCTATACTTATAGTGAATACACGTAATAGATCTATTTTATTTAAAAAAATGATCTTTGTGTGGGACTTCGTCTCAATATCCTTTCATTGAGGCATATTTTCCTTTGACTTTTAATTTTGTAAAAAAGGAATATTTTTCTACGAAGCATTTTAAAAAATGACAAAAAGGAATGTTTCTTTTAATGTACGCAGTGACAATGACCTTTTCCGCCGCTGCGAGTATTATTTGGTCTTTGGCTTTCTCAACAAGCCGTAATGTTTTTAAAATGAAATAAATACCATATACTCTTTTATATATTTTGGTATTGAAAATGGTTTTTATAATGGATTTGTTATGTCAATATGTTTAAGTGATATATTCTGATCAAATTGTGGAAATGTTTTCATTCCATTATATTTGTTTTATGTCTTATGATTTTATAATGGTACTTGGACATTTGACGGGTGGTTACATGATAAACTATATAACGGGTGGTGCGGTGAATACCAGGACGGGTGGTTATGTTATAACCTCCAATGCATTGGGTATGGAAGTTGTCCGTATGGCTATTCCATTAAGTGATATGTGTGGAAGTAGACCGTATGGTTATTATATTTAAGTATGTTTATGTCCCAAGTTACCTTTATATGTTATTTGATCATTATATGGATTTTATGGTAACCTTTTGGTTACAAAAGGGTAAGTAATGATGTTTTATTTAGTGAAGAGTTTTTACTACTTCAAAAAGGTAAAAAGTATTACATTGATAATGTATACATTGTTTACTTGTTGTTTTGAAAAACTAACAGTTTTCATTCATTGTGTATTCCTTACTGAGCTTTTTATGCTCACCCCATGTTTTTGAAATGTTTTTCACAGGACATAAAGTGGAATAGGGTCAAGGATTGGATCAAGGAAAAGTCATGCTATCTAAAACATGTAACTAGACATGTTTCTTTTTAAGAGTTTTTATTTTATTATAACTTAGTAGAATTTTCTACTTTGCAATCTTTTAAGATGTAATAGTTATGTCCCAGTTCTCTAAAACTCTAAACCTGAAAATATCCTCAATGTGAATTATTCATTTAATTCAATATTAATTAATGTTTAAGGTTGGGTCCTTATAGTTGGTATCAGAGGTCAGTTTAGATAACTTAAGGAGTTAGAATTCTATTAAATTATTATCCAAAAATATTTTTTTTAAATGATATAGAATTTTAAGATTACCATGTTTCTTCATATGAGACATGTTTGTTAAGAATGGTTTTTCATATAGGAAACAGAACTGCTTTTCTGGGAAGGCATACGGAGGGAAATGACCTTTCAAATCAATATCCTGAGATGGTCAGAATCAGAACTAAATAGTTCGCTACAGTGATGGCTCAGTTGAATCAGGTGATAAATGTTGGTTGTTTTTATTGATGATATTTTGGTGTTTTCTAAAAGTAAAGAGGAGCATGAAAGTCATTTAATGGTTATCTTTCCAACCATAAAAGAAAAAGAAACTGTATGGAAAATTCAGCAAGTACGAGTTTTGATTGCAACAAATTTATTTTCCTGGTCACATTGTTTCTAAAGATGGGATAACTATTGATCCTGTAAAAATAAAGGTTGTTGAAGAATGGCGAAGACCCACAAATGTAACCGAGATCTGTAGTTTTCTTGGTTTGGCAGGTTACTATAGAAGGTTTGTTGAAAATTTTTCACGGTTATCTAGTCCAATGACTAAGCTAACTCGGAAGGGTGTTAAGTATATCTGGACAAAAGAATGTGATGATTGTTTTCAGGAGCTGAAAAGAAGATTGGTGAATGCTCCAGTTTTGGCAATTCCTTCCAGGAATGGTGATTTTGTTATATAAGGTGATGCTTCGTTTAAGAGACTTAGTTGTGTCCTTATGCATAATGATTAGTTAATTGCATATGCTTCATGTCAGTTGAAAACTCATGAGGTAAATTACCCTACAAATGATTTCGAATTAGCTTCTATTTTTTTCTCTAAAAATTTGGAGGCATAATTTGTATGGAGTAAAGTATGAAATATATACTGATCAAAAGAGTTTAATGTATATATTCACACCGAAATAATTGAACATTAGACAGAGGAGATGGCTATAATTAATCAAGTATTATGATTATACAATTCATTACCATCCAGGAAAAGCAAATAAAGTGGCTGATGTTTTGAGTCGAAAAAGTAATCCTTCATTAATAATGTTGCATTTAGAACGTGATCCTTTGGTTAAGGATTTGATGAACATTGGAATAAAAGTTGTTGGTGCAGGATGTCCTTCTGTTTTGTTTCAGGTATCAGTGAAATCTTCTCTGTCTGACAGAATCAAGCAAGCACAGATGCAAGACAGTGAATTGAAGAAAAAGGTAGAGATAGATCAAAAGGGTAAGTTTCCTGAATTTAATTTTGATAATGATTGTGTTTTGAGATTTTGGAAGAGATTATGTGTTCCTGGTGATTCACAGTTGAAGAATGAGTTGTTATGTGAGGCTCATAGTTCTCCGTTTTCAGTTCATCTTGGTAGTACTAAGATGTATAGAGATCTTCGAGAGTATTACTGGTGGGACGGAATTAAAAGGGATATTGATGATTTTACTGTGAAGTGTTTCAATTTTCAGCAGGTTAAAGTAGAGTGGCTGTTACCGAAAGGGATGCTTCAGCCTTTACCAGTGCCAAAGTGGAAATGGGAAAATATATCCACGGAATTTGTTGTGGGATTACCGAGGACATCTCGAGGTAATAATGCAATCTGGGTTATTGTTGATCGCTTGAGTAAATCTTCTCATTTCCTTCCTATTCGAGATACCTTATCTCTAGATCAACTTTCTCGATGGTATCTTAAATAGATAGTCAAGTTGCCTGGAGTTACCCTCTCCATTGTATCTAATCATGATCCCAGGTTTACTTCTAACTTTTGGAAAGGCCTTTAAAATTCATTGGGTACTGAATTAAATTTTAGTACAGCTTTTCACCCTCAGTCAGATGGGAAGTCGGAACGAGAAATTCAGACCTTGGAGGATATGCTACTTGCCTGCTCTATTGATTATCCGGGAAGTTGGGACCAACATCTTTCTTTAGATAAATTTTTATATAATAACAGTTTTCATTCCAGTATACAGATGGCTCCGTTTGAAGCATTATATGGTAAATGGTGTTGAACTTCAGCTTTTTGGGATGAAGTGGGTGAAAGGAAGCTGATGGGACCAGAATTGGTAGAAGAGATGGCAGAAAAAGTTCAGTTTATTCAGAAACACTTGAAAACAGCTCAGTGTAGATAGAAAAATTATGCAGATAACCGGAGGAAGGATATATCTTTCGAGGTAGGTGATCATGTTTTTCTCAAAGTTTCACCATGGAAAAGTGTGATGCGATTTGGTAAGAAAGGAAAGATGAGTCCAAGGTTCATTGGACCATATGAAATTCTGGAAAGAGTTGGATTATTTGCTTACCGAGTGGCTTTACCTATGAGTTTATCTCAGGTACACAATGTTTTTCATGTTTCGATGTTGAGAAAGTATATGGCAGATCCATCTCATGTTTTGAGCCCAGAGGTAGTTCAGTTGGAAGAGAATCTCTCTTATGAAGAACAACCAGTCCAGATTCTTGACAGAAGAGAGAAAGTGTTGTTGAATAAGGTAATTCACCAGGTAAAGGTTTTGTGGCAAAACCATATGGTTGAATAGGCAACGTGGGAATCTGAAAATGCTATGAGGGATAAATACCCCCACTTATTTTGATAAGTGAATAAAATTGCGAGGACGCAATTCCCAAAACGGGGGAAGGATGTAACATCCCATGTAAATAAAGAATAATACATTTTCGTATTTATTTATATTTACGAATTAAATATTAATTGTACTTTAAATGGGTTTCTATGTTGGATAGCGTACCCGATACGCAACAAAGAGTTTCTTTGAAATCTTACGTTGCACACTGGTAATATAATAATATTATTTTAAATGGTAGTCAACACGTAGCCTTTGTAGTGGAGGGAATGAATAGAGACAACTAAAATATGATTATATAAGTTTGTTAAAGGTTTTTACATTTATCCAATAAAGGATAAAGGCTTAAAATATGAAAAGAATTCAATTTTAGGCATATATACTCTAATATTCACTAAAAGGCCGAACTATCACCTTTTGATGGTGAATCCTATTTAGATATAGTTTTGGTCACTCTTATACATTCTATTGGACCAAATACAATTATTCTTTAGAATCGGGACATCAAAATCTACTTTGTGTAATTTTTTGGTATTTTTCCGATAAAGTTCATTTTTTAATGAATAGTAAAAAATGTTGTATTTTAATTCAACACCTCTTTTTAATCTAATTTATTTATATGATTAGATTATATTTTTAATTATTTTTAATGTGAAATTAGAATATATTTTTACCGTTTAATCCAGTTGTTGTCATTGGAATTAATTTCACTTTGAAATGGGACTTAAACTAGTGTCAATCTTTTGATACATTTTATTTCATAAAAACACGCTATTTGTTTTGACAGCGGGAATTATTTATTAAATTAATTAATGCAACTTATATGTTTTGAATTTTCTAAAATAGACATCATTTTTGAATTTGGAATATCAAATATAGATTAGGGTGAAGTTTTGGTATTTTTCTGAAAAACATCAATTTTTGATGAATAGTAAAAGCACTAAGTGGTACTTAAAAAACTGATTTTCAGTTTAAATGAAACTTTACCACTTCTGTGTTTTTAATTTCTAAAATCTGACATAAATGGTTTTCATTAAGAATTAAAAAGTGTTTCAATGGGATTAAAATAACTTTTTGCTGAATAGTAACTTTTATGTTTATTAATCGCGATTAGAGATAATTAGTGTAGTTTAAGGTAAAAGTAATGTTTTAATAATATGAAATGACCTAGACACGTGTCCTAACCTTATTGGATGTGTCATGGCAGACAATGAAAATCCATGGGTCAACTTGGGGACCCCATGGAGCCACTTTGGTAGGAAAATGACATTAATATCTTTTTATTTAAAGTTAAAATAAAAATGTCACAAACAAGAGTTGTTTTACTAAAAAAAATTTAAATGGGGTTATAAAAGTCATATTTTTTACTATAAATATTAATTAGAAATCTAAAACTATTTCCTACATCATTATAGTTTTTTATAATTTTTATAGATTAAATAAATTAAATAATTTATGACACCATGATGATGCAGCGATTACCTAATTATTTAACGATTTAAATAAAATGAAAAGATAATGTAAAATATAAGACCTAAACATGTAAAAAATCTATTGGATGGGTGGATTTAGAAATATTATCACCTTACCCTCTAAATATATAATTGTGGGACCCCTTGTATCTGAAAATCATTTTATAATAAAGTATCTTTTCTTAACTTTCCAAGAGTGCCCCTCTTCCCCTCTTATAAAAGGCCCCCACCTCTACCTCCTTACCCACACCTCTCATGCCTTTGGTTCATCCAAGATGTGCTCTTTTTGTCTCTCCAAATCCCTCTATTACTCCTAGAATCATCACTTTGGGAATAAGTCTTCCCAAGGAATCCTTTGAGCTCAAATCAAAGAGAGTTACCAGATTTTAAGGTAATGTCTTCACTTACGTTCTTTTGTTTTATTTTGCTTCTCCAACCCACTAAACTCTTTTTATTCATTTCTTTTGTAACAACTCCAGTATCATAAATATACTAGGATGTTGTTATAAGATTAATTCTATCTACACTTACACACACCAACATCTAATGGTTAAAGAACATACTATTTCTGTGGATGGCAGATTTCTGCCTCACGAAACGATGATTGTTCAATATTTTTCTAACACCTTCAATGGTGGCCATTAATATGTCACTATATTTATATATGATATATAATATGTTTATATTTTCCTTAAGCTTCTGTATTTTTCATTTATGTCATACCTTTATGGCTTCCATTATGGGTATACACGATATCTTCATTTTTGGAAGTGCAGACTACCGCCCCCTCAAAGTGATTTGATTCATTAATTCCATATGTGGGACGTATAAAGGATATATTTAAAGTTATTATATATGATGTTATACTTGAATTATAATATACCTTTATATCATTATTATTTCTTTCCATTAAAGTATGAGATATAAATGAAAGTAGCATTTGTGCGTACGTACGGCTTACCGTCTCCATGAAAGGTGCATTTCATTTCTTATCCCCAAATGTAATGTACTATTATAAGTACATATATATAATGGATATATATGATGTATGTTACATATAAATGATTAATATAATTATGGAATTAAAATATAAATATCTCATTTAGTTTTAATTCCATTAATATGACATAAAAATGAAAGTAGCGTTCTTGCGTACGTACGACTTACCGTCTCCATGAACGGTGCATTTCATTTCTTACCTCTAAATGATTATGTAATATTATAAATACATTTGTGTGCTAGATATATATGATATATATGATATCCAAATCATGAATATCATTCTCGGTATAATGAAACTTTGACTACATGAACAACATGTAATTGTAAGAAGTCCATTTTCGACTTAAGAATCAAATATTGACAAAAAAACATTATTAAATTAAATAATTACATAATGCTTATAACATGGAAATAATTGATATAAAAGGAATAGTAATCTTGAAAAAGTTTCTTGAGAAAGTAGAAATTAGCACTAGTTTATTATTCAGGAGATTAAAGAGCAATCGAGTCACGTCGGACACGAGGTAAGGGAACTTCTTAACCCAATTTTCATTCTTTGGGTTAATCTCCTACTTTAAAATTATGTCATGATACTATTATGTCCTATCTTTTATTTTTACTTTCTTTATCTTTACTTATAGTGAATACACATAATAGATCTATTTCATTTAAAACATTGATCTTTGTATGGGACTTCATCTCAATCTCCTTTCATTGAGGCATATATTGTTTTATTGACCACTTTCTTTTATACGGTGTATAAAACCCTTTGACTTTTAATTTTATACAAAAGGAATTTTTTTCTATGAAGAGTTTTACAAAATGACAAAAAGGAATGTTTCTTTTAACGTACGTGGTGACAATGTCCTTTTCCGCCGCTGCGAGTATTATTTAGTCTTTGGCTTCCTCAACAAGCCGTAATGTTTTTAAAATGAAATAAATACCATATACTCTTTTATATTATTTGGTATTGAAAATGTTTTTTATAATGGATTTGTTATGTCAATATATTTAAGTGATATATTCTGATCAAAGTGTGGAAATGTTTTCTTTCCATTATATTTGTTTTATGTCTTATGATTTTATAATGGTACTTGGACATTTGATGGGTGGTTATGTGATAAACCATATGACGGGTGGTGCCATGAATACCAGGATGGGTGGTTACGTTATAACCTCCAATGCATTGGGTATGGAAGTCGGCCGTATGGATATTCCATTAAGTGATATGTGTGGAAGTCGATCGTATGGTTATTCCATTTAAGTATGTTTATGTCCCAAGTTACCTTTATATGTTATGTGATCTTTATATGGGTTTTATGGTAACCTTTTGGTTACAAAAGGGTAAGTAATGATCTTTTATTCAGTGAAGAGTTTTTACTACATCATAAAGGTGAAAAGTATTACTTTGAAAAAGTATACATGGTTTATTTGTTATTTTAAAAAACTAATAGTTTTCATTTATTGTGTATCCCTTACTGAGCTTTTTATTCTCACCCCAAGTTTTTGAAATGTTTTTTACAGGACTTAAAGTGGAATAGGGTCAAGGAAAAGTCATGATATCTAAAACATGGAACTAGACATGTTTCTTTTTAAGAGTTTTTATTTTATGAAAACTTAGTATAAGTCTCTACTTTGTAATCGTTTGAGATGTAACAGTTATGTGATAATTCTCTAAAAATCTTAACCTGAAAATATCCTCAATGTGAATTATTCATTTAATTCAATATTAAGTAATTTTTAAGGCTGGGGCCTTATAGTCATATAAATAAAATTACCATTAATTTAAAAATAGAAAAACACTTAGATATTTTTTTACAATAAGGATATTGTAGAGAATTATTCACAACCAGAAAAGTTAAATAAGGTTCAAATTGTTTAAAAATATTATTTATTTCATTGATTTCAATAGAGAAAAAAAGTATGAAGAAAATAAGGAAACCCAAGAAAAAATAATTGGAGAATTGAATAACTTGTATTTAATAAATAATGAGAAAATAATTATTCTAAAATTATTTTAATCATGAAAAATCACAAATAAGTGTCAGATTGTAAAATAAGTAATTACTGATTTAATAACTTTTGAATAAAAACATAGTAATAGTGAAAGAAATTATCAAAATATTAAATAAAAATAATATATAGTAATTTATGAAAAAATATTTCATAGTGCATATATATACACAGTATTAAATAAGTTTGGTGCATAATAAAAACTATGTCCCATTAGAGTGTAGTTTTGATGAAAACCCAATAACTTGGATTCTTGATAGGAAATTCATGTTATATCCTCTGGAATATTAATTTTATATTTAATAAATACTTTCAAAATAACCTATTTATAATATATTACATTTTTTAAGGCCATTCCGTAATCATTTTACATCAATTCATCGAATATTTCCTTCATACATCGATTAATTATGGTTGTTCTGTCAAATTTTTTCAAAATTAATTCTATATATTGAACATGGTTAAAGTTATTATAAAATTGGTAACTAATCATAATAATGTTTAAAATTTCTCTAATATATATATTTATATCATTTCATATATTTTTATATAAATCTATTAAAATTGGAAATAGAAATAAAAATCACAGTGCTTCATGTACGTGGAAGTCCTAATATACACACGAGTGACATTTCCATTTTCAGTAGATATTATTGTTTGAATTTATGAGATATATAATACTTAAATAATAATAATTAATATATAAATTTTATATATATTCAATAATTCTATTTTTATATATTCACATAAGGCGGTGTTGAAATAAAAATTACATTTCTACATCGATACGATATTCGGTATGTATGTACAAATTTTATTTTTATTTTACATGGGATGAAAAATAGATAGAAAATAGAAAAAACATAATATAAAAAAATATGGAAAATATACTAATTGAAATATTTTTATATAGATATTTTTTATTTTCAGTATATTTAAGAATGATGTAACATCTAAATGTTTAGTAAGAACATATACAACATCCTTTTGTAATCAAATTTGGTTTACAACTTAGGCCTTTTTTGATGTGGCGTTTTTGTTAGTCCAGTGACTGTAAGTAGATAAGAATAAATTATATAATCAATTTAGGATATTATTGGTTGAAAATAGTTTATTAGTAAGTGTTTTGAAAATAGGGGAGAAGGTTTTGTTATAAAAGTGTGGTGGGTTGCAAACTGGTAAATACTTGAAAATTTATATTATAATATATTCCATACATATGTAACGTGGATACGAATTGTAATAGATTTTAGACAAATAAAATTATTTTATTATTAAAAACAAAAAAATAATATTAAATAAAATGTTTTTTTATCTTGAATCCTTACTCTATTATTTTAACCATTTAAACTCATTTTACTATTAACAAAGTCAATTAATATTTCCAATATTTAGAAAAAAATTATGGAAAAAAATGTTTAAAATACTACCTATTAAAATATATATTTTTTAATAATATAGAATCTGATTTAAAATAGTAATTTTCCAATGGTGGTAAAAATTACACTTAATATAAGTTTTCTAAAGACAATTAATTTTTTTTAATAAAAATATATGTTTTAAGAAAAAAAATATTTTAATAAAAATTAAAATAAAATATTGATTCCCATAGAATTTAGTGGATTTTGTTAAATAAAGGGGGACTTATTATAATTTAAAACCGAAAAAGTACTGAATGGAACATTGTGGATAATTGATTAAAATAGAATAAAAAACAATTTTATTTTGAGTGAAAAGATTACATATATTTCAAAATTTAAAAAATAATTTATAAAAATAAAAATTATATTATTAAGTGAATTATATAATTTTAAAAAAAAATATTTGTTCTAGAAAAAATGTGTCTTAACATTTCAAGTTACTTTTATATTTTCGTAATGTAATAAAAAGTACTCTATTCGTAAAATCTACGTTTTTTGTTAATCACAAAAAAAAACACATGTTTCATTAAAAAAATAAACTAAAATAATTTTTATATTATTATATCAAAACTTAAGTGAATTTTATCAAAGAAAATTTATAAATGTTTCACAAAATGATTTTAATACATTTGCGCAAAACATATATAATCAGTTTTAGAAAAAATGTATTATAAAAGAATAAAATTAGTTTATTCCTATTCATTTACAATTAAAAACATTATATATTATTTAATTTATTTAGTTGAATATATTATCAAAATATTTATTAAAAGTCATTTATAAATAGTGACTTATTATCTTTATGAAGATAAAAATTAATTACACCCAAAAAATAGTTTTCTAAATTTTTTACCATTTACCCTGAAATGATTTTATTATACTTTCATAAAATTTATAATAAATCTATGATAGATTATTAATTAGTTTACATTTTAGAAAATATTTTTTTAACTATTTTAGTACATAACATAAAAATAATTTTTATTTTAATTGAAAACACAAAATATAAAAAAATTAGATTTTATAGAAAAATGACCATCTTGAAATTATTTCATATCAATTAGAAATAAGGGTTAATTTATTTGATTGAAAATTTCATATGCATAATATATTGATATTTAAATTTTATTTTAAATAATCTATTATTAATTTTAGTTTGGGGTATTTTTATCCCACTCTATTCAGGATAGTATTTATTAAAACAATAAACATACTAAAATCTGGTGGTGGTATATTATACCCCCTTAAATAAATTACATACTAAAATATTTTTAACCATAACAAATTTATCTGGATATAGGAATAATTATAGTTTTATATTTTCTCTTTCTTTTGTAATTGTTACGTCACTACTAGGAATTACATATTTATATAACCATGTTTTTACCATTATAATAACCATACTTATGAAAGAGTTTCTAAAGGTATACCATAATAATTGAGAGATATTTCCATATGTAAGGATTGATATTATTTTATTATTATTTTGGAAAATTGATGAATTATTTTACCATTATGATAATGAATATGTGAATACATATTTTCTTGATTCAACATCATCCTTGGATTGTATTTCAATCTAGTTTTTATATTTTATTCATATAATATTATAAATAATTAATGAAGATGACAATTGTTCATGTTTTAAGATAGAAAATAATTATTTCATGGATAATAAGATCTATAAATGAATGATAAGTTATTCCCCCTGTATTTATCCGCTAAATAAGTTTTCTGTGTGAGGAAAAAACAACATAAAAACTAACCTTTAAATACTTTATTATAAACAATACCACTTACTAAACATAAATTAATTTATTCATTATCTAATAATCCCTAAATCCTCAAAAAATAATTAACCCCGAAAAATATAGATCATCTAAATGTTAACTAAATTTATAAAAACAAAATTTATAACCATGGTAAATGTTTTTCCTCTTAATAGAGAACACCCAAAAGTATTCTGAGTGAATGTTGATTCCAATCACATATATTAATTGAATATTATTTCCTAAGAGTGTTAAGGTATGTTTCAATATCCATTAAAATATATAAATTTTTGTAGTTATATAAATTAAATAAAGAATGAGTTTTTACAAAAGTACCTACTATAAAAACATAATGGACTTCATATTCCCTTGTAGGAATTGTATAAGATTTGAATTTTTCTTTTAGAATATTCTATGGAATATTATCTTAATTTTTTTGGGAATTAGATCAATTATTACCCCATAATATTATATTTGAAACACTGAATATGATTTATTTAATTATTTCCATTTCATTCATGATCCTAATGGCCATTTTCTCAACACTTTAATCAAACTAGCATCAACCTTAATCATTTATGAGGAAATTTCTTTACAAAATTATCTAATGATTCAAGTTTCTTATTTCCCTATATCTCTATATCATAATTGGTTTTTTTCTTTTCTAATAAATAGTCATTTTCATCTATTAATTTATTTTAAAATATATTATTTATAAAATTATTTCTCTATCCTCATTGTCCTGGATACAATATCATTATATTATAAAAATATTGTGATACTAGTCCACTTGGGTGTTTTTCCTTATGTATATGAAAAAACTAGTCAATATCTCTTTTTATATTATGTACATAGTCTATAAAAATCATTTCCAAAATAGTAATTATATCCTCATTAAAGAAACACATTCATCTTAATTTTTCTAAAAATAAGAAAAAAAAATTTCATATGATTTTTCTTCCAAAAAAAATATTTATTAATGAAATCAATGTAAATGTATTATATTAAATTAAAATTATCTCCACCACCTCCTTAGGTTTTTGAATAAATGAAAAACATCTATCCTCATCTCTATTAAAACAACATACATTAAAAATAACCTTTTTCATTTCATTATATTTGAAATGAAGAAATATCTAGTCAACAGAATAGATCTATTAATTAGAAAATAGTGGAATATAATTTTAATTTAAATAAGGCTTCCACCATATGAAGTGTTCAAAAATCCTTGCACTTTGCTGAGAAGCAATAGTTTGGTCAATACATGCAATCCCATTGGTAATAACCTAAGTGAAATTACCTAATGTATTCATTATATTTTCTACCAAAACACTAGTCATATTTAAATAATATGGTTTGAAATATCTACAGTTACTACTAATGTTAAGAACCCCACTCTCAAAAGGTACCCCTCTTCGGAAACTATTAACGGAAGAGAGATAATAACCCCAAATGTACCACCTTTTATAGGCTCTAGAATTTCGACTATATTTGAGGGTATAAAAAACAAAACATATAGAAGGAATTACACCTAATAAATATACAAGTTTAGTAGATAGAATGATCCACCAAAAAGAAAATCCTTCACATCAATATTAATGTAACCCAAAAAAACATCACACAATTCATGAAAAAATTAAAAAAATTAAAGAAAAGTCCTCTATATAAATACTCCAATGAAAAATCACATAATAGTGATTCAACTTCATCTCCCATATCTGAGATATTAAGGGATAGATCAGTCTATGAAATGAACCTAAAAACCTGAAAAACAGTTTACATATACATAGGGTGAGTATAATATGTATACTTAGTAAGATCATACCAATGGTCTCTTATTAACATGTGAAAAGAGAATACTAATGGAATGAAGAATAAATTGTTGGACAAAAAATAACATAAAAAGATAAAGTATCTAGTCCCAAACCACTTCATGGAATAATCACCAAATAATCCATCCATGTAGTAATATAGTATTAAAATAATATCAAACAATTAGGCATGAAACCTCTTCCCCACTAATTTTCCACTCTCACACCTCCAATGTAAAACATCCCATTATCCCATACCTATTATCAATATTACATAACTTATTCGTACATCTATGTTTTGGGTTGGGATGCATCCATACCAACCCCACACTCAAAAGTTCTAGCATCTCATGCTATAATAATTCATCATCCATATTAGAACTTCAACATAATTACAAAAATAACACGATTTCATGAACATGAAGGACATCATCTTTATTCCCCCCTCCTACCTTGCATATCTCCCACCACAAATCACAACCTCATCATCACTAGGAAATATGTAATACCAACCCATAATCACTTGGGAAATCCCAAATACATACCCATATAATCTTTACAGCAGGTGAAGGAATACCATGGAAGAGTAGGTTTCTATACATCTGATTCACAACAATCCTTGATATTGGGTAAAGTGACTATAACTAAAAACAATTGTATTTTGATAAGTTTAAACAAATTTGGTGGGGGTATATTTATAAATAACAAAATATACATGATTGATAGATAACACACAATAGATGACCTATGAGTTCACATAAACTACACACACACATTTCATAACATCACCATTATACCTAATGTTATCTTCTTCTAGTCCCTACCATAACTAAATAAAATGCACTAATCATAACCACATATTTCCTCTAAATTCACATGTCCTATTATTTCAACCATTTCTTTTTCATAGTTAAACTAACCCATTCATTTATATTTCAATTTATTTAAGCTAATTGAAGTTATCATTTACATACTGTGATTATTTAAATATAGTTTAATATATTTCAGTCATAAAATTTCATATTAATGCCATGGTAATTCTGAAACTCACACAATCACATCACACACCATTTAATTTACCTCTTAATTCCTATATCAGATATCTTTGATCCTAAGAAAACAAGAAAACTATTCATATATATGCTTCCCTACACATTCCTCTTCCAAACCTAATCACCACTATCACCGGTAAAATCAAAAAAAGACTCGTACACATTAAACATTATAACAAAGAAAGATCACAAGTGCATTGCATCATATTTCAGCTTCTCTAATTTACCAAAATTTTAGGTCAATGTTTTTTAAAAAATAGACTCTTCTTTTGCAAGGGAATTATCACAAAACATGTAGAGACGCGAAGATTGACGTACATGGAAATTACATTACTTTTTCAGAATACTTAGTACATAACAAAAACACACACACAAGGATCGTAATAGTTTAGTGTCTTTGGAAACTCGGAATATAATCTTCTAATCGTGGAGAAAGATCTTCAACATCTCGCATAAAGATCTTCGTTTTTTTACCTAAAACCTTTTTTTATATCTTGGTTAAAAGAAAACATAAAATGGTGAGCTCAAATGCCCAGTAAGGGTAAACAAAAGAAAAATCAATCACATCATTTTCATAAGAACATAACATTTTGGAAATCTTAACCTACAAAAGAGAGCATAATTTCATAACATGGGATAAATCATAGTAGTGAAATGAAATCCCAATAATAATAACTTAAAACATGAAACTTTTTGGCATAAACACATAATCATAGAGAATCATATCTTATTAGTCAAGACTCATTGCCAAGACTATCTTAGTGGACAAAGTCCATTTCTGAACCGAGTCACCCTCGTTTCAGTCCTGTTTCACTGAAATGGTATAACCTACCATTCCAGCCATGTCTATCTCATGAGATATAAAATCTTTACCCAATTCATTGGAGGGAGATATAGGTCCCACCCATCTCATAGTGATACCATTCTTATGTGTGCCACAAAATCAGAAAACCATACATCATAGCATAACCCATGTAATAAAAATGGGAATCTTAAACATCGTGACATCATAAAAAAATTCATATAAGATAAAGGAATTCATAAAAATATAATTCCATCACAACATAATCAAATCAATTTAATAATAGGGATAAAAATAGAACCCTTTATTATCTTAGATGGAAAATAATTTTGATAAAACACTTGAACTCCATTCTTGAGGAAAATATCATTTCTGCTTCAAAAAATTTTTCCTTTATTAACATGTCATACAATTTTAAACTAAAAGAAGTTGATTAAAAATAAACTTGAAAACTTGTAAAGGAATATTCTTGGAAATAATGTTTTAAAAATCCATTCATGTCGTATAAGTTAAAAAAACACTCTTCTCGTACTTTTGTCGGAAAAGTCAAAAAGTACCTCGTATGAAAAACGACAAAAGATTCCTTTCATATCATTTACTAAAAACTCACCAAAGGGTAAAATTGGATTTAAACAATTTTAGGTGGATGGAAATAATATTAAATATTGAGGAAACATGGATGTGGATGATAAAATACCCCCCAGTAAATACCAAAGTATAAACAATCTTGGATAAAATTGAGATTGTGATATTTCCCTTACCTTAGGTCTGATTTGCTTCGTATGTGTCCGGACCTCCTGTATAATTATTTACATAATTTCATTGACTTATTCCAGAATCATACGCATTCTTATGATATCATATATGGTTCATTTATGGCTTTATATTACCCGTTCTTTTGTAAATTCCATGTTAAAGAGCGTTTTGGGTAAAATCGTTTCATTTGTCGTCTGTGTTTTGACTTGTAATTATTCATATGATTAATTAGATCATGATTAATTAATTCCAGAATATAAAACATGATTTATATATAATATATATTCATAAAATATATATATAATAGATCAGAAAATGGAAATAAATACATCGTTCATGGAGACGGTAGACCGTACGTACGCATGAACGCTGTTTTCTTTTCCTTATTGAGTTGAATGGAATTAAGTAGATGGAATACATATATATACACATAAATACAGAATCATTATTATGTCATATATTTCATTATTAATTATTATATATACTTTATAATCATTCTTGAATGGTTAACTTGGAGAATGAATCTCATCGCGTCGTGGAGACGGTAGTCCGTATGTATGCACGAGCGATGATATAATTCTCATGATCGTGGAATTGTATTGGAGTGTATGTATACTATTTCATAATCAATATCACTTTACAATAATCATATATAGTTATTATGTACACCATTATACCCATCCAAGTAAGGTGGTGGTGGAAAATAGATTACACCATGGCATGGAGACGGTATTCCGTACGTACGCATGCGCGGTGATTTCGTTTTCCGTAGGATGGATAGATGGTGAAATAAGGTTGTTTCATAATTATAATAACATATAAGTATATAATTGATACTGATTTTATTACTTCATAATGAAACAACCTAAGAAGAAGTGGAAGAAGAAATAGAGATGAAAGAATCGGTAACGGACATTACCTCTTCTTTGAAGTGCCTCTTTGAGATCTCCTTTTAGGGCACTAAAATTGGTCATTGAGGATAAACAAAACCTCTAGGATGTTTCTAGGGAAGTGGAGAACAGAAATTGGCAGGGTTTGGCCGAGCTTGAAGGCTCAAAGTGGTGTGAAAAAGAGGGGGAGGAGGTTCCCTTTTATAAGGGAGGAGAGGGGCACCTTTGGAATAACTAAAAATATTATTTTATTATAAAGTCATGTTCGGTTTTAAATAGCTCCAAATTGAGTTATTTTTAAGATAAGGTGGTTATAGGTAGACATCCTCTCATAAAATATAATTTTGACAAGTTTAGGTCATTATATTAACCTTATCTTTTAGTTTTAACTCATAGTTAATTAGATTGACATTTACCATGTCACTTTGTATTTTTATATTATATAGTTAATAAACATACCATATACATCCAAGAGACCCCAAAGTTGTGTTTTATTAATATATATAACCTTATATAAGTCCTTTGGCTGAACCGTAGATTTTTAGGAATAAAATAACAATTAATAATATAATATTTGTTTTAAAAACTATTTTATGTCAATTTTGACACTATTCAATAGTTTATTTTTTTTGAAACTCATAACAGAATGATTACTTCGACATAAGTTAATTAAATAAATCCTAACATGTCATATTAACCAATAAAATTAGTTTAGTTGATAAAAAGTCTCAAATTATATTTATTTGGGTATTTATAACATCAATTATGTCAATATTTCATTAATAAGATAATTACTGCATCATCGTTGTGTCATAAATAATTTAAATTATTTAATATCTAAAAATTACAAATAAAATACCATTATGTAGTAAATCTTTTTATCTTTGTAATAAATATTTATAGTCGAATTTATCTTATGTATAACCCCATATTAAAAATGATTTACTTATTAAACTTTGATTTTATCTATTTTAACCCTTCATTAAATAAATTAATAATAAATGTCCTATTCTAATCCAAGTTGGAATAAATGGTCATATGTTATTCCTAAGGTTGTTTTTGGTCGAATTACATTTTTACAATAGAATTAGGACATGTGTTAGGGTAAAAATAATATAATGTTTACCCTTAATTACCCTATTTACTTTTAACCGTGGTAAAAAAAGTAAAAAGTTACTATTAACCAAAAATTATTTTCATCTCATTGAACCACATTTTAGTCCTTGATATTAACCGTGTCTCTCGGATTTTCTAAATTCCACTCACAGAAGCGGTAAAATTACGTTTTATGAAAAATTCAGTTTTTCTAACTACCACTTAGTGGTTTCACTATTCATCAAAAAATGAAAGTTTCCAGAAAAATACCAAAAATTAGATCTAAGCTATATTTGATATTATGAATTAAAAAATGATGTATATTTTATCAAATTCAAAACATATCAGTTGCATAAATTAATTTAAAAATTAATTCTCGTCATCAAAACAAATAGCGTGTTCTTAAGAGATAATAACTATCAAAAGATTGACACTTGTTTATGTCTGGTTTAAATGTGAAATAACATCCAATGACCAAAATTGTATTAAATTGTAAATATATATTCTATATATACTTTAAAACCACTCAAATTAATAATTTATCACTATTAATTATTTCGATTGAAAAAGTTGTTTTTAATTAAAATACATCGTGTTTTTACTATTCATCAAAAAATAGAAGTTACCAGAATGATATGAAAATTTATCCAAAGTAAATTTTTTATTTCATGATTCCAAAGAAGAATTTTATTTTGTCAAATTTAACTTATAAACATGTCAAAAACTAGATTTAAAGTGGGTGCGCCATCAAATGGCGGAAAAACTTCATTTTTTGAAAAATAATTATTTTACCAGAAAAATTTATTTTGTTCTTATACCATGTTTTAGAAAATGTGCAAGATGAATAATAATGTTATAGGATTCAAAATTTAGTTAATACTATTTATAACGGCTAGTTCATAATAATATTATAATAATATATCGTTGTTTAGTAAAACCCGGTATTGCGTACAACACATGCTATCGAGGAAGGTTGTGATTGCGTGTAATGCAAGACAAGTCAGGGTTGCGTGTTGTGCAAGAATCCTTCGTTGTTTCATATAACATAATCCAACCATATTTCATTTATACATTGAATATATATATATATATATATACTCAATGTTGCGTAGAATAACTATTATCAAAATTGTGTGTAACACGATCCAAGAATAGTGTTGCGTATATTGTAAGCTAATACGGTGTTGCGTATAGCGCAAGGTAATCTTGGTGTAGAATAAAACACAAGACATTAATGAAATTAAAAGAATATTTTTCAAAAAAACTCGGGGTGTTACATTCTACCCCACTTAAAATGAATTTCGCCCTCGAAATTCGTCGGGGTTATAAATGGTTTACTATTTGAAAGTTTCTTTAATAGAAACCCACATCGTAAAAAGGAATACCAAAACCAATATTTAAGAACAAAAGTATGAAACGTAATGGTTACCCAAATAAACTAATCACTGGGTTTCCACATAGGTGAAAATATGGATATGGAAGAGAAATCTAACCATCATGTTCTGATGGAGAGTGGTAGAGAACATGGCTATGGAAAAGCCAGCAATCACAAATCCATAAATTTCTGACGATCTATGGTACCATCTGATTCATCAGATATAAGAGCACTAGGACAACATTTTTGGTTTTCATGATCATTTTCTTAAAGTTTATGAAATTGGAATTAGAATAAATAATTTTTTGATTTTGGTATAGCCTCACTGTTGGTCGTTCTTTGGACAATTTCCACTTTATCTCTTAATGAAATGAAGTAGAATTTGTCATTCGTGATGTGTTAGCAGATCATGTGATAGAATGAAGGGTCATTCCATCTGTCTTAAACAAAATATTAGAAAAGTTATCAAAAAATACATAAGTCCATCTATAGTGAGATTAATCATATATGGTTCCTAAAATGGACTTATACTTCATATATCATACTACTTAATATAATAAAACTAGTTTCTACTAAACAGGTACTTCCTGTAGGCCAGTGGTAGGCGATAAAGGCCAGTCGCACTTCGGTTGTGGGTTCGATTCCCACAGCCTTGTCTGACATGATGGGTTGTCTCCTGTCCTGGAGGTTGTCCTTTTTCTAAAGCTATATTATTATAACATCCCATCAACAATATCAAAAAAGTATTATCCTTAAACAAAACTAACTTATGTCCAACATAATCCATTCCAATATTTAGGTTTATCTAAAATACTTCGGTCCAAGCTCATAGTATAAATAAAATTATCACGTGAATGCCATTATTTATCCCCCATATATCATAAGATATATATTGTTGGTCAAATTACAAACATGTGACTACCTTAATCATGTATTCTCTTGAAGAATGAATACCCATTGAACCTTAGTGAAAACATGAATGCAGTCAAAAGTTAACACTTTCCACATACCAAAATCCAAAAAAATTCTATATACTCAAACCATGATATAACCTTCTCCTTATACCAGTCATGAGCTCATGAATACTATCAAACATTTAATTTTCTCCTTATCCCTTCATTATGCGCATATCATCTACATTCCAAAAATATCTGAATAACCTTTCATGGATACTGGTACCATTAATCATACACTTTCAAAACTCAAGGAAAGAAAACAGTGTAACAATCCTTAGATGTCTCTTTATTCCATAGTACCATGAGAATACTTATACAACATTACACATGATAAACATGTAATCATTCCACTACATTCTTAAACCATTGACCGAGCTTCAACAATTCTTTCATATCACATATCATTTGTAGTCTCTTCATCATCATCAGCATAAATACTACCCATACGACCATACTGATTCTCTTCATGAGACTTTCCCTTAGTGCATTGGTTTGCATAATGCCTGTACATTCCACATTTAAAACATTAAACCATTGTTGATGTCATAGCAATACCATTATCCTCATCCCTGGTGTTAACTGAACCTTTTCCTTTTCACTTACTGGCTTTGTGTCCTTCTTTTCCACACCCAAAGCATCTTCCAGTTCCTTTGAAACATTCTCCTTGATGCCTCTTCCAACATGATTTACATAGGGGAAATTGAACTTTCATTCCTCTATGATCATCATGAAACTCCATCTTTCTCTTATTAGCTGAGTCAGGAAACTTAAAAAAATTTACTTTATTGATTATATTATGAGATTGCTGATTTGGCATAATAATGATGTTTGGACTTCCAAATCCCATTTCATTTGGTTGCTCTTGAAAAATATCATTCCATTTTCCATCATATCCTCTATTATCGTGAATCATCTTGTTTCCAGCCATTTTTTAAAACCCAAAAAGAATAGTGTGAGAGGAAAAAATCATAATAAAGGGGGAGTAACTTCAATATCTAACATCTTTGGTTTAATCTAATATCGTTACCATAGTTCTAGGACTATATCCTATACGTATACTTATCCTTAGGGACATCCCTAGACATACCTTAGAAATATCTCTAGGGATATTACTAATTTTTTCACATCCTAGTTTCCAAAGGATGATTGAACTTTTCCTCTGATACCAACTGTAGAGAACCGAAGCTTGACCTACATTGAAATTACATTAATTTTTTGGAATACTTAGTACATAACAAAAACACACACACAAGGATCGTAATAGTTTAGTGTCTTTGGAAACTCGGAATATAATCTTCTAATAGTGGTGAAAGATCTTCAACATATCTCATAAAGATCTTCCTTTTTTTACCTAAAACCTTTCTTTATATCCTGGGGAAAAGAAAACATAAAAGGGTGAGCTCAAATTCTCAGTAAGGGTAAACAAAAGAAATATCAATCCCATCATTTTCATAAGAACATTACATTTTGTAAATCTTAACCTGCAAAAAAGAGCATAATTTCATAACATGGGATAAATCATAGCAGTGAAATGAAATCCCAATAATCATAACATAAAACATGAAACTTTGTGGAATACACACATAATCATAGAGAATCATATCTTATTAGTCAAGACTCATTTCCAAGACTATCTTAGTGGAAAAAGTCCATCTCTGAATCGAGTTACCCTCGTTTTAGTCCTGTTTCACTGAAACGGTATAACCTACTGTTCCAACCATGTCTATCTCATGAGATATAAAATCTTTACCCAATGCATTGGAGGGAGATATAGGTCCCACCCATCTCATAATGATACCATTCTTATGTGTTCCACAAAATCAGAAAACCATACATCATAGCATAACCCATGTAATAAAAATGGGAATCTTAAACATCGTGACATCATAAAACAATTCATATAAGATAAAGGAATTCATAAAAATATAATTCCATCACAACATAATCAAATCAATGTAATAATATGGATAAAAAGAGAACCCTTTATTATCTTAGATAGAAAATAATTTTGATAAAACACTTGAACTCCATTCTTGAGAAAAATATCCTTTCTACATAAAAAACATTTTCCTTTCTTAACATGTCATACAATTTTAAACTAAAAGAAGTTGATTAAAAATAAACTTTAAAACTTGTAAAGGAAGCTTCTTGGAAATAATGTTTTAAAAATCCATTCATGCCGTATAAGTTAAAAAAACATTCTTCTCGTACTTTTTTCAGAAAAGTCAAAAAGTACCTCATATGAAAAACGACAAAAGATTCCTTTCATATCTTTTACTAAAAACTCACCGAAGGGTAAAATTGGATTTAAAAAATTGTAGGTTGATGGAGATAACATTACATATTGAGGAAACATTGATTTGGATGATAAAATACACCCTAGTAAATACCAAAGTATAAACAATCTCGGATAAAAATGAGATTGTGATATTTCTCATACCTTAGGTCCGATTAGCTTTGTATGTGTCTGAACCTCCTGTATAATAATTTAAATAATGTCATTTACTTATTCCAGAATCATACTCATTGTTATCATATCATATATGGTTCACTTATGGCTTTATATTACCCGTTCTTTTGTAAATTCCATGTTAAAGAGCGTTTTGGGTAAAATCGTTTCATTTGTCGTCCGTGTTTTGACTTGTAATTATTCATATGATTACTTAGATCATGATTACTTAATTCCAGAATATAAAACATTATTTATATATAATATATATTAAGAAAATATATATATAATAGATCATTAAATGGAATGAAATACACTGTTCATGGAGACGGTAGACCGTACGTACGCATGAACGTTGTTTTCTTTTCCTTATTGAGTTGAATGGAATTAAGTAGATGACATACATATATATACACATAAATCCAGAATCATTATTATGTCTTATATTTCATTATTAATTATTATATATACTTTATAATCATTCATGAATGGTTAATGTGGAGAATGAATCCCATCACGTCGTGGAGACGGTAGCCCGTACGTACGCACGAGCGATGATATCGTTATCATGATCGTGGAATTGTATTGGAGTGTATGTATACTATTTCAGAATCAATATCACTTTACAATAATCATATATAGTTATTATGTACACCATTATACCCATCCAAGTAAGGTAGTGGTGGAAAATAGATTACACCACGGCGTGGAGACGGTATTCCGTACGTACGCACGCGCGGTGATTTCGTTTTCCGTAGGATGGATAGATGGTGAAATAAGGTTGTTTCATAATTATAATAACGTATCAGTATATAATTTATACTGATTTTATTACTTCATAATGAAACAACCTAATAAGAATAAGTGAAAGAAGAAATAAAGATGAAAGAATTGGTAACGGACAATACCTCTTCTTTGAAGCGCCTCTTTGAGATCTCCTTATAGGGCACTAAAATTGGTCTTTGAGGAAGACCAGAACCTCTAGGATGTTTCTAGGGAAGTGGAGAACGGAAATTGTCAGGGTTTGGCCGAGCTTGAAGGCTCAAAGTGGTGTGAGGAAGAGGGGGAGGAGGTGCCCTTTTATAAGGGAGGAGAGGGGCACCTTTGGAATAACAAAAAATATTATTTTATTATAAAGTCAAGTTCGGTTTTAAATAGCTCCAAATTGATTTATTTCGAAGATAAGGTGGGGATGGGTCGAAATACTCTCATCCAATATAATTTAGACAAGTTTACGTCATTATATTAACCTTATCTTTTAGTTTTAACTCTTAGTTAATTAGATTGACATTTACCATGTCACTTTGTATTTTTATATTATATAGTTAATAAACTTACCATATACATCCAAGTGACCCCCAAGTTGTGTTTTATTAATATATATAACCCTATCTAAGTCATTTGGCCGAACCTTAGATTCTTAGGAATAAAATCACAATTAATAATATAATATTTGTTTTAAAAACTATTTTATGTCAATTTTGACACCATTCAATAGTTGATTTTTTTGAAACTCATAACAGAATTATTACTTAGACCAAAGTTAATTAAATCAATCCTAACATTTCATTTTAACCTATAAAATTAGTTTAGTTCATAAAAAGTCTCACATTATATTTATTTGGGTATTTATAACATCAATTGTGTCAATATTTCATTAATAAGATAATTATTGTATCATCGTTGTGTCATAAATAAATTAAATTATTTAATGTCTAAAAATTACAAATAAAATACCATTATATAGTAAATCTTTATATATTTCTAATAAATATTCATAGTCGAATTTATCTTATGTATAACCCCATATTAAAAATGATTTACTTATTAAACTTTGATTTTAACTATTTTAACCCTTCTTTAAATAAATTAATAATAAATGTCCTAATCTAATCCAAGTGGGCCTAAATGGTCATATTTTATTCCTAAGGTTGTTTTTGGTCGAATTACACTTGTCCAATAGAATTAGAACATGTTTTAGGGTAATAATAATATAATTTTTACCCTTAATTACCCTATTTACTTTTAATCGTGGTAAAAAAAAGTAAAAAGTTACTATTCCCCAAAAATTATTTTCATCTCATTAAACCACATTTTAGTCCTTGAAATTAACCGTGTCTCTCGGATTTTCGAAATTTCACTCACAGAAGCAGTAAAATTATGTTTTATGAAAAATTCAGTTTCTTTAACTACCACTTAATGGTTTCACTATTCATCAAAAAATGAAAGTTTCCAAAAAAACACCAAAAATTATATCCAAGAAATATTTGATATTATGAATTAAAAAATGATGTCTATTTTATCAAATTCAAAACATATCAATTGCATTAATTAATTTAAAAATTAATTCCCATCGTTAAAACAAATAGCGTGTTCTTAAGAGATAATAACTATCAAAAGATTGACACTTGTTTATGTCTGGTTTAAATGTGAAATTACATCCAATGACCAACATTTTATTAAATTGTAAAAATAAATTCTAAAAATACTTTAAAAACACTCAAATTAATAATTTATCACTATTAATTATTTCGATTGAAAAAGTTGTTTTTAATTAAAATATAGCATGTTTTTACTATTCATCAAAATATGAAAGTTACCAGAATGATAAGAAAATTTATCCAAAGTAAATTTTAATTTCATGATTCCAAAGAAGAATTTTATTTTGTCAAATTGAACTTATAAACATGTCAAAAACTAGATTTAAAGTGGGTGCGCCATCAAATGGCTGAAAACTGCATTTTTTGAAAAATACTTATTTTACCCGAAAAATTTATTTTGTTCTTATACCATGTTTTAGAAAATGTGCAAGAAGAATAATAATGTTATAAGATTCAAAATTTAGTTTATACTATTCATAACGTCTAGTTCATAATAATATTATAATAATATATCGTTGTTTAGTAAAACCCGGTAGTGCGTACAAGACACGCTATCGAGGAAGGTCACGATTGCGTGTAATGCAAGACAAGTCAGGGTTGCGTGTTGTGAAAGAATCCTTTGTTGTTTCATAGAACATAATCCAAACATATTTCATTTATACATTGAATATATATATATATACTCACTATTGCGTAGAATAACTATTATCAAAATTGTGTGTAACACGATCCAATAATAGTGTTGCGTATACTGCAAGCTAAAACGGTGTTGCGTATAGCGCAAGGTAATCTTGGTGTAGCATACAACACAAGACATTAATGAAATTAAAATAATATTTTTCATAAAATCTCATGGTGTTACATTCTACCCCCCTTAAAATTAATTTCGCCATCGAAATTCGTCGGGGTTATAAATAGTTTACTATTCGAAAGTTTCTTTAATAGAAACCCACATCGTAAAAAGGAATACCAAAACCAATATTTAAGAACCAAAGTATGAAATGTAATGGTTACCCAAATAAACTAATCACTGGGTTTCCACATAGGTGAAAATATGGATATGGAAGAGAAATCTAACCATCGTGTTCTGATGGAGAGTGGTAGAGAACATGGCTATGGAAAAGCCAGCAATCAAAAATCCATAAATTTCTGACGGTCTAAGGTACCATCTGATTCATCAGATATAAGAGCACTAGGACAACATTTTTGGTTTTCAAGATCATTTTCCTAAAGTTGATGAAATTGGAATTAGAAGAAATACTTTTGTGATTTTGGTATAGTCTCATTGTTGGTCGTTCTTTGGACAATTTCCACTTTATCTCTTAATGAAATGAAGTAGAATTTGTCATTCGTGATGTGTTAGCAGATCATGTGATAGAATGATGGGTCATTCCATCCGTCTTAAACAAAATATTAGAAAAGTTATCAAAAAATACATATGTCCATTTATAGTGAGATTAATCATATATGGTTCCTAAAATGGACTTATACTTCATATATCATACTACTTAATATAATAAAACTAGTTTCTACTAAACAGGGACTTCCTGTAGGCCAGTGGTAGGCGATAAAGGCCAGTCGCACTTCGGTTGTGGGTTTGATTCCCACAGCCTTGTCCGACGCGATGGGTTGTCGCCCGTCCTGCAGGTTGTCCTTTTTCTAAAGCTATATTACTATAACATCCCATCAACAATATCAAAAAATTATTATCCTTAAACAATACTAACTTATGTCCAACATAATTCATCAAATCTTTAGGATTATCTAAAATACTTTGGTCCAAGCTCATAGTATAAAGAAAATGATCACGTGAATGCCATCATTTATCCCCCATATATCATAAGATATATCTAGTTGGTCAAATTACAAACATGTGAATACCTTAATCATGTATTCTCTTGAAAAATGAATACCCCTTGAACCTTAGTGAAAACATGAATGCAGTCAAAAGTTAACTCTTTCCACATACCAAAATCCATAAAATTCTATATAATCAAACCATGATATAACCTTCTCCTTATACCAGTCATGAGCTCATGAATACTATCAAAAATTTAATTTTCTCCTTATCCCTTCATTATGTTCACATCATCTACATTCCAAAAAAATCTGAATAACCTTTCATGGACACTGGTACAATTAATCATACACTTTCAAAACTCAAGGAAAGACAACAGTGTAACAATCCTTAGATGTCTCTTTATTCCATAGTACTATGAGATTACTTATACAACATTACACATGATAAACATGTAATCATTCCACTACATTCTTAAACCATTGACCGAGCTTCAACAATTCTTTTATCTCACATATCATTTGTAGTCTCTTCATCATCATCAGCATAAATACTACCCATACGACCATACTAATTCTCTTCATGAGACTTTCCCTTAGGGAATTGGTTTGCATAATGTGCGTACATTCCACATTTAAAACATTTAACCATTATTGATGTCGTAGCAATACCATTATCCTCATCCCTGGTGTTAACTGAACCTTTTCCTTTGCACTTACTGGCTTTGTGTCCCTCTTTTCCACACCCAAAGAATCTTCCAGTTCCTTTGAAACATTCTCCTTGATGCCTCTTCCCACATGATTTACATAGGGGAAATTGAACTTTATTTCCTCTATGATCATCATGAAACTCTATCTTTCTCTTATTAGCCGAGTCAGGAAACTTAACAAATTTTACATTATTGATTATATTATGAGATTGCTGATTCGGCATAATAATGATGTTTGGACTTCCAAATCCCATTTCATTTGGTTTCTCTTGAAGAATATCATTCCATTGTCCATCATATCCTCCATTGTCGTGAATCCTCTTGTTTCCAGCCATTTTCTAAAACCCAAAAATAATAGTGTCAGAGGAAAAAATCATAATAAAGGGGGAGTAACTTCAATATCTAACATATTTGGTTTAATCTAATATCGTTACCATAGTTCTAGGACTATATCCTATACATATACTTATCCTTAGGGACATCCCTAAACATACCATAGAAATATCTCTAGGGATCTTACTAACGTTTTCACATCCTAGTTTCCAAAGGTTGACTAAACATTTCCTCTGATACCAACTGTAGAGACCCGAAGCATGACCTACATTGACATTACATTAATTTTTCAGAATACTTAGTACATAACAAAAACACACACACAAGGATCGTAATAGTTTAGTGTCTTCGGAAACTCGGAATATAATCTTCTAATCGCGGTGAAAGATCTTCAACATCTCCCATAAAGATCTTCCTTTTTTTACGTAAAACCATTCTTTATATCCTGGGGAAAAAACATAAAAGGTTGAGCTCAAATGCTCAGTAAGGGTAAACAAAAGAAATATCAATCACATCATTTTCATAAGAACATAACATTTTGGAAATCTTAACCTACAAAAGAGATCATAATTTCATAACATGGGATAAATCATAGTAGTGAAATGAAATCCCAATAATCATATCTTAAAACATGAAACTTTGTGTAATACACACATAATAGTAGATAATCATATCTTATTAGTCAAGACTCATTTCCAAGACTATCTTAGTGGACAAAGTCCATTTCTGAACCGAGTCACCCTCGTTTCAGTCCTGTTTCACTGAAACGGTATAACCTACCATTCCAGCCATGTCTATCTCATGAGATATAAAATATTTACCCAATGCATTGGAGGGAGATATAGGTCCCACCCATCTCATAATGATACCATTCTTATGTGTGCCACAAAATCAGAAAACCATATATCATAGCATAACCCATGTAATAAAAATGGGAATCTTAAACATCGTGACATCATAAAACAATTCATATAAGATAATGGAATTCATAAAAATATAATTCCATCACAACATAATCAAATCAATGTAATAATATGGATAAAAACAGAACCCTTTATTATCTTATATGGAAAATAATTTTGATAAAACACTTGAACTCCATTCTTGAGGAAAATATCCTTTCTGCTTCAAAAACATTTTCCTTTCTTAACATGTCATACAATTTTAAACTAAAAGAAGTTGATTAAAAATAAACTTTAAAACTTGTAAAGGAAGCTTCTTGTAAATAATGTTTTAAAAATCCATTCATGTCGTATAAGTTAAAAAAACATTCTTCTCGTACTTTTGTTAGAAAAGTCAAAAAGTACCTCATATGAAAAACGACAAAAGATTCCTTTCATATCTTTTACTAAAAACTCACCGAAGGGTAAAATTGGATTTAAAAAATTGTAGGTGGGTGGAGATAATATTACATATTGAGGAAACATTTATGTGGATGATAAAATACACCCTAGTAAATACCAAAGTATAAACAATCTCGGATAAAAATGAGATTGTGATATTTCCCATACCTTAGGTCCGATTTGCTTTGTATGTGTCTGAACCTCCTGTATAATGATTTAAATAATGTCATTTACTTATTCCAGAATCATACTCATTGTTATGATATCATATATGGTTCACTTATGGCTTTATATTACCCGTTCTTTTGTAAATTCAATGTTAAAGAGCGTTTGGGTAAAATCGTTTCATTTGTCGTTCGTGTATTGACATGTAATTATTCATATGATTACATAGATCATGATTACTTAATTCCAGAATATAAAACATGATTTATATATAATATATATTCTGAAAATATATATATAATATATCATTAAATGTAAAGAAATACACCGTTCATGGAGACAGTAGACCGTACGTACGCATGAACGCTGTTTTCTTTTCCTTATTGAGTTGAATGGAATTAAGTAGATGACATACATATATATATACATAAATCCAGAATCATTATTATGTCTTATATTTCATTATTAATTATTATATATACTTTATAATCATTCATTAATGGTTAACGTGGAGAATGAATCTCATCGCGTCGTGGAGACGGTAGTCCGTACGTTCGCACGAGTGATGATATCGTCCTCATGATCGTGGAATTGTATTGGAGTGTATATATACTATTTCAGAATCAATATCCCTTTACAATAATCATATATAGTTATTATGTACACCATTATACCCATCCAAGTAAGGTGGTGGTGGAAAATAGATTACACCACGGCATGGAGACGGTATTCCGTACGTACACACGCGCGGTGATTTCGTTTTCCGTAGGATGGATAGATGGTGAAATAAGGTTGTTTCATAATTATAATAACATATCAGTATATAATTGATACTTATGTTATTACTCAATAATGAAACAACCTAAGAAGTATAAGTGGAAGAAGAAATAAAGATGAAAGAATCGGCAACGGACATTACCTCTTCTTTGAAGCGCCTCTTTGAGATCTCCTTTTAGGGCACTAAAATTGGTCTTTGAGGAAGACCAGAACCTCTAGGATGTTTCTAGGGAAGTGGATAACGGAAATTGTCAGGGTTTTTCCGAGCTTGAAGGCTCAATGTGGTGTGAGGAAGAGGGGGAGGAGGTGCCCTTTTATAAGGGAGGAGAGGGGCACCTTTGGAATAACTAAAAATATTATTTTATTATAAAGTAATGTTTGGTTTTAAATAGCTCCAAATTGAGTTATTTTGAAGATAAGGTGGGGATGGGTCGAAATACTCCCATCCAATAGAATTTAGACAAGTTTAGGTCATTATATTAACCTTATCGTTTAGTTTTAACTCTTAGTTAATTAGATTGTCATTTACCATGTAACTTTGTATTTTTATATTATATAGTTAATAAACTTACCATATACATCCAAGAGACCCCCAAGTTGTGTTTTATTAATATATATAACCTTATCTAAGTCATTTGGCCGAACCATAGATTTTTAGGAATAAAATAACAATTAATAATATAATATTTGTTTTAAAAACTATTTTATGTCAATTTTGACACTATTTAATAGTTGATTTTTTTGAAACTCATAACAGAATTATTACATCAACCAAAGTTAATTACATCAATCCTAACATGTCATATTAACCTATAAAATTAGTTTAGTTCATAAAAAGTCTCAAATTATATTTATTTGGGTATTTATAACATCAATTATGTCAATATTTTATTAATAAGATAATTACTGCATCATCGTTGTGTCATTAATAAACTAACTTATTTAATGTCTAAAAATTACAAATAAAATACCATTATGTAGTAAATATTTTTATCTTTCTAATTAATATTTATAGTCTAATTTATCTTATGTATAACCCCATATTAAAAATGATTTACTTATTAAACTTTGATTTTAACTATTTTAACCCTTCTTTAAATAAATTAATAATAAATGTCCTAATCTAATCCAAGTGGGCCTAAATGGTCATATTGTATTCCTAAGGTTGTTTTCGGTCTAATTACATTTTTCAAATAGAATTAGTACATGTGTTAGGGTAATAATAATATCATTTTTACCCTTAATTACCCTATTTACTTTTAACCGTGGTAAAAAAAGTAAAAAGTTACTATTCACCAAAAATTATTTTCATCTCATTGAACCACATTTTAGTCCTTGATATTAACCGTGTCTCTCGGATTTTCGAAATTCCACTCACAAAAGCGGTAAAATTATGTTTTATGAAAAATTCAGTTTTTTTAACTACCACTTAGTGGTTTCACTATTCATCAAAAAATGAAAGTTTCCAGAAAAATACCAAAAATTAGATCTAAGCTATATTTGATATTATGAATTAAAAAATGATGTCTATTTTATCAAATTCAAAACATATCAGTTGTATTAATTAATATAAAAATTAATTCTCGTCGTCAAAACAAATAGCGTGTTCTTAAGAGATAATAACTATCAAAAAATTGACACTTGTTTACGTCTGGTTTAAATGTGAAATTACATCCAATGACCAACATTGTATTAAATTATAAAAATATATTCTAAATATACTTTAAAACCACTCAAATTAATAATTTATCACTATTAATTATTTCGATTGAAAAAGTTGTTTTTAATTAAAATATAGCGTGTTTTTACTATTCATCAAAATATGAAAGTAACCAGAATGATATGAAAATTTATCCAAAGTAAATTTTTAGTTAATGATTCCAAAGAAGAATTTTATTTTGTCAAATTGAACTTATAAACATGTCAAAAACTAGATTTAATGTGGGTGCACCATCAAATGGCGGAAAAACTACATTTTTTGAAAAATAATTATTTTACCCGAAAAATTTATTTTGTTCTTATACCAAGTTTTAGAAAATTTTCAAGATGAATAATAATGTTATAAGATTCAAAATTTAGTTAATTCTATTAATAACGTCTAGTTCATAATAATATTATAATAATATATCATTGTTTAGTAAAACCCGGTATTGCGTACAACACACGCTGTCGAGGATGGTCGCGATTGCGTGTAATGCAAGACAAGTCAGGGTTGCGTGTTGTGCAAGAATCCTTCTTTGTTTCGTCTAAAAGAATCCAATAATATTTCATTTATACATTGAATATATATATATATATATACTCAATGTTGCGTAGAATAACTATTATCAAAATTGTGTTTAACACGATCCAAGAATAGTGTTGCGTATACTGCAAGCAAATACCGTGTTGTGTATAGCGCAAGGTAATCTTGGTGGAGCATACAACACAAGACATTAATGAAATTAAAATAATATTTTTCATAAAATCTCGGGGTGTTACACAACACCACGTTTTCATGGAAAACTTGTTAATTAAAAAAATATAGATGATTTTTATTATTCATATATAGTGGGATCAATAAAAAAATATCAAAAATGGCCTTAAAATTTACTTTAATCATAGTGAGAAAAGGTTTCCATAAAATTTTATCTTCTAAAATAGGAACAAGTAAGTATCATAACATGGAATTTCATGAAAAATATAAACTTATTTAATTAATCCCCATTCCCATCAATTGGGATTTACCTAATAAATAATTTTCTTATATTGGATATTAATATACACCCAATGGATAAAGAAAGTATGTAATCATCACATATTCACATAAAAGGGAAAAAACAAGGATTCTCTGCCTCAATCTAATATTTATGGTTCACTATGCAAGAAAACCATGAGAGAAGACAGATGTAAGATCAATCCTGAATAAGGTAACCTAGTATAAACCACGATCACAGAAACATGCCATCAAAATGAAAATCAAAACATATCTCGATCAATGAATTAAAACAACTAAATGTTCCCAAAAGAAGAAAATGATGGGAAAAAGGAGACAAATAGGATAAACCACCTTAGATTTTAAAACCCCAATAAAAATCCCTTAACCCCAACAGCCTAGAGCTGGTGCCTTAATTTATTACATTGGTATAATTATAAGGAATTATTATCTCGAAGGGCGGAATAGTTTAGTAGTGTTTGAAAACAATATACAAACATTTGTTTTATAAATAAATATTTTATAGGAAAACAATATAGAGATTCATTTGGAAACTTTCATACCACCATGATTATGCATGAAATTCGTTCATAATATTAATCTTCTCATCATGGGGAAACAAAACATAATAAATGGGTGATCATAGATTCCTGTTAATGGTATGTAATACATTGGAAGCATAAATATAATGGATGGTAAATAACTAAATGTAAAAATTTCATTAAAACGTAATCTTGAGCACAAAATAGTAGGAATTGAATGTTGATTAAATAATTCCTTTGAAAAAAATAACAATGTATATTCTACTAGGTGAATAATCTCATGGAAAATAAATTACTTGTTTCATAATGAGGTAATGTTTATGGTCTGACTTCATAAATATAATGTCTACACCATGGTCAAGACACTATAAATAATGGGTAGAAACCCATGATAGTTGGTCTCATGAGATATACCAATGCATCAAATTGATTTAGAGGGACCCATACATCACAAAATAAGTAAAATTAGTTCTTATTATGAAAAGTTAGAAACATAAAACAATATATAAAAATTAAATTTAATGAACTTTCCCAAATATGTATATATAACCACTTAAAATTCTAAATAGTATGGTGAATGGTAAAATATAGCGCATCCACATTAAAAGTGATCATAAACAATTTAATAAATTATTTTGGATGAAAAAAAATTCTATAAACCTCAAAAAATAATAAAATTCAACAGAGGTGTTTAAATATATGAAAACACTCTAATAAAAACATTAAGTAATTTTTGATGAAAATACCCTTTTTATTTTGCAAAGAATAATTCTTTTAAAAACCATATATATTTTTCATGGTTGTTTTTATAAAACAATAAATAAATAAAATATTTCTTTTCATGAAAAAATTTGTGATTTTATAAAAATAATGGTGACATAAAAAATATTATGGATGGTTCTTAAAAATATATAAAAATTCGAGACATTCCCTTTAATCGTGCTTATGTATCAAGAAGAAATTAGAAGGGAACCCTGTAAAATATTTTTTATACTATAAAATAAGAATGTACTAATACAGATAGATTATTTTGAATAATATTAATATAATTTCGAATTATTATATAAAAATAATAAAGAATTACATTGGTATATAGAGGAAGAATCCATAGCCCGAATGAAAATGGAGGTTTAGAAAGAAAAAACCTTACATTATGTATGAATGTGTTATAAACATGACCTTAACATCCAAGATAATCAAAATATATCAATTAATTAATTATTTAATTACCTCATATACATTTATTTGATTTAGTATAATTTTATTAAGTTTATTTATTTCCTTTTTTATGAGTTACATGATACAAATAAATTGCTCGGGACCATTCATTTTTGTGGTTTTCATGGTTGGTATACTTGTATATGAGTATAGAAGTTCATGTGGAATGTGTTTAATTCACAAAAATTTAATTTATCTGATATTAATAAACATAAAAAAATTTAAATGGTTATATAATACATTTTTTTATATGATATAAGGATGAATTATTAGGTAAAATATTAGTGATAATTATTTAGATTACTGTGGTAGTTTTTAGATCATTATGAATAGGTTAATTATTATGAATTAACATTATGTATATATACTAGTAATAGAACATTAAATAGGTTTTAATACATATATTATTTTCTATTTTAACCATAAATATGGTTTCATCAAAAGCCTTGAAGGGTAAATTGAATAATGAAAACCCTTTATCTAGAAAGCATGTAAACCGACACCTCACCGACGATGATTTTATTTTTGAAATAAATGAGAGAGAAAAATATAAATTTAGTAAGGATATTAAATTAAAATGATATCATTCCATTATTTATATGATAATGTAGTTATCATGATCTTTTGGATAGAAGAGCAGATTAGATAATAATTAAAGAAAAGAACATGAAAATAAATTAAAAGGGAAAGGAAGATAATTTTACCTCTTTAATACTCCTCCTTGAGAACCTCCTTAATGGGATTGGTTTTGGTATTTTGTAAACAAAAACATATCTTCGACTTGGTGGAGAGTCTTGGGAAGAGTATTGGGTAGGAAATTGGTGATCTTCTTTTATTAGTGGTGTGAGGAGAAGTACTGGTGAGGGGAGGTATTTATATAGGAGGAGAGGGGTGATTTCTCATTATTTAATTCATTATTTTATTATTTTTTACAAGAAAAGAAATAGTGTTGATTATAGTGACTAAATATAGTAATAAATTCATGTGATTCTGAACCACGGGTTATTTCATCATGAAGAACATCACCTATGAATCAATAAATAATGAATTTTTTATTTATTATAAATTATCATGTTGTACTATTGAACAAAAAATAAATTAGATTACAAAAAGTCCAAAAATTCATCCTAACAGATTTTCAATGTGTAGAATTTAAAAATTATCTTTTTTTAGGAAAATAATTTTTTAAATAAGATAAATTTATTTTTAAATCAAAATCGCCATTTACTCAAAAAAAAATACAGATATTAAATCTTAAAATGATTTTATAGCACTTTCAAAAATAAAATAAGGTCTAATAAATTTATCCTAAAATAAAAATAGGATAAAATTTTAATTTATGAATACATTTTATATAAATAAATTTTCTTTTAAATAATTTTATTAATTATTAATCTGAATTTAAATATTTAAGATATACAAAAATATTAACACTTAATTTAACAAATTTTTAAAATATTTATTAACATAAACCATGATATTATTATATAATACTTTAATTAATAAGGTTCCTAGATTTTATTTATACTTTCATGAGTGATGCTACTATTCATTAGTCTAATTTACTATTCATAAAGGTCATATTACTATTCTTAAGGTCGGGTTACTATTTCTTTGGTATAGATTCTTTAACATATATAAATACCTCTTATTTCATACATTATTCTTATATTATGTTTTTACTTTGTTAAATAAGTTACATTATGTGATGTATACTATATAAAAATAAGAATGAAAATCTCATTGGTAGAGTTCTGGGTAGTTACATTCAACCCTCCAACAAAAATGTTTTTCCTCAAAACATCCAGATTATCACCCAACAAAATGATTTGGGTAGATCTTCATAATAACCTCCTTAGGATCCCACATCACCTCTATAATTTTATGATTTCTAAAAATTACCTTTATCTTCTAATTCATCGAATTCATCAACACCTGTTCTTTAGTGTCCATAATCTAGTTATGATATTCTCACTAGGTTAAGTTAGGTTCCAATTCTATTCCATTAGTAGTGAATTCATGTGTTGGGTCTAGAATATACTTCCTTAACAAGGAAATGTTGAACACATTTTTTACCATAGAATGGCTAGTAATAATTTCTAAATGATAATTCATAGCTCTGATTCTATCGATAATTTAAATAAAGCCAATTTACCTAGGAAACAGTTTCACTTTATTACCAAATCTTATAACACCCATTCATGGATATACGTTCAAGAAAACATGATCTCTTGTTGAAATTAAAAATCATTTCTTTGATAATTAGTAGAGCTCTTCAACCAACATTTAGGATCTTTGATATGGGTTTGAGTAGTCTTTACATTTTCTAATGTTTCATAAAAAATCTCTCGACCCACAAGCTTCCTTTCACCATCTTTATCCCAACAAGTTGGTGCATGACATCTATTTACATACAATGCTTCATATGGTTCCATTTAAATAGATGAATAGAAATTGTTATTGTAGGAAACCAAAACCAATGGTAAATAATGGTCCCACATACCTTGAATTTCAAGTGATCATTATCTCAACATATCTTTTAATGATTGTATTTTTCATTTCGATTGCCCTAAATTTTGAGGGTGATAAGTATAACCAAAATTAAGCATAATATCTAATTACTTCAGAAGAAATTTCAAGAATTTAGATGTAAATTTGGGATCATGATCTATAGAAAATGAGGTAGGTTCTCCATGAAGTCTTATAGCTTCATTAATATAGATTCGTACAAGTTTATCGAGTGGAAAATCCACCCTTACAGTGAGGAATGTGAACATTTGGTAAGTTGTTCAATAATCACCCATATTGAATCATCATTTCATTGGGTTTTTAGTAATCTAGTGAAAAAATCAATAGTGATGTCATACTATTTCCATATAAGAACAAGAAGAGGATTCATGACTCCTTTAGGATTTTGAATTTCATCCTTCACATGTTCGCAGACTAAAAATATTTACACATAATCAGTAATTTTCTATTTCATGTTAACCCACATAAAATGTTCCATCAAATATATATATACATCTTAATGCTACCAGGATGTATTGAGAAATTCTAACTATGGTCATCATACAATAACTCCATATTTTTATTAGGTAGAGAAGAAATACATAGCCTCCACCCAAATTTCATAATTCTATCCTCACACATGATGTCTGGACACATCCCATCATTCATAACTTTTAATATTTTTTAATGATTCTCATCATCACACTGAGAAATTTTAATTATTTCCCACAAATATGGTTAGAAAACCGGTAGAAAAACTAAAGATGTTTCACCTTCCTTGATAATTTGGATATCCATCATTTCTATATCCATGTACACATGATTTTTTCAATTGTCGTTTTTTAGAACTCCACGATCCTTCCAAATCAAAGCATCTGCTACCTAATTTTCATCCCTTAGGTGATAGTGTATTGAAAAATTTTAATGCTTGAGTATCTAGAGCCAAGACCATTGCTTCATGTTGATTTCATTTTATGATAAAATATATTTTAATACTCTTGTGATCCCTATATATCTCACATATTTCACAATATAGATAGTGCCTCCATATATTTTGAGAAAATATTACATCCAATAACTCAAGATCATGAGTTGGATAGTTCTATTCATGAGTTTTTATCTTCTTTATTGCATTGTCAATTACTCATTCATTTTTTATAATAAAAAACCAATTCATTTCATTTATGCGTCACTATAAATAAAAAACCCACCATTTTGGGATAGTAGAGTCAAGATCAGAGCATTCACTAATATCATATTTGATTCTTCAAAACATTATTCACATTATTTTTTCCATATTAACTTAACCCCTTTAAGATTAATCTTGGTTAACGGGCTAGAATATCAGGGGTTGTTCTGAAAGAAACGTTGATAATAACCTACTAAACAAATAAAACAACATACCTCGGTTATTTTTATTGGTGTAGGTGATTATTAAACCACTTTTACATTCATATGATCGAATAAGATTTCATAATTAGAGACAATATGGAAAATAAAATAAACTATTGGAAGCAAGAAATTACACTTTTTAGACTTCCTATAAAACTCATTTCTTCTAAGATACTTCAGAAAAATACACAAGTGATTCTCAGGATCTTCATAGATTTTGGATTATACCGAGATATCATATATTAATACCAAAACAAAGCCATCAAGATATTCCTTTAAAACATAATTCACTAAATCCATAAAAAAATATGGTTCATTAGTCAGTCCAAATGACATTACTATAAAATTGTAATGTCTACACCTAGTTCGAAATGATATCTATGTATTGTGTTACTCCTTCACAATAAATTGATGATATCTAGATTGAATATAATTATTTGAAAAATATTTTTGCCCATGAAATTTCATAAATAAATCATTAATGTGAGACAGATGAAACTTGTTCTTTATCGGACTAGTATTGATCTCCCTATAGCTAATTCACAATCTCCAAGATCCATATTTCTCTTTAACAAAAAGAACATGAGATTCCCATTGAGGAACACTAGGGTTAATAAACCCATTACTACTCAACTCCTCTAGTGGTTTCTTCAGTTCCCCTAATTCCACTAAGAAATTTCTATAAGGATTATTTGATACATTCCTTGAACTAGGAATTATATCAATAAAAAACTCAATTTACGACTTCTGAGGATGTCCTTGTAAATAATTTGGAAATACATCATCATATTCTTAAACAATAGGTATATACTCAATTTGAATATTTAATTACTTACCCATAGATATTTCATTATCTTCCTCCATAAGAATTAAATTAGAGATACTAGGGGTGGATCTTCAAAAAAATCTAGTGGCGAGGTTTCTTCTTTAATGATACGGGGCTCTATATAATTCTCCAAAATTATAACTTCATTCTTATTGCAGTATATTTTAAAATCATAATTTGAAACCCAATGTATATTGAGTATAATATACAAAACAAGCTTGGGTGTGATGATTTGTTCAATAACTAACTAATGTTTATGTGTCATAAAGGAGACAAATGGATCCATCTATTTTGCAATGATACTTACCTTAAGAGTTTTTAATGACAACTCCATTATTAAATCAAAAGTGGAATTTATAATTTTCATGGAAAACTAGAAAGATATAATATAATGTGATAATCCTGAATCAAATAAATCATTTCCTCTGTTTGATAAAATTATTAATTTACCTGCCACCATATCATTAGGAACATCAATCGTAGTACTAGTGACCATATATTCTTGGACGTTCTCCTTTATCCTTAATTGGGGAAACTTTTCTTATTGCAATGGGAAATAATTTTCATAATGTCTTATCTATATTAAATTGTAGCATTGAAAATTGGAATATTATTTCTTTCCATTGCAATCATGTGATTTGTAAAAATTTTCTCTACACTTGTAACAATCTCCAATACCCTTCATGTAGGTATTGGGGTGTCTCTTATAACAATTATTACTGGATAAAGAATAAAAACTTACCTTATTACCATTTTCTATATTTCCTTTTCCAGAGTCTTTGTTAAGCCTCTTCTTCTTGTAATTTACATTGAATGCATATGACTTAGAGAATTATTTTTATTTCTTGATTGCAAATGGGACTATATCTTTTTATGATGAGAAATTTTTTGATCCATGTTCCCTTTGGTGGAATGGTTTTAAACCATCAAAGAATTGATCAATATTGATCCTTGGTTTATGTATATAGTTTTTGACAATACATGATAACCTTAAAATGTTGCCTTCATATTTGGAAAAGATCTTATCCACCCTTTTCCACACATTCCTTAATTTCCTTTCCATATCCTCTCATTATTCATGAGGAAAATATCATTTGAGGAAAAATTCATTAAATTCCCACCATTACACATTTTTAATTTCTTCATCCTCTATTTTTTGAATTAGTTCCCACCATTGATTTGCATCTCCTCGTAGATGATAAACTACCACAACGACCTTCTCTATTTCAATACTTCCCAAAGAGATAAATATCTTCTTTATGGACATTATCCACTACTCATCTACAAATGGGTTTTTAGATCTATTGAATAATGAATTTCATTTCCACATAATGAGTTCTAATATTACTCATCCACATTGTGGATCAAGATGCTCCGTATGGGTAATGATATTTTTCATAACCCAAGTTAGTTGTCCTAGTATGGTTATATGTTTCTCAAAAGTAGTTACAACTCCAATATTGAAATCATTATCTTAAATAATATGGAAATACCTATGTGGGATATGTTCATTGATATGATTTCCATTCATTTTACTATGCTCAATTTCTAAAAAAAGGCATACGCTAGATTAGGTATCGAATCGTAATGTATAATATCAAAATAAAAAAACAATGAGCATAAATTGAGGTTTTATGTATAGCTAATCTCATAATCATAAACATGGTTTCATTGGGGATATATTTAATTTTAAATCATAAATTATGGTTTGTAAATAAAAATGGACTTATACAAAGCATATACCCTATGTGTTTCAAATGAGATACATATTAACGGTTGTTGTCATCTACCAAGTTACCCGAGTCAGGCTTGGGAAACCTTGTTAGAGTTGTTTCCCCTAGGTACATCTCTTCCAGAACCACATCCATGTGTAGTATCCAGAAAAGATGCATTTCTATGAATAACCACATTAACTCTACCTTACCAATATTCTAAGATGTTCTTCCATTCTTATCCTCAATGTCTATCTTAGGTATGTATTCCCAAATCTGTGTTTTCTAAATCAAGATTCCCAAGATTCTACTAAACTTACACTAATACCAACAATATAGTCCTTGACCCGAGTATCCTAGATCCAATGCCTTAATTTATTACAGTATTATGATTACAAGGATTTTGTATCCCAAAAGACCAAATAGTTTTTTAGTTTTGGAAAACCATATAAAAACAAGATTTTTACATTAAAACATTAAATGGAGAAACAATATAGAGATTCCATTTGAAACATACATAACTAATAGATTATATTTTCAAGTAATTCATAGTATTTATTTCTTCATCCTAAGGAAAAATAAAGCATATGAAAAGGGTGATCGTAGATTACCTATAACGGTAAGTAATACATTAGAAGAAACAATATAAAGCATTGTGAATAACTAAAAGTACATATTCCAATAAAACATTATCTTGAGCATAAAATGTAAGTAATTAAAAGATAATTAAGTAATAACATAATAAAACATTACCATGGATGTTTTAATAGTTTAATAATCAAATAGAAATAAATTAATAGTCCCATAATGGGAGAATTCATAATGTTGGAAATCATAAACATACCATCATGTCCATGATAAAGAAACTATAAATAATGTGTAAAAACCTAGGATAGGTTGTCTCGTGAGACCTACTAATGCATCGAGGGGATATAGAGGGCCACACACATCACTTACTAAGTCCAATTCATTACTAAAGTGAATGGGGATAAAAATAAGCAATATATTCAAATGAAATGTAAATATCATTCCCCAATGTGCATACATAATTACTAACCATTCTGAGAATTATAGTGAATGGTTACAAGATAACACATCCATAGTCAAACTAATCATAATCCATTTAATAAGTTGTGGTGGATGAAATGAATAAGAGATAAACCTTAATAAAAAATCAAATTCAACATATGTTTTGAAATAGATGAAAATATACTAATAAAATAACTGAGTAATTATTTATAGAAATACCATTTATACATTGTAAAGAAGAGTCATTTTGGAAAAATAATTTTTATTTTTCATTATTGTTTTTATAAGAAAATAAATGAAAAAATATAGTTTCTCAGGAAAAAATTAGATATTATAGAAAAATAATGGTTCCATGAAATAAATTATGGATAACACTTATAAATGGGTAAGAAATCGATATGTTTCCTTCAACCAGGCTTGAATATTGGGAAGAAATGAAAAGGGAACCCTGTAAAACATTTATTCCCCCCTAAAATAACTAAAATGATCTGGATATATGATTTTAAAACATATATATATATATAATTAATAATAATTACATAAAAATAAAGAATAATTACACTAGTGTATAGAGAAAGAAAGAATAACCCGAATGAAAATAGAGGTTTAGGAAGAAAACTATTACCTTGTGTCTAAATATGTTCTACACATTACCATAATATAATACATAATGAAATTAAATCAGTTAATTAATTAATTAATAACCTTATATAAATTTAATTTATTTAATATAAATTTATGAAGTTCATTTATGGAATTTTTTATGATTTATAAGATATAATTTTATCACTTAGGAGCTTTTTTTCCTTGATTTTCACGATCGGTAAACATATATATGAGTATGTAAGTTCATGTGGAATGGGTATAAATATACATAATTGAATTTATATTATACTAATTAAAATCCATAATATTAAAATGTTATATAGTTTATTTGGTAATATTGTATGAGGATGAGTAAATATATAAAACATTAGTGATAGTCATTTAGATTATTTTGGCTTTTTTTATCATTATGAACTAGTTTTTTTGTATGAATTAATAATATGTATTTATAATGGTTGTAAAACATATAATAGGTTTTAATAAATATATTATAGTACGTTCTAGAAATAAAAATGGTTTTGTTACTATCCTTGAAGGAGAAATTGAATAATGAAAATCGGTCTCCCATGAAGGATGTAAATTCGCACCTCAAAGATAATGATTTTGTCTTAAAAATAAAATAGAGAGAGAAAGGAATTTAAGGAATGATATTACATTAACATGATATAATTCTAGTATATATATATATATATGATATTTTAGTTTTCATACTCATATTAACAGAGGATGTTTGGAGAGAATTATAAAATAAAAGAACATGAATTGAAATTTAATGGAAAAATAGATTTATTTTACCTCTTAATAATCCTCCTTGATAACCTCTATAAAGGGATTGGTTTGATTATTTTTTTAAGAATAAGTGATACTAGATTTGTGGTATAGGAATTAGGAGATTATTGGCCAAAATTAGACAATCTTTGTGTCTTAGAGGTGTGATGAGAAGTGGTGGTGAGGGGTGAAATTTATATTGAATGAGAGGGGTGATTTCCCATTATTTTATTTGTTATTTTATTATCTTTCTCAAGATAGTAAATAATTTTGATTATTGTGACTAAATACAGTAATAAGTGCATGTGAGTTTAAACCAAGTGTGCATAAATCATCCAAACATCACCTATGACTCAATAAATCTTGTACTTATCATTTATTATAAATTAGACTATTTTATTATTCACAAAAAATTCATTTGTTTTAGAAAAAACCATGAAAATGTACCCTATACTTTTATTGACATGTAGAATTAAAATAGAACACAATTTTATGAAAATAATTTTCTAAATATGTGAAATTTAAGTTTAAATTAAAACATTCATTTACTAAAAAAATACCGATTTTAAATCTATAAATGATTTTATAACACATTGAAAAAGTAACTATGTTCTCAAAAAATTATCATAAAATTAAAAGACAAAGAATTTATGAATATATTTAATTTAATGCATTTTATTTTAAATCATTTTATTATTTATAAAATTTAATTAAATATTTATAGCTTACAAAAATACCAGCACTTAATTTAACCATTTATTAAAATATTCGTTTACATATACTATGATATAATTTTATGATAATTTCTTTTATAAGGTGCCTAAATTTTATTTATAATTTCATGGGTGATGTTGCTATTAATTAGTCTGATATACTATTCCAGAGGGTCATTGTTTCTTCTGGAAATGGGGAGGATCGTGTTGGTTTAAGGTTCAAACATTCCAATCATTTTATAATGGGTTTATTCTTAGCACCAAAAACATCCAATGAATATATATCCATTCAGACCTACTTTCCAAATTCAGGTGCTCATTAGTTGTGGACTGATGAGGCATAAGAATTTTCATTGGTCGAGAGGATGATGGTTTAGGCTCATCACACCTTTTTGGGGGGAATTATTGCCTACTGGAGGGCTCTCTCGTAGATTTAAGTTATGTTCACGAATCCTTATTAATTCACCAAGTATGAAAATGAGTTTTCATTTATATTTAGCAATCAATGATTGATATGTATGAGATTTAAAGAATCTTTCATATGTATTCGAGGTTCTTCATCGATGGAGAATCATCCGTATGTATTAGAGATTCTTAGTCAATGGTATCCTTCAATACATTATATAAAAATATCTTGTTCATTATGATAACCATACTGGTTTTAAAGCCACTATGTGGGGCACTTGAGGTTTATTTTCATTCATAAAGACATAGATTATTTCAGAGTTGGGATCATACACACAGTTGGGATACCAACGTATCCTTGTTAAAAAGGAATCATAACCCACGTAGTTCAATAATAAGGATATAGTTTAACGTCATATGGGATGCAAAAGAATTAATGAAAGATGGGATTGAACCTTATAAAGGCTTCCTACATACTCTACTTTTAATTTAGAGATCAAATTCCATGTAGTTTGGATAGAGAAATATGGGGTTTATGCATGGTTAATGGCCCAAAAAGAGATTTCATGATTACTTTCACACTCTAAGCTCATGTGAGTCATGCTCGGTAAGAGAAATAGGAGGTATCAGTAAACTTGATGATGGTTCCTTGAAATATGTAGTCATGAGAAATGATGTGGGACTTACATATGTATGACTTCCCAATTAGATGAAGACCGAGACTTAGGAAAGAAGCCCAGGAGCAGGGTCCATAAAGGTATTTGTACTTTATGGAGATTTGGATTTTTAGCCCATGGCTTACACTTGAAAATGAAGCCCAAATTAAGAGGGACTTATGATTGGGGCTTATTACTGAGAAGGAAGCCCAAATTAAAAGAAATTAAGATTGGGTCTTACTGCTGCGGAGGATTCCCAATGTTTAATGAAACTAGGACTGGGGCTTACTCTTGAGAAGGAGGCCCAGGTTAAGGGGACTTGTAACTTGGGGCTTACTCTTGAGAAGGATTCCCAAATCAAAAGATCTTTTCATCTCAATGTATGAGGTTATATAGGAAACCCCTAACCGTGGTGACATAAAGTTTTTAAGTCACGAGGTTTTGGGAGAGGTTTTCACAGAATTCCGTTCAATTATGAAATCCAACAAAGGAACCATGCAATAAATGGATTTGATGAGGTTTTTGAAGGCCACGTCTTGAAGAGGAGAGGTGGATTTGAGGAAATGAGGTGACTATGAAGGAGGCGTGCAAGTATCATTCTGGAGCGCAAGTCCTGGTCGCACAAGTATACTTGTGCGACATGAGTCACCATGGATAGAGAATAATCTAGAGGGTAATAATTGGGAGACATTGAACTCAAGCCCTTAGTATCATCCCTAGAGGCTTCCATAAGGGTGGCACGCAATTTCCCTTGAGAGGGAAATGTGGCGTGCAAGTGTATTTATTTCCCCTAAGGGCTAGACACATAGGCACACATGTATTAATGAGTTCTAACACTTAGGCCTTATTCTTCCTCAGTAGAGCTTCCATTATAGGTAAATAATTACCTTAGCAGTGTTCATAAGTCGTCAGACAAAGACTTGGGCGACTAGAGCTTGAATCTGATTTTTGGAAATTTTTCCTCAAAATGAGGGCCCACAGGGGGTATTTATAGGCCTCCTGAGATTAGAGAGAAATTTCAATGTGGGCACGTAGGTGACCTGCACACCTCACATCTGGCACAGAAGTAACATGCGTTCCCAAGGCTGGAATGCAAGTGACTTTCACGCCATAATGACTTTACAAAATTTTATTCTTCTTCCGTATCTCTTCTTATTTTTGTTTTTCTTTGCTTGAGGTACTCCCCTTTTTCATTCCTTAGACTCTGTGATGGAATAGTGAGTCAAAAAAAGTCCCCCCTCAAAGATGGAACTGAAAAAGGAAAGAGGATTTGACTCTGAGGAAAATGAGAATCTAGGGTTCAGTGGCGCATAGGTTTCGACACACAGGTTGGGGCACACAAGGTTGCAGGATCACCTATATATATTGGTGTCACTTCGCACAAACTATCCTGCCTCCAAAGCATTTGACCTCTCATCATGCAAGTGTTTTGATTTCTTGTTTGATCTCTCTTCTTTTCATTTCACTTTTCTAGAAAGGATTTTGACTTGCGCACAATTATTTGTGTGACATTACTTGCACGACAATACTTGCACGGCAAAAACATGCACGGAAAACATGCATAGAAAAAATGTGTGTGGAAAAACTTACACGCCTTAATGCATTAGCCATTTTTTTGTTTTCTTCACAAATATTTCATAAAAAAAACTTACTTAAAAGTTAAATGTTTGATCTTTGTGCAGATTCAGTGGCTCCAAGGAAGATTGGATAAACTGATGAGATGGCCAGCAAGAGAATAAGTGACATGATGAACGTTTTCAGCCATGATTATTATGTTATTTGTGATATCACTCTCCCAGATTTGGCTAATTAATTGACTCAATATCATGCTAATTTCCCATAGAGAATTTACATTCCTTTATATGGCCATAGTCATATGCAAGGAGTCAATGTTCCAGAAGCAAAGAATTATATTCCTCGTTCCTAGTTTCGGACTTACAACAATTTCTCTTCGGCAAATGTCTCAGTTGCAGGAAAATTTGTCAGTGCTGAAATAGTGGAGAAGGCATTCATAATTCATCATAGCCCATGTTCTCTAGATATAAATCCCCACAAGCCTGAGTTGCATCTGCATTTCTATCCCTCTATTTACTAAAATTCTCAGATGGTCCAATCTAAGGGATTGAAAAAGAGTTGGGATTTTTGTTCTGGAGGAGGTGTGAAGGTGACTTGGATGTGGGCATATTGGGAGAAACAAACTTGTGCAGAGTTTGTCGAGGATCTGAAGGGAGATGCAATATATGAAGTCGTCTGGGCTAGGAAGACATATGTCTACAGGAAAGAAAATTTCGTTCTGGAGTTAATTAGCCACTAGAGACCAGAAACCAATTCTTTCCATCTGACTCATGAAGAACTAGGAATTAGCTTTTAGGATTTCTACAATATCTCGGGGGCTCCAATTATAGGATACATATATGATGAGTCCATCCCTCCCAAGGTGACCTGGAATGATTCAGAGAAGACTCAAGCTTTGGCTTGATATTTATTTAAATTTTTCGACAATATTAAAAATACCAAAACCACGAAAACCCACTCCAGAAAAGATATCCATATAGAGGAGTGGATGGACATGTTTTTCATCAAGAAGAAGGAGAAGGGTCCCACCTGTACTCATCCTACCAGCTGCCCTAGAGCAGAGAAGATGGGTTCTCTTGGAACATTCTAGCTAACTCTGGAAGTGGGAGAGTTTGAAAAGTGGGGGTATGAAGTGGATAAAAGAATCCGAGAGAAGACCGGTCTGGCGGGATTCTTAGCATTGGAGATCAGTATTTATCTTCTTCTAGTTAGGTATTCTAAGGGATATGTCATGCCAGGAACCTTCATTGTTGCATCCAAGATGGCTGAGAGAAAAATGGTTGGGTTGGCCACCCCGGTTTTGGCAAAGATTCACAGGAGCTTACTCTATGTCTATATGGGTATGTCTCTTTTTAGAATTGTGGGGCCATTCCAAGATTTGTGGGGATGGATCGCCACTCACATTAGGACATACGTTGTATAGAGCGGATTACAGGTTCCTGGAAGTTCTTTTAGGCCATCAGTGCAGGAATTTTTCAGAATTCCTCCATTGTCCCCCAATATCTATGATCTGAAGGTGAGGATGAGCATGTTCAAGGAATTTAATTTCTTTCTTTATGGAAACCCGCCGACCAGGCAGTTTTTTGCAATGGAATAGCTATCCTGGAAATAAGGTTATGTATACTAGCTTGTAGAGATTGTGTATTGGCCACCAGAATTGACAGAGAGATTATATGCGAGGCCTATGCTCTATATAGATTTGCACGACAATTCACGTGTCTGCAGTAGATTTTTGTATCCCCTCTCATACACATCATGTCAGAGTAGCATCCAATGGTTTCCCAACAACTACGGTTGCTGACATCTATGGAGAAGAATGGGTCATTGTTTGATCTACCAGTTGCTGGAGCGACACATCAATTGATTACATGGTATGTCGAGAACTGGGTAGAATCATTCCCAGTAGGGGTATTGAATCTTTCTGTCTCCCAGGTGGGGAGTAAAAAAGAGAAGTGTCAGGAAAGAAACCTTTCATCTGGAAGGTGAATCTTCCTCATCCAAAGCTGATTCACGGGGTTCTTCACCTGGGACTGATTCATCGGATTCCTAGGTTGGGGATGATGAGGCACGACATGCGTCAAAACGGCCTCATGCCAGATAGAATCCTCCTATTAGAGTGGAGAGACCTACTCCATTGACTCATGGTGAGTTATATCATTAAGGAAATTTAGTATCCATTATTTTATAAATCAATAAAGTTTCATTTTATTATCCTTTATATGTGATTGTAGGAGGTGGGAAGAAGTTGATGTCCCAGATTGTAGGACCCTCATCGCGGCCTTCTGGTGCACATTCTGAATATTTATGACCATAGGATGTCCAGACATGGCGGAGATTATATTGTGATGCTGAAACCACTAGGATGGAATTATGAAAAGGGCTACATATCCCCTGATTAGGGGATCTCTGGGCTTGTGTTGATATCCACTTTGATGATAACCCCAATGAAGTGCGGGCTTGCATCAGAGAGCTGGAAATGCTCATAAATGACACTAATGATTCCATTCCTATCACCAAGCAGGTGAAGTAAATGATGGATCGTCACACCACTGAGGGGATTTGTGCTTTAGTATACTAGGAGTGGCACAATTACATGCCTTCTGAAGATGTAAATTTCTTTCATTATTTTCTTTGCAACTTTATTTCAGTCAAAAATTTGTTACTCAAGGAAATTACTTTCTTCATCCTGCAGCTTGTTAAGGAAGGAACTGCTAAGGTCCCTTCACGGTAGTATATCCCAAACAGTATTGCTTTTAGAGTCCCTGGATATCTTCGTGAGCAAGGTGAGATATTTCTAGGCCCGTAGGCCATGCAGGATAAGATAAACAGGGCTTTACACTCTCTGATACCTATATTTTGAGTTGATGATGTCAACACACCCAAAAATTCAAAGAATCAAAGGCTTCGAAGGAAGAAGTCCATATATAGATGTTTCATCCGTAGTGGAAAGTCATTCATATAATCATGAATCCTAACTCATGAAAAGTTTTCTCATACTTCTTATGATTGTAGGGGATTCTTCGATTTCCCCTTTGAAGGAGAGGACTGACCCTCCTCTGAGGACGATAGAGGGTGCTGGTGAATAGTCACAAATTCATGCTGACCTGGTTGCTCTTAAAGAAATGATGAGAGAAGATGAGCCAGTGTCTATTCCCAGTACTTCTCTTGTTGCTGCTACAAGGAGAGAAGAGCCTACTTCTGGTAAAATAACAATACTTCATAGAACATTGAAGGAAACATCAAATGACTTCCATTCTATAATGCTTTAGGTTCAACACCTGCACCAAAGCATTTGGCGACCACTGCAACTGACTTTGCAATTTTCTCTGAGGAAGATATCTGGGGTTAGAGGTCGCAGGTGGAGGCTCGCCAAGAAGATATGTGAAATGCTCCCCCTGGTGAGATTAACCAGTAATCTAGGATATCACTGGATGAAATGATGAAACTTGTCTCGTATTTTGATGAAATTTTAGATCAAGTTAAATTACCATGTGATATAGAGGATTTTGGACATGAGTGTTATCCTTCGTCCTGTTAACTTTTTTTTATTACATCTCTGACCATGATTTATTGAAATGTGCAGTTCCATCTGAGAAAGTTGTTGATATGTAGATTCCTGAAGGGGGTAGAGACAACCCTGTCATTGTAGAGACACTAGCACAATTGGATATTCACAGGGAAAATCTTCCTTAAACCCGTCCTAAAAATCCTATTGAATCTAGGAAATATGGGGAGGATCCTTCTCATTCTGTTGATCTACCGTTGGGTAAAAGATGATAATATTTGTGGTTGTACTTAATTTTCAAGACAGCTAATCAACTTTTTTTATCCTTTGAAACTAACCAAATATTTCAATTGACTATGCAGGGCTGTCAACTTCAGGGGCCAGATCTGGAGGTAAAGCCTCAGCCTCAGCCCCAACGGGAGTAGAAAGTGAAGTACCAAGGGTCAGGGGGGAAGGAGCAGAACATGGCACTTCCTTAAGTGCATTAATCCCGGACTATATTCCCCCTTGTGATAGTGATTCTGAATCAGACCCAGAGTTGAAAAATGTGCTCCAATTCTCATGTCACAAGGCATGGAAAAATATATGGAATATCATATCTGAAGTGCCTCTTGAAGAGTTGTCTTCGAAGATCCTGTGACTGTCATCGTAGTTCGACATGCTGTGAATTCTTGGTTTTGGATATCAATAAATCCATACTGTGGTTAAACACATCATCTTAAGAAGGGAGGAGGAGAAAAAGTGTTGTCAAGATATGATCAGAGCGAGGATACTGACCAATATCAGCGAATTTGAGGCTACGGTGTCCCAAGCTAAGGCCGATGATGCTGCAAAGATGAAGGAGCTATAGGAGAAGATCATGGAGAAAGTTTTCCAGTAGATGCACCTTCAACTACAGCTAGATGATGTTACTGGGAAACTTGACTAGCTTAAAAATTCATTGGATGAATTCTAAACGGATGGTATGGAAGCCATCGTAGATTCCAAGAAATCACTCCATCAATCTGAAACGAGTGAAGCTAGTCGAGTGAATACACTTCAAGTTCCTAATGATGGAGCTCAGGATGTTGTAAATCAAATGAAAAGTTATGTTGAAAGCCTCTTGTAATTCTTGAAAAAGAGAAGCTACTCCAATCTGTGGATGTTCTTCTAATCTTGTGCATCAATGAAAAACACATTTCATCTTCAATCATTTTTACCTGCATTCTCTTGCATACTAATTAATTTTTTTTACCTAATACAATGGGCCTAGTAAGAATAGTTTGATTTTTTCTATGATTATACAAACAACCCCACAATCATTTCATCTTTTTGTTTCTCAATATTTCCTAAATCATACAAAATGTATATTTAGCGAGATGGTAATCGACTTTTGTTCAGAGTTCCTTTTATAGGTTCTCAATTTAATGAGTACCATGTCTCTTATTGGTAGTTTAAAGTCATGCATGTCACACATAAAAAGGATAATGTTTAAGGATGAATAGCTTTGACCAAATGGATTAAAATTGACTCAATTACTTGAAAATTTGTTTGGAAACATATTACCATATTCAAGTATGGAGGGGGGAAATTGTAAGCTATGACTTGAGAAATTTTGAATCTGAGGAATGACATGGGAAAATAGATAAAATGAATTAGAGGAATTGTTTCCTAAGAATGAACTTACCACTACTTGAAAAATCTATTATGGGGGCTGAATTATGAAGGGACAATTGGGGAATAAGCTGCATAGTTAAATAATAGTAACTTTTGGCTTAGAGGTCCATTATGTAGGCAACTTATACAAGGCCACCTTAGGGCAGGTGCTGCATAGTAAGGCAAAAGAACTCTCAGAAATTTGAATTTCTATTTCTAAAAGCTGAAGAATGTTTTATGGGGATTCAAATTTTTCAAAGCATGGAGTATGCTTTATGGAGAATGGTACTTGAATATGGAGAAGATATTTCCAATAAAAATTGTCAAATAATTTAAGGAATGTGACTTCTATGAAGGTATGACCCAAATGTAGGAAAAAAAGGTATATGTGGTTTTAAATCATATGACTAAAATCAGAGATAGAAACATTATACGACATAATATTTTCAGATCATGAGGAAGAGTATGGAACAAATATGTTAAGGATGACAATTTTATTTTCAGATCCCTACATATTGTTGTTATGACTAATAGGGACAAAAAAGGTTTCTCCTAATAATAAAGTTACCATTACTTGAAAAACCTGTTATGGAGGTTTAATTATGTAGGGCCAACTGAGGCATGAGCTACATAGTAAAATAATAGCATATTTTGGCTGACAGGTCTGTCATGTAGAAAACTTATGCAAGGACACCTAAGGGAACATACTGCATAGTCAGGAAAAAGAACTCTTAGGTATCAGTCATTTTTCAACCAGAAGTCAAGAAAAGGGTTATGGATATCATGAATATTATTTGTATAATGTTGCAGCTGGGTCCTGAATTGAGATACTAGATGTCACTACATATCTCATTAGGATTAGAATCAAACCACACATAGTTCTTGAAATAAAGTTTAATTTCATGAAGGACGAGAGCATAGTTGATCATAGTTCAGGGTCATAGATTTCAGACCATAATGAGGGAGACATATTTTGTGTTTGTTATAAAACTGATGTGAGTAAAGACCACGGTTTTCATACCACATTCATGTGCTCATAAGGGGACTTTTCAGCCAAGGGACAGAAATGTGGGGTTTGGGGTTAGGCCCAATGAATTGGAGCTAGATTTGAGGGATGCTCGAACATTCCTACGTATCCTATAGGGATGTGAATCAAGCCATACGTAGTTCATTAAATATCCTCTATACATATTTGGTTCATACATGTGAAGGGTGAAAGGGGACTTTAGTGCAATGATGGTTGGACCCAAGATTAAAGGTTCGAGCATTACCATGTATGCACGTAGTCCTTGGAATATGACATGATTGGGGATCAATGTCAATAATGACTCCCTCTCAGGTGAGGGTGTCATATACTGTTGTATATTATTGTCATACAAGACAAAAGTGTGAATATTTTAAGGTCATATACATAGACTGGTGCTGCATAGTTTAGCGTCATGTATCTAGGATGTATTTTAATGCATTTTAATGTCTTGCAGCAAGGAAAATGGGGGAATGTATAGTTTAACGTCATATAGAAAGGACGATGGTGCTGCACAGTTTTTATTCATGTAGTGGGGACAAAATGGACGTACATACTTTAATGTCATGTAGGACGATGTTGAACCAATGTGATGATATTGGTTTTGGGGGGGGGGGCTTCACGGATCAACATCATCTAAGATGTAGGTGAACCAATGTGAAGATATTGTTTTTGGGCTTGAACCTCAGGAGGTCACCTATGTACCCATCCTAGAAGGCAAGGATCAATGTCCATGTAGTTCGATTAAGAATGAATTGGTGATCAAGTTTTACTTGAGGACAATGACCTGAAGATGGTGTTGGGACTTACGCGTGGTTAGCGGTCCAGAGAGGGTGTTATGGTTGAAGATTACTCTAAGCTCACGTGAGTCATGCTCGGTGTGAGAAACAAGAGGTAGAAACAAACCTAACGATGCACAGTTTAACATCATGTGAGACAAAGGGTTTTGTACAGTTTACCATCATGTATCTAGGATGTATTATTATGCAGTTTAATGTCTTGCAGGTCATGTTCACAGTTTAACGTCATGTAGAACATATTAAGGGACTTTTTCATAGTTTAAACGTCTTGTAGGATGAACATGTATAGTTTAACATCATGTAAAATGTATAAGGGACTATTTAAAGTTTAACATCATGCAAAAACAATAGCATTTTTGTTACACAAAATACTTCTTGATGAATCTGGCATTGGTTGGAGTCATGATGAGTTCTCCATTCATTATGATTAAAGAATAAGCTCCATTGTAGTACACCTTATGTATTGAATAAAGTCCTTCCCACTTTGGCTCAGGCTTTGGATATTTCTTTCTTGGTATCATTGGAGTTATTAGGGACAATACCAATTCTCCTTGAATGAATGAATGAAGAAGAATTTTTTTATTGAAATCATGTGCTATTCTATTCTGATAGACTTCCAAGTGGTGCAGGGTGCACAATCGTTTTTCATTTAATCATTCCAATTCATTAAATAGCTTCTGAGATTGTTCATCTGTGGATGAATGATCACAAATTTCTACTCTAATTGATGGTAATTGAACCTCAATGGGCTAGACTACTTCTATTCTATATACCAATGAATGTGGAGTTGACCGCGTAGCAGTGCGAGTGGTGGTCCGATAAGCCCATAAAGCATGAAAACGTTTATCATCCATTATTTCTTATCTTTATCCACCATCTTTTGTAGTATGTTTGAAAGAGTCTTATTGAAGTCCTCTATTTGGACATTTGTCGCTTTATGATACCGAGATGAATGGTTGGATTTGATGTTGTATTCTTGGTACAACTTTCTCACCTCGGATGAATAGATGTTGGTGCCATTGTTCATCAGTATGGTATGAAGAACACAAAATCTGGTAATGATGTTGGACTTGAAAAAGATAAAAATGATTTTGGCATCAAATTCTTTGAGAGGTATTGCCTCTACCCATTTGGAAAAGAAATCAGTAGCAGTAAGAATATACTTAAACTGCATAGTTGTAGCAGGAGGATAAGGTCGTACTACATCCATTCCCCATGTAGCAAATGGCCAAGAGTATTTAGCTATATGAAGAAACTCTGGAGGTTGATGAATGAAGTTGGCACATATTTGGAAAGAATGACACTTTTTAGTGAAATCAACACAATCTTGCATCATTGATGGCCAGAAGTATCCAAACCTTCGAATTTGACCATAAAGTCTATGTCCAGACTGGTGGTCACCACAAACTCTTGCATGTACTTAATTCATGATAGCCATTGTTTCTTCACCATTAATACATCTGAAGTGAATTCCATCAAAACCTCACTTGTAGAGAATTTTTTGGTGATCTGGGCTATCATAAAGAGTAAAATTGACCACACATCGCCAGACTTGTTCTTTCCCAGCTCTATCAGGTGGGAGTGTTCCATTTTGAAGGTATTCCCTGATAGGTGTCATCCATCGTCTAGTATGACCATATAGTTCAAAAATGGGACTAATTTCATTGATTTCCTCTATTCCGATTTGATCAAAAAGTGAAACTACAGGATGTTGGGGAATACTGATGATTATTTTATCCCGATTTGGATCTTCCAGAGCTGTGGCTAGATTAGCATGTGCATCATCTTGGGTATTTTGTGATCGCGCGACATAAAAAAATGTCAGTTCCGGGGGAAATTCCACCATTAAATCTCTGATGTAATCACACAAAGGGATCAACTATTCCTCTATGATGGCATAATCCCCATTAATTTGTTTGATTACCAAATTTGAATCACCTTTTACCTTCAAGTGATTCACCTGTGCCTAAAGCACCAATTCAAAGCCTATAATGAGAGCTTGATATTCTGCTTCATTGTTTGTGCCACCATCCAACAATAATAAGGAAGAAGGTAGCACTGCCCTTTCTGGGGAAATAAGCATGATTCCTAACCCCACTTTTTTGAATTTAAAATCTTCCATTTTCTTCCCAGTTAGACTTCTGGAGGCACCATCAAAGTAAATTTCCCATGTTTGAGGGTTATCTTGAATAGAGAATACTTCCTCTTCAAGAAGTTCAATATTTAAAGATGTATCTTTTACAGATGGGTGTTAAGTAAGGAAATCGTCCAGAGCGTGGCCCTTTATTTCCTTTTGAGACACGTAAACTGCTACAAAATAACTGCCCACCTTGCCAGACTTCCTGTAAGCATTGAACGACTAAGAATAAATTTGAGCGGGTTATTGTGAGATACTAATTGGACCTCATGATGTTTCAGGAAGTGTCTCAATTTATGAACTACAAATATTAATTCTAGGTAGAACTTTTCAATACTTGAATATCGAGTTTCTGCCTCATGCATAGTTCGACTGAGATAGTAAATGTTGTTTTATTTCCCAACATCATTCTTTTGGGAAAGGAAGGCAACCAATGATCGCTCTAAAGCTGTCACGTAGAGAATAAGTGTTCTTCCTTCAACAGGTGGCATTAATACTGGTGGACTCAAGAGATATTTCTTGAGGATATCTAATGCTTCTTGACATTCTTCATTCCACTGTTAGGTGACTTCCTTCTTCATTAATCTGGTGAAGGGTAAACACTTGCCTTCCAAATTGTTAATGAAATTCAGAATATAGGCCAAGTTTCCTTGAAGTAATCTTAATTACTTCAAATAACTAGGAGGTGACATGTAAATTATTTATTTTGTCTTATCAGGATCAACTTTGATACCCTGATGGCGTACAAAAAAGCTGATAAATTTTCCTAAGGTAACCCCGAAAGCACATTTCAAGGGGTTCATCTTCAAATTGTGTTGTCAAAGTCTGTTGAATATGATTTCTAGATTGGCCAAGTGATCAAGAACTTCTCTGGATTTAACCACCAAATCGTCCACATAACATTCAACAAATTTCCCTAAAAGGGTTTGAAGATATGGTGCATGGCACGTTGATACATTTCACCTTCATTCTTCAGGCCAAAAGGCATTACCTGATAGAAAAACACACCTTGAGGAGCTCTGAAGGCTGTAGACTCTTCATCTTCTGGGGCCATTCATATTTTATTGTACCCAGAGTAACCATCCATGAAGGAAAGATCTTTGTAGCCAGCTGTTGCATCAATTAAGAGTTCTGTGATCTGAACTGGAAAATCATCCATGGGACAATGCCGATTAAGATCTCTGAAGTCTATGAAAACTATAATTTTTCCATTCTTCTTTTTCAAAGGGAAAATATTATCCATCCATTTGGTATATTTAACTTCTCTAATGAATTTATCCTTGATAATATTATCAACTTGAGCTTCAATTTTTGAGGCATAAGTTGGGTGTGTTCTTCTTGCTGCTTGTTTGAATCCTCAATGTTCTTCTGGAAAACCCAAATGATGAGTGGCAACATCAGGATCGAGACCTGGAATTTCTGTATAATTCCAAGAAAATACATCTCAATTTTGATTTAGAAATGATGTATACATTTCTTTATCTTCATGAGTAATTTACGCACTAATTAAAGAGGGGGCTTGGATCTTATTTTGTACCCAGATTTATTTCACTGAGTTTATCCACAGTGGTGAAGATACCCCCTTCAAATGCTGGAGGAGAATCCCTAAGATATTCCTCCTCTTCTTCAATATGTGTTACCTCTTCTATTTATACTTTCATATTATATGACGAAGAAGAATTTCCAAGGTTAGGGGAGAAGATAGAATTTGAACATCTTGAAAAAAAGCCTACCATTTTTGACCCTATTGATGATGAAGGGTCTTCCTGGGGTGATAAAGATATGTGATGGATTGGGAATCGATATCATTTTTTCCTCTAACATTGCTATAAATTCTTCTTACTTGGTTGATGAAGTATAGAATTTCTGGATTTCAGAAGATGAAATGAATACATCTCCATCTAAGATTTCATCATTTCTTGGTGAATCAACAATTTCTCTCATGTTGTCTGGCTTGATTGTCGTAATTGACATTATGGAAGTTTCCATAAGAGTGTTTGGATTTAGGTCTATCCTGTCAATTTGACTTTTAGGAAACACAAAATATGTACTAAAATCTATGAATGGGTTTTCTGGAATCTTTTCCAAAACATTTGGGGCATTAATTTTGATGACATTATTTTTCGTGGATTTTTCCTTTCCCTCCATGTGATAAAATTCTACCTCAATGTATTGAGATTCACATATTTTGAATGGGTCTTATCACCATACAATGTCCCAATTTGACCACAAAAACAATATTTGAGTCATTGATGGTATGAAGAAGGTGCTACCACATGCTGATGTAGCCAAGGTCGTCCAAGAAAAATGTTGAAGGATGTATCCTAACGAACAAACATGAAATCTGAATTAGATACATGGTCTCAAAAATGAATTCTAAGTCAAATTTATCCCAGAGATTCTTGATCATTATTATTATATCCTTGAAACATCAAAGTAGAATGAGATAAATCAGATTCCATGAGGCTCAATCGACGAACAGTATGAATAGGAATGAGATTGACTCCTGAGCCATTATCAATGAAAGATCGTCAGATGTCTATATCATTGAATTTTTAGATAGATACAATGGTTTGATATGTCCATGTATGACATCATCTTCATATTCATCTGTAAAAGATATCACTGCATGACATTATGCAGAATCATTCTCTAAATGGTAGACCTCAGCTGCAACAATTCCAGTTTTGAATTCCTAAGTACTTGACAAAGCCTCAATAAGTGCCTCCCGAAGATCTTTTGACAGATTCAAGGAATCCAGAATTGATAACTTAGATAGTACTTGGGCCAAATGTTTCAATAAATCATACATTCGGTATAAAGGTCTATGTTTCCAATCATGAAAATGTGGTTTTTAACGTGCTTTGGAAGTTGATGCTTTGGCATTAGATGCATCCCATATTGGGGTAGGAATTATAAACACTGCTGGCTTCAGTAGATTAGACCAACTAGGTCTATCAATTTTCTAAGAGGAAGAAGTTTTGACCTCTAACCGATCTTCCAAAAGAACTATTCCAAGACCGAATTTGCCATGTGTGGAAGAAATTTCTTGTTCTTATTGAGCCCACTGAAGGGCTTTTCCACGAGTGTTTTCCGCATATAATGTGCTAGCAGGGGTAGGATTGAAATAGTTGCTTCTGGAATATCCACCTCTTCCCCTGTATCCTAAACCCCTATTTCTTCCTCTAACTCCTCTATTAGATACAGCGAACTTAGGCTCATCATGATCGAAACTATCATTGGCCTAGGAATCTTTTAAATGAATCATGTTAACAGAACTGAAAATCAACTTTTCATCTGATGAAGATTCTGCCTAATGAACCAGTTCAGGATATGCTATTTGGTGGGGTGGTTCCCAATTCATTAATCAAATGGCATAAAATCTGCCAGAGTCAAAGACAACTTTGGTTTTGACAAGATCTTGTCTTCTTCTGAATTCTCTTCTTTCTTCAAATTACACTACTTATTTGAGGATTTTTCTTTCGGATGAAGGGGGTTTTTCTATGGAAGACATAGAAGAAGACACAATTGGTTGATTCAATTGTGTTCGTAAAATGGCATGAGTTCGGTTGATTGTTTTCCTAACCATCCAATCATTATACTTCTGTGTATTTTTTCTTTTTTACTTCGTGCCATTCGGCTTCTTACTCTGGATCAATAGCAGTAACACATACTACCTAGGCTGAAGAACCTTTCAGTTTTACTTGTCCGGAGTCCACCATCTTATGTAGGAGGTCTTTGAAGACAAAACACTCCTGAATGGGATGCCCCAACATCTAATGAAATGGGAAATAGTTGGTAAGGCCTTCATCTCCTTCCTTGTTTGGCCTTTTGGACCTCGACAATTGAACCACATTGTTTTCGGGTGCCGAGATGAATTATCTAGGAACCTTTTCATTCTGGAAAGAATAAACTTTGTTCTTTAAATCCTCAAACTATTTGAACCTTTTATCTCTTTGATCATCTTGACGAGGCGGCCACTGTTGTTAATGCTTAGAAGGTAGAGCCCTTTGATATGATGAAGGTTTTGAAGTGGAAGCAGGTACATGTGCTTTTTTAAATGTAACTGTAGCAGTATCTACTTTCCCTATTTTCCTTCTTGGAATTGTTGGAATTACACAAGTTTTAGCCTTAGTATATATAATAGAGTCTTCTATATGCTGTGATATTTAAGTAAGGTCTCGAAACCCTTTTGTGTATTTCACAGGGATCAACGGTGTGCATAATTCATCAAGCAGATTTTCCACACAGATTGGCAGTAGCTCTTCTTGAGGGAGTGCTAAACATAAGGAATATGTTAATCCCTTCAAGTGAGCAATGATATAAAAAACTCTTTCATTCTCCCTTTTTTACAATTGGTAAGATCTAAAACAATCATCTATGTTAATGTTGAGATAAATTGACGAAGGAACCTCTGACAGAGATCTTCCCACCCAGTAATTGACCAAGATTGCAAACTTGTATACAAGACAAAAGAAGATCCGTGTAATGACTTCACAAAACACATGATCTTTACTGCTTATTTTTATTGAGGATTTCCCATCATAGGATCACAATGAGAAAAAAAATGTGTTAATTGTTGTTATGGATCTCCTGAACCATTAAAAAATCAAAATGTGGTATTCGAAAGATTTGATGGGGGATGAATTGTATCCACCCATTTAGGGTAATCTCTCTTTTCTGGTTGAACGTGTGCACGCTTTCCTTGCATAGATTCCAACAAAGCTGTTAATGACTCAATTGTAGTCATTAATTTTTGAGAAGCATCTGGTTGAGATTGGACCTGAGCAGGTGTAATAACTGGAGTTTGAACGGGTGTAGCGACCGGTAATGACACTGATGGTAGTATTGTCGGTTTCTGTCACATATGACCCATAGGATTGGACCTATTAGGGTTTACTTGTAAAAGGGGATATTCTTGATATTTCCTAGTAGCTGCAACAAATTCCCTTGATTGATTAACTCCAGCAATCTTAGGATGAAGACTACCTTGAAGTAGTTCTACATTTAACCTCTTTAACTCCTTCATTTCTTCCTCTTACTGTGCGAACCTTTACTCTAATGAGATTGATTGGCCTTCTCCAGAGGTAGGGTGGAATGTAACCTACCATTTACCCTTTTCCTTTGTATGTGCCTTTCTGAAGTATGGAAGGGCATTACCTGAAGCAACGTCTTACCCCTAGGCAACCCTCTGTCTTCTGGTATGCACACCTCCTTCATTCGTTTCTGTGTATACAACCTCTTAAATATGAACTTCTTCATCCAATCCCTTTGAGTAAGCCGCATGTTCTAGGGGATCAGTGAAAATGGCATTGATGACATTTATTGATGCAAAACACATTGCAGCCCATCTGTCAAAGCTTCTACGATAATGCCTTCATCCATGTCCTTTATGAGGCATTGCCTTTTGTTTGGTTGATCCCTCGGGATCTTTCTGATGAATCATAATTTGGATGGAGTCTTAGAATAATTCGGCTCTGTGTTCCTCTTATGGATTCTTTCTGAATCGGGAGAAAACTTACTTTCATTGTGGGAGAGATTGAGAATTTGAAAAATTCCCCAGTCCGGTGGACTGGGGATGTTATTATTTTTCCAACTCAACTTCTTGAATCATGTCTGTTGATCCCAAGGGTTGGATTAAAAGAGTCCCTAGCCTAGCAAGATGAGGTGGCTCTTGAGCTGCTATATCTGAAAATTTCTTAAAAGCCCTCGTGATATTTTGGATTTTAGTATGGAAATTGGCCAGATGCATCATCCTCCATCCACTCAAATCACCTGGCTCAGATGACCGTTGGATTATTTATGTCACTTCCTTCACTTGATGATGCACATTCTCTAAATAAGAAGCTTGTTCGATATTCTCATTAGCTTGATGCAAGATTAATTCGACAACTTTTTCTTTATATGCCTCAATTTGGGAAGAACTAGAAGAGGCATGTTCTTGGGAATGCCTTTGATTACACACAAAACCCATTAGATGTGGCCAGCCATGGGCAATAACATTGCATGAGACCACTTTTGGCGGGATTTGTTGACTGGGGAGCACAGTAAAATGTAATTCTCCTTGAACACCTCATCCCCAGATATGAATACCAGATGGGGAATTGGTAATTAACCGGAAAAACATTTTTAATGAACCATGGCATGAATATAGCATACCGCCTTTTTATCACATAAACATTCATTAAATTTTACAAAACCGAGGATCTTTAAGGTTTAGGTCTTGGAAACCAGGAACTTAAAACATGAAAACATAAAACATTATTCTTAAACACTTGAAAGGCTTCTCCTAATGTTCATCCTAGGTTCATTACTGCATCTCATAACCTGGGGACATACATCAAACGAAAGGGTGATCAGAAGGCCCAGTAAGGGAAATAAGAGAAACATTTTACATGTGAACTTGAGATACTTCAATAAGGTAATGAAAATAACTTTAAGGAATGAGAAAGAAATCATGAGATATATCATAATAAAAATAACATTTCATCATAACATGACGATGTGGCTACAACATTTAATATTGAAAATCATTTCGTTTCACCAAGGTCCATCCCCAAGGTGTCATTAAAAATTACCAACGTTATTCACCATGGTATCAGTCTAAAAGGTCATCTCTAAAGATTAAGTCTTTACCCAATGCATTGGAGTGTTATCTGGGCGCACCCTAGACATGTATTTATTATCATTTGAGCCACATATATCATCATCAATTATTTCATAAACAACCCATATTGCATAAAATAAATGTGTTTCATTTCATAATCACAATGTTTTAAAAACTTCTTTAAATACATGATCTTTATGTCACTTTAAACCCACGAAAAGGGAAAGCGGGTTTCATGTATGTAAATCCCATAATTTAAAATAAAACATTTTGATATATATGTGAATACCCCTGTATAAATAAGAGTTTTTAGTATTCATGTAACAACATAAAATATTTTTGAGAAAAAGAGAGAGGCATTTTGAGACGAAAATTCTGCAGCATAACGGCTACGTTACAGGGTTTTGGAAAATGTTGAAAAGAGAGGGGACAAGGGTCACCCACTCATAAATGATCCATAAAATAGTAGAGGAATAGAATATAAAGTATTTAAGAACATGGTAATGAAAGTTTAATGATATACCATATGAAACGAAGAACTTGGAAGGAAGACAAAAAATAAGATTTCTCTTATGAGAATTCGGTAGCCTAACGGTGTCACTTAAAACTTCCAAAAATGGATTGACGAGATCAAATAGGGTCTCTCATCATATGAAAAAAAATGATCAGTATGATAGATATGGAGATCATACCCCAACATAATAAAAAATAACTTGAAAGACTTGACATGAAAATAGATCTTGAAAATGAGAAGGGTGAATAAACCCCTTAGAAATTCGGCAGCCTAACGGCGTCAATTAAACTTCAACAAAAATGAATTGATGAGATCAAATAGGGTCTCTAATCATATGAAAATAAAAGATAAGTATGATATATTTAGATATAATACCCCAAAATTATAAAAAGAAAAATGAAAGACTTGACATGAAAATAGATCTTGAAAACAAGAAGGGTGAAATAATCCCTTAAAAATTCGGCAGCCTAACGATGCCACTTAAAACTTCAAAATACTGAATTGAAGAGATCAAATAGGGTCTCTCATCATATGAACATAAAATATCAGTATGATAGATTTATAGATCATACCCCAACATAATAAAAAGTAACTTGCAAGACTTGACATGGAATTAGAACTTTGAAAAAGGAGAAAGGTGAAGAAACCACTTAAAAATTCGGCAGCCTAAGGGCGCCACATAAAACGTAAAAATACTGAATTGAAGAGATCAAATGGGGTCTCTCATCATATGATCATAAAAGATAAATATGATAAATTTAGAGATCATACCCCAACATAATAAAAAGGAACATGAAATACCTTACATGAAAATAGATCTTGAAAAATGAGAAGGGAGAAAGAATCTGTTACAAAAATTTTGGAAGCCTAACGGCGCCACTTAAAACTTTATAAAACAAAATAATGAGAGTAAGAGGGGATCTATTATTATATGAACATGAAAAGGGAAGTAAGAGGAGTACAAAAGAACATCCTTTATCATAAGTACATGGAGCATAAAAGAAATGACATAAAAGAGATTTCTAGAAAAGAAAGAGAGAGGTCGGATCACTTACCTTAAAACGTAACTCTTAAAACTCAAAGGTTAGGACCTTAAGGGCTTGGGGGCACCTTGGGAGGACTCCTTGGGAGGTAATGAGACCATAACTTCATTGGGGGAGAGTGGGGAGTCGAAATGGATGAGAGGATGGCTTGGTATTTATAGGGAAAGTGAGGGGACAAGGCATTAATGGCCAAGGGACACCTCACAAGTGGTTTTCTCAAAAGCATGGGCTCTCCCATGGAGTTAGGCCACATGGGGCCCCCCATACAATAATTCATCACCTTTGGTTGGCCAAACCATAAAATATCTCATGAAATCATCATGACACAGTTATGATGTCATTAAACATACTGAAACCCTAAAACGGTATTTTTACTATTCACTAAAAATTCAACTTTCCCAGAAAAATACCAAAATTTCACCCTAACCAAATATCAATGCTCTGATTACAAAAATGAACTCGATTTTATAAAAAAAATTTCTAAATATTTTTAATTTATTTTTTAAATAAATACACTATTCACCGAAAATTCATTTCTTCAAGAAAAATCCCCAAAAATTACCTTAACATAATATCGATGCTCTGAGTTCAAAAATGAAGTCCATTTTATATAAATAATTTTCTAAATATTTTTAATTTAATTTTTAATTAAAAACACTATTCATCTGAAAAAACTAACAGTTGAATAATAATTTATGAAACCGTTATTTAACCATTTTATTAAATCACATTACTTAAACAATGTGTCTAAATTATATTAAAACTTTCTGTATGTGAGATTACTAATCCATTTGGTCACATTACTAATCCTTAGTGAAAAATCACTATTCATAATTTATTATTCATCAAAAATCATGTTGATCTTATTAGACTCTAAATTTTGTACTGAACATAATTGTAGAAGACCATTTTTTGAAAATCATTACATATTTTTAATTATTTAAGGTTTACATAAACATTTTTAAAAAATCATTTTTCTAAAATTCATCAAAAATATGCATACTATATATATCCAGTCATTGAAAATTCATAAACCACATCATAAGAAGAAATCAAAAATTTTATTTAAAACAAAGGATTACACAAGGCAGTTATGGTTTCCTTACATATCCCCCTATCACACCAGCATAGGACCTAAGTGCAAGGTGTGCTAAGGTGAGAGAAACTGAGGGTGGCTCGACCAACATCACATGAGTAGTAATTTCTATCAGTTTGAACTTCTCACAAAGGCAATTCTATTCTATCTTCACACGAAGAAGTTCAGCTTCACATTGGTCCAGAGGAAAGCCCAGTGGTGCTACCTCCTTCCCAAGTTCTGTTAGATGGGCTTCGATCGGTCCAAGACTACTCGGTGAGGCCATCGAATCATCTTTATATAATAATTAACCAAGATTACTTGTATTTAGAGACAATAATAAAAACGTTTAGTTTCCAACGGTCATATTTACCAATGGTCATATAACCGTCTAAACCCAATGGTCTCATTTTAATTATACTCATGTTATCAAATGAAACATTTTTGTTGAGTATAAAAATAAAATAAAATAACACATAAAATTAGGAAACAAGATTTATTCAAAATTTTGGGTCGTTACAATGAATGTTGAAGGGCTCTCTATTCCTTTTCAAACTTTGGATGTCAGGAAAATGAGAGAGATTCTAAGTCAATTTGGCATTGCAACCCTTCTATTACTATAATATGATTTTTATATTCATCCTAAGATAATAGTTTCTCTTTTAAGTAACAAATAGTTTTCCATATGTTGAGACGAATATCATGAATACAATCGTATATCAAGGTTTCAGGAATATCATACTGAGAGTCATCCAAAGGCTAAAACATGACTAGTATTTCACCATTCGCAAGTTTTTTTCTCATATTTAGCACTTCCTCTTTGTCATTTGATGAATATTATTCTACTTGATTGGACCAAAGCTTGTTCTTTTTTGTTGCTTCATCAGATTCAACAAGATTGGTAGAGAAATCATTTGTAAAATTAGAAGATGAACAACCCAGGGGTGGTTCGGAGAATGACCTACACCCTGGGCTATATTCTGATTGAGAAATTATTTCACCTGGTAGTGTTAAGGCATCAGACCTGACTGGCTTCGCATTTTCAAGTGCCTCAAGAGAAGAGGTCTTTCTCGTTACTACATTTTCCATTGAAGAATTTTCCAGTAAATGTGAATCACTACTGCGGAGAGGAATTTCGCAGCTAAATTCATCATCACGGGGAGGACCACCATGGTGGGTTACAACAAAAGATGAAACCTTGTGCTCCTTGGTCTTCTGACCATGCAGATGGTTATTGTGGCTCTCATCTGAAGATGATACCTCGAGATTGAATGAATTGTCATGAAGGAAGACTTCATGATTAAGTGTCTGATGAAGACCTTCATATTTATTGTTGTTACTTCCAGAATCTAGAAATGAGAGAGTAGAATCTTGAGTTTCAATAGACAATTGTCTGAGGGATTTAAGAACTCCAGCATTGAGAAAGTCTTTATTGCAGATTGGCTCTTGATTTTTCAACTATGTTGGATGGGTCTTTTTCTTGGAAGCCTTCTTACTCACTTTGGAAACCACCAGTTGATGAATGTAGTTATTATGGGTAGGTTTATGTGCCTGCTCCTGAGAAATGGTCAGTTTAGGCTGATTAACTTCATTTAAATCGGGTGTATGTGCCCAACTTGATTGTCCGTATGACATGGGGGAGTATTCCCCATGACCCTCCTGGACTGGAACAGAGGTGTGTATCTACTCCGGAGTGACATGTTGATGAGTCACTCCCCTGGTAGGGATAGATTTATGTTTCTTTCCTTGTGATGTCGCTAAAGTTGTTATAATATTCTGATAGGTATCCAAAATATGGGTAGGGATTTGCTTTTTGTCTTTCCCCATTGTCAGAATGTTCTTGGTGACTTCAGCTGCCAGAATAAGAATATATGTTCATTCTGTGTTTGGAGTAGGTTTGTGTTACTACTCTTATTCTCCTTTTCTTGTCAGTGAATTCTAGCAGTACTCATTTGTGGGGGTAGAAATTTGTGTCTGCTTTCTGTTTTTCATTGGAGATTTCCAATTGTCATCTACAGGTGCTACTAAATGAGACTGTTGGTTAGCTTGATGAACTGCAGGTGTATGTGCCTACTGATTTTTTCCACCTAATATGATTGATTAACTTTATTCAATACTAGAATACGAGACTACGGGCATAATTGATTATTGTAAGCAGGTGCATGTTCCTGCTTACAGGTGGTCACAACATTTGATTGGAGAGTTTCTTTGGATGCAGTCAGACGAGCCTGCTGACTGGCTGATGAATTATAAGCTGGTGTATGTACCTGCCTACAGTACTCTACTGGAATTGCCTGGTGGGATTGATGTGTTACTACCAGACAGGTTTTCTGGGCAGTAAAATCAGGACGGATAGGTGTATATGAACCGCTCGTTGTTTTCCATCAAGTTAAATTGATGGACTTCTCTAGAGGGGGCAGAGGTATGAACCTGATCCCTCTTGACCTAATTTCGCCTCTGAGGGTTCATCTTGCATTCTTGGTTCTAAGGAACCTGAGCCGAACACCTAGAGGTGATACCCGCATCATGTTGAGGGTGCACTACCGCACGAGTCTGGCAACGATTGTTGATGGGAGTACTCAGGAAGGACTTCTGTCTTCTTGAACTGAGGTCATTAGTGACCTCTTCATCCACCTCCCTATAATATGGGAGGTAATTGTTGTTGCATTCCGGTGATAACGACCTGAAACGGTTGGAAACGGTGGTTGGAACCAACTACATCTTCACCACTGGTCGTCACTATCTGTACAATCAGGGTGAGTTGTTAACTTGGAGGGCTTGTCAAGAAGCCTCCAGAGTTAGGATGGTACTATGATGAAGGTATTTCATCACCAATTCATTTGAGACCCAGAATTAAAGATACTAATTAGGTGATGTTTTCCTCAGAGAGGATGAGGATCCAGAAAGAGTAGCAACTGTGGCATTCACAGGTGTGAACTTTAAAGAAGCCATTCTGTGTTGTAGAGAGATCTTGTAAAAGATTACCTATTTAATATAGTAGACATAATCATGATAAGTTTAGATAGACTACATCTTTTTCATGAGCACATATATTACTGACTTCTTTGTTGGCCCTCCTATTGATTTTAATAGGGGCCTAACATATAAGTAAAGCATCATTTAACTTGGTCAAGGATTCACGTTGGGTTCACCATTTCTCATTTATTCTAGAAAGGGGTATGAACTTATTTGTTTAAGTTTCAAACTTTCGAATCGGTTTCTAATGGGTTTATTTGTAGAAACAGAAACATCCAATGATTCTATATCCATTTGCAACTAATTTCCAAAGGTAGGTGCTCATTAGTAGTGGACCGATGAGGCTTAAGAATTTTCATTGGTCGAGAGGATAGGAGGTAAGGCTCATCACACCTTTTTGGGGATAATTATTGCCTAATCTGGGAATCTCTCATATATTTAAGTTATGTTCATGAATCCTTATTAATTAAGCAAGTATGAAAATGATTTTTCGTTTAGATTTAGCAATCAATGATTAATATGTATGGGATTTAGAGAATCTTTCATATGTATTCAAGGTTCTTTATCGATGGACAATCATCCTTGTGTATTAGAGATTCATAGTCAATTTTATCCTCCAATACATTATATATAAATCTATTGTTCATTATGATAACCATACTGGTTTTAAATCCACTCAGTGGGGCTTGATGTTTATTTTCATTCAGAAAGACAGAGATTATTTCAGAGTTGGGAACGTACCCGCATATGGGCTACCTACGTATCCTTGTTAAAAATTAATCAGAACCCACATAGTTTGATAAAAATGATATAGAATAATGTCATAGGGGACGGAAAATAATTAATGAAATATGGTCTTGAACCATATAAATGATTACTATGTACTCTGCCTTTAAGGAAGAGATCAAAGTCCATGTAGTTTGGCTAAATAAATATGGGGTTTATGCATGGTTAATGGCCCAAAAAGGGATTTTGTGATTACTTTCACACTCTAAGTTCACGTGGGTCATGCTTAGTGTGAGAAACAAGAGGTACCAGTAAACTTGAAGATGGTTCCATGAATGATTCAGTCATGAGAAATGATGTGGGGATTATGTATGTGTGACTACCCAAGTATATGAAGACCATGACTTAAAAAAGAATCCCAGAAGTAGGGTCCATTAAGGTATTTGTACTTTATGGAGATTTGGAGTTTTAACCTGGGGCATACACCTAAAAAGGAAGCCCAAATTAAGAGATACTTATGATTGGGGTTTATTCCAGATAGGGAACACAAATAAAAAGAAATTAAGATTAGGGATTACTCCTGAGGATGATATCCATTGTTTAAGGAAACTATAACTGGGGCTTACTCCTGAGAAGGAGGCCCAGGTTAAGGGGACTTGTAACTTGGGGCTTACTCCTGAGAAGGAGGCCCAAATAAAAAGATATTCTCATCTCAATGGATTAGGTTATACAGGAAACCCCTAACCGTGGTGACATAAATATTGTAAGTCACGAGGTTTTGGGAGAGGTTCTCATGTAATTACATTCAGATAATAAATCCAACCAAGGAACCATGCCATAAATATATTTGAATATGGTTTTGAAGGCTATGTCTTGAAGAGGATAGGTGGATTTGAGGAAAGGAGGTCCCTAGGAAGGAGGCCCGCTAGTATCATTCTGGTGTGCAGGTCCTGGTCATGCAAGTATACTTGCACGACATGAGTCACCTTGGGCGACCAAAAATCGATAGGGTAATACTTGGGTGACATTGAACTCAAGCCCTTAGTATTTTCCCTAGAGGCTTCCAGAAGGGCGGCACCCAATTTCCCTTGAGTGGGAAAGGTGACATGCAAGTGACTTCATTTCCCTTAAGGGATGGACACTTAGGCAAGCAAGTATTGACGAGTTCTAACACATAGGCCTTGTTATTCCTCTTTAGATCTTCCATTCTAGGTAATGAATTACCTTACAAGTGTTCAAAAGACGTTAGAAAAAGACTTGGGTGACCAGAGTGTGAATCTAAGTTTTGGAAAATTCGTCTTCAAAATGAGGGCCCACGGGGGGTATTTATAGGCCTCCTAATATTAGGGAGAAATTTCAATTTTGGCGCGCACGTGACCTGCGTGCCTCACATCTGGAGTGCAAGTAACATGTGCGCCTAAGGCTGGCACTCAAGTGACTTGCACCCCTTAATTCATTTGCAACATTTTATGATTCTTCCCTCTCTCTTCTTCTTTTTGTTTTTCTTTACTTGAGGTACTCCCCTTTGTCATTCCTTAGACTCTGTGACAAAGCAGAGCATCAATAGTTATATTACTATTCATACGGTCGAGTTACTATTTCATCAGGATTAGTTTCTTAACCTCTTTAAATACCTCTTATTTAATTCATTCTTATTTTTTTTTGTTTATTGTGTTTCATAAATGATTTTATATGATCTATATTATATAAAATAAGAATGGAAATTTCATTGATAGATTTATGGGTCGTTACAAACAATTTATGATACGTGATATTTCTTAAGTTTTGATTTTGTTTATATTTGATTTTAAGTCCTTTATTTTTATCAAATAAGTGTTTTCTAAAGTTCATGAGAAGGCTAGGGGTTATGGGGGTTTAGGGTATGATAAGGGAGTAGAAGGAGTTTTTTGTAATGTTTCACAGTTTCCACATAGATAGTACGAACCGTGCGGAGCATCCCAGGTAACCGGGCAGCATTGGGCAGTGTCTTGCACTCGATAACAACACAGTTATGCTAACCACGTGGAATTCCCATGAAACTGTGTGATGGGGAGATTTTGAGATAGTATCTCTCACACAGTTTGTGCACTGTTTTTAAAACCTAACAACCCATTAATGTTGATAAATTTACAAAATTTCCATTACGGGATTTTTATCCCCAACTCATGATGTCCTCATTACATCCCCTAGAAACCCTAGTGATGATGAAGAGATTACATGATCTTTCAATTTTCATTCTCCCTCATTTCTAAGTCTTTTGGAGTGTTTTTAGTTGTTAATTAAAAATCCGGGTATGTCTAATCTCCTCCTTGCTTCTTCTTCTCGGTTATAGTTTTCATGTTTCTACCATATCATTTTGAAGCTCTAAACCCCTATTTTTCCAATGAGATATAGGTTGAGGCTTCAAGGATTGGTTGAATAGAAATCTAAGGCTTCGATTGTGGGACCTTTTGTTAAAAGATTCATGGTAGGTGGTCTACAAGTTATATCCCATAGTTTCATTTGAGATTTATGAATCCTTGGGTTTATTTCTTCTTTGTCCCTTGTTTTTCTTGTGATCCTTCTATTTGATTTGGTATATGGATGTAAAAATGGGGAATAGATACCTGCATGGTCCCTATGGGACCCATTAAGGAAGACATGACCATTTCTAGGGCCACCCATGGGGTGCACCGATATCTTCTAGACATAGATGTTAGGTAAGTATGATCAAGGCTGTCTTGTGACATTGTAGAGCCATTGATAAGCATGTTTACATGTTTAATGGGATTGGAAATAAATTATTGGAATGTTAATTTACTTAGTCATGGGTTAAGGGATTTTTTAACCTGATAATAAAAATGGATTAAATTAGCTAAATGGGTATTATTCCTTACGGATAATGAAGTATGTTACAGGGCTAGGAAAATCGATGGTGGGATATATTAGTCAAGAATGATCATTCGGAGGGAATGGTGTGGAAAATCTTTCAAGAAAAAATTATGGATCATTACTTTCATGAAAACATATGTTAGGAAAAGGATGTCAAGGTTATTAATTTGACTCAGGTGATGATGATAGTAATGCTTTATGCAGGTTGGTTCATGGACATGCAATGTTTTGTTCCTTCTTTAGTGGGGGATAAGGCATCAATGGAAATGTGATTTCAAAGTGGACTTCAACATGAGATCAGATAATAGGTAAATGTATTTCAGGTCAAGAGGATTCCTGATGTGATGGATGAGGCCCGCATCTCTGAAGGAAACCTCAAAGAGTTCCACAAAAGTAGACATGTGGTTCTTGTGGGGTGAACTAGAGGTGCATCATCTATCATTAAGAAGAACCACTTTAATATTTTCCACCAGATTATTAGTGGACATCACAACTAGAAAAATGACACATCTCATGTTAGTGATCGAGTTTGATACTATAAGTGTGGATGGTCGAGGAACGTGTGAAGTAATCATTCCCGACCACATGTTGAGTGTCAAGAATGTAAAAAATGGGCCATGTACAGAGGTTTTTAGGATCGCATGGAAATAAATAATTGATGGAGCACAGAGACCAGGATGAATTGTATAAAGGGGGTCGATCACCTGGTATCAGGCAGGTAGTTTGAGCTCCGATAGTCGTACCAGTAGGGGTGGTGGACATGGAACTCCGGGACAAGACCATCTGCACTAGTAGGGAAGTTAGGTATAGGTTACATAGGATATATACCAAGTTATAGGGATAGGAAAACATCACACCAATTTAGTATACACATGGAGGAGGGGAAGATCGACCATCTACCATTTGAGGTATGATTCTTGTAGCCTAAAAACTATCTAGTGGTTTTTTTGACACATGTGCTGTGAATTATTTTTTTTAGCACAGTTTATAGTAGTGTTGGGCCTAATAATGAAATTTCATGTGGAGTTATTTCATCTGATACTCCATTGGGGATACGATTTGAGGATATGATATAGTGTAATGGTTGTGATTTAAGGGTCGGTGGATATCATTTCCTATAGAATTTTTTTTTCGAGATGTCAGGTTTTGACATGATCTTGGTAGTGGATTGGTTTTGGTGTATGAAGCCCATATCAATTTTTATCAATGTTGGGTAATGTTCATGTCTCATGATGGAGTCACTTATATCCTTTATGGTCAGTGGGATGTTCGGGCAGGCCGTACATGGCCATTGTTTGAGTAGTTGGGGAAACTCAAAGCCTACGTGGCATGAATTATTCTTAATGAGGGAGAAGTGGAAGGAAATGTATTTCCTACTTTGGTGGGTTAGTTTCAGAATGTGTTGCCTGATAATTTCTCAAGACTACCACCCGAAAGGGACGTGGAGTTCACAATTGAGTTTCTTCTAGGGGAAGAAACTAGTTTCTATTCCACTATATCAAATAGAACCAGGAGAATTCCTAGAGATTAAGGATGAGATAGAAGAGTTAGAGAAAAATGGATTCAGATGACCTTGTACATCTCAATGGGGATCACGAATTCTATTTTCCATTGAGGATGACAGGTCAATGAGGTTATGTGTTGATTTCAGGAAGTTGAATTAGATGACGGTTAAGAAATGATACCCTCATCCTAGAATCGATGGCTTATTTGACCATATGAGTTATTCCATAGTGTTCTACATGATCTATTTGAGATCAGGATACCATTGGTTCAGTGAGAGACCTTCTCACATACAATGAGTATATTTTTGGAGAAGGTGCGGGTTGTAGAATTTTTTTGTAACGCTGTTTGGGTTGACTAATGCACCAGATGTGTTTATGGAATTAATTAAGTAGATATTTCATCCCTATCTGGATTAACTCATTATTGTCTTTTTCCATGAAATTAAGGTGTACTTACATACTCTTTACGACCATCGTTAACATGTTGAAATCATTATGAGTAAACTGAGGCAACATAGGTTTTACGCCAAGAAATAAAAAATATTGTTATGGATTGACAAAGTGAATTTCATGAGACATATCATTTCTGAGATAATTGTATTGGTGGATCCAACAAATCTTCAGGCTATCAAGTCATGGGTGTATCCCAAGAATTCTCTTGATGTTGAGAGTTTTTTGTAATTTATTAGTTATTACTGGAGGTTCATTAGGAATTTATCTCACATGGAAGCCCCACTCTCAAGAATAACCAAGAAGTGTGTTAGGTTTGATTTGTTGAAGGAATGTCAAGCTTCTTTTCAATAATAGAAGTAGCGGTTGACTACTATGCCAATTCTGATCATCCGTGAACCTAGTAAGAATTAAATTTGTTTTGTGATGCATATGATATTGGTCTTGGGGTAGTGTTGATAAAGGATGGTCAGGCTATAGAATATGGGTCGAGACATTAGATGCCTCGTGAATGAAATTACCCTACCCATGATATTAGGATAGCTATTGTGGTTTATTCCTTAATGTGTTACAGTCATTACTAATTATGAGAGTGGTTCACAGTGTTTACTAATCAAAAATTATTATTTATATCTTATCTCAGCATGATTTGAATCTTTGACAGTGATGGTGGGTTGAGTACCTACAATCCTTCTATTTTGAGTTGGTTTAAACACTAGTAAAAGGTAATAGCGTTGAAAATACTATGATCTAGTAGACTCATAATTAGTGGTATAGGAATCCATCGCTAAATGGGAAATGATTTTGTTTTTGATAAGATGCAGCTTCAGGTGTAGGATGGGCACAAAAAAATTGACCCTTCCATCTATAGCGATAGATTCTATGTTATCTAGGATGGTCAAGGAAAGTTATCTAGAAGATATGAAGTGTTTGGCCGTGAAGTGAAGTCCAAAAGGTGAGGATTCACATTCTTTTTTAGATATTGGTGCATATGGAGTCGCCTATGTTCAAGGCTATGTTATGGTACTAGTGGGTGTTCATGAAGAGTTGATGCATGACTTCTATGCATCTAAGTGGGTAGCACATACTAGCTTGACTAAAATGTAACGTGATCTTTAGTGGTAGTATTATGGCAAAGATTTAAGAAAGAGGTTTTGAGTTTTTCGGTGTGATGCCTTGCATTTAGATATGTGAAGACTGAGCATCGATGTCCATGTTGGTTGTTACAGTCATTTCCCATTCTAGAGTGGAAGTGTAATGATATAACAATGTACTTCGTAGTGGGTCTTTTGAGGACACCTTAGATAAATGATTCAATCTTGGTCATTGTGGATGAGTTGAATAAAGTGGCTAATTTATTACCAATCTAAGAAAAATATAATGTTTATTATTTGGGTTATTTATATTCTTAAGAGATAGTGTGATTTCATGGTGTGTTAAGAACCGTAGTTTCTGATTTTGATCTGTGTTTCCCATTGTGATTCCTATCGAGGCTACAGAGGGAGCTCAGTTCCCATGTGTTTTGAGTATGGATTATCACCTGAAGATGGAAGGGAAGTTAGAGAATACAATTTAGTTATTGTAGGACGTGTTTAGAGCCTATGTTCTGGATTCGGTGGTTTGTGTAAAATTCATTCATCACTTATTGAGTTTTCCTACAATAACAGTTTTCAGGCTACAATTTAGATGAAACATTTTGAGCCACGCTATGGGAGGTTGTGTATATCTCGGTTGTGTTGGTTTGATGTCATAGAGTCTAAGCTATTAGGACCGTGTATTGTTTCAGATACGTCAAAGAAGGTTTGGTTGATTCAAAATCTTATGAAAATAGGATAGATTAAGAAGAAGTTATAAGAAGGTCGGTGTCGTAGATCTCTTAATTTCAGGGTGGGTGATAGTGTTTTTCTTTAGGTGTTGCAATTAATGGGTCACCATCGAATTCGAATGTAGGGAAAGCTGGAACCCAGTTATGTGGGACCGTTTCAAATTGTGCAGAGGGCCAGACTAGTGGAATACTGATTGGATCCTCCATAATGATATAGTGGGTTGCATATTATTTTTCATGTTTCATAAGTACAGTATTATCAACCTGATCAATATCAAGTGATAAATGTTGATGATTTTAATATTTTGAAAAAATTAATCCTTTGGGTAGCATCTGGTTCATATTGTGGATCACAGTGAGAAGGTATTACGGGGAAATTCTTTGCCTTTGGTTCATACTCTATGGCATCATGGAAATATCTAGGAAGAATCATTGGAGTGAAAATCAGAAATGTGGGCCTAGTGGCTTGATCTCTTTTCTTCAGAAACCCAATGATGCTTAAGAAGATCATCTCAGGGACAATCCATCCTTGGGTGGGGTGTTTGGATCATCTAGGATTTTCCTTAAGGTATATTTTTGTTTATATTTCAGTTTATTTCCAATATTATGGTCAAATAAGTTTTTCCCAATAACATGAGAAGGCTTGGGGTATTCTAGGGGTTCGTGGCATGAAAATGGGGGAAAATGAGCTTTTAGGCATGTTTCACGGTTTGTACACAGTTATTGTAAACCATAAAGTGCATCACATGTAACCATACAGCCTTAGGAAGAGGATTTAACACTATTATAGTAAGGATAATCAAACCATGTAGAATTCGAAGGAAATCAGGTGAAGGGGATATTTTGAGAAAGTTCTTCACACACATTTTGTGCAGAGTTTGAAAAACCGAGCGGGTAAACCGTGTATCCATGTAACGTTGAGAAATTGAAAAAAATTACATTACTGGATTTAAAATCCAGACTCATGATTTCCTCCATCCTTCCCCCTTTTCACCCTACTAATGAGTTAGAGCTCCTGATAGCTTCCATGGGTCATTCTCCATCATCTCTAGGTCTTTTGGATTGACATCAGGTTTGAATCGGAGATCTAGGTAAGTCTAATAACCTCCTTTAATCCAATTCTTGATTAGGGTTTTCATCTTTCCCATGTATCATTAAAAAGCTCTAAAACCCTATTTTAAGGGTGAGATATAGGTTAAGGCTTCAAGGTTTGGATGAATCATGAACTAATGATTTTATTGTGGGAGCGTTTATCAATAGATTCCAGGTAGGTTGCCTAAAAGTTATATCCCATAGTTTTAATTGAGATTTTTGCAGTATTGGGTTTATTTCTGAGAAATCCCTTATTATGTATTTTATAAATTGATGAAATTTGGTATATGAATGTCTAAATAATGAATGAAAACCATCATTGTCACCATGGGACCCATAGAGTATTACTTGACCCTTTTTAGGGCCACCCATAGAGGGCATCGATACCTTTCGGATATAGAAGTTAGCTAAGTGTTAACAACATTATCTTGTAACAATTTAGATCCCTTTATAAGAATGTTCAAATGTTTCATGGGAGTGAAAATAAATTATGGGAATTTTCTTTTCCTTAGTCATGGAATAAGATTTTGTTTGGCATGATAATAAAAATTGGTTAAACTAGTTAAACGAGGATGACACCTTATAGATAATGAATTATGTTGAAGACCCTAATATGGTTGGTGTATATAAAATTTAGAACAAGTGGGATTGGTAATGGCTTGTTAATTTATGAATATGTTTAATGGGATGAGACATGGAAAATAAAATTAGGCTAATGGGCTCCGTATTGTAAAATGGAATTGTGAATGTGCTATATAATATCATTGAATCCCATGTTGTTTTTTTGTGAATCATGATTGTTATATTTTATGGTTCTATTAGTAGGGATATGTCTAAACATAGTTAATGAATATATAATCATGTTCACGTGGCTTGGTGGTTGGATAAAGGATTGATGCTTCTCCCACTGGTACGATTAGATTGATTCTCTAACCTACCCAGGGATACACGGGTTGGGGAGTAAGACTGATGATCTATACTCCCAATGGTTTCAGTAGATGAAAATACATAGACTGACGCTCTAAAGTAAGTGAGGTGATTAATTGATATGCTCATCCCCAGTGATATTGGGATTTAATTTGTTCTCTTAATCAGAATGATAAATTCCATGAATATTGTGTGAATGAGGCTAATCTATAACCCATGGATTTCATGTTGATGATGAACTAAATGATGATATGATATACATGATAAAATTTACAAAAAAATACTAATACCTAGAAAAATTATATATTTTTAACTAGTGGACCATGAATTGTCTTTCACTTACTTTTGATTCATTTTTACTTTCATGCACAATTAGTTTATAATGGATATTTTATAGACACTATTGCTGCTGGCATACTAAGTTGTACTCACACCATTATCGGTCCTCTATTGGGAACCCAGGAAGATTTCTGTAACGTCCCGGATCTACAAGCCACCCATAGCCGCCCTATAACTGGTTGGTCACATAGCCTCAAGCCCATTTCCCCTAACGTCCCGAATCCGAAAGCCACCCAGATGCACCCTGTACCCGGTTGGTCACATAGCCTCAAGTGCATTTCCCCAAATACCAGAGGCTGCTGACTAGCAACGAGGTCCATGTGTGTGATAGTGGGGAAACTATGCCCTCATTGGCAGAGTACACAACAGAAGTAAACAATACATACAATAGGAAAATAAGTAAATATCCAACAATAGTAAAAGTAGAAGAATGATAAAGAAACAACTCTAGCACATATATATTAATGATTCTTGATACATATATTCCTAGGAAGGAATCCAAACAAGTCTCAATGCTGAATACAGTACTAAACCAAAGTATAAAAGGAAAGACGATAAGAAATATCCTAAGCATCGCAAGCCTCAGATTGGTCCCGTTATCTCCATCTCCAATTCAATCAAGTACATAAAGTAGAAGGGATCTTTCCCTTATCTATACCTGCAACCATATAGTCTATTTGGGCCCAAAAGAATGTCCCAAACAGGGTGTGAGAATAATCCCAGTAGGAAACCACCACAAGATGTTTCCCTAATAGTCAGTGAATATATGGAAGGTAAAAAGTGCAAAAAAAATAGTAAACAAGGAAGTAATCAACAGTAAAAATCCACAGTTTCACATATCAATCAACAACCAAAAAAGGCAGATAATTACAATAGGTAACCCTCTGGAAAGTACTCACAGCCTATCCCCTATGGTCATACATAGCAACATAATCAGGCAGCTAACAAATAGGTGACCCTCTGGGAAGTTCCCACAGACTATCCCCTCTGGTCATACCTATCAAGTACAAGAAACCCTATGGGAAGTACAATCAGCCAAGCCCCTCTGGTTCAGTCATAAGAATTCATAAAGACTCTCTGGGGAAGCACTCATAGTCAATTCCCCTTATAGTTTAAGGTAGTCAAGGACTCTCTGAGGAAGCATAGAATGTCAATTAACCTTATAGAACCAAGGTCAAGGACCCTCTATGGAATCTCACACAGTCAATTCCCCTTATATCCCAAGTCGTTCAAAGACTCTCTGAGGAATATCACTTGGTCAATTCCTATTATAGTCTAGGATGGTCCAAGGTAATTCAAATTAAATAAAGACTCTCTGAGGAAGCTCACTCGGTATATCCCCTCATAGTCTATAATTCTCAAACACTCTCTGAGGAAGCTCACTCAGTCTATCCCCTTATAGTCTTTAATACCCAAAGAATCTATAAGAAAGCCCACTCAGTCTATCCCCTTATAGTTTATAATGCTCAAAGACTCTCTAAGGAAGCTCACTCGTTCTATCCCCTTATAGTCTGTAATGCTCAAAGACTCTCCGAGGAATCTCACATAGTCTTTCCCCGTATAGTCTATAAAGCTCAAAGACTCTATGAGGAAGCTCGCTCAGTCTATCCCCTTATAGTCTATAATGCTCAAAGACTCCCTGAGGAAGCTCACTCGGTCTATCCCCTTATAGTATATAATACTCAAAGTCTCTTTGAGGAAGCTCACTCGGTCTATCCACTTATAGTCTATAACAGCAGGTTCTCAAGTCCTTGTGCAAGTCAACGAGCATAAAAATGCAATATGGCCAAGGTAAAACTTAAGAACTACTTGGATAATAGTACATTGCCCAAAAACATGTCAGAAAAACAACTCCCTATCCTACAATCACTAGGCATGGGAAACAGGAAAAACAGGACCAAACAGTTGGAAACAGGACATGCATTGGAAAAAACATCCAAAGCATAACAATTCAACCCTACTCATATCCAATCAATATCTACACAAGCCTACAAGCATGGCAGTAAAAACATAGGGGTAAAATGGTAAATTCACAATACCTTGTTCAAGGGTATTGGCACAATTTCACATAATACTCAAAGACTTTCAACATAATGGCACAAACCAGCTACCTTTTGGGTTCCGGTGAAAACGATACACAATCAACCGCACCCACAAATCTGGGAAACCGCTTCATGAAAGACCACTCTAAATCTCCTCCCATATCATCCACGAGCCTTAAAATCGACACCCAATGAAAAACTGACACTATATCTACATGAAACGGAAGTAGATATAGAAAACCTAGAGAGATGGAAGAGATGATCTAGGGAAACCAAGGAGAAACCAAGAGGAAGAAATTACCTAGGGAGAACCGCCTTCGATTTCCCAAAAAACCCCTTCGATTTGCCTCCAAAATGAACCTAGGCGCTCCCCCAACCTCTGAAAATTTCAACTCCCATGTCAGCCAAGATTAGGGGGAATAATGGTGGAAGAATGGGAAATCCAAAGTGGCACGCGACATAGAAACCCTAACTTTATGTGGCCGCACATTTACCCCGCACGGTTTGGCCAACCGTGCACCAACTGTGCGGTTGCCACTATCTCACCCAGGGATTTCTCACGGCTTGCCCACACGATATGACAAACCCTGCACTGCCCATGCATAGCCCACTATCAAGGGTTGCATGGTTTCCTAGGCTGGCCACATGGTTTGTTCAGATCGTTCGCCAACTGTGTGCCAACCGTGCGCCCCAGCATGACCTCGATAATTTCCTCTTTTTATCAGAAATGACCAGGAAAGGAAAAAATACCTAAAAATAAGGTCTGGGTTCTTACAAAGTTCCCTCCTTAAATAAATTCTTCCCTAAATTTCCCTAGCAAGGCGGCACAGAAGAAGAAACCCCAAACAATTCCGGCCACTATGCTCGTACATTGGCCTCCCTCTCCCAAGTCTCATATTATACTCACCTATACTGCCATTGCACTCATACCAGAGGAACAAAATGACCATGGATAACCTTCGTACTGCGATTGACTATCCGTATAAGATGCTCCCTGAACGAGGCATCCACCTCTAACTCAACCTCCCCGGGTTGCAATACATGAGACAGGTCTGAAAAATATCATCGAAGCTGTGAAACATGGAAGACATCGTGCATAGACTGGTTCCTATGAGGAAACTAAAACCAATTGAAAACTGACCCAAATCTCTCCAACACCTCAAACAGCCCGACGTACATCGTAGAAAGCTTATCCTATCTCCTTATCCTTCTGTACCCCAGCCTCGGTGTGACACGTAGAAAAACCTGATCTCCAACCTCGAACTCCAAAGGTCATCTTCACTGATCAGCATAACACTTCTGAAGATACTGAACGGTAGTCATATTCTATTGAATCAACTCTATATGTTCTATGGTCTCCTGGACAAGATTAGGTCCCAGCATATTTGCCTCTCCTTCCTCCATCCAACACAAGGGTGATCAGCATGGCCTACTATAAAAAGCCTCATAAGGTGCCATCTGAATAGTTTCTTGAAAACTATTGTTGTAAGAAAAATACACTAGAGGAATATGTCTCTCCCAAGAAACCCCAAAATCTATAATACATTCTCAAAGCATGTCCTCAAGCACATGAACCATACGCTCGGACTATCCATCTATCGGGGGACGGTATGTTGTACTCAATAGTACCTGTGTACCGAAAGCCTTCTAAAGCCCCTTCTAGACCTGATAAGTAAAACGTGCATCCCTTTCTGAAACAATGGAATGGGTAACGCCATGTTGACATAAAATCTCTCATATGTAAAACCGTCCCAGATAGTCAACACTGAAGGTCTCCTTGATCGGAAAGAATTGAGTGACCTTAGTGAGTCTATCAATGAGAACCCATATCGGATCATTCCCTTGAGGTGACCTTGGAAAATTGGTCACGAAGTCCAATGCGACGCCATTCCACTTCCACTTGGGAATGGGTAACTGTTGTAGAAGTCATGCTAGTCGCTGATGCTCTACCTTCACATACTGATAGGTGGAACACATCATGACCAACGTAGCAACATCTTTCTTCATACGTGGACACCATACTGACGGTGTAGATCACGATACTTCTTGGTGACACCAGGATGAACTTCCCAAACTGAGGAATGAAATTCCCACATCAGCTCCTTGTGTATGTCTGCTGGTGGCCATATGCACCCCTGGAAATGCAAGATCTCTTCCTCACCTATGGTCCATCCAAGAATAGGGTCCTCTCCTGACACAATTTCCCACAGGACTAGGCCTTCAAAATCTGATAACTGCCTCATTTTCACTCGATCAAGAAGAGTAGAGGTAACAACTACCGAATATAGAAATGTCTTCACTTGTCTATCATGCACCTCCAAATGCATCTCAGAGAACAGAGCCATAAGATACTACACACTGCTTGCCTCCTAAACGGCATGTATCTGAGTCCTCTTACTCATTGCATAAACCACTGAATTGCCTTTCCCAGATGTATAAGTAAGCGTGAAGTCAAAGGACTGTAGGTACTTAACCCACCTCTGTGGTCTCAAATTCAAATCAGGCGGAGTGAAAATGTACTTGAGACTTTTCTGGTCAGTGAAAACCAAAAAATGCTCTCCTAGAAGGTAATTTCTTCAATAGAGTAAGGCATGACCAACAGTTTCCAACTCCAAATCATGTGTCGGGTAGTTCCTCTCATGTGGACTCAACTACCGAGACCCATATGCAACAAATCTATCTCCCTGCATGAGAATAGCTCCCAGACCGATACCTGAATCATCACAGTAAAAAGTATAGCTCTTCCCTTGCTCTGGAAGTATCAAGAATGGTGATGATGTCAATATTCCCTTAAACTCTTTAAAGGTTGTCTTGAAAGCTTCTGACCAAACGAACTTCACACCGTTCTTATTCAAACCTATCAACAGCACTGATAAGCATGATTAGTTCTGTATAATGTGATTGTAGTAACCAGCCATCCCCACGAAACTCTGTATCTCAAAGGCGTTCTTCGGAAGCTCCTAGGAAACTACTGCTCTAACTTTCTCTGGGTCTACTAATACTCCAGTCTCGGAGATGACATGACTCATGAAGTGAATATGATCCATACAAAAGTGGCATTTTGAGAGCTTAGCATATAACTAATGCTCTCTCAGTGTACTATGAATGATCTCAGGATGTGTGGCATGGTCATGTCTAGTGTGAGAGTACAACAACATATCGTCCACAAAAACAACCATGAATGCATCCAAGTATGGATGGAATACTCGATTCATCAGTTCCATGAAAACTGCAGGCGCGTTCATGAGACTGAATGAGATAACCATATACTCGTATAGACTATACCTGCTCCATAAAGCTATAAGAGGTATATCAAATGGTCTAACGCGCAACTGATGATACCAGACCTCAAATAGATCTTCGAGAACAACTGGGATCCTCAAATATGATCAAAGAGGTATTCAATCCTTAGTAAGGGATATTAGTTTTTGACGGTAAACTGGTTCAACTTCCAATAACCCACACACAGCCTAAGAGTATCGTCTACCTTCCTTGCAAAAAGGAAAGGTGAACCGCAAGGAGAAGTACTGGGTCAGATGGAACCCTTTTCCTCCAACTCCTCCAACCACTTCTTGAGTTCCTGCAACTCAGGAGTAACCATCCTATAAGGAGGAATGGACACCAGTTCCACTCCTGGAACAAGCTCAAATGAATAGTCTACCTCTCGCTCTGGAGGAAAACCCGAAAATTCCCCTAGAAATAAATCTCTGAAATGATCCACTACTGGAGGAAAGTCTAACAGTGAAGTCCCCTGGTCATCTAGATATAGACTAGAAATCTGGGTTGTAACTCCTCCTAAACCATGATGTTTGGGAACCGCTCTTCTCACTCAGACATCCCATTCTCCCTTATGAAGAAAGGTCCACCCTCTGGTGATATGAAACACACCCTACGACGATAGCAGTTGACGACTTCCTGGAATGGAACCAACCAGTCAATCCTGAAAATGACATCATAGCCTGTCATCTCTAGGACCTAGAGGTCCCACAAAAACTGACATCTACTATCCTGTATATGGAACTCTCTACACTGATGCACACTAGTCATTCTAGTCCCCAACATAGTGCCTAGCGTAAAGATATCAGCAGAAGAAAAAATGTAGAGCCCAAGGCTCTCCACAACAGAAACATATATAATGTTATGGGAGGCCCCTGTGTCAACAAGAGAAGAAGCTAAAACTGAGGCTACTAAGATCATACCTCAAACGGTTGAAGGTCTGGGATCCTGATCATACTGGTTTTGCTCCACTGTAAAAGTCTTGCCTGTACTGTGGCCCTGTGACCCTACCTGAACACTTTGAGATGATTTACCCGAATGTCATTGAAAACCAGAAGAATGGATACCACAGCCACAACCTCCACCTTGGCCCGAACGGCCGGAAGAACTTCAGTTCCTAGACTGGTGAGAAAATAATGGTGTTGCTCCTGAACGAGGAGTCATAGAAGAACCCTTATCACTAGCTACTGGTGAGAAGAACTGACAAAAGCGCTGAAGGTGACCCATCTTGCCATAAGATCGGCACTCCATTGGGTCTCTCGGGCAACGTGGCCTCATAGGCCCACCTCTTCAACACTGGTAGCGCACCACCTAGATTGTGTTGTTAATGACACGGCCTGATACATGGCTCTTACTACACGGGGTGTTCCGAACGGACATGGCATGTTCATGAAGGGATAACACTGACCTGTGTTTTTTGTGACACGGTCGGGTACCTAGGTCAGACTACATGACATGTTCATCTGGTACATGGCGTGTATAGCATAAGTTCTTATCCATCTTTATTGTTGGTTACACAGGTGGAAATTGGGTCAACACTACACGACGTGTTCAAATGGTACACAACATGTTCCCACCAGACATTCCCCATCCCGTGTCTCTGCCCACACGGCCTAAAACATGGTCAGAGACTACACAACATGTACTTAAGAAAACAGTTTCTTCCCGAACAGAAGAACACATGGCATGTACTTAACACTACACGGTGTGTATTATGGGTTTTTTTGGACATTAAACCTCCGAAACTACTCTAGAACCCATAAAACACTAAAACGAACACTGAAAGTGTAAAATTCCGATTCGTGAGTGCCCATACACCCCACGAATCAAAGTCTATTATCTTATACATGTTATAACAAGGAAAATAGAGCAATGATCTACAAAATTCTAGTCCAGGAGGGCCCATAACACCTCAAGAAGCAATGTTTGGCATCCATTCAAGAAAAAAATTACACAAAACAATACCTTATAAAACAGTAGGTATTTTATCAAGGTAACTATCACAACAACATGCATATTCTACACAACATATATCACAACAACATGCAATTGCTAATGCACCCTAAATGGAATAGAAAGAATGCATGACATGTGATTTCTAGCAAGTTACTATATGATGAGTGAGATGGAATACCCTCATCTCATCCGATTGCAACAAAAATAGAACATCAATAAGATCAATAGTAACAACACAAGGCATGTGAATCACCCAACGGTGAAATCGAATCAACTGTAAAATTGAAAAACCCAAAAACTTGAAATAATCAAGGTAAATTAGCTTTTCCTTATACACGGGTTAGCTACTCCCAGACACAACTTATTACTAATTACCTATTTCATCTTATCCCTTACTATATGCTCTAAAGAGTATGTCAAGAGGAAAGAGTTCTCTGATACAACTTTGTAACATCCCGGATCCGGAAGCCACCCAGAGGCGCCCCGTACCCAGTTGGTCACATAGCCTCAAGCGCATTTCCTCGAACGCCAGAGGCTGGTGACTAGCAATGGGGGCCATGAGTGTGATAGTGGGGAAACTATGCCTTCATTGGCAGAGTACACAGTGGAATTAAACAATACATACAATAGTGGAATCAATAAATATCCAACAAAAGTAATTACGGAAGACTGATAAATAAAAAACTAGGGCACATATATATAAATGATGCATGATACATATACGCCTAGGAAGGAATCCAAACAAGTCACAATGTTGAATACAATACTAAAACATAGTTCAAAAGGAAAATAGATAAGAAATCTCCTCAGCATCGCAAGCCTCAGCTTGGTCCCATGCTCTCCAGCTCCAATGCAATCATGTACCTGAAGTATAAGGGTGCTTTCCCTTGTTTTTAAATACAACCATATAATCTGTCTGGGCCCAAAAGCATGGACCAAACAGTGTGTGAGATAAATCCTAGTAGGAAACCAACACAATATCTGTGCCTAACAATCAGTGAATATATGACAGGTAAAAGTGTAGAAATCCATAAACAAGGAAGTACTCAACAGTAAAAATTAATAGTTTAAGATATCAAGAAACAATTAAACAAGGAAGATAATCACAATAGGTAACCCTCTGGGAAGTACTCACAACCAATCCCCTATGGTCATACCTATCCATAAAAGAAAGCAGCTAACAAATAGGTGACCCTCTAAGAAGTTCCCACAGACTATCCCCTCTGGTCCTACCGATCAAGTACAAGCAACCCTCTGGGAAGTACACTCAGCCTATCCCCTCTGGTTTAGTCAGAAAAATTCATAAAGACTCTCTAAGGAAGTACTCACAATCAATTCCCCTTATAGCCTAATGTAGTCGAGGACTCTCTGAGGAAACACACAAGTTCAATTCCCATTATAGCACCAAGGTCAAGGACTCTATAAGGAATCTCACCCAGTCAATTCCCCTTATAGCCCAAGTCATTCAAAGACTCTATGAGGAATCTCACTTGGTCCATTCCTCCTATAGTCTAGGATGGTTTAAGGTAATTCAAAGAAAACAAAGACTCTCTCAGGAAGCTCACTCGGTCTATCCTCTCATAGTCTATAATTCTCAAAGACTCTCTGAGGAATCTCACTTGGTCTACCCCCTTATAGTCTATAATACCCAAAGACTCTCAAAGGAATCTCACTTAGTCTATCACCTTATAGTCTATAATGCTCAAATACTCTCTAAGGAAGCTCACTTAGTCTATATGCTTATAGTCTATAATGCTCAATGACTCTCTAAGGAAGCTCACTCGGTCTATCCCCTTATAGTCTATATTTCTCAAAATCTCTCTGATAAATCTCACTAGGTCTATCCCATTATAGTCTATAATGCACAAATACTCTCTGAGGAAGCTCACTCGGACTATCCCCTTATTGACTATAATACCAAAAGACTCTCTGAGGAAGCTCACTCAGTCTATTCCCTTATAGTCTATAACACGAGGTTCTCAAAACCCTGTGCAAGTCAATGAGCATAACAATGCAATATGGGAAAGATAAACCTGAAGAAATAATTTGCTAACAATCTACAGCACCACATCATGTCAGAAAAACGAATCTCCAGCCTTCAATCACTAGGCATGGGAAATAGGAAAAATATGACCAAATGGTTAGAAACAGGATATGCATGGGAAAAACATCTAAATCATAGCAATTCAACCCTATTCATATCCAAACAACCTCTATGCAAGCCTACAAGTACGACAGGAAAAACACAGGGTTAAAATGGTAAAGGCACAATACCTTGTTCATGGGTATTGGAACGATTTCACATAATACTCAAATACATTCAATGGAAAGGCACAAACCACCTACCTTTAGGTTTCCGATGAATACAATCCACAATCAACCACACCCACAAATCCGAGCAACCGATTCATGAAAGACCGCTCTAAATCTCCTCCACTATCATCCACAAGCCATAAAATCAACACCCAAGGCAAAGACAACACTAGATCTACATGAAATGGTTGTATATCTACAAAACCAAGAGAGAGGGAAGATAAGATCTAGGGGAAACTAAAGAGAAACCAAGAGGAGGGACTTACCTGGGGAGAACCACCTTCGATCCACCATGAAACCCCTTCGACTTGCCTCCAAAACGAGCCAAGGAGCTCCCCCAAGCTCTAATAATTGCAACTCCCACATGATCCATGAGTAGGTGGAAGAATTGTGGAGTAATGTGAAATCCCAAGTGGCCCGGTACTTAAAATCCCTAACTTTTAGTGGTCGTACGGTTACCTCGCACGGTTTGGAAAACCGTGCACCAACCATGCGGTTTCCCTTGTCTCACACAGGGATTTCGCATGGATTTCCCACATGGTTTGACAAACCATGCACTGCCCATGTGGATCCCACAGTCAAGGGTTGCACAGTTTCCTAGGTTGGCAGCATGGTTTGTTCAGACTGTGCACCAATCGTGTTCCAACTGTGCGCCCCTGCACGACCTCCAGAATTTTCTCTTTTTCTCAGAAACGACCAAGAAAGGAAAACATACATAAAAAGAAGGCATGATTTCTTACTATTTCAGTCTTGCATGTATGGAAATCATAAAGATCTATATGATAGGGGTTATGTTTGAAACAAGACATAATTGTATAAGGTTCTAGACCTGGTGTCAGGTCCGGTTTAGGGATTCCACTATTTTTCTTTATCTTGGGTTTTTTCACATGTAATTGTAGAATGACATGACATATTTACTATTTATTGTGGATTGTAACTTGTTTGGGATAAGTTTTGATATGCATGTTATTAGTTGTTTCGTATTGTTTCAATAATTTATATTGTGATTTGTTGTGTCTTTCTATGGTAAATATTGTATATTCTCCCAAAATGACCTCTTAGACCCCAGCTTCTATTCAGCATCCTCTAGAATACAGAGAGGCATGATTGAGGTCACATGATGACCCATCTCAAGGAAAAATTGTAGTGGCACCTAGGTGGGAGACTTTACCATAAAAATTCTAATGACAAAGTTTAAATTGATGAAGGGAGGGATGCGACAAATCTAAAAAACACAAATGGTTTGAAAAATACTAAGAAAAATGAATGACACTATATGGGATTATGAATTCATAAAAATTTTGGAATTCAACATATTAATGGTACTATAAAATGATTCAAACCATGAATATTCAAAATGTATAAAATTTAGGACATGAAATAAATTGTGTTCATGAATGCATCCCATTCAATATCCATCGAACATACCTCAAATTTCTTGGTAACTCATGATGAAATTAGTCATGCTACGAATGCTACATTTACATAATGATTCACCCCAGAAATATGACTAAAATATCTAACCATAAATATAACCTCAAAACTCCAAGATCCTAATGGCCATTAGTTCATGAATCTAAACATGATCATGTCACAAACTAGTGTTGACAATGTGAACCAGCCAAAGAGTAAGAACTACTGCACCAAATTCACTCAAATATTCACAAAAAAAATCATCTAAATACCTATATACCTTAAAACAAAAAATGAAATAAGATTTTAAGGAATATAACCTTACATTATAATCCTCTCAAATGATTCTCAGTCACAACCCGTCCCAGTGGGGCCTGCGTTGGGAGTCCCCAATCCCACTAGAAATTGGACAGGGGCTGGTGACTAGCATTGGGTAGGAATATCACTGACATAGGAGGTATTTACTTTGTGAATTTACACACACACCCATATACATGCCCAAAAATTATGAAACATAAAAAACCACGATTCCACAAAATTTATGCATACTACTAAACCCAACACAACATAGTACAACAGAATGAAAAGTTTCGAAAAGTGACTAGTCCAGAATACAATCTCACCAAATGAAAGAATATACAAACTAAAAATCCCAAATTGTAAAACAGAAATGAACTAAGACTACTAATCAACACCAAAGAAATACCTTGACCTGTATGGAATATCGCAAATCTCGGTGTGGTCCTCGTCTACCCTGAACATCGTTAAAAGGGAGCTTTTCTGCACAATACATGACACGTGCGGGAAAATCCCATACAAGGGTGAGGATAAAAATACTTAGCAGGAGACCCCCTACGATCAAAAATAAATACAAAAAGTAAAGGTACAGTCTTCTCTATAGAGTATATGTCGACAAAACATATAACAATAGAAACATCTAGATATATTTGAAATCTAGACCACTAATTTAGAGGTATGTCACAACGACCCACATACCCATGCTAGGGATTAAGTTTGAAGATTTGATGAAGCACTCATCTGGGAGAACTCACTCCATGAGTGTGATTGATATAACTATTTGTGTTCAAGAGGTATTGTTCATCAATATGTGTCATGAGAGATATATATGCACTAATAGATCTGAAGAGAGAACAGATACACTCATTCTGGGAGAACACACTCCAATGTGGGAAGATCACAATATATGCATGGGGATCCCTTTCAGGGACTTTGTTTATACCATGACTCATCCAAATTCACCTATTATGTAGAGGATTTACATCTGGTAGTATTTTCCATGCTGATAACTGACTCTACTTGGGGCCAAGAATGCATAGAGAATTCTGTTCTAAGCCTCACTGAGGGGATTCTTGACTCTATCCAGAATGTCCAACTAATGTGGTCATACTCATAGGGATAAAAGATGATACCTGACTATAAGGGGTATGAGAAAACAGGGTCACAAACCCAAATGAAATGTATTTATGATATGGTGGAGAAGGAGATCAAACCATGTACAAGAAAGAACATTCCATTTATAAGGTTCACATGTTGTGTCCTCTGACCATGGGTACTTCCAGGGTACAACGGCCTAGTTCAAAAAGTGAATGGCATTTAGAAAACGTTATTCAAGACATATATAATGCCTCACCCACCATTTGAATTGAACTGAGTTCCACCTGTGTACCTCATCTATTTGTCGATACATGGTGTCATCTCGTGTTCTTATGCCTGTGTGAACATACATTGTTTTAGCCACATAACCACTTCTGCCAAGATTTTTGGGGTCATACAAGGCATTTCATCAAGCCATGTCATCCTCCTTGTGTCCATGTATATCTTAGAAACATTTTTTGTGCCGGAGGAAGGTCTACAAACCGTGTGCTACCAGTTTTTCCACTGAAACACTAGCTGCGCTTAACAAGACCCACACACCATGTATCTTGGGATACACATCATGTTCTTAGATATTTACTAGAATCACTACTTCTTCATAAAATTCTTTATCTGATCCTCTGATCCTTGATCCAAAATTTCATTTTCCCTAAAATTAAGGATCTGAAGTCTCTCTTTGATGACATTGATGTTTCGGGAGGTTTCGGGTGTTCAATCGGCCACAAAAAGTCATTTGGATTATCTGCATGAAGAATTATTGAAGGATTATTACTCCTAAACCATGTTTATTCATATGATTCCATCATCTTTACACCTCTAGTAGGTTTTCATGATGCCATATCTTTGATTTGGGATCGTTTCATAGTGAAATATATTTGCAATAGTCCACTCATAACCCCGCGAAGAATACACAGGGTCAATGGGGAGAAAATTTTCATATAAAAAAATAGAGGAATGAACCTCCTTCAGTGTTTGTTATAAAATTGTTCCACTCTAGTTCAAAGGATCAAGTAGAACGAAAATAATTTGAAATCAATTCCCCAAAATAAAACATGATAATCAAACCCTCCCGTAAAAACTAATGATTTGTGGGTCAACCTATTTGTTGGTAGATCTGTGTTCATCATTTAAATCTAATAACAGGAAAAACAGAATATAAATAAAAACCCCTACCTCATGATAGGATCAATATATAGAAAAAGGGAAATTGCACTGATGGTTGATGATATCCTCCAACTCTATCAGCAATGTGATTCATGCAAGGTCAATTCGTCATCATTAATTGTTGAGAGGTTAATCCAAGGGGTATCCTCTCCATGCCTATAGATAATACCAAGGTTATGTATCTAAACCTATAAATTTTAGTTAACATATTATTTAAAATCTCCCAACATTACATTGATGAAATTTTAATAAAATAAATATTTTATTTAATTTTATTTCCTTAATTTTCCAAAAATTGACATTCATAGTTGTCCCACACCGACCAATGTTATGTATCACCTATGTTAAATCCACTACTCTGAATGCAACAGTGCACTCAAATTTCTGATCATCAAAGCCATTTATATGTTATTCCATGTATTCATGAAAATTGCGCATGCATACTATTTAATATATTTCAAACATTTATTCCGGGCACACTAGGCATGAGAATTACATGACGTCTCAATGCCTAGTCTATAAAAAATTCCATATAATATTTAAAAATAATATATGGATAATGTGGGACATTTCATTCTCTCCACCTTGGGATTTACATCCTCAAAATCCAAAATAGGCTACTCAAGAATATGTGGGTACTTCATATGAATTTGTGTCTCCCTCTCGACAATCTTTTCTAAATATTCCTATGCTGACTTCGGCCATGCATCAAGGGGATCGATCACCGACGAAGGATCCCCTATTATTGATCATTAATATATACTAGGAACTTATAAAAATTCACTCCATCCTCGATGTCCATCTTCCCCAAGTCGATAACGTGTAACAGGTCAGGCACGTACCTTCTTAGTTGCGACATGTGGAAGACATCTCATACCCAAAGAAACTATAGTGGTAGAGCTTGGTGGTACACCACCTCACCAAATCTACATAGTATTTGAAAAAGGGTCGATGAACCTCTAATATAACTTGCCACACCTACCAAATATATGCAACCCACATCGAGGTGAGACCAAAAGGATGAAATAGTCTCCTTCCTCAATCTTCAACACCCTCTATTTGTGTGTGGAACACTTTGATCCAATGTATGTGAGTCCCAACCATATCCTCTAATCACCATCCACAACTGGGATGTGAAAAGGGTATCATGATCTGAAAAAACAGTTAATTTCACTTCATGAATACAAATATCTCTAGAACGTACATGCATCACAAGCTCTCTTCTAAACTCTACTGCATGATAGCTAGGATGTGGGCTGATTTGGTGAGTTGATCAATGATCACCTGGATGGAAGGGTATCCTCTTGAAATTCATGGTATATCCATCATGAATACCATCAATATTTTTTCCCACTTCCACATTTTCACCTCTCAAGGGTGAGATTTTTTCACTAGAACTTGGTGTTCATCCTTTACCTGTTGGCATGTAAGGCATCAAGAAAGAACTCTACCACTGTCTTCTTTCTTCTGGTCCACTATAAATGACATCAGATGTCCTTGTGCATTTACTCCAATCCAGGATGTACCACCAAATGGGATGTGTGTAATTACCTCAGAACCAACTCCCACAACACCACTGGTACAATAGTTCATCCTTTGAAGAGAATGATGTGGTCACCACCTTACGAATATCCTTTATGATCTTGTCCATTGGATAAATGATCACCTAAATCCTCACAGTAGACATCTTCAAGTTGTGAATCCCTAATTCCTTGATGGATTGGAGGGGTAACAACCGTCGACTGAATGTATGATGCATCATCTCCATCCATGAAGGATAACTATAACGGGGCCAACTATTCTGACACCTCACGTAGCAGCTGCAAACTCGGTCTTCAAATGATATCATGAGCCACAACGTTACCCTTCCTAGGAGTATAGAAGACATAAATGCCATATTACTTGAGGTACTATATCCACCACATATGTTTCAAACTCAAACCTTCTGAGAGAAGATACACTTGAGGCTCTTTTGATAAGAGTATAAGACAAACTGGTCACCCTCCAGGTAGTGTCACCACATCTTCTATGTCAAGAATACCATTTCCAACCCTAGATCATGGGCCACATAGTTCTTAACATGTGTTCTCCATTGGAATGAAATATAGAACATCCCCCACATTCCTCTACATTAGATAAAACAGAGTCTAATTCCATATTCATCGCTGAAAATAATATATATGACACCTTCCTTCAGTAACCTTGAGATTGGGGTGCTCGTCAAACTCTACCAAAACATCTAACAAGAATGATGGTGCATTTCCATCCACAAAAAAGGATAATCCTTTTAGGTCAAATGTATAATCAGTGAGTATATCCTAGAGAAATCAGAGAAATAATATCTGGTAACAACATGAGTAACACCCCAAGCTTCTATGTTATGCTTCTCTTTGAATAATGTGATAGCGTGTGTTGTACGCAACACGGAGTTCTAACACACCATAACCAATCAAACTAGCCGTTATTAATAGTAATACCTACTTTTTGAAATTATATATATATTTTATTTTTTAAAATTGACTTCATTTTTGGATTCGGAATATCGAATTTAGCATAAGGTGAAATTTTGGTACTTTTCGGATAACTTTCATATTTTGATTAATAGTGAAAATTACTAAATTTTTAATTAAAAACAGATTTTTTAATCAAAATAATTAATATTGATAAATTATGAATTTGAGTGGTTTTAAAGTATATTTAGAATATATTTTTACCATTTAATTAAATGTTTGTCTTTGGACATAATTTTACAATTAAACCGGACATAAACAACTGTCAATCTTTTGATAGTTATTATCTCTTAAAAACACGCTTTTTGTTTTAACAACCGGAATTAATTTTAAATTAATTTCTGCCACTTCTGTGTTTTGAACTTGGAAAAATGGATTCCATATTTGGAATCAGGATGTTCAAATTGTGTAAATAGGTAACTTTTATTTTTAGACATTTTGAATAATTACTCCAGTAAATATTTTATTTACCATGGTTAAGGGTAAATCCGGTAAATAAGGGTTAAAAAAATAATATTATAATAATACTAAATTACCCTATAACGTGTCCTAAACTTATTGGTGGATACATGTCCGACCATGGGCATCTTTGGGTCAATTTTGGGACCTCATGGAGCCACTTGAAGGTGATAGGGACACTTTATTTTAATTAAGTTAAAATGAATACAAAAATGACACAAGTATATATCTTTTAGAAAAGCAATTTTTATATAGGGTTATATATGTTGGATTTTAGATTATAAATATTCATTAGAAAGATAAAAAGATTTCCTACATAATGATAGTTTATTTATAATTTTTAGACATTAAATAATTTAATTTATTTATGACACAATGATGATGCAGTAATTACTATAACAGTGAAAAATTAAAATAATTGATATTATAAATACCCAAATAAATATAATATGAAACTTTTAATGAATTAAAATCATTTTTTAGGATAATATGATATATTAGGATTGATTTAATTGACTTTTTTAGAAGTAATAAATCTGTTATGAGTTTCAAAAAATCAACTATTGAATAGTGTCAAAATTGACATAAAAGAGTTTTTAAAACAAATATTATATTATTAATTGGTATTAAATTCCTAAAAATCTAAGGCTCGGTAAAGAGACTTATATCATGATAGGTGTCTCATTAATGGAACACTTGGGGGTCTCTTGTATGTATATGGTAAGTTTATTAACCATATAATATAAAAATACAAAGAGACATTGTAAAAGTAAAACTAATTAACTTAGAGTTAATACTTAAAGATAAGGATAATATAAGTACCCAAACATGTCTAAATTCTATTGGTTGAATGGTTTTCGACCTATACCAACCTTAAACATTGAATAATCAACTTTGGAGCCATTAGAAACCGAATATGAATTTATTATATATTAATATTTCTAGCTTTTCCAAAGGTGCCCCTCACCCCTCTTATAAAAGGGCACTCCTCCTTCTCTTTTCTTCACACCTTCAAAGCCTTTTTTTCGGCCAAACTCTGCCCGAATACTCTACCTACTTCCCTCAATACAACCAAGAGTCATTATTTTGATCATAAAGCCAACCTATGGAGCCCTTTTTATCAAATCAAAAGGAAGAACCTGAAGAAGAGGTAATGATTTCACCACCATTTTCCAAGTTCCTTTCTTCTTCCACTTCTTCTTCCTTTGTTGTTTCCATTCTCAAATAATAACTCCAGTATCATATATATACTGTGATGTTATTATAAATAAGGTACAACCATATTCAGTATTCAATCCACCCTTTTAATAACATGTCACCATACATGCGTACGTACGGCTTACCGTCTCCACGTCGTGGTGTAATTGTTATTCAATATATTATTATTTGGATGGGTATAATAATGATGTGTAAATCATGAAAATAATAAATATAACATGATAATGATTCTGTATATATGATATACCATCCTATTATATATTATTTTAATATCAAAATAATGATATTATGGCTCGTGCGTACGTACGGACTACCGTCTCCACAAACGTGATAAGATTCATTCTCCATCGTATCCATTCAAGTATAATTATCATTTTATGATTTAAAAATAATGTTTAAGGACTTGATATCTTTCTGGATATTAATAAGATACAACCTATCCATAACAAAAACGGCTTATGTAACAAAACATATAAAAGAAAATGAGTAAGTTAACACCCGAAACGACGATAATTCTAAGATATTATTAACAAATCAATGTTAAAAGATCATATATGATATCATAATAATATATATGATTGTTGTATAATTTTAAAACAATTATATCACCATTATACATGAGGTTAACCTACCCCAACCAAGGAAAAGTACAATCTAAGGGTTATTTCACAATCTCTTCATTATCCAAGGTTGTTTATACGTAATAATCTCCTGGGATCTCTTTATCATCCACATCGATGTTTCTTAAAAATGTATTTCAAAACATTTTTACTATTTACAAGAATATGAGTTAAATTCATTTATACCCTTGTTTGACTTTTTATAAGAGGTTTATAAAGTAATCTTTCTGTCGTTTTCCAAACAAGGTGCTTTTTAACCTTTTCGACAAAATTAAGGTAAGAATGTTTTTTTTAACTTATACGGCGGGTGCGGCTATTTTCCGCCGTTATAAAATCGTCGAAGCTTCCCTTACAAGCTTATAAGAATATTTTCAAAGAAAATGTTTTATTTTATAAATATATGACTCTTTAATGATTTCAAAATAAAAAGAGATATTTCTCTAAAAAGAGTTTTGATTTCATCTATGTCAACATCCTTTGATGGATTTTACTCTTATGTGAAATTGATTTATTATGATAAAAATCTTCTATGTTGTATTGAAGGTTTTGTGGTATGTTTGACTGCGGATGTGCTATTTTTATACCATTCATGGTTTATGGTGAAAGTATTGACATTTCGTATGCTAGTTTTAATAAGAATGTTTATTTTATGTTTAAACCTTTTCATATGGGAATGCATTGGACTTATTATGTGACGGGTGGAGCCCACTATAGCTCCTCGATGCATCGGTAGGTCTCATGAGACAAAATAGTGTCCTGGCACAAGTCCTTGGAAAAATCTTATTGGTAGTCTTGGCACGAGGCATTGGCTATGTGGTTATGATAGTCTGGCATTATGCATTCCATCATTATGAAAGTGGTTATTGATATTGCATGTGATTATTCAATTAGTAGAATATCCATGTGAATAAGTAAATGGAATTATTTCATTTTACTTAAGTCATACTATGTTGAAGTTCAAGTTTAAAGGGCTTTTTTTTAGTTATTCATTGCCTTAAATGTTTATTCTTATTTATGAAAGTTTCCTCTATATTGTTATCCTTACTGGGAATTTGAGCTCACCCCTTTTCTATGTTTTATTTTTCCCAGGAAGTGAAGAAGTAAATTATGAATGACCTGCAGGGATATTATGTGGGGATATGAGTGTGGAATATGGAGACAATATGTTTTTGTAGTATCTTTTCACTTTATGATGTAATGTAAGACTTATGAATATATCTAGTGTTTCTAAGGCTACTAAACCAATCGGTCTTTTGAGATTTGATCATTCTTGTGATCATTCCAATGTTATGTAATAATGTACCGACTCTGGGTAACTAGGGTCGGGGCGTTACAGTTTGTATCAGAGGAAGTTTAGTACAAACCTTGGAAGCTAGATTTAGATAAACTCTGATTAGAGCACGTAGACCTAAGATGAACTTTGAGGATTAGTAAAGAACGTCCTAGAATTTTGGTATTGTAGAGATTTTGTGAGTTTTCCGAGCAATACATCCCTGTCTGGATACGAGCAGGTAGAGGCGGCTCTGGAACAGATGTACCTAGGGGTAAAACCTGAAAACACCACTTTGAGCTAGACTCGAACGGGAACTGGTGCACGACAACGGGCCTTGCTGCACTCTTGGTTACGACACTCCCGGGGGATATGCTTAGGATAACTCTCATTTTCTTTACAAATCATTATGAAGTGTTTATGAGTATATACTTCCTCAAATAAAACATTTTTAGGATTATGGATTATATCCATAAATAGTTCAATTTATGTTAAGTGTTTTATAAGTATGGGATTATGTATTTTGATTCATAAACTGGTCTAGTTTATGCCATTGTTTAGAAATAGCGCCTAGTGGAAGAAATGGAAACCGAATCAATGCACGTACTCTATGTAGGGATTTCCCTTCTGCTCAAGATAATTATAGTGGAGCTGGTGATGCAACTGGTGCCGATCAGCTAATCACCATACTGGGACAACTCACTTAGGTTATGAATAATAACCTTACCCGTATGGAGCACCCTGATCCGCAGCGTGGAGGATCAATGTTAGATTGATTCATGAGGCAACAACCACCAACGCTCAATGGGAGTACAAATCCCTTAGTAGCTGAGCAATGTATATTTTCCCTAGAGAAAATATTTCAGGCTTTGGGGAGTAGTGAAAGGGAAAAAGTTATCATGGAAGTTTACTGACTCACTGGAGATGCTAATCAATGGTGGTCATTGATTCAAAACACGAAGGAAAATGATGAAGTATCAAATATGGAATAGAGAGAGTTCAAAGATCTATTTTTAGAAAAATACTTTCCTCGCGACCATCGAGCAGATATAGAAAGGCAATTTCTGAGTCTGAGACAAAAAGAGGATGAAAATGTCACAAATTATGAGGATAACTTTACAAGGTTATAAAGGTATGCTGGAGATTATATACATAACCCAAGAAGTAATATTGATCGTTTCTTTGATGGGTTAAAACCATTTCTCTGTCGAGCATTAGTCTCCCAATCCTTCTCGTCATACGAAGACATTGTCTCATGTGCTATCAAGATCGAAAAGGAATTCTCTAAGTCTTATGACTTTAAAGCAAAGAAAGAGAAGAAGAGACATGATGATCAATCTGGGAATGGAAATTAGCGGAAGAAGGGAAAGGTTGAATATCCATCTTGTGGTAAATGTGGTAAGAAACACCCTGGTACTTTCTTGAAGGGAACGAGAGTCTGTTACAAGTGTGGTGAAAAAGGACACCAAACTCGTGATTGCAAGGGGAAGAAGGAAGCCACCAACGTTCAGTGCTACAATTGCAGGGAGATGGGGCATTATACAAATGAATGTCCTAAGCATCAGGAGAACTTACATCAGAAAAGGCCAAAGGATCAAGGCCAAGCTTATGCTATCACTACTGCTGAGGTAGAAGCTCCGAAAGATGTGGTGGCAGGTAATTAAATGGTTTCCTCAAGTTTATCAAATGCATTATTTGATTCTGGATCATCGCATTGTTTCATATCTTCCCAGTTTTCTATGAAAATTAGATATTTCCAATTTGATTTAACAAGGGAGTTGTCAGTTAAAACTCCTAAGAGAAGTATCATTGCAATAAAGTTTTGTGAATCAGTCCCCATTAGAGCACATAAATGTTCTTTATCTACTGATATCATCGTCATACCTATGATTGAGTTTGATATAATCCTCGGTATGGACTGGATTTCGGACTATGATGCAAAGATTTATTGTAAGAATAAAGAGGTTACGATTCTTGATGATAATGATAAGGAACACCTTATCTTTAGAGCAGAATCGTCACCACCTAATTCTTATTTAGATCCACCCCCAGTAGCTCAACTAAATTCAATTATTGGGGAGGAAGAGAATGAAATGACTTTGGGTGAAGAAAGGAATGTTCAAAGAGAGGATGTACCTATTGTGAAAGAATTTGTAGATGTTTTTTCGGAAGATTTACCTGGACATCCTCCAGAACGAGAAGTTGAGTTTTCCATTGATTTAATTCCTGGATCAAGGCCTATATCAAAGACCCCTTATAGAATGGCCACTGTATAATTAGTTGAACTAAATAAACAACTAGAGTAATTGAGTAATAAGGGATATATTCTCCCTAGTGATTCTCCATGGGGAGCCCTTGTTCTTTTTGTTAAAAATAAAGACGGATCTATTAGGTTATGTATCGACTACAGGGAGATAAATGCTATAATAATAAAGAACAAGTATCCCCTACCTCGCATTGATGATTTATTTGACCAACTGCATAGAGCTCAATACTTTTCAAAGATTGACCTTCTATCTGGATACCATCAGTTGTGTGTGAAGAAGGAAGACATTCCGAAGACATCATTTCGAACCAGGTATGGGCATTAGGAGTTTACTGTAATGCCTTTTGGATTGAATAATGCACCCTCTGTATTCATGGACCTGATGAATAGAGTTTTCAAGGAGTATCTCGATGAATTTGTGGTGGTATTTATTGATGATATCTTGGTATACTCCAAAATCTACGAAGATAATGAAAATCAATTGCGCATTATCTTGAATACTCTAAGAAGGCATGAATTATATGGGAAGTTTAGAAAGTGTGAATTCTGGCTTCAGGAGATTTCTTTTCTTGGCCATATTGTCTCTAAAGATGGAATCTCTGTTGATCCTTCTAAGACCAAGGCAATCCAAGAATGGCCAGCACCTACGAGTATAACTGAGGTACATAGTTTTATTGGTTTGGCTGGTTATTATCGACGATTTGTCCAGAATTTTGCCCGATTGGCTAACCCATTAACGAAGCTCACACGTAAAGGGGTTAAATTTGTTTGGACAAAAGAGTGTGAAGAATGTTTCGAATAACTGAAGAGAAGATTAGTCAATGCTCCTATATTGAATCTACCATCGGGGAATGATGGGTTCGTTATTTATAGTGATGCATCGAAGAAAGGACTTGGTTGTGTCCTTATGCAGAATGATAGGGTTATTACCTATGTATCACGACAGTTGAAAATTAATGAACAAATCTATCATACTCATTATCTCGAGTTAGCAGCTGTGATCTTTGCTTTGAAGATATGGAGGCACTACCTCTATGGTGAAAAATGTGAGATTTATACTGATCACAAGAGTTTGAAGTATATTTTCTCACAAAAAGAACTCAACATGAGGCAAAGGAGATGGCTTGAATTACTCAAGGATTATGATTGCACGATACACTACCACCCGGGGAAGGCAAGCAAGGTGGCAGATGCTTTGAGCAGAAAAGACCATGGAGTTTTGAACGTGATGAGAATTGAAAGGGATCCAATTTTGATGGATCTAGTGAAGATGGACATGGGAATAACCAGGGAAGGTGAAACATCAATGCTTTTTCAAATGGTTGCCAAACCACCTTTACTAGAAAGGATTAAGAGTTCTCAGGCTGATGATGATGAATTTAAAAAGAGGATTAAAGCTGTGAATGATGGGAGATTGAGAGAATTTGTGTATGAAGATGGAATTTTGAAATTCGGGAAGAGACTTTGTGTTCCCGATTTACCTGATCTAAAAAGGGAATTGTTGGACGATGCTCATAGTTCCAATTTCTCTATACATCTTGGGAACACCAAAATGTATAGAGATTTAGAGGAACATTTTTTGTGGGACAACAGGAAGAGGTAGATTGCTGATTTTGTGTCAAGATGTATGGTTTTTCAACAAGTGAAAGTTGGAAGGCAACATCCTGGAGGAGTCATGCAACCTATTCCCGTACCAGAGTGGAAATGGGATAATATTACGATGGAATTTTTCATGGGACTACCAAAGACTCCAAGAAGGAACGATGCAATATGGGTTATTGTTGATCGTCTTACCATGTCAGCACATTTTCTTGCTATAAGAGAAGATCTACCACTGGAACGTCTAGAAAGACTATATATTAATGAAGTTGTGAGACTTCATGGAGTACCCCTTTCGATTGTTTCTGATCATGATCCCCGTTTTACTTCAAGATTCTGGAAGAGTCTTCAGAAATCCCTGGATACTGAACTTCATTTGAGCACTGCCTACCACCCTCAAACGGATGGACAATCAGAACGGACTATTCAAACCTTAGAGGAAATGTTGAGATCCTGCTCACTTGACTTTCAAGGTATGTGGGATCAATATTTACCTCTTGTAGAATTTTCCTATATCAATAGCTTCCATTCGAGTATTCAGATGGCACCATATGAAGAGTTATATGGAAAGAGATGTCGCACACCAACCTGTTGGGAAGACGTTGGTGAAAGAAAACTTGTAGGCCCAGAACTGGTGGAGGAAATGATGGAAAAGGTGAAGGTAATCCAAAATCACATCAAAGAAGCTCAAATTAGGCAGAAGAGTTATGCCGATAATCGAAGGAAGGATTTGGAATTTCAAGTCGGTGATCATGTTTTCATGAAGGTATCTCCATGGAAGGGAGTCATACATTTTGGTAAGAAAGATAAATTGAGTCCCAGGTACATCGGACCTTTAGAAATTCTAGAACGAATTAGGGCTGTAGCTTACCGATTGGCAATGCCGCCAACTCTCTCCAAAGTTCACGATGTGTTCCACGTATCTCTGTTGAGGAAATACATGCCTGGCCCAACGCATTTACTCACTTATGAAGAATTAGAACTGGAACCCGATCTGTCTTATTGCGAAGAGCCCATCAAGATTCTTGATACAAGAGAACAAGTACTTAGAAACCGGACGATGCGTCTGGTAAAAGTTTTGTGGAGAAACCATAAGATGGAAGAGGCAACATGGGAACCCGAGGAACTTGTGATGAAGAACCACCCAAGTCTTTTCATGTGATAAGTATTCTAGAAATTTCGAGGATGAAATTATTTGAGGGAGGGGAGAATGTAACACCCCAATCTTCTACGGTACGCTTCTCTTTGAATAATGTGATAGCGTGTGTTGTACGCAACACAGAGTTCTAACACACCATAACCAATCAAACTAGCCGTTATGAATAGTAATACCTACTTTTTGAAATTATATATATTTTTTATTTTTTAAATTGGACTTCATTTTTGGATTCGGAATATTGAATTTAGCCTAAGGTGAAATTTTGGTACTTTTCGGATAACTTTCATATTTTAATGAATAGTGAAAATTACTAAATTTTTAATTAAAAACAACCTTTTTAATCAAAATAATTAATATTGATAAATTATGAATTTGAGTGGGTTTAGAGTATATTTAGAATATATTTTTACCGTTTAATTCAATGTTTGTCTTTGGACATAATTTTTCAATTAAACCGGACATAAACAATTGTCAATCTTTTGATAGTTATTATCTCTTAAAAACACGCTTTTTGTTTTAACAATGGGAATTAATTTTAAATTAATTTCTGCCACTTCTGTGTTTTGAATTTGGAAAAATGGATTCCATATTTGGAATCAGGATGTTCAAATTTTTTAAATAGGTAACTTTTATTTTTAGACATTTTGAATAATTACTGCGGTAAATATTTTATTTATTATAGTTAAGGGTAAATCTAGTAAATAAGGGTTAAACAAATAATATTATAATAATACTAAATTACCCTAAAACGTGTCCTAACCTTATTGGTGGATACATGTCCGACCATGGGCGTATTTGGGTCAATTTTGGGACCTCATGGAGCCACTTGTAGGTGATAGGGACACTTTATTTTAATTAAGTTAAAATGAATACAAAAATGACACAAGCATATATCTTTTAGAAAAACAATTTTTACATAGGGTTATATATGTTGGATTTTAGATTATAAATATTCATTAGAAAGATAAAATGATTTCCTACATAATTATAGTTTATTTATAATTTTTAGACATTATATAATTTAATTTATTTATGACACAATGACGATGCATTAATTACTATAATAGTGAAAAATTAAAATAATTGATATTATAAATACCCAAATAAATATAATATGAAACTTTTAATGAATTAAACTACTTTTATAGGATAATATGATATATTAGGATTGATTTAATTTACTTTTTTCGAAGTAATCAATCTGTTATGAGTTTCACAAAAATCAACTATTGAATAGTGTCAAAATTGACATAAAAGAGTTTTTAAAACAAATATTATATTATTAATTGGTATTAAATTCCTAAAAATCTAAGTTTCGGGCAAGAGACTTATATCATGATAGGTGTCTCATTAAGGGACCACTTGGGGGTTGCTTGGATGTATATTGTAATTTTATTAACCATATAATATAAAAATACAAAGAGACATTGTAAAAGTGAAACTAATTAACTTAGAGTTAATACTTAAAGATAAGGTTAATATAAGTTCCCAAACCTGTCTAAATTCTATTGGATGAATGGTTTTCGACATATACCAATCGTAACCTTTGAATAATCAACTTTGGATCCATTATAAACCGAATATGAATTTATTATAAATGAATATTTCTAGCTTTTCCAAAGGTGCCCCTCACCCCTCTTATAAAAGGGCACTCCTACTTCTCTTTTCTTCACACCTTAAAAGCCTTTTGGTTCGGCCAAACTCTGCCCAAATACTCTCCCAACTTCCCTCACTACAACCTAGAGGCCTTAGTTTGATCAGAAAGCCAGCCTAAGGAGCCCTTTTGATCAAATCAAAAGGAAGAACCCGAAGAAGAGGTAATGATTTCACCACCCTTTTCCAAGTTCCTTTCTTCTTCCACTTCTTCTTCCTTTGTTGTTACCATTCTAAAATAATAACTACAGTATCATATATATACTGTGATGTTATTATAAATATGGTACAACCATATTCATTATTCAATCCACCCTTTGAATAACATGTCACCATACGTGTGTACGTACGGCTTACCGTCTCCACGTCGTGGTGTAATTGTTATTCAATATATTATTATTTGGATGGGTATAATAATGATGTGTAACTCATGAAAATAATAAATATACATGATAATGATTATGTATATATTATATACCATCCTATTATATATTATTTTAATATCAAAATAATGATATTATCGCTCATGCGTACGTACGGACTACCGTCTCCACGAACGCGATAAAATTCATTCTCCATCGTATCCATTCAAGTATAATTATCATTTTATGATTTACAAATAATGTTTAAGGACTTGATATCGTTCTGGATATGAATAATATACAACCTATCCATAACAAACATGTCTTATGTAACAAAACATATAAAAGAAAACGAGTAAGTTAACACCCGAAACGACGATAATTCTAAGATATTATTAACAAATCAATGTTAAAATATCATATATGATATCATAATAATATATATGATTCTTGTATAATTTAATAACAATTATTTCCCCATTATACAGGAGTTTAACCTACCCAACCAAGGAAAAGTACAAGGTAAGGGTTATTTCAAAATCTCTTCATTATCCGAGGTTGTTTATACGTAATAATCTACTGGGATCTCTTTATCATCCACATCCATGTTTCTTAAAAATGTATTTCAAAACATTTTTAATATTTACAAGAATATGGGTTAAAGTCATTTATTCCCTTGTTTGAATTTTTATAAGAGGTTTATAAAGGAATCTTTCCGTCATTTTCCAAACAAGGTTCTTTTTAACCTTTTCGACAAAATTAAGGTAAGAATGTTTTTTTAACTTATTCGGCGGGTGTGGCTATTTTCTGCCGTTATAAAATCGTCGAAGCTTCCCTTACAAGCTTATAAGAATATTTTCAAAGAAAATTTTTTATTTTATAAATATATGACTCTTAAATTATTTCAAAATAAAAAGAGATATTTCTCTAAAAAGAGTTTTGATTTCATCTATGTCAACATCCTTTGATGGATTTTACGCTTATGTGAAATTGATTTATTATGATACAAAACTTCTATGTTGTATTGAATGTTTTGTGGTATGTTTGACTGTGGATGTGCTATTTTTATACCATTCATGGTTTATGGTGAAAGTATTGACATTTCGTATGCTATTTTTAATACGAATGTTTATTTTATGTTTAAACCTTTTCATATGGGAATGCATTGGACTTAATATGTGACGGGTGGAGCCCGCTATAGGTCCTCGATGCATCGGTAGGTCTCATGAGACAAACTAGTGTCTTGGCACAAGGCCTTGGAAAAATCTTATTTGTAGTCTTGGCACGAGGCCTTGGCTATGTGGTTATGATAGTCTGGCATTATGCATTCCATCATTATGAAATTGGTTATTGATATTGCATGTGATTATTTGATTAGTAGAATATCCATGTGAATAAGTAAATGTCATTATTTCATTTTACGTTTTCCATACTATGTTGAAGTTCAAGTTTAAAAGGATTTTTTTTTAGTTATACATTGCCTTAAATGTTTATTCTTATTTATGAGAGTTTCTGCTATATTGTTATCCTTACTGGGAATTTGAGCTCACCCCTTTTCTATGTTTTATTTTTCCCATGAAGTGAAGAATTAAATTATGAATGACCTTCAGGGATATTATGTGGGGATATGAGTGTGGAATATGGAGACAATATGTTGTTGTAGTAGTATTTCACTTTATGATGTAATGAAAGACTTATGAATATATCTAGTGTTTCCAAGGCTACTAAACCAATCTGTCTTTCAAGATTTTATCTTTCTTGTGATCATTCCAATGTTATGTAATAACGCACCGACTCTGGGTAACTGGGGTCGGGGAGTTACAACATGCTAGCCTGAGGAAGCTCCACACCTTGTCACGCTTGAAGGTGGATTCCATGCTATCACTACTCCCACCTTGGCTGGGTTCACTTCCACTTCATCTACTGAGATAATGTGTCATAGAATTTTTAATGAATGAATTAATAACTATAAATTTGAGAATTTCCAAAATGGTTGGTGCTCTCTGAGTTCATCATAAACCATTTTTTAGTGTCTCGCGTGATTCTTCTCAAACATCGAGTACACAGATAAATCACAAATGAGGACTACCATGATCCAGTCAATATAAGGATGGGTGATCAGGTTGTTGGGTCTCATGAAAACGTCATGGTCATTATTCATTCCAAAGGTTATCACTATGTACTTGTAGAGACCATAACGACATCTAAAAGCTGTCTTCAGTATATCCTCGTCTCGTACATGTAGCTGGTTATATCCCGATTGATGGTCAACCATTGAGGACCCTTGCAACCATATTAAATAATCGAAGGTTTCATTAATCCTCAAAAATGGATACGTATTCTACAGAGTCACTTGATTAAAGTTCCAAAAAACCACATACAACATCAATCTCTCACCGACTTCCTTGTAAAACAAAAACTGGGGCCCCTAGGCTAAGAAAATGGGTCTTATGAATCCCTTCCTTAAGAAGACCTCCAACTAAACCCTAATCTCATAAATATATTTGGGAGAGATATGATATGATAATGAGGATATTGGTGTTGTCTGGTGGTGCAATTAAATATATAATTCTATCTCCTAGTGAGGAGGTAATCCTGGGACATCATTAGGGATGACTTCGTCGCTCTCCGCCACTACTTATGGAAACTGGGAACTCATAACATCCACTGCATTGAGGATTAGGCTAGCCAATTGATGATTCATCACCCACACGTCCTATTCATGAGTTCATCATATGCTTCCTGGGGTTCCTTTTCAACAAAAAAGGTAAACCTCGTTTCCATCATTACGTTCACCCCATACCCTTCACCTAAAATATTTAATATGGGTATGGATTTAAGAAACCCAATCCAAACCAATAAATACTTCATATGGCCTCGACATTGCTACCAAGAGATCTCGACCAAAACTGTTACCTCTAGGAGTCGGTTTTCACTATCAACACTAGTTCATGATCATTGGGTTTCCACTAGCAGGAGTCCCCATACATGAGGTTCAAGTCAATAGTTTAACTAGAATATCTAATTATTAAAGATGATCTTTGGAAATAAAGTAATGAATAAAAGATGTGACTATCAATGGAAGCCTATGTTAAAAAAGGCAAATATTGTACCTCAAATAATCCCTCGAGCTCTTGGGTCATAACCCCTGACCATGTGATGTTTTCCCCACCCCTTTCCTCCAACTCCCTGATCCAGGTGTGGACCACCTGGGGGTGGGGGTAGTAATACGTTGAAATTTGGACCACCTCTAAATGAACTCATTGCCCATATTCCATATTTTTCACCCTACAGATCTGTATTGTACTATTATCATCTCTTCCTCAGTGGTTTACTTACTGTCTTCTTGTTAGCAGTATGATGAGTTGTAAAATCTCAAGCAGGATGTCTATAGTCGTCGCCTGCATAGAACCACCTCTCTTTGACAATACTGGACCCACCCTACGATCCCTAAACTGCATGTCCTTTACTATGGGTCTTCCTCTGGTGATGTCTTTTACATCTAGGTTTATGAGGCTGGCGTCGACTCCCTACTACCAAATTCTCTTCTCCTGTATTACCACTACTGAAAATCATCAGTTATATCTGATTATCCTAGAAACTTTTTACCACTAAATATTTCCCAATAACTCCAGCATAAGTAGGAATGTTAATTAGGTAACACATTCTCATATGTCTCTATGAATACCTCACTCAATGGTATGAGCCCTAATTTATAGATTGTGTACCATATCCATTGAGTACTTAGAGATATTCGTGAACCTTGATGAATATTTAGATACCTACACATCAACCTGTCAGAGATTTAAAAGCAACATGATATATATAACCCTTATCTTGAAAGGTGATAACTCTTCTATGAAAAAGATATCAAACTCTGTCCATGAAAGGGTCACCTCCTCGTTAGATCTATTACCTAAATACCACCATCATCCTACTGAACTGTGAAGAAGGCTCACTAGAAAGACAACTATCTAATACGCTGGTGTCTTGACTAGATGAAAAAATGGGTCACTAAACCATACTAGTCCTTGGCCACCTATTTTTCAGACCCTCCTCAAAACCTAAATGGTTTCTACTACTGAAACATGTAATGAATACTTAGCCTGTACAACTCATCCACAAGTATTGCTGGTACCGCGTGATTCTCTACAATCTGGGGCATGGATGGTGCACCACTTGGAGGTGTCATCTAGGGAACTTCCCCCTGAATCAGAGCCTCATCACAAAGGGGATCACCCTCATGATTGGTGTGTGGAAACCCATCTAGTTTTAATCATGGAGGAATCATGTACAGAAACCAGATATACCATGATCATTGAGTATATATGGATAGCTGACTCAAGGAGGACATGAAACCATAACCCATTTTTATATGATGCATGTACCATTGTTTTCCCTGCACCTTGTTTTCTCATGCACAATGTCAAAAGGAAGGTTATCAGAGTCTTGGTGTATAGATATTTCTGTTGCCAACCCAACATTGGAGACCCTGTCCTGAAAGACGATCTCAAAACACTAATCCCTGATGACCCAAACCAGCCTCACAAACTTTACATCCGAATGTGGAATCGACCATCTCTTATACCACTATGTCATGACCTATCCTAGTGGGGCCCATGTCGTGACTCCTGATGCCTTCCTCCAATAGGATGGGGGATGGTGACTCTAACCATATAAGAATATCACAAACATGGGAGGCATTGCCTATGTAGCTAGACACACACACACACACATCTTTGACCAAAAATACTAAAATGTAAGAAAACCACTAGGGAACAAAATGCATTCATGCAACTAAACCCAACCAATAGTGTATAACCTAAAGTAAAGTGTTGAAAAGTAACTAGTCCAGAATAAAATCCCATCAAAAGAAAGAGTATTTAAACTACAATGTGAAACCAATATAAAAGAAACGTACTGGGACTAGTAATCGATGCTGAAGGAACACTATATCATGTGGGGAAGCATATAATGCTAGGTTTGGTCATATTCCACCCTAGACATCGTCAACAGGGCGCTCATCTGAAGAAGAAACAACACATGTGCGAAAACCATGTGCAAGGGTGAGTATATCCATACTAAGTAGGAGACTCCAAAAATCACAAATCAATACAAAAAAGTAAATGTATAGTCATTTCAACACACTATATTCCTATATAATTGATAATAATAGAAGCATCTATATATACTCAAAAACTAGACCCGTAGTGTAGAGGTAAGTCACAACAACCCGCATACCCATGCTGGGGATTTAGCTATAAGATTTCACAAAGAACTCATCCTTGGGAACTCACTCCAAGAGTGTGATAGCTTTGATGAAATCCTTCTATTATGTATTGTTCATTAGGAAGTTTCACGAGAAAGATAGATGCACTGATAGATCTGAAGAGAGAACAAATACACTCATTCAAGGATAACACACTCCTATGTGGAAAGATCAGAATACATAGATGAGGATCACTACCAGGGCCTTGTAATATACCATGACTCATCCAGATTCCCCTATAAAGTATAGTATCGACAACTTATAGGATTTTTCATGCTGAAAACTGACTCTAACTGGGGTCATGAATGGATATAGGATCCTTCTCTAGGTCTCTTAGAGTGGATTCCTAACGCTATCCATAAAACCATGTTGAAGGTGACATACTTCAATGGATAGGAGATGATAAATGACCATTCCAGGAATGAGAAAAAGGGTGAACAAACCCAAATGAAACATTTCCAGGATATGGTGGACAAGAAAATCAAGACATGTACAAGATAGTACACAGTATGTATAATGGTAACATGTTGTGTCCTATGATCCCAGGTACTTCTCATGTACAACTTCTTACGTCGAAAGGAGCATGTCATGCAGGAAAAGATATACACAGAGTGTATAATTCCTCACACATTTGTTCCATTGATCTGGGTTCCACCTGTGTACCTTGGCCGTGTTCTGAAACACAGTGTCAAACTGTGTGCCTATGCCCATGTACACGAACATGGGGTAAGCTGTATAACAGCTTCTACCAAGCTATGTGGGGTTGTACATGGCATGGAGTCATTCTGTGTTGTCCTCCCCATGTCTGTGTATATCCTAGATACACATCGGGTATCTCGGGAAGGGCCACATGCCATGTGATGTGGGTCACACGCTATGTGCTACCCATCTGTCTCCTGAAATCCTACCCGCCACTCAACTGGGCCCAAATATTGTGTATCTCGAGATATATGTTATTTTCTTCACTATTTTTCAGAATTTCTTATACTTCATTTGGAACATTGGATGATCCTTTGATTTTTGATCAATCCATTCATTTTCCCTGTAATTGAATATTTTAAGTCATTATTCCATACCATCAACATTTCGGGAGGTTTCAGGTGTCTTATCAGCCCCAAAAACTTGTTTTGATTATCCACACTAGGAATGCATAAAGGGTGATATATGCCATAATATGTCAATTCATCCACTCCCATCATCATCACACCTCTTCCGAGTCATCAAGATAATGGATCTATAATTTGGGATCTTTGCACTACGAAACAGATTCACAATGATTCATGTTTCATAACCATGTGAAAAATGAAAAGCACACACGAGGTCTACAGGGATAAGAATGTTGAATAAAATATAAAGGAAGGAAACTCCACCATTGTTTGTTACAGAACTGATCTTCTCATGTTATATGGATTAAGAAGAACAATATATATTAGAAATAAATTCACTAAAATAAAACCTGATAATAAAACCATCTCATAAGAACTAATGATCATCAGGTTAACCTATTCATTCATTGATCCACGTTCATCATTAAAATCCAAGAATATTTTAAGACACAATCGAAATAAAACCCCTACCTCGAGTTGGGATCAATTTCATATGAAGTGTAATTTCACTGCTGTTCAAAGAGATACTCTAACTCTTTTTTTCACGATTCATGAATGGTTAATTCTTTATCGTTCGTTTTCAAGAGGTTTGTCAAAGATTCTCCTCTCCATGACTCTACTAAATTTCAGGGTTGTGTGGATAACCCTAGAAATTCTTCTTAAAATATTATTTAAAGCTCTTGTCACTGTATTGACACAAAGTTAATAAAATTAATATTTTGATTTATTTTATTTCCTTAAGTGTCCAAAAACAATCTTTCCCAACCGACCTCTGTTGGTCGATGTTATGTCTCACCTAAGGTAAAGTCGTTGCTCTGGACGTAACGGTACCCTCAGATTTCATTTTTAAACACCCAATTAGAATTTATTCTATATTATCTGGAAAACCAAGTGCGCTTTATATTTAATATATTTAATATATTTCAAAAATATATTATGGGAATGTGGGGCCTCAAAATCTCATGCCATCTCAGTGACTGCTCTAGAAATTATTCCATATAATATTTAAAAATAATATATGGAAAATACAAAAATTAAATTATCATATATATGAAGCACAACTAAAAACAATAATAGAGTTAGGGGAAGGTTTTAAACGACTATACCATGAGATTCCTCTCAGGGATCTCATTACACCCCAAACACTACCATTATCAAATCACATGAATTTAGAGGAAAATAAATATCACATAAACAAGTTATATTTTAATAATCGTATCATTAATGAAAAATAATAAATAAAAACTCAAAACTACTCTAGGTATTTGGAATTCAACATCATCTTATAAACCAAAGAAATCTATTCTAATCCACCATGCCTCCAAAAAAATTAACAATGGATATGGTTCATCTGTGAAATTCCTCCTCTTGATGATCCTATAACTCTACTGGTCACTCCACACATGTGACATAACCTTAGATATATAAATCTCTCTAGTCAATGAAATGGGAGTAATTATGATGTTACATATTTATTTCCAATATTTGGAGGATATTATGGATCCTATCCAGCCATGGTGAATGTGAAAAAAAGTACACCGCCACACTAATACACTCCAACACCTTGAATTATGACAAACTAGGGAGAAATATTAATCACTTGGAAAAAAATATCATACCCTTGATGATTGGAAACCATAAAAAACACATTTTATCTATAAAACCCCTAGGGCCTCAAACTATGAACAAAATATAATTTTTTTTAAATCTTGTTCTACCTATATCCTCTTCAAATGCGTCATGGTATTCTTTGTAGTGGTCTACATAACATCATGGATATTAGTTACTAACTCCCCAAACATGGTCTAGAATACTGATTAATGAAATGGTCATATATACAATGATTCAAAAATATATACACCTTTATTATCCCACAAAACATCCTACAACCCCCCCCCCCCACCCACACACACAACTACTAGGGAAACCTATCAAATAGTGAACCACCACAATATGAAGCAGAAGTGGAAACATCCTCCCAACTCATGAATTTTCCTTTCAAATTAATCCTTCCACGAGAACCATATTTAAAATCATCCTCACTTTGATAAAAAAATCATAATATTGATAAATCATTTCAATTTTTTTAAAGGGGGAATTACAAAAAATTTCATGAAAAATGTATATGTGATTTTTTATTAAATCCTTCAACATAGTTTTAAAGAAAATATAAAATTCCACAATAAGGATTCAGTAAAATGATTATAACACATTCAATGTATTCCACCCCTGAAATCCACATTCATGACTAGGTAACATGTTGAACATGGTATAGTCATACTGGTGGTTCCCCACAATGTAACACTAGAAACATATCAGCTTACCAAGAACATGACACCTCAAACCCAGAAACCCTAAAGAACCAAGTCACATCATAGTATTTAGTATACCTTATCAATCTCTTAATCCATAAATATCCTGATTTGAAACCCAAAGTTTTTAAATCTACTTTCTAAACCATTAGTGAAAATAAACCATTGTTGAATAATTTATGAAATTCTCCTCAATACATATCTATTGGATTGTTGGACCATATCTCCTACAAAATTCAATTAAACATATGAAATGAAATAACATCTAAATCAACTCTAAATTCATTTTAGGTAATCACTGTACCAATTTAATCCTCATAATACTCTAAAAACATCCTCAGTATTGAGGAAGGAGGACCCATCGAAGAACTTTGACACTCCATACTTGTGGAATTTCAACAAGGCTTGATCCAACGATCTCTCTTTTTCTCTCCCATACCCCATACCTTAATGGTGTATGACTGAGATAGATTTATATAACGAAACAAAAAGGTTATCATAAAGAAAACAAGATATATTATCAAAAAAATAAATATCATGAACAAATCAAAAGTAAAACATCAAGATATTCATACTATTTCCCAAAACACACTACACAACCACATCACAGTCCATCACCCGAAAAATACCACATCATTGTCACACACCATCCAAATTCCACATAATTTCCATAGAAATAATTAACAACATTATTTTAAAATTTTTATTTCCTAATAAATTAATCACCACAAAAATAATATAAATCTTATTCAACCTCAAAACTCAAGGGAACCCACCCACCACACCATGACATTGCCCATTTTCCCCTAATTTTCATTTATAAATTTAAAACATGTCAGAAATAAAAAGACCCATGATGGGAAATGGGTTTCCCATTATAATTTTGATTTAATCCATAATCATACCACTAGCATAAAATCAATCACAACTATCCCAATAAACATTATACAAGATTAAATCTCCTCATTATAACAATTTAGGGGTGGAATGAAAGTTCATATTATTCAAATTCAAGATCATTCATACAACCCATTTTTAAAACCAGATTTATGTGGTCCAACATTTTTAGGTCGTAGGTAGTTCTATTAGTACAACCATATTATAAAAAATAATCACATAATGTTAATATGTTTACAAAAACATGATACACCATATTATTTGGGGCATAATTTCAAAATTAATAAATATAGATGGTTCTTGAAATAAGATTCATTATAGATAATATTAATCATAAATATAATTTAAGTAATAATTTTTTAATTCATAAAAATAGGGTTTCAATAAAAAATATTAACAATTGAATGAAAACAATCAAAAAAAGGAAACCCTAAACAACAATCAATATTTCCATTTTATTTTTATGGAAATAATAATAAATTACATTAGTAACTCTAACATGTATCTAAAGCGAAGATGAAAACTATACATTTTGTGTTACTATGAATTTATAATTGTTTTTATAAGTAAAACATTTTATCTATAAGTAATCATGCTTCAAATTTAAAAAAAAATACACTTAATTTTTTAAATTATGTTATCCATTAAAAAACAAAACATTTCATAAACATTATAAATTTAAGGTGAAATTATTTAATATTAAAAAATAAAAAATTTATTCCGATCAAAAAATAATACTACACTTGTTTTATCACTATGTGTAACGATTGATATGCTCTAACTAAAAAGAACTTAAATATTTCATCACTATAGAAAAAATTATTATACATTGAAATAATGGAAATATGATATTAATTTCATAATCAAATACAAGATGATCAGTACATAACATTCATTCATATTCTATAAACAAAAATACTAAAAATGTTATATTCTCAAGATTTATATGCTATCAATTTTTCAAGAATCCATATAAATGTTTTCAAATTTAGAAATGATCACAATTATAAAATTATAATGAATAAAATGTGAGGCATGGTAAATTGAGAAATATTTTTTGAGTCAGACGTGGATAGGCTAGCTTAAATAATGTAAATATTTTCAATACTCAATGGTTTACTATAATGAGGTATATAATTTTTCAGGCATCCATAATAAGTAATGAAAACCATGGAATAAAATAAATTATTAGAAGATGAAATTACTTATAATGATATGAAATGTAATAAAAGATATTATATTAACATTTTTATGTTCAATATATACATGTATTAAATATCTAGCCTAATAATTTCCTTAACCATGATTGTAATTTGGGCCCAATTTTTTATTTTCATGAAGAAAAATTGTTCACAGTTATCAATGAGAATGTTATCTTTTTCTAAAATGTTGACACAAAAATAAAAAAAATCATCCTTGCAATAAATTGGCAACACATTCTTGAAACATATAAATGGATTAATAATAAAAAACATTAGTTATTATAAAATGGAAGTATAAAATTATTCATCTTAATGTTTTCACATCTTAAATGAATTATCTATAATCATGATGATAATTTTTCTAGGATTTCATAATATAATTATAGAAATCTATGTATTACAGCATGTCCACAACACCAAATTATGATACATCTCGAACGAAAAAAAATCCTGGAATATAAACTTTTATAAGAACCAAAATAATCATCAATGTAGTTCCATAACTAACATTTAAACATATAAATATATAATCAACTCAAGGTGACACGTCTCATAATTGTTTTTAAAATTTAGATACTATTTTCAATAAAATAAACAATGCATTATTCAATAACAATTTCAAACATTGAGAAGAAAATTTTTAATACTATATATTTTTTTAAAAAAAGAAATACCATTCATAAATTATCATGTTAAAATAGTAAAAAGAATAACATATTTCAATTCTAAAAAATTACCATTCTAGTTAATCACAATTTTACTCTTTCCTTTTATGTATATGAAATATTAAACAAACCATAATAGATTAATTGAAACTACAACATGTAAATAGTTAGGTATTTTTACATAAAATAATAATATATATTTAATTTAATTAATTTAACTTCATAAAAACACCTTGTTTAATTGGAAATGAAAACATTCATGATGTGTATTCCATGCCTAGGTCTCTACCCTAAAAGCCACACCACTTTACTTAGTCCTTCAATAAGCTTGTATTCACTACATCGAATCATTGGGGGGGGTGCTAAGATACCTTGTCCTTGGTGTAGCCCTAGAACATTTATTACACCAATATCAACTAGAACTATTTCCCTACCAATAGATATACTCTATATAATTCATGTAGCACCTCAGTTTCAATTAAGTACCTCTTAATTTATGATTTTTAAGCATGTAATGTGTATGGTTGAATTTGGGAGAGTTTAGAGGAAAATTGGAGGGTTTGTTTCTTTTATTCCTCTCCATGATTTTTTCACAGTTTTAGAAACCCTCACAACACCTACATAAAAATGTGTATAATTAATTAGGGGTAATGGTAATGGGCATGAGCAGTACACAATTTTCAAAACTGTGTGAAATACTAGGAGACACCATTCTATTTTGGATTGTGGTATTTGGAATCATTGGAGAATAGATTAAAAACCATGAATGAAACCATGTAAGTTTCATCATTGATGGGGTGGATGGAAGAAGTCTATTATATAGTTTTCCAACCCGTGCGATAAAACCGTGTGCGGTTAAAGAACTAGATCCTAAAAAGTGGATGTTGGTAATATTTGGGTTTTAATACCTTCTGTATGCCCCAAAATGACTCAAACTCATTTTTTTCAATCTCAATGTTTTTTTACCCTCTCATCATTTATTTTTAAGAAATAAAGAGGCTTCTCTTAGGGATTTAATGCCAGATTCTAGTGGCAAGCCATCATTCCTGGTTGTTGTTGGTGGGTTTTTTTAGATCTACGTCTCTATCTCCATCAATTTTTTTTTATCTAAATCTAATTTGGTTCGATCTATGATATTATATAAAAATTATGACTATATTTGGCCTGTTTTATGATAGTGGAAGAGAACTACGGAGAGTTTTTGGAGATTTAGCTTGGTATCGTTGGAATTTTTTGGGTTGTTTATCATTTTCTCCAATTTCTTGGGGTAGGTGTCTTCACTCTCGACTCCTCTATTTATAAAATGAAGGATTTATTTAAAACATATTGTTTTTAATTAATTTGGTTGTGAAATTTATATTATACTATTTTTGAAACCCCTATTGATTAATGGTTTTAGAAAATTTGGAAATGTCATGTCTTGGTTGGAAAGTGTATTTGGTAACATGATTTTAAAATGTTTTGTTGATTTTCAAACTTGTAACATAAATTGTTTTCAAAAAAAATGTCGTTTATTGAAATTTATTTGAACATAGATGTGTTTGGTAGGGGTTTGGAATGGTTTTTTTCATGTGTTCATATGCATTCACTACTAGAAACTTCATCTTTACCAACATATTAAAATCGTTGGTAAAGGCTGTAGATCTGTTGGTATAAACTATACCAACAGCTGACCAAACTGTTGATTCATGAGCTGGAGGATATAACTATCCCAATGGTTCTATGATAACCATTGGGATATTTCATAAAAATCATGTATATATAAATGTTTCATTGAAAACATTGGTATAAATTTTAACAACAGTTTAAAACCATTGATAATATCAAAAATCGTCTCCATACCAATGGTTTAAAAACCATTGGTATAGCCTTTTACTAATAGTTTCACATAAAATGTTGGTAAATGTCATGTAAAAATACGTATACCAATGGTTTTTAAACTATTGGTATATACTTTTACCAACTGTTTACATAAAACCGTTGGTATACGTTCTATTTTTACAGATATGCCAATGGTTGTAAAACGTTAGCATAGCCTTTATGTACCTGTGGTAGCAAGCCCGCCTCCCCCTGTGTAGCTACAACACTTGCACCAGCTTCCACCAGCAGGACTACCTCCCCTGTGCAAAATTCATACACAATTATCAATACCTATAGAAAACATACTGAATTCTGTATGAATTCATACATAATTCAGGAAACACATAATTCATATTGAATTCTAAATACCTCCAATTTTGTATTTAATTACCCTCTACACACATACAAAATTAACACATAATTCATAAGGTAATTACAGATAGTATACACATAAAAAAAAGTATAGCCATACAACATGTATACTCGTACACCATTAACACATAATTCATAATTTAATTAAATACATAAATAATTCAATTCAAAATTCAGGGGGTTGGGGGATGTTTAGGGGGTCGGGTGGCTGTCCAAGGGGGCATGGGGTGTCCAGGGGAGGTGAGGGTGTATGGGGGGATGTAGGGTGTTCGGGGGGGGGGGGGTGTCCAGGGGGGTGATCTGTGGGGGTGTCCAGGGGTGGGCTGGTGTCCGGTGGGGTGAGGTGGTGTACATGGGGTGGGGTGGTGTCCTGGGGGTTGGGGGTCATTCCAAGGGGGTTGGGGTGTCAAGGGGTGGCGTGGTGTCTAGGGGGTCGGGGTCCAGGGGTTTGGGGCTGTCCAAGGGGGTGGGGTGGTGTCCAGGGGGTGGGGGTTGTCCAGGGGTGATGGGGGCTATCCCTGGGGGTGGGGATGTTTAGGGGGTTGGGGTGTCCAAGAGGTGGGTGGTGTCTAAGAGGGGTGGGGGATGGCTAGGGGGTTTGGAGGGATGACTTGGGGGTAGGGGGTTGTCCATGGGGGTGGGTGTCCAGGTGGTGGGATAGTGTACAAGGGGTGGGGGTCGTCAAGGGGGTTGGGGGGATGTCCAAGGGGGTTGAGGATATCCGAGGGTGGGGTGTCTGGGTGGGGGTGTTATCTATGGGGGTGGGGTGTCCAGGGGGTGGGGGTGTCTAGGTTGTGGGGTGGTGTCCCGGGGGGTGGGGGCTGACCAGGGTGTTGGGGGTTGTACAATGCGTAGGTTTGTCCAAGGGGTGGGCGAGTTGTCTACAGGGGTGGGGTGTCCACAGTTGTGGGGGTGGGGGTGTCTAGGGGTGGGGGCTTGTTCCGGGGGTTGGGGGTTTCCCTAGGGGGTTAGGTGTGTCCAGTGGGTGTCAGGGGGATGGTGGGGTGTCCAGGTGGTGGGAGGGTGTCCAAGGGGGTGGGCGGGCTGTCCATAGGGGTGGGGGTTTTTCATGGGGGTGGGCAGGCTGTCCCCAGGGGTGGGGCTGTCTAGGGGGTGTGTGGTCTCTAGGGGTGGGTGGGCTATCCACAGGGGGGAATTTAGGGGATAAGAGGTGTCCAGGGGGTGGGCGGGCTGTCCACTGGGGGGTGTTAGTGGTTTCCACGGTGGTTGGGGGTGTCCACGAGGGGTTGGGGGTGGGAAGACTGTCCACAGGGCTTGGGGCGCTATCCACGGGGGGGGGGGGGGGGGGGCTATCCACGGGGATAGTGGGGATTTCAAGGGGGTAGGGGGTTTCTAGGGGTGGGGCTCGTAAAAGTTTTAATGGAATGAATTACAGGTATTTTAAGATCATTGTAATTTTTAAAATGGTTTTCGAAAAGAGTTTATTTCAATAGTATGTGTTCCTTTAGGAAAAAATGAATTCTTTTGGTGTGTATTGTAGGACGATGGATTTGGTTATTAGGAAATGGTTTACATTTTTTTTGTTGCACAAAAATACTATATGACTGTTGAAATGGAACATTAAAATGAATTTTTATAAACCATTGGGGAGTTTTAAATAGAACGAAGTCTCTATTATATGATTTTGAAATGGTTTTATGAAAAATTATTTATGATGTAACTTTATGGGATTTTTGATTTTGTGTCACTTTTTTTAGAACATCATATTATTTTACTAACGGTATTGTTTTTATAATTCTTTAGAATGTTACCACTATAAATGAATCAAAAATTCAATAAAAAGATATCTCAAGTAGTCATTCTTTAGATCCAGTTATTGTCTTCTAAGTCTTGGTCTCTACACAAAATCTTTGGGGAAGTGGAAAATCCATGTTCTTCTTGGATCATTGATTATGAATGGGAGTTTCTAAAATAGCATCAACTATTTTTTATTGGTGATAAAGGATCCCAGGAGGCAAAAAAGTGGGTAGCTATGATTAGTGGGATTTTTGTGTTGTTAGAAACCCTGTAATCCATGGTGGTGGGAGGATATCCATGGGGGGTTATCCACAGGGGTGGTGGGGTTGTCCAGAAGGGTAGGGGGTGCATGGGATGTCCACGGGGGGGGGGGGGGGGGTCGTTCATGTGGTACGGGGTGTACATGGGGGTGGAGGGGCTATTGAGGGGGGGGGGGGGGTACGGCGTGTTCAACGGGGCGGGCGGGCTATCCATGAGGGTGGAAGGGCTTTCAAGGGGGTACATGGTGTCTAGGGGGGAGTGCGGGGTGTCCAGGGGGTGGGCGGGCTATCCACAGGGGTGGCTGGGCTGTCCAGGGGGTGGGCGGGCTAACCACAGGGGTGGCGGGCTGTCTAGGGGGTACTGGGTGACCAGGGGGTGGGAGATCTATCCATAGGGGTGGGGGGATTTCCAAGGGGTACGGGGTATCTATTGGGTTGGCGGGGCTGTCCAGGGGGTACGAGGTGTCTAGGGGTGGGTGGGCTATTCACGGGGGTGGCGGGGTAGTCCAAGGGATTCGGGATGTCTTGGGGTTGGGGATATCCACAAGGGTGGGTTGGATATCCATGGGGGTAGGGGTCGTCCATGGGTACGGGGTGTACTGGGGGTGGGTGGGGCTGTCTAGTGGGTACGGGGTGTCTAGGGGCTAGGCAGTTTGTCCATGGGGGTGGCAGGGCTGTCCAGGGGGTAGGGGTGTCCAATGGGGTGGGTGGTCTCTCCACGGGGGGGTGGGGGATGTCAATGGGGGAGAGGCTATACAGGGGTGTGGATGGGTTGTCTAGATAGGTGACGGGGTTGTCCAAGGGTTAAAGGGTGTTCAGGGGGTGGGTGGCTGTCCACAGGGGTGGGGGATGTTCAGGGGGTACGTGGTGTCCAGGGGGTGGGAGGGGTTGTCCAGGGGTACGAGGTGTCAAGGTGGTGGGTGGGCTATCCACAGGGTTGGCAAGGCTGTCCAGGGTGTATGGGGTGTCCAGGGGGTGGGTGGGCTATCCACAGGGGTGGCAGGGTTGTCGAGTGGGTAGGGGTGTCTAGGGGTTGGGCGGGTTGTTCACGGGGGTAGAGGCTGTACGGGTTGTACGGGGTGTCCTGGGGGTGGGTGGGGCTGTCCAGGGGCTACGGGGGGTCAGGGGGTGGGTGGTCTATCCATGAGGGTGGTGGGATGTCAAGGGCTTCGTGGTGTTCAGGGGTGTGGGAAGGTTTTCCATAGGGGTGGGGTGATTTCCATGAGGGAGGGGCTGTCCAGGGGGTGGGTGGGCTATCCACATGGGTGGCAGGGCTATCCAGGGGGTACGTGGTGTCAGGGGGGTGGGTAGGGTGTCAACAAGGGTAGGGGGCTATCCAGGGGATTTGGGGAGTCCAATGGGGGGTGGGAGGGCTCTCCACAGGGGTGGAGAGGCTATCCAAGGGAGGGGGAATCAGTCATAATAAATCATCAAGTCAATTTTTATTATTTATAGATAAAAAATATATAAATAATGTGACATACCTAATCCCACATATATTCATGCACAACGAATCAATAAACATCAAAGGTTAGTAATGTCATTAAAAAATGCAACAGATCAATATGTCCCTCATCACCATCACTATCTTAACATTCATCATTATCCTCACCCTCATTCTCATTATCATCCACATCATCATCCCCTCCCTCCTCAACACCCTCCTCCTCTCCCTCGTACTCAGACTCAGCCTCCTCATTGACCTCCTCCTCCACCTCGACCTCCTCCTCTCCCTCATCCTCCAAATTGGCCTCCTCCTTGGCCTACTCCTCCTCTACCTCGGACTTCTCCTTTCCATTATCTTGACCACCACTAGAACTACCATTGGGTTCAACATATATAGAATTCATTGATGAAATATATTCATCACATGTTTTGTTGGCCTCGGTGGAAGTGTTGGATGTAAAACATCCATTAGTTTTATAAATGCTATGTTTTCCTTAACAGATTGTTCGGCCGTCTCTATGGACCTTTTTTCAGCCTATTATTCATGTTCTGCAACTTTATAGAACTTTGTGGCACGATAACTCATACCTGAAAAGGGACAATACCTCGTTGGAACTATACTCTTCACAGGTCAGCAACATACTCTACCAGGGTGCTCATCTACCAACACCTGATGTAAGTGATAGTTTGAACAAAAAATTTCTTATTCCTAGGCATCAAGGGCCTCTAAATTATCCAGTTACAAATATAAAAATATTATTAAGTTACAAAATAGATATTAAAATTTTAAATCTACACTGTAAAACATACAATCTACAGTTAAGTCAGTTCATTAACCACGCTTCTGTCTTTCCACCTTCTACTTGAGAAAAACAGTTTTTCTTGAGGCACACGTCCTTCTATTTTCAATTTATGCCTGTAAAATGACATTGAATGTAGGAAAAATTAATTAAAAAAAGATACCAATAATTAATTGAATCACTAAAATTATATAACAACTTTTGGAAATCAAAAAATTTTGGAGGAAGTAATAGAAAGTGCAAGTCGTAAAGAAAAATTATAAACTGTCATACCTACTACCTCTCATGATCTAGAATCATAGTAGGTCCCAATGTGTGGAGGTATTTTTTAGCATCAATGTTTTTTTATTTCTTCCAGTTGATTCCTAAATAAAATTAATTAATTATAAATAACAAAAATCCGGAAAATTTTCATTTAAATACCTTTAATGTGATTAATTCCTTAAACTGGCTTGTCGTCTAATGAGTAATCATCTGTCGATACTATTCTTATGAAAAATAATCCATGAAAAGGACCACCTCTAACTATGTTCTAACTCTAGCATGCGAGCCAATATAAATATTCTACTTATAATCTCTCAAAATCTCACTTAAATCCTTCAGACATGCTGGTCGTGCACCCTCACCATCAGGGAAATTAAACCGAAGCTGACACCAAAATATTAATTCATATAAATACCAAAAATAATATATTGCATTAAATACAATAGATTTTTTCAGTCATATCTCCGTACAAGAATTATCCTTGACTTCATTTGGAAACTATATTTATGAGATTGGGCTGACAAGAATGATGTGAGAGTATTTGGAAAAAATCGCCAAAAAACTCCGACATTGCTACCCTGATTTTTAAATCATTTGACTATCTTCAGTTTGGTCCACCATCAACTGCGTGTGGTGGTTCCACACCGCATGGATGCATGTATTCCCCTGACCTCACCTTCTATCAGTAGATGTATATGTTATGAAAGATTTTTTTTTCAATACATGTTATAATGAAAATAAATAATGGTGTAAAAAAAATTAGGGTTGAATTAGTATACCTATGGTAGTCTGATCAATGGGTGTCGCTGGATCCGCAAAAACTAAAGTAAGACCCTGTATAGTTGAAGTGGGTCCTAATGTATACTTTTTTGGGACAGATTCTGGTGGAGGAGTCGAACAATATGGAATATAAATGTCCAGATAGAAGGAAGCAGAAGTAAAGTAAGATGACGGGGATGGTTGGATGAATGATCAATAGGGAGTGAGAATCATCATCAAATATGGTACATACAGGTTAGGAGGCTTATATGTAAAGGGTGGTTAACACATGGGAGGCCTAAATATCTTGTGTGTCCCTAACAACATTCCAGGATAAGAATTTGGGTTGGATGGTATGTCAGTGGGAGGGGCAGGGTCTAATCGAGTAGGCCGACCAGATCATCTGGCTCTCGTACCACACCCTTTTACGAACACCCTGAGTACTGGGACCACTCCTAGGATTCCCATCAAATAACTATCAACTAATAGATGGATCCTACAAAAATGGTTGCAACAAAAATAATCATGTCATTATATATTACTTAAATATATATATTTGAAATAAAGTACAAACTAGAGGCACTAGTGGTGGATTTCCCATCTCAGTCATGTGACGATTGTTGTCCCTCATTTGTTTTTGCTGCCTCTCTTCAATTGGATGCATTTCCTACATTTGAAAACAAATATGGAAGTAATTAGGAAAAGGTAACTAATGAGTAACCAAAAAAACAAAATAAATGAGAGGGAATAGGGGGATTCATGCGTAATTTATCAATTCATTTATAAGGTGAGATTGAACAGATATATAATGATGTCAATAAATTATACAATATGTAATAAAGAAATTTAATTTTTAGTAGGATGGTTATTTACTAAGTGTCATCAGTCTATTGAAATCATGGATCATTGATTCTACCAGATTCATAAGGGGTAAATAAGTTGTCCAAATTAATGAAAATTATCATTTCTTTAGCCCTTGTATATGATGAAGGATTATATACATGTTTTGAAAAGGAATACAAACCATCATGTTCATTACCTAGTAAATTGTTAAAGAGTGTTCTTTGACTTATACTAATTTTATACAAATCACAGTTTATGCATTAAATTGTTCACCATGTTAGAAATGTTGGTTTTGTAAGTTTGAATACAATTCAATTCCAAATTAGAAAATTCAATTCAAACAAAATTGAAACATATAATAATTTAAAATTCATATAACAGTCAAGTCAAGTACAACATATTTGTAATCAATATTAAGTTAATTTTAATAGTAACAACCTTAACAACCCATGTCGAGGTATACCAAAAGAATTGAGAACATGAATGGGTGATTTTTATATTTCCCATGACAACTATAGTTTCAAAGTAAACCCTTCCAATTAAGCTATTGAAGTCATAAAAATTTATAAATAGATCATTTCTGAAGGCAGTAGGGATGGTTTCAATTACATCATCACCATAATAAAAAATATGTCATCTAATTACTTCAATAATGACACAAAATTCAGGCCGAAGATGGTCTTGGACATAAATAACATGTTTCTCCATTGATGACAATACATATGGTTCATTGGTAGTAAGGGTGCGAGTCATATCAATTACCCTAAATCCACAATCTTCAATAGATTTTCCCTACCTCTTCATCGAATCAAACCACTCACATTTCAACATTGTGACTCGTCCATGAGAATAATAATCCAATATTTTTTTCAATGACTCCATAATAACCTAAATTTTAAAATCTTGGTCTACTATCTCATGACCTAACATAACAGTCAGTTGTGGTAGTAACCATAATAAAATCATTTTGTGTTCTCACATTCTTTTCTCATTCAGTGATAATAAATATTTACTCATTGATAACAATTGATTTATAGTCACGAACAGTGGTATTAGGACCAAAAGCCGAAGATCTTATTTACTAAGAGAAAGAGTCAGAAAGAAAACTCAATACCTAAAATATAAATGAATATTAAAAATAATTAAATTTTGTTTTAATTATTTTAAATATTAATATTATTACCTTTTATTTTAACCAATCATAAAACCATTTTTAATCAAAATTCTCCCTCTTTCTCAAAGATAAAGAACGATGCTTTCTATTAATCATCACATTATGTTCCCTGTAGATAAAAATAGGAACAATTTAACAGATATATATATATATATAAGATATACATATTAAATTTACTTATAATATGTAGTCATCAAACAAATAATAGTTGAACAAAATTGTGTGATGAGACATCTCCAGCTCTTCAATGATTAATGTCATCAATGTATATGATCTAGGGATTCCTTCTGTTTGAGGAAGTGATGGAAAACTGTTTTCAATTTTCTTATACTATTCTTCTTCATTTCTCATTGGTCTGCTCATTCTTGTAGTATGATTATCCAAATACATAGAGCATAAATCTATACATTCTTGAGCCATGTAACCGTTCATGATAGAACCTTTAGGATGATTCCTATTACGAACATAAGACTTAAATTTTACATATTTCTTTCAGTTGGATACATCTAGTGAAAAAATAGGTCATACAAGAAGTATTTCACTAAGAATATGGACAGTCATATGCAACATGCATATGAAAAATTATGGAATAAATATTCTCTCTAACTCACACAAAATTAATGGGGCATCTGCCAACATTATTTGCAAGAAATATTTGGACAACTTCTTATCCCAAAGATGTCTAAAAAATGAAACAACTGAATAACAACCACCCTTACATTATTGGACCAATGATGAAGAATTTCTATTGGAATCAACTCATGCAGAATTATTTGATAATAATGATTTTTAAAATATTTTAGCTTCAACTCTATTCTATTGACCCATTTAGATATGTTTCTTGAATAGACATCAGGAACTTTAATCGTCTCTAGTACTTCCAGAAAATTTTTTTCTATAGGTTTCATCACATAATAATCACATGGCACATGCCATTTATTTTCATTGATACGCACATGATGCAATTCTGGTATGATTCCCCAATCCACTAAGTCACGTCGAGACCATAAATCATCTTTTTTCTTTCCCTTAACATTTAGAACAATCAAAAGCAACATTTCACATATAGTTTTTTTCAATGTGCATTACGTCTAAGCAGTGACTTAACAAATTGGTTGACCTATAAGGAAAATTAAAGAACGTTAATCTCTTCTTCCAATTGTAATAGGTTTTAGTGGAAACATTCTGTCTCTTTATAGATGTCTTTTGACATTCCTTGAATGAAGAAAAAATATTTCAATTCATTAAGCACATCAGTTATATATATAAGCTAAGGTGGATCATCGGTCTCCATGATTTTGTCAAATATTTGATGATTATTTCTATATGGATGGTCCATTGGAAAGAATAGTCGATGTCCCATAAAACTAAAAATACAATTATGTTTTGGTCTTCTTGATCATGTATTATTCATACAAACAGAACATGATTGTTTTCCCTTCGTGCTCCATCCATACATCCTTGCATAAGCAGGAAAATCACTAATCGGACACATAAGCACAACACACATCTGTAATATGTCTTTAGAACATGCATCGTATGTGCGCACAACCACATAACAAAGATGTTTCAACTATTTTAATAAAGTATTCATGTATACATCTATATCATTGCCAGGATCAAAGGTTCTAGATATGAGTATACTCGTGAAAATGAAAGGTTTTTTTATACACAACCCTGGGGGAAGATTATAAATGTGTATAAAAACTGGCCTTGTGTTTTGTGAAATAAGCATATGCCAAAATGGATTAAAACTATCACATGAAAGAACCAACCTCACATTATGCATGTCAGATCCAAAAATAGGATATCTAGAATCAAATCCCTTCCATGAAAATCAATCTTCATGGTGAGACAACCCATCGTTAGTCTTCTTTCTCTCAATATCTTTTCATCATATTTTTATTGATATTTCATCAGACATAAAAATATTATGATGTCTGGCGGTCAATGGAAAGTTCCAATTTACTTTCTTTGCACATGGGATGGTGTTCCATTAGCTTTTGGCTTCCAATGGGATGTGCCACATTTGGTACAATCATTTCATCCAGTAGATTACTCCCAGAATAAACTACAATCATTCAGGAAAGCATGAATTTTTTTTCTTGAAAATCCAAATTCCTCAACTAAAATCCATTCCCTATAGTTGTTTGAGGGAATATCTACATCATTAGGAATTAAATCCTTCAAGAAGTTAATAATGTAATCGATGACAATATTAGAAATCCCATACATAGTTTTCCCATGAAACAATCAGATTAAAAATTATAGCTTTTTCATTTTCCCGCATTGTCGATATACTGTATTCGTGGCTGAATCATTCAATTTTTCACCCTGAAAACATCATCATTTTCATTATACACATCCTTTCTTCTCATATCGAAATATTATTAGTTCAGAATCCTTTATTTTCATGATGATGAATAAATGAAAATTTTCATATAACAAATTATCCAATCCAATCTTCTCATTTGAATCATCATCAATTTGAGATTTCATTTTATCCCCATTGTGATACCACGTAGAGTAGTTTTCATGAAAACCATATTTGGTTATGTGGTATCTGACTTATCACAGCTCAACTAATGTCTTCCAACACAATTTTAGCAGGGGTTGTGTATGTGACCACTATTTGAAGCATTTTGAAATGAAAAATCTAAAATGATGTCCAAGTTTTTTTGAAAATTGATTGAGATCTGATTGGTATCAGGAATCGAACTTCTATCCATTCTATAAAAAAATTGTTATAAGTCATTTCGTCAAATAAAATTCCATAATATTGAAGTTTCATCAAAAATATATTTAAGTAAAATAGAATTGTTCACTTTATATGAAACCATTACTGACACACTTCTCAATATGAGAATCATAATATAAAAGAAAAATATAATATATTTATAAAAACAATATCTTTAATGAACTATACACGAGTGTATAAGATCATGTAAACTTGTGGAAGAGAATTATTCAGGATTTGAGTAAATATTAGATCAAAGAAATTTGATATTTTAGTAGATTATTTGAGTGATCACATACACTACCCAAGGAGCTTGGGGTGTCCAGGGGTGGGAGTTGTCCCAGGGGGGGGGGGTAGTCCACATGGGTTGGGGTGACCATAGGTGTGGGGGGGGGGGGGGGCTATCCATGGGGTATGGGGTGTCGAGGTGGTGGGAGGGATTTCCACGGTGGTGGTGGGGCTATACATGGGGTTGGGGGTGGGGGGGCTTTCCCTGGGTGGGGGCTGTCCGGGGGGTACGATGTGTCCAAAGGGGTGGTTGGGATGTGCACAGGGGTGGCGGGGCTGTCCAGATGGTATGGTGTGTCCAGGGGGTGTTCGGGCTGTCTAGGGGTGTGGCGGGGTTATCTAGTGGTATGAGGTGTCCAAGGGGGTGGGCGAGCTGTCCATGGGAGTGGTAGGGTTGTCCAGGTGGTAGGGGTTTCCTTGGGGTGGGTGGTTGTCTAGGGGGTAGGGGTGTCCTGGGGTGGGTAGGCTGTCCGTAGGGGAGGTGGGGCTGTACAGGGGGATTGGGGTGGTAGGGTTGTCCAGGGGGTAGGGGGTGTCCGGGGGGTGAGGGGTGAGCAGGCTGTCCACGGGGGGGGGGGGGGGCTATCTAGGGGGTAGGGGTTTCTAGGGGTGGTAGGGCTATCCATGAAAGCGGAGGGGCTATCCAGGGGGGGTAAGGGTGTCTAGGGGGTGGGTGAACTGTCTACAAGGGTGGGGGCCATAAAAGGGGGTGGCGGGGCTATCCATGGGTGTGGCTGGGCTTTTCAGTGGGTAGGGGGTGTCCAGGGGGTTGGGTGGTGTCTAGGGGTGTGGGATATCCAGGGGTTGGGGGGGTTTTCCATGAGGGTGCGATGTTTTCTAGGGGATGGGGGTGTCCGAGGGCTTAGGGAGATGTCCAAGGGGTTGGGGTGGCTGTCCAAGGGGGTAGGGGGTGTCCAGGGGTGGGGGGTTGTCCAGGGTGGTGGTGTCCAAGGGGTTGGGTACGGTCCAGGTGGTGGTGGCTGTCAAGTGGGTTGGGTGTGTTGTCTAGGGGGTGGGGGGTTATAGGGGGTGGGCGTGTCTAGGTAACATTTATATCCAAGAAGTGCAATTTCATAACCCTATTAACCTATAATTACCACGGGAGATGGGTTCATGACTCACCTATGAAACAAAACCCTATCTGTAACGCCCCGACCCTAGTTACCCAGAGTCGGTGCATTATTACATAACATTGGCATGATCACAAGAAAGATCAAATCTCGAATGACCGATTGGTTTTTTAGCCATGGAAACACTAGATATATTCATAAGTTTCACATTACATCATAAAATGAAAAACTACTACAACAACATATTGTCTCCATAATCCACACTCATATCCCCACATAATATCCCTGCAGGTCATTCATAACTTACTTCTTCACATCCTGGGAAAAATAAAACATAGAAAATGGGTGAGCTCAAATGCCCAGTAAGGATAACAATATAGCGGAACATTCAAAATAAGAATAAACATTTAAGGCAATGCATTACTAAAACAAAAGCCTTTTAAACTTGAACTTCAACATAGTATGGAAAAAGTAAAATGAAATAATTCCATTTACTTGTTCTCATGGATATTCTACTAATCGAATAATCACAAGAAATATCAATAACCACTTTCATAATGTTGGAATGCATAATGCCAGGCTATCATAACCACATAGCCAAGGCCTCGTGCCAAGACTACAAATAAGATTTTTCCAAGGCCTTGTGCCAAGACACTAGTTTGTCTCATGAGACCTACCGATGCATCGAGGAGCTATAGCGGGCTCCACCCGTCACATATTAAGTCCAATGAATTCCCATATGAAAATGTTTAATCATAACATAAACATTCGTATTAAAACTAGAATACGAAATGTCAATACTTAACCATAAACAATGAATGGTATAAAAATAGCACATCCACAGTCAAACATATCACAAAACCTTTAATACAATATAGAAGTTTTGTATCATAATAAACCAACTTCAAATAAGCGTAAAATCCATAAAAGGATGTTGACATAGATGAAATCAAAACTATTTGAGAGAAATATCTCTTTTTTTGAAATCATTTAAAAGTCACACATTTATAAAGGAAGTAATTAAGAAGAGAATTTTAAATTAAAGTTTCCCATACCACTTTGAAACTTTTGAAAGGAATTAACATTTTAAAAAAATTCATGTCCATATAAATAAATCCTTAAAAACCATTTTGAAGACATGGAAATTAATTAAAAAGATTTAGAAAGATAAATCTTTAAAACATTTAAAATTATGATTTTGATAAAGAGTACCCTTCCTAAATTCTTAAAATATTCATTTTGAAATAATTTAAATGTCACATAATTATAAAATAAAACATTTAATTTGAAAATATCCTTGTAATCTTGTAAGGGAAGCTTTGAAAATTTTATAACGGTGGTAAATAGCTGCACCCGCCGTATAAGTTAAAAAAACATTCTTACCTTAATTTTGTCGAAAAGGTTAAAAAGCACCTTGTTTGGAAAACGATGGAAAGATTACTTTATAGACCTCTTATAAAAAGTCAAAAAAGGGTATAAATGACTTTAACCCATATTCTTGTAAATAGTTAAAATGTTTTGAAATACATTTTTAAGAAACATGGATGTGGATGATAAAGATATCCCAGTAGATTATTACGTATAAACAATATCGGATAATGAAGAGATTGTGAAATAACCCTTACCTTGTACTTTTACTTGGTTTGGGTAGGTTAACCTCCTGTATAATGGTGAAATAATTTTTATTAAATTATACAAGAATTGTATACATTAATATGATCTTTTAATATTGATTTGATAATAATATCTTAGTATTATCGTTGTTTCGGGTGTTAACTTACTTGTTTTATTTTATATGTTTTGTTACGTCAGACATGTATGTAAAGGATAGGTTGTATATTATTCATATCCAGAATGATATCACGTCCTTAAACACAATTTTTTAAATCATCAAATGATAATTATACTTGAATGGATACGATGGAGAATGAATCTCATCGCGTTCGTGGAGACGGTAGTCCGTACGTACGCACGAGTGACAATATCATTCTTTTGATATTAAAATAATATATAAATGGATGGTATATCATATATACAGAATCATTAACATGTTATATTTATTATTTAAATGAGTTACATATCATTATTATACCCATCCAAATTATAATATATTGAATAACAATTACACCGCGATGTGGAGACGGTAAGCCGTACGTACGGAGTTATGATGACATGTTATTCAAAGGGTGGATAGAATACTGAATATGGTTGTACCATATTTATAATAACATCACAGTATATATATGATACTGCAGTTATTATTTTATAATGGTAACAACAAAGGAAGAATAAGTGGAAGAAGAAAGGAACTTGGAAAGGGGTGGTGAAAACATTACATCTTCTTCAGGTTCTTCCTTTTGATTTGATCAAAAGTGCTCCTTAGGTTGGCTTTAGGATCAAACTAAGGCCTCTAGGTTGTAGTTAGGGAATTTTGGAGAGTATTTGGGAAGAGTTTGGCCGAACCAAAAGGTTTTTAAGGTGTGAAGAAAATAGAAGGAGGAGTTCCCTTTTATAAGAGGGGTGAGGGGATCCTTTGGAAAATCTAGAAATATTAATTTATAATAAATTTATATTCGGTTTCTAATGACTCCAAAGTTGATTATTTAAATTTTAAGGTGGGGATAGGTCGAAAAAAACTCAACCAATAGAATTTAGACAGGTTTGGGTACTTATATTAACCTTATCTTTAAGTATTAACTCTAAGTTAATTAGTTTCACTTTTACAATGTCTCTTTGTATTTTTATATAATATGGTTAATAAACTTACTATATACATCCAAGAGACCCCCCAAGTGGTCCGTTAATGATGAACCTATCATGATATAAGTCTCTTGGCCGAACCTAATATTTTTAGGAATTTAATATCAATTAATAATATAATATGTTTTTTAAGAACTCTTTTATGTCAATTTTGACACTATTCAATAGTTGATTTTTTTTAAACTCATAACAGATTGATTACTTCTAAAAAAGTCAATTAAATAAATCCTAATAAATCATATTATCCTAGAAAATTATTTTATTTCATTAAAAGTTTCATATTATATTTATTTGGGTATTTATAATATCAATTATTTTAATTTTTTACTATTATAGTAATTACTACATCATCATTGTGTCATAAATAAATTAAATTATTTAATGTCTAAAAATTACAAATAAAATATAATTATGTAGTAAATCTTTTTAGATTTCCAATTAATATTTATAATCTAAACTCCAACATATATAACCCTATGTAATAATTGTTTTTCTAAAAGATATATGCTTGTGTCATTTTTGTATTCATTTTAACTTAATTAAAATAAAGTGTCCCTATCACCTACAAGTGGCACCATGGGGTCCCAAAATCGACCCAAAGATGCCTATGGTCGAACATGTATCAACAAATAAGGCTAGGACATGTTTTAGGGTAATTTAGTATTGTTATAATATTATTTTTTAACCCTCATTTACCGGATTTACCCTTAACCATGGTAAATAAAATATTTACCGCAGTAATTATTCAAAATATCTAAAAATAAAAGTTACCTATTTACACAATTTGAACATACTGATTCGAAATATGGAATCCATTTTTCTAAATTAAAAACAAATAAGTGGCAGAAATTAATTTAAAATTAATTCTCGCTGTCAAAACAAAAAGCGTGTTTTTAAGAGATAATAACTATCAAAAGATTGACACTTGTTTATGTTCGGTTTAATTGTAAAATTATGTCCAATGACAAACATTATATTAAATGGTAAAAATATATTATAAATATACTTTAAAACCACCCAAATTCATAATTTATCACTATTAATTATTTTGATTAAAAAAGTTGTTTTTAATTAAAATTTAGTAATTTTCACTATTAATCAAAATATGAAAGTTATCCGAAAAGTACCAATATTTCACCTTAGGCTAAATTCAATACTCCAAATCAAAAAATGAATTCCATTTTGAGAGATAAAATTTCTAAAATTTTAAAAAGGTAGGTATTACTATTCATAACGGCTAGTTGATTGGTTGTGGTGTGTTAGAACTAAAAGTTGCGTACGACACACGCTACTGTATTATTCAAAGGAAAGCGTACCGTGGAAGCTTGGGATGTTTCATTTTAAATTTTTTGATGTCCCCATTTAGTCAAAAAGTTTAAAATATTGTATTTAAAAAGGTTTCACTATAAAAATTTGATAAAAGTGAAATACTGAAAATGAGTCTGTTCTTGCATTATGTCTAAGAAACTCATAATATGGATTCTAAAATTATAAGGATTATATAAAGTTTAAAATTTAGTTAATACTATTCATAACCTCTTTTGAATGGCTTTTTTTTGGAAAGTCATGGTGTGATTGAACTCGGTGTTGCGTGTAGTGCAAGTTATTGAATTATTTTAAAGAAATAACACACTATGAAATCTTGGTGTGTTACATTCTACCCTCCTTCAATAAATTGCATCCTTGAAATTTCAAATTTTTTTTCAAAAATAAAAGGTTGAAAATAGAAAATATATTTGTGGGAAAACCCACATCGGAAATTGGGTTACTAAAATTTAGTCTTAATATGAGGAAAAGAGAAATGAAAGGGTCACCACCAAATTATGATCTCGATTAGGAGAACATTGGTGGCAATTAGAGATATATAATTGGAGGGAAAACGTAAATATTTATAGGTAGTGATTGAGGTCATCAATCACAAACAAGTATAAAATTGAGGTCCTTAAACTCATAAATCTATGATGATTTTAAATACCATCGGTTCAACAAAACATATAGTTCTAGGATAACACATTTTTGACGTTTCAAAATATCTTAGTTGAAATCCCACATCAAAAAATGAATTAATGAGGCCTCTATTTAAAATAAAGAGTGGAAAGTATGAAGATTACCAAAAATAACACATACTAGGGTTCCATGTAGGAAAATATGGATGTGGAAGAGAAATCTAACCATCAATTATCTGATGGAGAGTGGTAGAGAACATGGCTATGAAAAGGCCAACAATCCCAAAGCCATAAATTAGTGATGATTTAAGGTACCATCTAGGACAACATTTTTGTTCTAAGTTCCTTTTATTATTGTTGAGGAATTTATTTATGAGATTGGCTAAAATCATAATGAGATATACTTACTTTATAATTAGAGTTTTATCCATTAATAAATTTCTACCACAAACTCATCTTTCACTCTAAAAGATAATAGAACGTAATTTTTTTTAACTATTTATACTATTCGTACAGGGTTCCAAAATAAATGAATTTATAATTCATCTACCAGATCATAAAAAAAATTACATTATTTAATCCAGGACATCTCGTGGGCCAGTGGTAGGTGATACACCCTTGTCGCCCTTCGGTTGCGGGTTCAAGTCTCACAGCCTTGCTGGACGCGACGGGTTGCTGCCCGACCTCCTGGTTGTCCTTTTATGGCAATCCAAAATCATCCAAACTAGAACTATCAAAAATACTTCTGTCCAAACTCACAGTCCAAAATTTATAAGGAGGGTAAACATAATGTAGATCCTTTTTACCCCGTAATAGCATATGAATACCTTCATCATGTATTCTTTTAATACACTGAAACATCCTGAATTACCATATTCCTTATTGATTACATTCATTCTCCCTTATTCCATATAGAATGCTGGATATACTTCATCAATCCAAAAATGTTTAAAACCCCAATGATGATGGAATATAAAAATCATTAATCAGTTCCAATGTAGTCAAGAATATCCAATATAATTTATCCAAAACAATCATGTATTATTCCAAAATCACTACCTCGGTATCAGAACTATATTATAGTTTATCATTCTCTCAACCATATATTTTACAAAAATTTATCCTGATATTGATTCACTTTTCTTTGTTCCACACAATCTCAAGTCCTTAATGAAATAGTACTGCAGTACAATCCTTATATACTCCATAATTATTATAACAAGTACATTGTTGATACAACACTAAATTGGCATAATCAACATAAGAACTCTAATCATTCCTCTTCATCTGTGGTAATATCATAACTTGATTATTATCCAATAGCATCATTTGTGGCATAGTCTGATGACTGGGACATAGGTTCGCGTAGTGTCCAAACTCCTTGCAAATGAAGCATTATACATTTGAAACCATTTTCTTACCCTTGCAGTCACGTACTTTGTGCCCTTTTCCTCCACACTTATAACAAACTCCAATTCCTTTCAGGCAAGTTCCAGGGTGTTTCTTTCCACAGTTATCACATATGGGAAAATTATTCTTTTCCCTCTTCCCTTTATCCATCTTTCTCTCTTCCATCCTTTTCTTGTTTTGCTTCCCTTCAAAGCCATAGGACTCAGTAAACTCTTTACTTATCTTATCAACACATGATATTATTTCTTCATATGATGATAATACATGCGAGACTATTTCTCTTGTAAATTCTGGCTTAAGACCATAAAATATATGGTCCTTCTTTCTCTTTGTATCATGTTCATTTCTAGAGTTCTCATTCCTTCTACTGGGCGCCATTTCTAAACAATGGCATACATTAGATTAGTTTATGAATAACAATACCTAATCCCAAACTTGTAAAACACATAACATAAATTAAATAGTTTATGGATATAATCCATAATCATAAAAATGTATCCTTTGAGGAAGTATATACTCATAAACTCTTCATAATGATTTGTAAAGAAAATGAGAGTTATCCTAAGCATATCCCCCGGGAGTGTCGTAACCAAGAGTGAAACAAGGCCCGTTGTCGTGCACCAGTTCCCGTTCGAGTCTAGCTCAAAGCGGTGTTTTCGGGTTTTACCCCTAGGTACATCGGTGCCAGAGCCACCTCTACCTGCTCGTATCCAGACAGGGATGTATTTCTTTGAAAACTCACAAAATCTCTACAATACCAAAATTCTAGGAAGTTCTTCTATACTAATCCTCAAAGTTCATCTTAGGTCTACGTGCTCTAATCAGAGTTTATCTAAATATAGCTTCCAAGGTTTGTACTAAACTTCCTCTGATACCAACTGTAACGCCCCAACCCTAGTTACCCAGAGTCGGTGCATTATTACATAACATTGGCATGATCACAAGAAAGATCAAATCTCGAAATACCGATTGGTTTAGTAGCCTTGGAAACACTAGATATATTCATAAGTTTCACATTACATCATAAAATAAAAAACTACTACAACAACATATTGTCTCCATAATCCACACTCATATCCCCACATAATATCCCTACAGGTCATTCATAACTTACTTCTTCACATCCTGGGAAAAATTAAACATAGAAAAGGGGTGAGCTCAAATTCCCAGTAAGGATAACAATATAGCGGAACATTCAAAATAAGCATAAACATTTAAGGCAATGCATTACTAAAACAAAAGCCTTTTAAACTTGAACTTCAACATAGTATGGAAAAAGTAAAATGAAATAATTCCATTTACTTGTTCACATGGATATTCTACTAATCTAATAATCACATGCAATATCAATAACCATTTTCATAATGTTGTAATGCATAATGCCAGACTATCATAACCACATAGCCAAGGCCTCGTGCCAAGACTACAAATAAGATTTTGCCAAGGCCTTGTGCCAAGACACTAGTTTGTCTCATGAGACCTACCGATGCATCGAGGAGCTATAACGGACTCCACCCGTCACATATTAAGTCCAATGCATTCCCATATGAAAAGGTTTAAACATAACATAAACATTCGTATTAAAACTAGCATAAGAAATGTCAATACTTTCACCATAAACTATGAATGGTATAAAAATAGCACATCCATAGTCAAACATATCACAAAACCTTCAATACAACATATAAGTTTTGTATCATAATAAACCAACTTCAAATAAGCGTAAAATCCATAAAAGGATGTTGACATAGATGAAATCAAAACTATTTGAGAGAAATATCTCTTTTTTTGAAATCATTTAAAAGTCACACATTTATAATGGAAGTAATTAAGAAGGGAATTTTAAATTAAAGTGTCCCATACCACTTTGAAACTCTTGAAAGGAATTACAATTTTAAAAACATTCATGTCAATATAAATAAATCCTTAGAAAACATTTTTAAGACATGGAAATTAATTAAAAATATTTAGAAAGATAAATCATTAAAACATTTAAAATTCTGATTTTGATAAAGAGTACCCTTCCAAAATTCTTAAAATATTCATTTTGAAATAATTTAAAAGTCACATAATTATAAAATAAAACATTTACTTTGAAAATATCCTTGTATGCTTGTAAGGGAAGCTTTGAAAATTTTATAATGGCGGTAAATAGTCGCACCCGCCGTATACGTTAAAAAAACATTCTTACCTTAATTTTGTCAAAAAGGTTAAAAAGAACCTTGTTTGGAAAACGATGGAATGATTCCTTTATATACCTATTATAAAAAGTCAAACAAGGGTATAAATGACTTTAACCCATATTCTTGTAAATAGTAAAAATGTTTTGATATACATTTTTAAGAAACATGGATTTGGATGACAAAGAGATCCCAGTAGATTATTACGTATAAACAATCTCGGATAATGAAGAGATTGTAAAATAACCCTTACCTTGTACTTTTCCTTGGTTGGGGTAGGTTAACCTCCTGTATAATGGTGAAATAATTGTTATTAAATTATACAAGAATCATATACATTAATATGATCTTTTAATATTGATTTGATAATAATATCTTAGTATTGTCGTTGTTTCGGGTGTTAACTTACTTGTTTTCTTTTATATGTTTTGTTACGTAAGACATGTTTGTAAAGGATAGGTTGTATATTATTCATATCCAGAATTATATCAAGTCCTTAAACATTATTTTTTAAATCATCAAATGATAATTATACTTGAATGGATACGATGGAGAATGAATCTCATCGCGTTCGTGGAGACGGTAGTCCGTACGTACGCACGAGTGACAATATCATTCTTTTGATATTAAAATAATATATAAATGGATGGTATATCATATATACAGAATCATTAACATGTTATATTTATTATTTACATGAGTTACATATCATTATTATACCCATCCAAATAATAATATATTAAATAACAATTACACCACGACGTGGAGACGGTAAGCCGTACGTACGCACGTATGGTGACATGTTATTCAAAGGGTGGATAGAATACTGAATATGGTTGTACCATATTTATAATAACATCACAGTATATATATGATACTGGAGTTATTATTTTATAATGGTAACAATAAAGGAAGAATAAGTGGAAGAAGAAAGGAACTTGGAAAGGTGTGGTGAAAACATTACCTCTTCTTCAGGTTCTTCCTTTTGATTTGATCAAAAGGGCTCCTTAGGTTGGATTTATGATCAAACTAAGGTCTCTAGGTTGTATTTAGGGAATTTGGGAGAGAAATTTTGCAGAGTTTGGCCGAACCAGAAGGTTTTGAAGGTGTGAAGAAAAGAGAAGGAGGAGTTCCCTTTTATAAGAGGGGTGAGGGGCACCTTTGGAAAAGCTAGAAATATTAATTTATAACAAATTCATATTCGGTTTATAATGACTCCAAAGTTGATTATTTAAATTTTAAGGTGAGGATAGGTCGAAAACAACTCAACCAATAGAATTTAGACAGGTTTGGGTACTTATATTAACCTTATCTTTAAGTATTAACTCTAAGTTAATTAGTTTCACTTTTACAATGTCTCTTTGTATTTTTATATAATATGGTTAATAAACCAACTATATACATCCAAGAGACCCCCAAGTGGTCCATTAATGATGAAAATATCATTATATATGTCTCTTGGCCGAACCTAAGATTTTTAGAAATTTAATATCAATTAATAATATAATATTTGTTTTAAGAACTCTTTCATGTCAATTTTGACACTACTCAATAGTTGATTTTTTTGAAACTCATAACAGATTTATTACTTCGAACAAAGTCAATTAAATCAATCATAATATATCATATTATCCTATAAAATTAGTTTAATTCATTAAAAGTTTCATATTATATTTATTTGGGTATTTATAATATCAATTATTTTAATTTTTCACTATTATAGTAATTACTACATCATCATTTTGTCATACATAAATTAAATTATTTAATGTCTAAAAATAATAACTAAAATATAATTATGTAGGAAATCGTTTTATCTTTCTAATTAATATTTATAATCTAAAATACAACATATATAACCCTATGTAATAATTGTTTTTCTAAAAGATATATGCTTGTGTCATTTTTGTATTCATTTTAACTTAATTAAAATAAAGTGTCCCTATCACCTACAAGTGGCACCATGGTGTCCCAAAATCGACCCAAATATGCCTATGGTCGAACATGTATCAACAAATAAGGCTAGGAAACGTTTTAGGGTAATTTAGTATTATTATAATATTATTTTTTAACCCTCATTTACCAGATTTACCCTTAACCATGGTAAATAAAATATTTACCGGAGTAATTATTCAAAATATCTAAAAATAAAAGTTACCTATTTACACAATTTGAACATCCTGATTCCAAATATGGAATCCATTTTTCTAAATTCAAAATACATAAGTGGCAGAAATTAATTTAAAATTAATTCCCGCTGTCAAAACAAAAAGCGTGTTTTTAAGAGATAATAACTATCAAAAGATTGACACTTGTTTATGTTCGGTTTAATTGTAATATTATGTCCAATGACCAACATTATATTAAATGGTAAAAATATATTCTAAATATACTTTAAAACCACACAAATTCATAATTTATCACTATTAATTATTTTGATTAAAAAAGTTGTTTTTAATTAAAATTTAGTAATTGTCACTATTCATCAAAATATGAAAGTTATCCGAAAAGTACCAAAATTTCACCTTAGGCTAAATTCGATACTCCAAATCCAAAAATGAAGTCCATTTTGAAAGATAAAATTTCTAAAATTTTAAAAAGGTAGGTATTACTATTCATAACGGCTAGTTGATTGGTTGTGGTGTGTTAGAACTCGAAGTTGCGTACAACACACGCTACTGTATTATTCAAAGGAAAGCGTACCTTGGAAGCTTGGGATGTTTAATTTTAAATTTTTTTATGTCCCCATTTAGTTAAAAAGTTTAAAATATTGTATTTAAAAAGGTTTCACTATTAAATGTTGATAAAAGTGCAATACTGAAAATGAGTCTATTCTTGCATTATGTCTAAGAAACTCATAATATGGATTCTAAAATTATAAGGATTATATAAAGTTTAAAATTTATTTAATACTATTCATAACCTCTTTTGAATGGCTTTTTTTTGGTAAGTCATGGTGTGATTGAACTCGATGTTGTGTGTAGTGCAAGTTATTGAATTATTTTGAAGAAATAACACACTATGAAATCTTGGGGTGTTACACTATCACCTTATAATTAACCAAAAATATTTAGAAAAATAAAACACTCTAATATTGATTCATAATGTCGAGAATAAAAGAAAAACAATATAATCCAAGAAATTTCACTACAAAACCTCAGGTGCACTGCCAAAAACTTCCAATAGTATGAACTACAAGGGAATAATTATGTGCACAAGACCGTGCTTGTTTGTTTCATGATATATATATCAGAGAGTGAATAATGTGTAGGAATGAACAACATTGTTGAGTTCTATGATGGTTATAATCCTTTGTTATGGGTTCCTTCATAGGATAGAAAATGATATAAATATATTAATAAATATTTATAACAACCTAAGAAAATTGTGACATGAATTCCTAACTCTCTTTTTGAATTTCAAAAAATATTACAAGTGTATGATCGAACCGCTTGATGGAGTTGGAATAAATGATCTTGTAATAGAGTAAATTTTGGTTCTATCAGTATTATCACATGAAAATGACCCCAAATAGAATTTTCTTGAATGAAAAAAGAGTTATAGGATTTGGTTGATAAAGGCTTCATTCATCCTAGCACTTCACCATGTGGAGCACCTATTTTGTTCGTTAAAAAAGATGGTTCTATGAGACTTTGAATTGATTATAGAGTTTTGAATAACATCACTATAAAAAAACAAGTATTTTTTTTCCTCACATTGATGACTTTTTGATCCGCTCTAGGGATATCAGTTCTTTTCCAAGGTGGAATTGAGATCTGGATACCATCATCTGAAGTTGAAGGAGGATGACATCCCAAAAATAGCCTTTTGTATGATATATGGGCATTATAAATTTGTTGTTATGCCATTTGGGTTAACTAATGATCCTGTTGTATTCATGAATTTTATGAATAGAGTATTTCATTAGTTATTGGATAAGTTTGTCGTTTGGTTTATTGATGACATTATAGTATTTTCTAAAAATAAATAGTATCATAAAAAATGTCTAAGTGTTGTTTTAAAAACCTTAAAAGAAAAGAAACTGTATGGAAAATTCAGAAAGTTTGATTTTTTGTAGCAAATGATTTCTTATCATGGGATCATTGAAATAAAGATGTAATAACAACTGATCCTACCAAAATAAAATTGGTTGATGAATGGAAAAGACCCACAAATGTTACAGAGAATTGTGTTTTTCTTGGGTTAGAAGGTTATTATCGACAGTTCGTTAAGAACTTTTTATAGTTATCTAGCCTGATAACTAAGCTATCATGAAAATGGGTTAAATTTATTTGGACCAAAGAATGATATGTTTGTTTTTAAGAACTGAAGAATAGATTGGTGAATGATCTAATTTTCGCCTTTCCTTACCGAAATTGTGAGTTTGTCATCTACAGTGATGCTTATTTGAAGGGACTTAGTTGTGTTTTGATACAGAATGATTATGTAATTTCTTCTGCTTAAAGGAAACATAAACCTCATGAGTTAAATTATCCCACACATGATTTGGAATTGGTTTCTGTAGTTTTTTATTTAAAAATTTGGAGGCATCATTTATACAGAACCATGTGTCAAATATAAACTGACCATAAATGTTTGATTTATATATTCAATCAGATGGAATTAAACATGAGGCAAAAAAGATGGATTGATCTGATAAAGGATTATGATTTCATTATCAATTACCATCGGGGAAAAGAAAAAAAGTGTTGAATGACCTGAGTCAAAAACATCATCCATCATTAACCATGTTACGTTTGGAACATGATTCCTTGATTAATGATTTGATGAATTTTTTATTAGAAGTTGTTGGTATATAGAAAACATCTATTTTGTCTCAAGTTTTAATATATTCATTGTTATGAGATAGAATTAAGAAAGTGTAGAACGAATACCATGAGCTACAAAAAATTTAGAATTGGTTAAAATGGGTATGTTTCCAAAATTTAACCTTGATAAACATTGTGTTTTAATATTTAGAAAAAGGTTGTGTGTGACTTGTGATTCTCAGTTGAATAAGGATTTGTTGTGTGAAGCTCATAGTTCTCTATTTTTAGTTAATCCTGGTAGTAATAAGATATAAAGAGTCCTTCAGGAGTATTGCTGGTGGGATGGAATGAAAACAGATATTTCTGATTTTACCATAAAATGTTTGACATGTCAATAGGTTAAAGCAGAGGGGCAGTTACCGAATGGGATACTTCGGAATTTTCTAGTGCCAGAGTGGAAGTGGGAGAATGTATCCATGAACTTTGTGGTGGGACGACATCATACATCTCAAGGTAACAATGCAATTTGGGTTATTATTGATCGGTTGAAAAAATATGCACATTTTCTTTCTATTTGAGATTCAATGTCTTTGGATCAGATTTCTCGACTGTACCTCAAGGAGATATTCAGGTTACATAGAGTTTCTCATTCCATTGTATCTGACCAGGATCGCAGGTCACCTCAAACTTTTGGAAGGGACTTCAAAAGTCATTTGGCATAGAATTAAATTTCAATACAGCTTTTCATCCTCAATCATATGGGCAGTTAGAATGAACGATTCATACTTTGTAGGTTATGCTTTGAGCTTGATCAATAAACTACTAGTGAAGTTGGGATCAATATCATTCTTTATTATAGTTTTCTTATAATAATAGTTTTCATTCCAGTATACATATGTCACCTTTCAAGGAACTTTTTGTGAAGCGGTGTCGAACTCCTTCGTTTTGGGATAAAGTTAGTTAAAGAAAGTTGATGGGGCCAGAATTAGTAGTGGAAGTGGCTGAGAAGGTGATGATGATCTAGCAGTACAAGAGGATAGCTCAGAGATGGAAGAAAATTTATATAGATAATAGAATGAAAGACTTATCTTTCAAGGTAGGTGACCATGTTTTCCTTAAAACCTCTCCTTGGAATAGTGTGATGTGTTTCGGTTAGAAAGGGAAGATAAGTCCGCGGTTCATCGGTCCTTTTTAAATCTTGGAAAAAGTTGGACCAGTTGAAAACCAAGTAGATTTTCCTCAGATTTATTCTTAGGTAGATATTGTTTTTCATGTTTCGATGTTGAGGAAGTATGTTCCAGATTCATCACTTGTCTTGACCCCAAAAGTAGTTCAACTGGAAGAGAACCTTTCTTAGGAAGAGAAACTAGTTTAGATTGTTGATCGAAGGTAATAGGTATTGCATAATAAGGTAATCTACCAGGTAAAAGTTTTTGTGGAGAAACCACATGGTAGAAGAAGCAACATGGCAGACTAAAAATTCTATGATGTAAAATACCCTGAGTTGTTTAATAAGTAAATAAAATTGTGATGACCCAATTCCCAGAAGGTGGGGGTAATGTAACACCCCAAGAATTTAAAAATAATTTAAAATGTATGAAACATTTTTCTAAGTATATATTTATAACTACACATTATAAAATAATTTTTCCACTTCAATGTTTTTAATTTTGAAAAATTGGCCATCTACAATTGTGTTCAGTATGTTATTTGGAGTATAATGGAACCAACTTGATTTTTTGGGGAATTGTAACATACCCTTATGAATAGTAATAAGAACATAATGAATAATAAATTGAATTATTATTTTATTTTCTTAATTATTTAAGATAATGACATCTTGAATAATTTTTCAATGTGATATAAAAGTAATTATAGTTTTAAAATTATTAATTTTTGAACTATGTATGATTTTATTTAAAAATTAAATTAATAATATATAGAATATTAATTTCAAAAAATGGAGTTCATTTTTGGATTCTACACAATGAAAAATAGTAAGGTTAATTTTTTGGGATTTTTATGATATTCGTGAATTTTCGATGAATAGTGAAATATTGTAAAATACCGTATGTTCGAAATATATGTTAAATACAGTATTTATGACATCTTAAGTGATATAAGACAACTTTATTCGAAATCATATGCCATAATTACGGTTTTGGGTAAGATTAATTAATATTATACATAGTTTCGAGCAAAAATATAATAATAATGATTAGAATAATGAAAAATACCCCCTCTCTTGAACTATAAATACAACCATCATTTACATCTTCCTCCCACACCTCTAAAGCCTTGATCCCTACCTAAGTTTTTCCCAAAACTCCTCCCAAGGCTCTTCACCATGACTTATAGCTTTTTTTCTCACCAAAAGTCCAAAAACAATGTCCTTATGAAGTATTTCAAGGAGAAGAGACCAAGAGGTAAACATCCTCGTTTAATTTCTCTCTTTTCTATCATTTTATGCTATTATTTTTCATTAACTTTATATTATGTTGGGATATTTAATTAAATATCTCTATTACAGACCATATTATGTAATTATAATGAGATAACCCTTTTTTCTCATCAAATTATTTTATGAAATTTTAAGTCACACCATTGGGCTGCCGAATTTTCGTCAGTTAATTCTCAATTTTTCTTTTATTTTGAGTATCTTTGTTCTTATTTCCTCACCTACTCTTATACAAGAGGAATGAAAGATCAAGAATCATATATATTCTAGATTTTCTCATGTTCACAGAAAATTTCTCATCAATCTTCTTCTCCTCCCTCACTTACTCAAGGAATTAAAAACATTGTCTGGGATATGTCGAATTACCGACATCATGGACAATGTGATTTCAATTTTCTTTAATTCCTTCAAGGATGGTCATGAAACAGTTTTAATGGTTGAAAAAGGTTTTAATATATATATTATGTCCCGCACATGGTTCTGGAATTATTTTTTACACATGGTTATAATTTGTAAAAAAAATGAGGTCGTTATTATCAAAGAACCACTAAATTGATCTAAACAAGAATCATTAATTTTTTTGCTTCTGAATCATCCTCATTTTATAATTCAAAATGATAAATGTTATAATTTATGGTACTAGAATTATTTAAATACTACTCTATTCCAATTCTATAGTTTCAATTCCAATTTACAAGAACAATCCATCATGAACCGATCATGAAAATCATGTAAAGAGCTCACCCAAAACTGTTCAGGGAACAAAATACTAATAATTAAAGCATAAAATGATGTAATGAAATGATCATATAAGGTGTTATAATGCTGTATATGATTCATTAATATAATAAAAACACTCTTTAAAATACTATACATAATTTTTAAATGTGTTGGAAGTAAGACAAACCTGAGGTAAGGGAATTCTTAACCTGATTTCAATTTTTGGGTTAACCTTCTACTTTGTCATTTATTTGGATTTAAAATTGATTGTGTGATGGGTTTTGTTTATATTATGTTTAATTATGTCTAATTACATTTTTTATACATATTAAATCCACTTTATTAAGTCTCTCTTCAAATATATGATTTACGTATGAGGCTATACTTCTAAAATCCTCTTTTAAATTTTTGTTTTATGAAATTTAAGAGAAATGTTTTTATGAAATTATTCATGTTGTATGATTATGTTCTGGTTATTGGGAATTGTTTATGATGAAGGGTGGTAACTATATCTCCCTCCAATGCATTGGTTATGTGTATGTTAGAGTTCAGCCGTATGGTTACTCCATGGGTAACTACGATGGTTACACAAATTTTAAGGTAGCTGTGAGGGTTGCAAATTATAAGGTAGCCATGAGAGTTAAAATATAATGTAAGCAATGCCCCATGATACGTTTATGGTTTCATTTATATTATTATTTTTTGGGGGATCTTTTGGAAATCTCATGTTACAAAAATTAAGTGTAATTGGGTGACAAGTATTCCTTTTGAAAATGTTTTCATATGTTACAAGTATTCATAGGCTTTTCTTTTTTTACATCCCTTACTGAAATTTTTGTGCACACCGCAAGTTTAAAAGGATTATCACATGTTATAAGAACGAGTAAGATTAATAAGGAATCCATGTTAAATTTTTGAAGAGTTTTTAAAGAAATCATGATTTATTTGGAATGGTTGATATTTTGTAAGAAATGAATACTATTTGTATGGTATCCACTATGTAGTAATGTGCAATTTTATGACCGTTTTATGTCCCAAATCTCTAAAGCTCTATACTTAAAAAGTTACTCAATGTAAAAGTAAGTTATTTCTTGACTAAAATCAATATAATGTAATTTAATAAAGTTGGGTCCTTATATAAACAATGCATGGTTAAAATCTACACCCTAAAAAAGTGAATATAGGTTGGATATAGGTTTTAATGCCTTGTTTTCCCCCAAATTGGCCCTAACTCATTATTTCTCCCTATTAATGGTTGGAGGGCCTCTCTTCATATATTTGGAAGCAATACATAGGCATATCATTGTGATTTGATGTTGTATTCATGAGGAAAACCTCATTCTAGGTTGTTCATCATGGGTTCTCTTAGATTTACTTCTCTACCTCCACTACAGGAAAAATCACTATTTGCACCGGGTTATTTGCGACGAGATTTCTTCCCGTCACAAATAACCCGTCCAGGAAGCTATTTGTGACGGGAAAATTTTTCTGTCGCAATTAATTGGTTATTTGTGATGGGATTCCATCTCCCGTCACAAATAGTTTGGTGCGACTTGCACGCCAAACCGCGCGAATATTATTTGTGATAGGGAGATGTCTCCCATCGCAAATAGTTTGGCGCGGCTTGCGCACCAAACCGCACAGGGGTAGTTGCGACGGGACCCGTCGCAATTACCCGGCAGTGGTTAATAACTTTTTGCGATGGGATTTCGTCCCGTCGCAAAAAGACTGTTAGCAAGTACTATTTGTGAGAGGACCCGTCGCAAATAACCTATTAACCGCCCACTGTAATTAATGCGGGTGAAGGTATTTGCAACAGGCACCGTCACAAATAGTACCAGTTACAACGGGAACCCCGTCACTAATAACCTCATCACAACTAATCTAACCTATATATACCCCCATCTGTTTTTTCCCAAATCATTCAGATCTAGCTCTCTCTCTTTCTCTTCATTCATCAGTTTCAACGAAAAATTTTCTTTTAGTAGAAATTTTTAATACGAGAACAATCGGAGGGCGTCAATATCTTCAAAATATCAAAGTTTAAGGTATTTATATATATATTTTTTATTTTTTTTATTTTTTTATGTTAAATTTTAATTGTTGTTTATTAGTTGTAATTTAATTAGATTTCAATTGTTTTTTATTTATATTTAATTTTACTATGAAATTGATTTTTTTAGTTATAATTATAAATAATTAGTAATAATTAACATTAATTAGATATAATTAGATATAATTAGGAATAAATATATATAATTAGCAATAAATAGATATAATTGGTAATAAAAAGACATAATTAGCAATAAATAACTATAATTAGCAATAAGTAGATATAATTAGAAATAAGTAGATATAATTAGGATTAACTAGACATAATTAGGATTAAATAGATATAATTAGGATTAAATAGATATAATTAGGATTAAATTGGTATAAATAGATATAATTAGTAATAATTAGTAATAATTATATATAATTATATCTAATTAGAAATAATTAGATATAATTAGATATAATTAGGAATAATTAGATATAATTAGTTATAATTAGATATAATTAGCTATAATTACCTATAATTACCTATAATTAGCTATAATTAGATATAATTAGATATAATTAGATATAATTAGATATAATTAGCTATAATTAGATATAATTAGCTATAATTAGTAATAATTAGTAATAATTAGTAATAATTAGTAATAAATATATATAATTAGAAATAAATAGTAATAATTAGTAATAAATAGTAATAATTAGTAATAATTAGAAATAATTTGTAATAATTTGTAATAATTAGTAATAAATAGAAATAATTAGTAATAAATAGATATAATTAGTAATAACTAGTAAGAATTTTTAATAAATAGATATAATTAGTAATAATTAGTAATAAATAGATATAATTAGTTACAATTAGTAATAATTAGTAATAAATAGAAATAATTAGTAATAATTAGTAATAAATAGATATAATTAGTAATAATTATTAATAATTAGTAATAAATAGATATAATTTGTAATAATTTGTAATAAATAGATATAATCAGTAATAAATATATATAATTAGTAATAAATAGATATAATTAATAATAATTAGTAATAAATATATATAATTAGTAATAATTAGTAATAAATAGATATAATTAGTAATAATTTGTAATAATTTGTAATAAATAGTTATAATTAGTAATAATTAGTAATAAATTGATATAACTGTAATAATTAGTAATAATTTTTAATAATTAGTAATAAATAGATATAATTAGAAACAATTAGTAATAAATAGATACATTCTGTAATAATTAATAATAAATAGATATAATTAGTAATAATTAGTAATAATTTGTAATAATTAGTAATAAATAGATATAATTAGTAATAATTTGTAATAATTTGTAATAATTAGTAATAAATAGATATAATTAGTAATAATTAGTAATAAAAAGATATAATTAGTAATAATTAGTAATAAATAGATATAATTTGTAATAATTAGTAATAATTAGTAATAATGAGTAATAAATAGATATAATTAATAATAAATTGATATAATTAGTAATAATTAGTATTAAATAGATAAAATTAGTAATAATTAGAAATAATTAGAAATAATTAGTAATAATTAGTAATAATTAGTAATAATCAGTAATAAATAGATAGAATTAGTAATAATTAGTAATAAATAGATACAATTAGTAAGAATTAGTAAAAAATAGATATAATTAGTAATAATTAGTAATAAATAGATATAATTAGTAATAATTAGTAATAAATAGATATAATTATTAATAATTTGTAATAATTTGTAATAAATATATAAAATTAGTAATAATTAGTAATAAATAGTAATAAATAGATATAATTAATAATATTTAGTAATAATTTGAAATAATTTGTAATAAATAGATATAATTAGCAACAATTTGTAATAAATAGATATAATTAGTAATAATTAGTAATAAATTGATATAATTAGTAATAATTAGTAATAAATACATATAATTAGTAATAATTAGTAATAAATAGATTTTATTTTTAATAATTAGTAATAATTTGTAAGAATTTGTAATAAATATATATAATTAGTAATAATTAGTAATAAATAGAAACAATTAGTAATAAATATTAATAAATAGATATAATTTGGAATAATTTGGAATATTTTGGAATAATTTGGAATAATTTGGAATAACTGGGAATAACTTGGAAAAACTAGGAATAATTAGCAATAATTAGAAATAACTAGAAATAACAAGCAATAACTAGCAATAACTAGCAATAACTAGCAATAACTAGTAATAACTAGAAATAAATAGATATAACTAGCAATAAATAGCAATAACTAGCAATAACTAGCAATAAAAAATTTATTTTATCAATACTTACGAAATAACAATAATAATATTATTATAATAATAAAAAAATTTATTAAATATTAAAATTATCAATATTCGCAATAGGATTTTCTCTATTATTAAAATGTTTAAATATCAAAGGGCCGCCAATTGTCAGGTCATGTGCAATAAAATGTTTATGTCAGCCATGTCCAATATAAACTCTATAATTGTCCTTGCATGGTTGATCACCTCGCAAGTAGTGTTGAAATAGGACAAACCAAGTCACTCCCTTCTTATCTATAAGAATTATCTCACATGAACCTTTACATAGACCATTCTTCCTTGAAAATTTAAGGGAAAGATAATGATATTCCATCAAATTTTTAAGGAAGAATGATCTATTTAAAGTCTGATGTGAGATGATTCTTAGAGACAAGAACGTCATTACATTTGTCGTCATATTGCAACACTTCTTGTGAGGTGATCAACCATGCAAGTATAATTATATAGTTTACATTGGACATGACTGGCACAAATTTTTTATTGCGCATGACTTGACAATTGACGACCCTTTGAGATTTGAACATGTTAAGAATAGAGCAAAGTCGGTTGCGAATATTGATAATTTTAATATTTTATAAATTTTCTATTATTTTAATAATATTAATATTGTTTTTTCATAAATATTGATTATATAATTTTTTTATTACCAATAATTAGTAAACAAAATCTTCTTGGATAATGAAGGGAAAATTTGTAATTATCTCCACAACGATGATTACCAAATTTCCTTTAATTATTCAACCAGTTTTCATTTTTATAAGTATTCCTTAGTATTTCTAAATTAGTAATAAATAGTAATAATTAGTAGTAATTAGTAATAAATTGTAATAATTCGGAATAAATTGTAATAATTAATAATAATTAGTACTAATTAGTAACAATTTGTAATAATTTGTAATAATTAAAAATAATTAGGAATAATTAGCAATAATTAGCAATAATAAGTGTGAGAAAGATGCAATTAAATGAGCTATCGGAAAAAATAGTAGTCTTCAATCCACTAGAAATTGTGTCGTCATTAATTATATGTAAACTGGAAAAAATCTTTTCGCTGACTTTCATTGACTCAATGGAACATTTGATATTAAATTTTCCACATGAAGCTAAATGTGGAGGTCTAGTACTGTTTCAATGGATGTACCCATTCGAAAGATGAATGTAGAAATTGAAGAACCAAATATGTAACAAATCATTAGTTGAAGGCTCAATTGCTGAAGCTTATTTGCAAGAGGAAATTTCTTTTTTCTGCTCTCGTTATTTTGAATCTCAATATCCCTCAAAACACAATAACATGGTATCAAACGAGGGGAATGTTAATGACAAAATGGACAATCAATTAACTGTTTTTAATAATAAAAATCATGGTTTCGGTGGTGTTCATAAACGATGGATTTCTGATGATGAACATCTCAGAGCTCATACATACGTTCCACTCAATGGTGAAGAAATTACTTCATTTGTCCTGTGAGTGCTTCTATCACATATTCTATAATTTAGGTTACAGTATTTAAACATATTTTATTTGTAGGTAATATGATAATCTTATCAAGAAATAACTTCCACAAATTACAACAGATGCTCTTGAAGAACATAGAAAAAAAAATTTCTCAGTGGTTTCAAAAACTGGTAACATAAATTATTGATGGTTTAATATTAATTCCATTTATTATTTATTATATTGATAATTGTTTTACAAATTTTCAGGTGACTCAATATGCTAATAAAATTGATAACAGACTGTGTATATTGAGTAACCCACCATCCAAAATGGTTAAATATTATAATGCATATGTGGTGAATGGTTTTCGATTTCATACACATGCATATGAGGAATTAAAAAAACAATGAACAATGGAGTTTTCTTGAGAGGATCACATCATAGAGAAACTGAAGTTGACTTTTATGGAATTTTGGATGAAATTAATGAGCTGTTTTATCTTGGATAGAATTACACAACAATGTTTAAATGTCGGTGGATGGATACTGAGAGAGGATTGCGTGTTCATCCGACTCATGGAATTGTTGATATTAAATATAAAATTCTTCTTTCAGTAAATAAACCATTTTTACTCGCTCAAAAGTCACATAAAATTTATTATGCAATTTAATGTTCTACTTCAAGAGACTTGAGCGATTGGTGAAGCATAATAAAAATGAAATCTCGGGAAAATCAGTTTACTCAAAATGAATGTGGTTCTGCTGAAGTGGAAGGAATTAAAATTTTTCATGAGACTACTCAAAAACCATATGATTCACAAAGAGAAGTGAATATCGATGATGACACCCCATAACTAAAGATCAATGGCGATGAAAATGTTAATGACGTTACAAATGAATTTGAAATGACAGGAGATGCTAAAACTGAAAATCATATGGATATTGATGATGTTGAGAAGGAAGATGATGACATTGAAATTGATAGATATGAATAAGAGGATGAAGATCAACATTCACACATTTAAATGAAGATTATAATAATAACTAAGATATATCTATATATAAAAGTTATTTTCAACTATCTCCTAGCAACAATCATTTTGTCTTTTAGATAGACCCTGAGCTATTTCTTGAGTTGCAGGAGGATGACCTACCATTGGATGAGGGGGATTTTGGATCATCTGACCCTCATCTCACTAGTAGTTCGGGGGGTATGTGGAGGGGGCACGGTCTTTCATGATTAATGATTCTTGACCCTATCCCCGAGTGACGTCCACATCTTGGTTTCGATCCATGCACACGTATGTATGGTAACCTGTATATTTTCGTTAGATTTCATTAATTTATTTATATATACTGATTGTTTGATTATTTATTCAGTTTTCACAGTTTCACGCCTGTAGCTATTGAACAGGGGAGCGCTATCTTGTGTAATTATTTTTCTCATCCATAGATTACATGGGAACAGATTCCTGTTAATATGCGACGCGACATGTTCCATCATTGGATGGTACATAAATAAATAATATTTATTTTGAAATTTATTTTATTAAAAACTTGATATTATAAATTATTTGTAGGGTTTATGGTATCCTATCGATGATAGCATGCACGACGTTATCCACGCAGCATGGAAGGTTTCTATGCATGACCGTTTCTGTCATTTTTTGCACAATTTGAGAAGGACAACCATTAAGAAAGCTGTGGTGACAGAATTTGACGAGTCGTGTAGAGCCCACCGACCATAGTACATTTCATCTCATTTTTGGGATGGATTATGTTTACACTAGTTAGGTGGTGGATATTAGAGGAGATCTTCAGTGGAATGACAGAACCAGTGGAGACAGGAGGTGACACATCGAGCTGGTAGTCGTACATTCAGTTCACATAGAGAGCATCAGGTAAGTATATATTTTCAATATTTTATATAACTTTAAATATAAATAGTTTAATTTATATTTTTTTAGGTAGTCGGGAATCCCGATATTATGGAGTTCGACATTTATCAGAGGATATACAGTGATCTAGCCACTGGGGAGATTAGAGGTGACCGCCAACATCAGATTGTGGTTAGTATTATTTTTTCAGTTTGAAAATTAACTGAATATAATATTTTTACAATTTTAATTGTAAATTGGAATTGAAGGAGTCATATGAGGCTGCGACCTCTCAGACACAGGTTGAGAGTCAAGATGAGACGACTGAGCAGACCAGTGCTCACCATTTCGATGAGGCAGCATGGATGCAGGCGAATCAGTATGGCTTTGAGAAGGGTAGTGTAGTTGGAATTGACTCTCACTTGACTCATGGTACTTATTATGGTACTTCTGCGATGTCGGCGTCCAGCTTGAGAGGAGCTCATGGAGATACAACATCTTCTGGCTCATAGTATCTGGAGTATTTGTGAGCTCAGACTGAACATGTAGAGACTTTGCAGAATCAGCAAGAAGAGATGTGTCAGCGGTATCCACAGCAGGAGCGGCATTATGAGGAGAAGATACGTTGATGGTAGTAGCTGCATTACTATCATATGGAGTACATGTGTCGTCTGACTCTTAGTTTTCGGATGGAGTTTCCTCGACCAGCCCCTTTAGCTCCTCCACCTCCTCCAGAAGACGACCCCCCCAGGGATTTTTTTATGCTACAAACATTTTTATTTAACATTGTAATATGAATTATTTACATTTTCTTTCTTTTATATCGGTGAAAATATTACATAATTTAATTTTAAATATTTTTTTATTTTTTTATATTTTTTTGTGAATATTGAGAATTTCAATATTTTTTATTTTTTTTTTGTGAATATTGATAATTTTAATAATTTTAATTTTTTTATTCTTTTAATAATAGTAATATTATTTTTTCTTTAATTTTATTTTTACTAATAATTATTATTTTTAAAATTAATTTATTTTTTGCGACGAGACTATTTGTGATGGGGTCCTATCGTAAATAGTCTAACTAAGTATTTTTAAAAACATATTTGTGACAAGACTACTTTCCCATCGCAAATAACTTTTGGCTACGAGCACATTGCAGAAAGTCATATATATATATATATATATATATATATATATATATTGCGATGGGACAAGAGCCCATCACAAATAGTTTTTGTGACGGGCCCATCGTGAAAATGTTTATGTATATATAATATATATAATCGGAAGATTATTTACGATGGTGAAGTTTCCCATCGCAAATAAGATTTTTCTTGATGGGCCCATCGCAAATAATTGTATTTGTGACAGTGTTTTCTGCAATGGGCTATTTGCGACGGGGCCCGTCGCTAAACCCTATTTACGACGGGATCCCATCGTAAATAGGCCATCGTAATTACCAAGAATTTCAGTAGTTCTCTCTCGTTTCTTAGATCTACATCTATTATGGCTAGATATAAGATAGATGATGCAATAAATTGTTATATTTGGCTTTTTATGATGGTGTAGGATATCTAAGGTGGTTTTGTTGTGATTTATCCTGGTTTCATTGGTGTTTTGTGTTTTTATCATCTTCTCCAATTTCTTGTGGTAGGTGGATTCACTCTCAAGTCCTCTATTTTGAACGCGAAGGATTGATTTCAAATTTATTTGTTTCTTGATGTTGGTTGTGTAATTGATATAAATCTTTTATTTAAAAACCTCTTGAGTGATGGTTTTGGAAAATGGGAAATGTGTTTTTTTTTTTAATGTGTATTTGGTAACTTGATTTTAAAATGTTGTTTTTTAAATGTTTGGTTGGTTTTACAGAATGGAAATAATGGTTTTAAATAAAAATGTTTTTCATTGAATCATATTTGAACATGCTTGGGTTTGGAATGTGATTTTCATTGTTTTTTGGAATTTGTTCATATGTATTGGGATAGAGAAGTGCGTGAAGTACCCCCCCCCCCCAAAAAAAGGTTGGGACAGATTAGGGCATGAAGTACCCCTATCAATGCAATTCACTAAGTGATGGAGTTGTGAAATTATTACTCACCACTCATGAATATAGGGATTTGTATGTTTCAATAATTGTTGAATGTGTGGTTGTGTGGAACCAAATGGGTTATGAAAAAATAGAACATGTCATATGGTTTTAAATTATTTTTTAGTTTCTTTCTTTGTAAATTGCTTTTATCATCGGAAAAATTTTATATTGGCAGTTGTTTATATTTTGAAACAAATAGTTATAGATTTTTATTGTATAAGTTTTTATATATAAATGTGCTATCTTGTTTTAACCATATAGTGTGAGTATAGAAGTAATATGGGGAAAACCTACTATGTTTTATTACTCACCTTACTTTGACATTGTGGTTATTTTACGTATATTGTTTATTAAAACATAAGAAAAGTTAATTTATCACACATCTTTAGAATTATTTCATTATACACGGGATATTATGCAGTTGAAGCATGAAATATGTTTTTTATATGGAATTTTAGTTTGTGTCATTGAGTTTTACAGTCTTCCACTATAAACATTGATATTTTTGTATTCATATTTGGTGTGTTATTTTAGTTTTAATTTTATAAACGAAAAGTTGAGTTTAATTTTTTTTATATCATGCATCATATTGTAGTTTTTTTGTTATAGTTTATTTTGTTAGTTGTTTTATTCAAAAATGAAAACTCATCCTCCAATAGTATTTTATACCCTCTAATATCTATTATCTACCTTTGATGTCTTGGGGATGTCGCTTAAGGACATGTTACATTAAATCGCCTTCTGAAGGCAATGAGAAGGTGCGGGATATTACAGTGACAAACTAAAAAATCCATCTTATCTCTCAAAACTAAATTTCATACCACTTTTCTTTGACCCCATCACATTAAAGGTACCACTTATGGATTGTCAACAATGTAAGATATATAATGAACCTTGATTCCTGCAATAATAAGGCCTTGGGATGGTGACTAGAATGGAGGTTATAAAAATCACACATTTGGAAGAGATTAACTCAATAATACTATAGGATTGGGTGATTGAATCAGTAACCACTAAGAAAATCCATCGTAGGAATATAAAATTTACCCCAAAACAATTTTAAAATTCATAAATAATGTTAAAAAATATAAATAAATGTATCCTATTAAATACCCAAAAGAAAAGCCATGTGTTAAAGATTTATCAATAGCTCCCATATCTAAGATTGAAATGATAATATTAATCATATAAATCATCTTGATAACATGAAAAATAGTTTATTAACTCACAAAGACATTATAACTAGAATAATCATTAGGATTTTTCCTGATATTTGACATGAACATGAAAAAAGAGAATACTAATACACCATTGAACCAATAAAAAGAAAACAAAAATAAAAATAGGTTGACATTATAATCACAAAATTGACCATAGATGAATCACCAATAACACATCCAAGTAGTAATATAATATTAAAATAATATAAAAGAATGTTTCATCTAACCACATATCTATTTATTTTCTACTTTGATGCCCCAATCTGGAATGTCCAATGTTACCACCTTTTCAATCTATATAACATCACATATCAGTTAGTATCTAATGTGGGTTTGGATTTATCCACCCCTCCGCACTCTCAAGAGATCTAGTACCCCATTATTGAAACACTTATCTCTCACATCACAACCTCATAATCACATCCATGGTAGTATGGTATCATGAATTTGATTTAAATAATCATCATGCCCTCCTAATAAGATGCATGGCCCCTATCACACCTCGCATCCTCATTATTAGGGGGAAATATCAAACAACAACCAACCATCACCTAGAAAATCTCCATCACTAACCAATATCATCATACATAATTCTAATGTAAGAGTGGGAAAGTGGGGGTAGCTATCTATATCATTCACTAATATCCTAGATGTTTGTGGAAATGCCAAAATACCACTATATATGGACATTAGAATGATTATTTAATTCTTGTGGGGTGTGTCTAAAAATAACATAATATAATTGATAAATATATGAGCTGGAATACCCAACCTACGAGTTTACATATACTTTACTAATGGCTTCCCCAAAATTACCATGAAACCTAAAAATATCACCCACGAACCACTACCACCTATAAATTCCCCACACGACACATAACAACATATTTTCACTTTATTCAAAAGTACCATTATTTCAACCATTTTTATTTCACATTAAATCTATCCCATTTCATTATCTTCCAATTTAATTAAATCAATTACCACCCACAATATCCAACCCATACTAGTTTAAATATTTCCCATCATATTTATTTTCAATCATTTCAAATTCCTTCCATGGATAATAGAGACACTTATAAAACCACACCACAACACCACTCACCCACCCTCAATTAAACCACTATACATCATCCCTCTTCACAACCCGTACCAAATAGCCAAACCTCTAATACCAAACACATTCCACTTTTGAATTTGGTCACCACAATCACAAGTAATATCCAACAATATCCCCACACATCACAAAAGACATTATAGAAAAGAACATCAACACAAAAGAACACATTTTAGAATCCACCATTTTCCATATTTTTAGATTAATGGATTTGATGACTTCAAATCCTCTTTTGAAAGGGGTATTGTCACATAATTCATGGTTTCCATGGATAACTAATTTATTATCCATATATAAGTAATTATTATTTTTCATGTATGAGAAGAAAAATCAGACAATCATAATTAGAGAATCACATTTAAAAATAATTACAACACAAACATGGTTTCCTTAAAACATTATTTCTTGTAATAGAATCATCAAAGTATCATTATATGATAGTTCACAAAAATTTTAAACACATGTGATTACTCCCCATTTCAATAATTTAAATTTATAAAATTAATTAACTTATTTAGAAAACCCTTAATATCCACCCAATGGATAAAAAAACCTAAAGTCCATATATATAAACATGTAAATGTATGAATAATCATCCCCTATCAAAATAATTCCATGCCAATTTTCTGTATAGGGAAACCGGGAAAGGAGAAACTGACTTGATCAAATCCTTATAAAATAACATCAAGTCAACCAGGATATCAAAAAACATACCATCCCATTTTTAACCCAAATATACAATGATCAAAAGATCACCATAGATAAGGGTTAAAAAATAGGTTGTAAAAAAGGTTATCAAAAGAATAAATGGACATAGATTTCAAAAAAAGAAATTATTAATATTGGTGATTGGAGATGTGAAGGAATTTCTAGAATGACTACAAAAATTGACTCAGGTTTATCCCAATCCGATGAGGAATGAACAAAATTGAACAGAATAAAAAATTTAAAAACAATATGGAATTCGACACATTCATGTTGTGGGACATTGATTCACCCCATGAATATTCATGTTGGAAAAAACTTTAGGATTTGAAATCATTTTATTTTGTTAAAGTCTCTAAGACAACATCCAGTCAACATCTATAAAATTCATTGGTTGATCAATATGTATTCATTCCCATAATGAATAATACATTCACATCATGAATTAACTCTTCATGATTAACACGTTCCCAATATTATCTTCTTAGAGATCCAAGTCATGAACAACCTTCATTCCATGAATATAAGATCCTTCACCTCACGAACTGCAAGTCAAAATAAGAAATAACCACTGTGACTAGAATTTAAAATCCAAAATGCATTGATCGTTCCTCAAGAGTCAACTAAATCACTTACATATTTTATATGAAAAATATAATAGGCTACGAAGGAACATACCATTATAATGGGTGTTGATATTATTTAACTTCATTATACTATGATTTTTATATAAACAATTACACTCACATAATAATCTCATAAAATTTTAAATATTAATTGATATCATAAAAATAAAACAAACATATTATATATTCTTTAGTTTTATGATAATTCTTATTAAAGTTATGTTTTTCTAAAATATAGTTCCAAAGGACCCTACCAAACATCCTATGGCCCCAAATATAATGATCCTTGTTATTGTATACTAGAGATGGTACTTGCACTAGCACATGATCTAAGATAAAAAATCACAATATAAAGGATCGATTAGTTTAGAAGTCTTGGTAGGTTAGTTAAATTTATGATTTACATATTATATTAAAAAAATATAATAGATAATGAAAAAATTTCTTGCAGCCTTTAAGGTTATTCAATGTTCCCTTATTCATATCATGGGGAATAAAAATAATAATAAATGGAAATCATAGATGATCTATAAAAAATGTGTATAATTTAATATATCATATATTTAGAAGTCCTTAAAAATATGGCATATTTGAAAATCCATACACCTTTAATTTAATCAGTAAATTAAACATCAAAATGTATCCATACATAATATAAACATAAATAACACATAGATAATAATAAATAAAATTTTAACGAAGGAAAAGAATAATTTCCTATGTAATTATCTTACTATCAAGGCCTCATGCCATGAAATCCTGATCATAATCAATAGTGTTCTAATAAAATTCAATTAATATGTACTTATGTTCCAAATATACAACTAATTTGGGAAATTATTTTTCTCGTGAGACCTATTGATGAATTCTGAGGTTATATAAGATCAAGTCCCACTAGTAACATACATATTTCTGAGGCATTACACATATATTCAATAAATAATATAATACATTAATCACTATTATTTATCAACAAATAATTATTCATATTGAATAAAAAACAAAGTTTGAATATTTCCCAAATAAATGATATAACATTCATATTAATCTTCCATCAAATTACACCATAAATTTATATGGTATACGGTTAATATAATATCATATTATTATTAATGATAGATAATATATCTATGATAATAAAAATATGGAAACTATATATAAAAATAATGCCAATTTAACATTCGAAATTGATACGGAACATTATCATATGGAAGTGAATTATCACTAAATTAGGTATAATCAAGAAATTAGTAAATGATAACATAACACAACCAATTCATCAGAAATTAAGTCTTGATATAAAATTGAATATTTTACTTATTATAGAGAAGAGTGTATGTGAATATTAAAATTTTAAATTCCTTAAATATTTTTTAAAATTTTTATAAACCCCAGTTCTAAATCATTTCAAAATTTATTTTTAAACTGTTTAAAACACAATTAATTTTTATTTTAATGTAGAAAATTCATATAATGATGAAAAAATATTATATGTTAGGGTAAATATAAAATTTTATAGGAATCTAACAAATTAATAAGGTTATTAGAGGTGGTAAATTCTTCTCATGTTGTTCACATTAAAAAATAATATTAAATTCGCACTTTTTTGTATAAATTCAAAATTGACATATTCTAAATACCTTAGATATATTACTTTTAAACCATCATAAAAAAATAATTTTTTTTATATTTATCTTTACTAATAATATTAAAGTACCTAAAAATATAGACACAAAAAATTAGAAGAATACTAAAATTGAATAGAATTACAACAACTGAAAAAAGAAATATGTTTAGTTTAGTTTATAAAAATTCATTCTTTCATTGAGTAGAAAAGATAAAAAAGTTTTAAGAAAATATGGTAATCCTTGAAATAATTATTTTTAAATAAATATAATATCATTTATAAAATAATACTAGATATATTATCCAATGTGAATTTAAACATTAATAGTCTAGAGAAAGTGTGAGGTTTTACAGAAAATACACTTTCTGTAATAATAAATTATGTGTGAAAGCAATATAAGTGATAAATCATGAATAAAAACCGTAAATTAAATTAATATTATTTATTTAATGATATAATTTTTCTAATTTATATATATATATATATAATATAAAATAAATTAGGTGCATAATCAAAAACGTGGCTCATTGAAGTGGAATTTAGATGAAAGACTATTGCCTTGTATTCCTTCTATGTCAGATGCATTATATCATCATTAATAATCATTGAAATAAATTAAATAAATTTTTAAGAAAAATTTACATATATTCCACAATTTAAGTCTATTTATATTCATTTAAAAATCATTCATTAAAATGTTCATTCTTTATGTCGACCACTTAACACAGTTCGGTCAATTTCTCCAAAATTATATCGGAATATTGACCATGGGTAAAGGTTTCATGAAAGAATTCCTTCATATCAATAATTTTAATAATGTGATGAAAATAATATTTATTCATTTTATATAATTTTAAATTTTTCCATTCATGTTGTTGATATAAAAATGAATTAGACCACTTCTAAGAGGTAGTGGTCCCCACATACACATGAGTGACAATATCATTTTTTAAAATATAAAAGGGTAAGATGGTTGGGGATATATTATATTTATAGAATAATAATAATTAAATAATTAATATATATATTCATTAATTTAATCTTTATAACTATCCAATCATGAGTTTGATGGGAAAATAATTGCATCACAACATAGGGACTATTGTCCATATATACGCATGATCAATGTTTTCATTTTCTATAGGATTGAAGGATGATATAAAATGGATTTAAAATATTTATAAAAAAAATAATTACGTTAAATATACTTAATTTGTTTTATTAATATGGTTACCAATGGAATTTAGGTTGTTAAAGAGGAAAAAATCTTTGAAATTCTATGTAATAACATATAACTTTTCCTTTGGTAATCACATTTGGCTTACACCTTTTGCCTTAATCAAGTGGACTTTTCCTATGAAATATATATATATATATATCGGTAAAGAGTGTTTGAATGGTATTTTGGAAGGGCTTAGTTGATATATTTTTCTCATGAAGTGTGTAAATGAGAGCAGACTAGTTTCCTTTTTATAAGTGAGGTGGGCCAAAAACATGTAAATGAATGAAAATTAATTACATAATATATGTCTTACTCAAGTAAATTCCAGCCAAATTTTCATATTTTTTTAAAAATATTATAATTTTTTGTCAAAATTAAACCACCCAATGATATTATAGAATGTAGTTTGTGTTATATTGTGGTTTTATCCATTTTTTATCCCTTTTAACTCATTTGACCCATAAAAGTGGTGGTAAATATTCACACCCGTAATTATTTAGTAGGACCAAAAATTAATATGAAATTATTACATAATAATAATGAATTAGATTCCAAATATTGAATTAATTTTAGAATATTAAATTACTAGAATTCGTAAAAATATACTTTTAATAAAAGTTCACAGTGCGCAACAAAAACCATATTTTAAAAAATGCATGTTTGAAGCATAAAAATGATTTTATAAAAAATTCATGAATAATATTGATTCCCATATAATTAATTGGATTATTACAATTATAAAGAGGATTATTTTAGATTATAAAACCATAACTTAATATAACATTGTGAATACTAGTTTAAAAGTGAAGAACAATAAGTTACTATTATTTGAATAAAAATATTAATAAGATTTACAATATAACAACTGATTTATATGATAATAATTATTTTTATAAAATAGTTATATTGTTTAAAAAATATATATTTGGTATTTAAAATGTTTCATATGTTTTCAATTTATTATTATATCCTTGAAATTCCATAAATTTGTCAAAATTTGTAAAATCAATATTTTTTACTCTTCACCCAAAAATCATCAATTTTATAAAAAATGACGAAAAATATCCAAATATAATTATGATATGATTTTATAAAAAAATTAGGATCATTTTATTGAATGATATTACTAAATGTGTCACTACATAATTCAAATATCTATACTAAAAAATACATTTTAAAAAAAAATTAATTTTGAAGCATAAAATGAGTTTATACCCATTACCTGTATAGGAAAAACGATTTGATTACTGGAAATTAATTTTAATAAATTTATTATCAATACATTTTAGAAAAAAAATTAATTAATAGAGATAATATTTTAAATATAATCATGCATTGTAATATTAAAAATGGTTTTATGAAAAATATATATCCTCGGATGATTTAACAATCATTTATAACTATTTTATCATCAAGGTATGAATTATTATTCATTAATTTAAATGTATAAATAATTGCTTTTAATAAAATTAATTCATTAAATAACAATAATTAATTATTCTAAATGGAAATATAAAATATACCACAAAACCACTTCTTTAGAAAAAATAACCCTCTTAATCATATTTTATATCAATTACCAATAATTGATAATTTATTTATTTCAAAATTGTATAGTCATAATATATCTATGTTTTATATGAATTTAAAATGATTTATTGTTAAATTTATATTGGATTATTTTATATAACATTCCATTCAATATAGTTTCTTTTTAAAGTAATAAAAATACAAAAAGAATGGGGTTTTATATTTATAGAATGTGTATGGGATACTAGATGAAGAAGATATCCATATGATAGTTGTGTTTTATTATCAATTTTGATTATTGTTTTGAGTCTCAATAATATATTTTATACATATTCTATGACCTATATAATTTAATGATCCTTGTATTAAGTATAGAGGCCTACATTAACGTCGTACAACTTAGGGTGGAGTGAGTTGAGTTTGTGACTAGTGAAGTAGGGTGGTTTTGGAATTTTATATTGTGATGGATTATAGTATTTTAGAATATATTGAGAGAGGGATTCATTCTAGTATGTATATACGTTGATATGATGAGATAAATTGTAACTTCTTTATTTTTTATTAATAATAAAATTTAGACATGTAATCATGGAAGATTTACATGAATTGATATTTCTTTGTGTATGTATTGAGTATTTGAGCACATCTGGTACTTTGTGAAGAATTTTACAGGCATATGTGGGTACAATTATAATATTTTTTTTATTATACTAAAAATTAATATGAATCATAAAGACAGGATTTCCATAAAATAATTGTTTAGCATGTGAACATATTTACACTAATATCTATGATTCATCAAATAATTATGGAAGATATATACCATTATGGGAAACACTATTTATATTATTTATTTACATGGTGGAAGAATAGATAGTCTAACACAACACACATGATATGTGAGATGTTTTAAACATGGATGGACCTTTTTATAGTGGTCTTTTTGAAAAGTTTTCCTTGTTTGGCCTTTGGTATCATATAGAGAATAATGATTAAATGGTTTCTGAAAACCTTCATAATAACATGATTAAGTATAAGGCCCCATCCTTAAACCTTACTTAATCTTAAGTTATTACAAGATTACACATTGAGGATCTTTTCAGGTTTAGATTTTTAGAGAATTAGATCATAACTATTACATCTCAAAAGATTACAAAGTAGACACTTCTACTAAGTTTCCATAAAATAAAAAAACTCTTAAAAATAAACATGTCTAGTTCCATGTTTTAGGTTTCATGACTTTCCCTTGATCCCATCCTTGACCCTATTCCACGTTAAGTCCTGTGAAAAACATTTCAAAAACTTGTGATGAGCATAAAAAGCTCAGTAAGGGATACAAAAAGAATGAAAACTGTTAGATTTTCAAAACAACAAGTTAACCATGTATACTTTATCAAAGTAATACTTTTCACCTTTTAGAAGTAGTAAAAACTATTCCCTGAATAAAAGTTCATTACATACCCTTATGTAACCAAAAGATTACCATAAAACCCATATAAAGATCACATAACATATAATGGTAACTTGGTACATAAACATTTTTAAGTGGAATAACCATAAGGTCGACTTCCACACATATCACTTAATGGAATAACCATTCGGACAACTTCCATACATACTTAATGGAATAGCCTTACGGAAAACTTCCATACCCAATGCATTGGAGGTTATAACGTAACCACCCATCCTGGTATTCATGGAACCACCCGTCATATGGTTTATCACGTAAACAACCGTAAAATGTCCAAGTACCATTATAAAATTATAACACATAAAACCAACAAAAAGGAATGATAACATTTCCACATTTCAATCACAATATATCATTTAAATATATTGACATAATAGAATCCTTTATCAAAACCATTTTCAATACCAAAATGCATAAAAGAGTATATGGTATTTATTTTATTTTAAAATCATTACGGCTTGTTGAGGAAGCCAAAGATCAAATAATACTCACGGCGGCGGAAAAGGTCGTTGTCACCGTGTACGTTAAAAGAAACATTCCTTTTTGTCGTTTAGTAAAACGCTTTGTAGAAAAAATATTCATTTTGAAAAAATGTAAAAGTCAAAGTGGTTTATACACCATATAAAAGAAAGTTGTGTATAAAACGAAATATTCCTCAATGAAAGGATATTGAGACGAAGTCCCTCACAAAGACGATATCCTTTTTTAAGGATAAATCAATTACATAATTATGTGTGACAAATGAATACACCAAATATAAGTGGATATTAAGTGTAAAACAATCATAGGTTATTCACACATATTAATAGAATGACATATTCAAGGAGTATAAGTTTATCCCAAAGAATCAAATTTGGGTTAAGAAGTTCCCTTGAAAAAATTTGACAGCCTAATGGCCACACTAAAAAATTCAGAAAATGAGTTGATGAGAGATAAAAAGGGTATCTCATCACATGGAAATAAAATTTAAATCAATAAGGATATAGAAGAACATATCCCAACATAATAGTATGTGAATTAAAAGACATAACAAAATCTTTCCTTTAAAAAGAGGAGGGTGAAAGGTTCCCTTACCGACATGGGTATCTTTCGAAACCTACACCCCATGAAAGAAGGACAATAAAAAATTGATGTAAATACTCATAAATGAATGTATATTACACAATGAGTAAAATAATTTCCCGTACATACACCACTCAATGGAAATTGTGGAAAATGTAGCATAAATCTCACGGGAATAAAAGTGAGATGAAAAATCCCTTACGAAAACTCGGCAGCCTAACGGCGCCACATAAAACATACAAAAATGGATTAATGAGATAAAATAGGGTATCTCATAATATTAACATAAATATTATAGAAAGTGGAATATAAAAGAACATCCCCCAACATAAAAAAGAGGAGCTTAAAAGAAGTGACATAAAGGAGAGTACTTAAAAAGAAAGAGAGAGGTTAGATCTCTTACGAACATTCGGCAGCCTAACGGCGCCACTCAAAACTTCTAAAATGGATTGATGAGAGGGAATAGGGTCTCTCATCACATGAACATAAATATTAAAGGAAAATTAATATAAAATAACATCCCAATAAAAAGAAAGATGAGCTTTAAAAGGAATGACATAAAAGAGTGTACTTAAAAAGAAAGAGAGGAGTAGGATCCCTTACCTCGGGTCCGACTTGACTCAATCGTTCTTTGACGTCCTGAATAATAAACTTGAGTTAATTTATACTTGATTAAGAACCTTTTTCAAGTTCATTATTCATTTTATATCAATTATTGACATGTTATAAACATTATGTAATCATTTAAGTTAATAATGTGTGTTTTGTCGATATTTGGTTCTTAAGTCAAAAGTGGACTTCTTACAATTACATGTTGTTCGTGTGGTCAAAGGTTCTTTATATGCAGAATGACATTCCTGATTTGGATATCATATATATCATATATATACATAATATACATGTATTTATAATATTATATAATCATTTAGATGTAACAAATGAAATGCACCGTTCATGGAGACGGTAAGCCGTACGTACGCATGAACGCTACTTTCATTTCTATGTCATATTAATGGAATTAAAAATAAATGAGAGATGTGTATATTTTTAATTCCAGAATTATATTCATCCTTTAGATGTATCATACATCATATATATCCATTATATGTACTTATAATATTACATTACATTTGAGGATAAGAAATGAAATTCACCATTCATGGAGACGGTAAGCCGTACGTACGCATTAACGCTACTTTCATTTCTATCTAATACATTAATGGAAAGAAAAAAATAATGATATAAAGGTATATTATAATTCCATTATAAAATCATATATAATAACTTTAAATCCATCCTTTATACATCCCACATATGGCATTAACGAATCAAATCACTTTGAGGGGGCGGTAGTCCACACTTCCTAAAATGAAGATATCGCGTATACCCATAATGGAAGCCATAAAGGTATGCCATAAATGAAAAATAAAGAAGTTTAAGTAAAAAATAAACATATTATATTTCATATATAAACATAGTGACATCTTAATGGCCACCTTTGAAAGTGTTATATGAGTGTTGAACAATCATCGTTTCGTGAGGCAGAAATTCGCCATCCACAGAAATAGTATGTTCTTTAACCATTAGATGAAAGTGTGTGTAAGTGCAGCTCGAATCATTATTATAACAAAATCCTAGTATATTTTAGATACTGTATTTGTTACAAAATAAATTAATAAAAAGATTTTAGGGGGTTGGATAAGCAAAATAAAACAAAAGAGCACAAGTGAAGACGTTGCCTTAAAATCGGGTAACTCCCTTTGGTTTGAACCAAAAGGGTTTCTTGAAGAGCTTAATGCATAAGTTAAGGCTTCTAGGATGAGTATAGGGATGTGGAGAGACAAAATTATCAGAGTTTGGCCGAACCAAAGGTTTGAGAGGTGTGGGTAAGGTGGTAGAGGTGGGGGCCTTTTATAAGAGGAGAGGAGGGGCACTCTTGGTAAAGTATAAAATGTTACTTTATTTTCAAATGGTTTTCGGATTTTAATGGTCCCAAATTAATTTTTTTCAAGGATAAGGTGATAAGAGTTCGAAATACACCATCCAATAGGTTTTTGACATGTTTAGGTCCTATATGTTTCATTATCATTCCATTTTATTTAAATCGTTAAATAATGAGGTCATCGCTGCATCATCATGATGTGATAAAGAATTTAATTTATTTAATGTCTAAAAATTATAAAAAAATACCATGATGTAGGAAATATTTTTATCCTTCCAATTACTATTTATAGTCAAAATTATGACTTGTATAACCACATGTAAAAATTGTTTTAGTAAAACAAATCATGATTGTGACATTTTTATTTTAACTTTAAATAAAAGGCATAAATGTCATTATCAAACCCAAGTGGCTCCATGGGGTACCCAAAATCGACACATGGGTTTTCTAGGTCGTCCATAACTCATCCAATAGGGTTAGGACAAGTGTCAAGATATTTTCATTTTATTATAATATCATTTTTACCTTAAATCACACTAATTACCTTTAATCGCGATTAATAAAACTTAAAAGTTACTTTTCATCAAATATTATTTTCATCCCATTGAACCTCATTTTACTTAACAATTAAAATCATTTAAATTGTATTTTTTTAAATTCAAACCACAGAAGTGTTAAAGTCCCATTTAAACGAAAAATCAAATTTTGTAACAACCACTTTGTGGTTTCACTATTCATAAAAAATTGAAGATTTTCAGAAAAATACCAAAAATTCACCATAAGCTATATTTGATATTCTGAATTCAAAAATGATTTCTATTTTACCAAATTCATAACATAGTAGTTGTGTTAATTAATTTTATAATTAAATCCCATTGTTAGAACAAATACAGTGTTTTTATGAAACAATATCTTTCAAAAGATTGACACTCGTTTATGTCTAATCTTAAAGTGATATTTTTTAAAATGACCACCATTTCATTAAATGGTAAAAATATATTCTATTTACACTTTAAAACCAATTAAAAAGATAATCTAATCATATAAATAAATTAGATTAAAAAGAGGTTTTGAATTAAAGTACAACATTTTTCACTATTCATTAAAAAATGAACATTATCTGAAAGATACCAAAAATTTAAACAAAGTAAATTTTGATGTCCCGATTATAAATAAGAATTTTATTTTGTCAAATATAACACATAAAATTGTCAAAAGGTGGATTTAAAAGAGGTTCGCCTTCAAAAGGCGGTTAATCGACCTTTTAAAAAATATTATAATGTCTACGCTTAAAATTGGATTCATTTGCATTTTTAATCCTCTAACATTTATTGTAAAGAGTAAAAATATTTGAAAAACATATATAATCATTTTGTAGTTAGTTATGTTCATTCCTGCCATTACAACGGCTAGACATTAACTACCATTTAAAATAATATTATTTTATTATTAGAGTGCCACATAAGATTCCCAAGAAACTCGTTGTTGCGTATTGTGTACGCCATCGAGCATTGCATCCCCTTTAAAGTAATATTAATATTTTATTCACAAATATCGATAAATATAAAAATTTCATATTCTTTATTTACCTGGGGTGTTACATCCTTCCCCCCTTTTGGGAATTACGTCCTCGCAATTTTAAAATTGGGCTTGGAAATATCTTTGAAAGTCCCACATCGGAACAAGAGTCAGTAAAAAAACTCACTTTAAAATAAAGAAAGATAAGTACAGAGGTCACCCGAGTTAACCCATACTAGGATTCCATGTAGGAAAACATGGACATGGAGGAGAAAACATAGGGTCATGTTCTGATGAAGAGTGATAGAAAACATGTTTAGGAGAAAGTTAACCACAAGAATATCACAAAACTTGTGATGGGTTAAACGGTATTCGATTCCCCAGTAGGAAAAGTTAACAAACAACATTTTTGTTTTAAGTTACTCTTCATTGAGGAATTTATTTTTGAGCCTAACTAAATCATAATGAAACATACTTACTTGTCACGTATACTTCCAACTTTTACTATATTCATTAATCAAACTCACATTTTCTCCAAAAGACGAGTATTTAAGAGGACTTGTTTGCATTAAGAGTACTATAATCAATTTATAGAGAATCACCTAATCCACAAAAGAGAACTATATACTTCCCATGTCTTTAGACTCTAACCAAAACCAAAACCAAAAAGGTTAGTACAAGATCAGATAATCCAGAAAAGGATAACCATTTATAAAATGAAAATCGATTCTTAATCTCCAAAATTTTCCCAAAAAAACCCAAAGTTCAACGAGGACCATTCGATAATCAATTTTTCAATAAAATTCTTCAAAGTAAACCAAACTAAGATTGAATCCCAAATATTTGAAGGATTTAGTCACATAGTCTTCCAAGTTTAGTCGTAACATTTATCTCCAAAAAAACATCAGTTGCTCCTAAAGTCTCGCATTGAAAAGTAATTAACCTAATCACATATCCTCCATGATAAGTTAATAATTTTCATAAAAACCCAAAATCAACTTACTCTTAATTCATAAAGTCACCTAACTAAAAATAATAAGTCATACTAACCAGGGACTTCATGTAGTCCAGTGGTAGGCGATAAATACCCATTGCACTTTGGTTTTGGGTTCGATTCTCACAGCTTTGTCCGACGCGACGGGTTGTCACACGGTCTGCATGTTTTCCTTTTTATAAAACTCCAAAAATAACCCTAACATGTTTTAACCTTAATAGTTTCCTTATACCTCTCATTTTCATCCAAATTCGTTACGGTCTCAACATCTTAATTCTTGAAGTCTTATTTTACCACCATAAGATAAAATAAAACAATTCCCAAAATGAATAACATCATACCTTGATCATGGCGTCCACTCGGTTTCATCGTCATCTTGCTCACATAGGTAGAAGTCCCATGCATTACAACAATTATTTAGAGATCTTTCAAAATCATTTGCTTCCTCCAACCAAATACACCTTGTACAACATGGGTCATATGGGTGTTCACAGAAAAACATTTTTTGAAAATAATCATGTATGGCATATAATTCCAAAACATCTGATAAAACATGATTTCTATAAAATAGTAGGACATAATTTGAGTTGAAACTTTCTATTATTGGTCCTTTTAAAATACCATAGGTTTGTACTGAGAGACTATATTTTAAAAGCAAATATAAATAGGTTGCTCAATGGTCTCCTTACTTAGCACCATTTTTAAAATCATAATATTCTTCAAATTCTTGTGATAAGGTAAAATATTTGAAAATACATTGATAATATTTACCTTTATTGAAAATATGAGAATATTGTGAAAATATTATTTGTCTAAAAAAACCCATGATCCATGATGATAATGAGGTATAGTTGAGGTGTTTGATATCTCAAACAACTGCTTTCAAGTGAGTTGTATTCTAGAAAAAGTTTCACAATCATCTGAACATGACTTTGCAATAATTATTGCAAGCATGTCATCAGGAAGAGATAGGAATGTCATTTGTGATCCTTCTCCTTCCATTCGTAACCAACTTTACTTGACCTGAAAAAAGTTATAAAGCAAGGAATTAACTAAAATAATTGATATAGGGACTAATCATGTGTCTAACAAAAACTCCTAATGCCTAAAGTTGTCTAAACATCCCTTTGATACCAACTATAAGGCCCCATCCTTAAACCTTACATAATCTTGAGTTATTACAAGATTACATATTGAGGATATTTTCAGGTTTAGAGTTTTAGAGAATTAGATCATAACTATTACATCTCAAAATATTAAAAAGTAGACACTTCTACTAAGTTTCCATAAAATAAAAAAAACTCTTAAAAAGAAACATGTCTACTTCCATGTTTTAGGTTGCATGACTTTCCCTTGATCCAATCCTTGACCCTATTCCACGTTAAGTCCTGTGAAAAACATTTCAAAAACATGGGATGAGCATAAAAAGGTTAGTAAGGGACAGACAAAGAATGAAAACTATTAGTTTTTCAAAACAACAAGTAAACCATGTATACTTTATCAAAGTAATACTTTTCACCTTTTCGAAGTAGTAAAAACTCTTCACTGAATAAAAGATCATTACTTACCGTTTTGTAACCAAAATATTAACATAAAACCCATATAAAGATCACATAACATATAAAGGTAACTTGGGACATAAACATACTTAAGTTGAATAACCATAAGGTCGACATCCACACATATCACTTAATGGAATAGCCATTCGGCCAACTTCCATACATACATAATGGAATAGATATACAGACAACTTCCATACCCAATTCATTGGAGGTTATAATGTAACCACCCGTCCTGGTATTCACGGCACCACCCGTCATATGGTTTATCACGTAACAACCCGTAAAATGTCCAAGTACCATTATAAAATTACAACACATAAAACCAACATAATGTAATGATAACATTTCCACATTTCAATCACAATATATCATTTAAATATATTGACATAATAGAATCCTTTATCAAAACCATTTTAAATACCAAAATGCATAAAAGAGTATATGGTATTTATTTTATTTTAAAAACATTACGGCTTGTTGAGGAAGCCAAAGATCAAATAATACTTGCGGCGGCAAAAAAGGTCATTGTCACCGCGTATGTTAAAAGAAACATTCCTTTTTGTCATTTAGTAAAACGCTTCGTAGAAAAAAGATTCCTTTTGAATAAACGTAAAAGTCAAAGTGGTTTATACACCATATAAAAGAAAGTTGTGTATAAAACGAAATATTCCTCAATGAAAGGAGATTGAGACGAAGTCCCTTACAAAGACGGTATCCTTTATTTAAGGATAAATCAATTACATAATTATGTGTGACAAACGAATACACCAAATATAAGTGGATATTAAGTGTAAAACAATCATAGGTTATTCACACATATTCATAGAATGACATATTCAAGGAGTATATGTTTATCCCAAAGAATCAAATTTGGGTTAAGAAGTTCCCTTGCAAAAATTTGACAGCCTAATGGCGTCACTACAAAATTCAGAAAATGAGTTGATGAGAGATAAAAAGGGTATCTAATCACATGGAAATAAAATTTAAATCAATAAGGATATAGAAGAACATATCCCAACATAATAGTATGTGAATTAAAATACATAACAAAAGAAGTCATTTAAAATGAGGAGGGTGAAAGGTTCCCTTACCGGCATGGGTATCTTTCGAAACATACACCCCATGAAAGAATGATAATAAAACATTGATGTAAATGCTCATAAATGAAATTATATTACACAATGAGTAAAATAATGGGAAGTACATACACCACTCAAAGTAAATTGTGGAAAATGTAGCATAAATCTCATGGGAATAAAAGTGAGATGAAAATCCCTTACAAAAACTCGGCAGCCTAACGACACCACATAAAACTTACAAAAATGGATTGATGAGATCAAATAGGGTATCTCATCAAATTAACATAATGTTTATATAAATAGTAATATAAAAGAACATCCCCCAACATAACAAAGATGAGATTAAAAGAAGTGACATAAAGGAGAGTACTTAAAATGAAAGAGAGAGGTTAGATCTATTACGAAAATTCGGCAGCCTAACGACACCACTCAAAACTTCCAAAATGGATTTATGAGAGAGAATAGGGTCTCTCATCACATGAACATAAAAATTAAAGTAAGATTAATATAAAATAACATCCCAATAATAAGAAAGATTATCTTTAAAAGGAATGACATAAAAGAGTGTACTTAAAAAGAAAGAGAGGAGTAGGATCCCTTACCTCGGGTCCGACTTGACTCAATCGTTCTTTAACATCCTGAATAATAAACTTGAGTTAATTTCTACTTTCTTAAGAACTTTTTTAAAGTTCATTATTCCTTTTATATCAATTATTGACATGTTATAAACATTATGTAATCATTTAAGTTAATAATGTTTGTTTTGTCTATATTTGGTTCTTAAGTCAAAAGTGGACTTCTTACAATTACATGTTGTTCGTGTGGTCAAAGGTTCTTTATATCCAGAATGACATTCCTGATTTGGATATCATATATATCATATATATACAGAATATACATGTATTTATAATATTACAGAATCATTTAGAGGTAAGAAATGAAATGCACCGTTCATGGAGACGGTAAGCCGTACGTACGAATGAACGCTACTTTCATTTCTATGTCATATTAATGGAATTAAAACTAAATGAGAGATGTTTATATTTTTAATTCCAGAATTATATTAATCATTTATATGTATCATACATCATATATATCCATTATATGTACTTATAATAGTACATTACATTTGAGGATAAGAAATGAAATGCACCGTTCATGGAGACGGTAAGCCGTACGTACGCAAGAACGATACTTTCATTTCTATCTCATACTTTAATGGAAAGAAAACAATAATGATATAAATGTATATTATAATTCTAGTATAACATCATATATAATAACTTTAAATCCATCCTTTATACATCCCACATATGGCATTAACGAATCAAATCACTTTTAGGGGGCGGTAGTCCGCACTTCCTAAAATGAAGATATCGCGTATACCCATAATCGAAGCCATAAAGGTATGCCACAAATGAAAAATACAGAAGCTTAAGTAAAACATAAACATATTATATATCATATATAAACATAGTTACATCTTAATGACCACCTTTAAAGGTGTTATATGAGTGTTGAATAATCATCATTTCGTGAGGCAGAAATTCGCCATCCACAAAACAGTATGTTCTTTAACCATTAGATGAAGGTGTGTGTAAGTGTATCTCGAATCCTTATTATAAAAACATCCTAGTATTTTTAAGATACTGGAGTTGTTACAAAAGAAATGAATAAAAAGAGTTTAGGGGGTTGGAGAAGCAAAATAAAACAAAAGAGCACAAGTGAAGACGTTACCTTAAAATCGGGTAACTCCCATTGGTTTGAATCAAAAGGGTTTCTTGAAGAGCTTACTACCTAGGGTAAGGCTTATAAGATGAGTACAGGGATGTGGAGAGACAAAATGATCAGAGATTTGCCGAACCAATGGTTTGAGAGGTGTGGGTAAGGTGGTAGAGGTGGGGACCTTTTATAAGAGGAGAGGAGGGGCACTCTTGGTAAGGTATAAAATGTTACTTTATTTTCAAATGTTTTTCGGATTTTAATGGTCCCAAATTGATATGTTTCAAGGATAAGGTGATAAGGGTTCGAAATCCACCCTTTTAATAGGTTTTTGACATGTGTAGGTCTTAGATTTTTCATTATCTTTCTATTTTATTTAAATCGTTAAAAAATGAGGTCATCGCTGCATCATCATGATGTGATAAAGAATTTAATTTATTTAATGTCTAAAAATTTTAAAAAAACTACTATGATGGATAAAATATTTTTATCTTTCCAATGACTATTTACAGTCAAAATTATGACTTGTATAACCACATTTAAAAATTGTTTTAGTAAAACAAATCATGTTTGTGACATTTTTTATTTTAACTTTAAATAAAAGGCATAAATGTCATTATCAAACCCAAGTGGCTCCATGGGGTACCAGAAATCGACCCATGGGTTGTATAAGTCGTCAATAACTCATCCAATAGGGTTAGGACAAGTGTAAAGATATTTTCATTTTATTATAATATCATTTTTACCTTAAATCACACTAATTACCTTTAATCGTGATTAATAAAACTTAAACATTACTTTTTATCAAAAATTATTTTCATCCCATTGAACCAAATATTACTTAAAAATTAAAATGATTTAACTTGGATTTTTTGAAATTAAAACCACAAAATTGGTAAAGTCCCATTTAAACAAAAAATCAAATTTTGTAACCACCACTTTGTGGTTTCACTATTCATCAAAAATTGAAGATTTTCAGAAAAATACCAAAAGTTCACCCTAAGCTATATTTGATATTCCGAATTAAAAAATGATGTCTATTTTACCAAATTCATAACATATAATTTTCATTAATTAACTTTATAAATAAATCCCACTGTTAAAACAAATAGCGTGTTTTTATGAAACAATATATTTCAAAAGATTGACACTCATTTATGTCCAATGTTAAAGTGATATTATTTAAAATGACCAAAATAGGATTAAATGGTAAAAATATATTCTATTTAAACTTTAAAACCAATTAAAAATATAATCTAATAATATAAATAAATTAGATTAAAAAGAGGTTTTGAATTAAAGTAAAACATTTTTCACTATTCATTAAAAAATAAACTTTATCAGAAAGATACCAAAAATTTAAACAATGTAAATTATGATGTCCCGATTCTAAATAAGAATTTTATTTTGTCAAATATAACACATAAAATTTTCAAAAAGTGGATTTAAAAGAGGTTCGCCTTCAAAAGGCGGTTAATCGACCTTTTAAAGAATATTAGAATGTCTATGCTTAAAATTGGATTCATTCGCATTTTTAATCCTCTAACATTTATTGTAAAGAGTAAAAATATTTGAAAACATATATACTAATTTTTTAGTTAGTTCTGTTCATTCCCGCCATTACAACGGCTAGGAATTAACTACCATTTAAAATAATATTATTTTACTATTTGAGTGCAACGTAATATTCCCAAGAAACTCGTTGTTGCATATTGGGTAGGCCATCGAGCATAACATCTCTTTTAAAGTAATATTAATATTTTATTCACAAATATAGATAAATATAAAAATGTCATATTCTTTATTTACCTGGGGTGTTAAACTAAGTAATGTTGGAAATGATATATCTAGGAGATGTCTTTAAAATAAGTCTTCTAGGAATGATGATTTCATACAAATACTTTCAATGATTCTGTTTACATTAATCATTGAAATGAATTATTTCCTTTGAGAACCATATTGGGAATATGATATTCAGTGGTTCTAGTGTGTTTTGATAATGTTTCTATTTCCATATAATCCCTAAATTCTCAGATATACGTCATAATATTTGAATGGAATTGATGAATGATAAAATTTGTGGTTATAATTAATTTATAGAATAACAATTGGAAATGTGAAAGATATTTTATCTAAACCAATGATAAATATGCCAACCAACACTTGATATCAATATTAGGCATGACACAACATATTATTTTATTGATTTGTTGAAGGAATTATATTTATAAATATATTTAAATAGATCAAGGTATCACCAATGAGACATATCATATCTCAATAAAATCTTTATAAATGACAAAGGTGCCATAAGGATCCTGAATAAGATTTGATACATAACTTTTAATATTCATGATGTGAGACCTATTGATAACTATAGAAAGTTGAGATGTGGATTATGTTTTTGTATAATTTTTTTGAAAAAAGTGATTGATTATAGTATATTTGAATATGGATAGTGTGTCACTTATAGTGGGATGGGTGGAATTGAAACAACGGAATTGGTTGTAGGAAATAATAAATTCTATTATTTATTAAAATATAATAACCACATGGAAATGATTAAGTATAATAATCGTGAGTTATATATACCAGTACATGGGTTTTTGGATAAGACATCATTAAATATATTATAGTATGGTAGTATGGAGAACTAGTATGGTTATAGAACCTTGAGTGTGGATCATGTGTAGGTTAATTAGACTAAAATGGGTATGGATAATGAGAAATGGTTCATGTATTAGGTTGGAAATAAAGATGCTTAATTTTCATTGAATAAGGATAAGTATAATATTATAGTTGGGAGAATTAATTCAATTATTTTAGGGTAAAACCCCTATTTCAAATTAAATAATATAGACATTGGAGGTGAATAAAGGAAATAAAAACTTACTAATAGTTTTGGGATGACATTAGATCTTGGATGAAGGAAGAGAAAATATAGATCAAGAGTTATAAATAACCAGGTGTGGGTATCAACATAGGATGATAAGATTATGTAAATTCATTTAGAAATAGTATGGTTATGATAACTAGAAATATTTTTATTTGGTGACTAAGATTAAAAAATATTCGTATTCGTATGGAAGTATAAAGGAATGAAAAATTGAGAGAGGCTTCATGATTTTATTTAAGTCTCAAAGGGAGACTACAAAGTTTAGTCATGGAAAATTTGGAAGGGATCAAGTGTAGATTTGATAATATAGATATATGTCACATGAAGAGATAATACTATTTTAGGGAATGGTTTCTATAACTATGAAAGACATGAATGCATCCTATATTAGGGAAATTTTATTGAATATGTTTTCTTAGTCCAATGTATTTTACATAATCCAATAGGGATTTTGGTATCCATGAATTTAATATGGAATGAGTTTCATTACATCATGTATATTTATTTTATATGAATTCTAAATTTATTAGGGAACATAATTTGAGGGGTGATTGGAATATAAAATATATTGGATTGTGGGGAATCTTGTATCAACATGAATATTCATGTTAATATATGGTTATGGTAAAATATTATATATTTGGTGACTTGAAGATGATAATTAGTTATCTGATCACTATGATTGAAACAATTCATTGGTGATGCATGGGGAAACATTTTAAGAATGATTTGTCATTGAGTTCGAATATTTTAATTACCCATGAAATTGGTTTTAGTTGGATCATGAGAAGATCAAAAATCTGTTGAAATAGTAGTCAATATAATTTCAAAATTTTATATTCTTATTGTAAAATGGTGTTGATATAAATATTTGAATGATGAAATAAAGTTATTAAAAGTTAAAAAAAATTAGTAATAAAATACCCAGAGTGAATTTAATATTTTTGGGTAAATTAAATTAATTTATAGGGTGGATACTATAAAAATAAGATATCTTGTAAAGTGACTTCAGGTACCCATTATAATGATAAGGGTATTAACGCTCTGGTATGACTATCAGGTATCTAAATTTTTATATATATTGTTGTACCTAATTTTCCACTAGGATGTTGGGGGATGACTATGAAGTAACTAGGTAAGATAAAGTAGAGTTTTTATAGGGAAAAGCATAATATTATGGTTAATATGAAATATTTTTAGTCTTAATAGGAACCCAATAGAGAATATTTTTATTGGCCTCTCACATTACCTTCCTTATTTTTCACCTAGTTTTTTCTGAGATGTTTACATTAATTTGGCCCTTTGATTTTTGGTTTGATATTTCCTTTTTCTCATACATTTCCTCTACCATTATTCTATATTTTTTACATTTTGGTTGGGTTTTTGGATTTTTATTCCACAAGAGAATGATAGACTCACATTTTAATGTTATGTATTTGATATTTATTTAATACATAAAGATTTTATGTCGTCAACACATGTTTTTAGACATTATTGTTATGATCCATTTTGATGTTTTTCTAACAATGTTTACAATTTTATTAAAACTATCTTTTTTATAGAATGTTTTTATAATATAAGTGATGTTTTTTTAAGTATAGAAAATTTATTTTTGAAACATTTATTAAGAATAATAATAAGATGATATTTTAATGTTTTAAAATTTCTAAAATTAATTTATAATATTCGAGAGCAATTTAAATGTTCTTTTCATCATGAAAAATATAATGATACACCATTTTTTAGAATAGAGGATATTGATTTTCTCTAAACAAAAAGCTCTAGAAATGTTGATAAAAAATATTTATTGGGAGATAATTTGGTGATGAAGTGTTCTTAATCATATGTACTATAGTTGGTGTTTATGAATATGAAGAGATGTAGAATGTTTCATCATAGGAACATGACATAAAAATTTTCTACATAGATGTGTCATAAAAACATGACTAAACAAATATCACAAAAAGATATTTTTTTAGAAAGTATGAAGTTATGTTATATAAATTCTTTACAAATACAACTGACATGTATTTAGAAAGATTATGAAAATGGTTCTACAAATAGAGCATTAGGTGAAACTATAGATCGAGACCTATCGAAGCAGCATAAGGGATGTCAACCTTCAGACGTAGATATCTATATAGATCTACTTCTTATAGGGTTTAATTCAAATTTAATGTTTTCATATTCTAATTTCTAGAGATTTTTCTATAGAAAGAGAAACATAAATAATTATTTAATTGAGAACATACATATGTTTGATAAAACAAAACCTTACTAAATATACACAACCATCTAGATAGAATGTTTGGATGAATATTTTGGAGAAAATTCTGATTTTTTTTTCATTTTGAGTAGTATATATAAAAATTTAGAAACTGAAGATGATTAGTTTTAATCATGTCGATAAGGAAAGTTTTTTAACTAACAAATAATTTAATAGATTTTTGTGAAAACAATGGGAGAGAAAATATATGGTTTTATACACAAAGTATCGAAAGAATTATTTTAGATATATATTTATGAAGATATTTGAATGTGCATCAACAAATGAAAGATATTCCAGTTTATAATTCACAATATGTTGTTTATGTTCATTTTGGTATTTATACATAGTCTTTTTGGATATACAACATAAAATGAAGTATAATGAATAAATTATATATACAAATGAAAATGTTTAAAATGAGGATGTTTTTATCAGATAGCCATTTTTTGATAATGATGTCCTTATAAGTTTCATCAATGTATTAAACCATATTTAGTTGTATTATTGAAATGGGGAGAAGAATATTATTTCTAGGGTACTATGATACATGGTTTGAAGATGTAATTCTTTTTTTGTTTCAAATTGGTTCAGTAGAAGAGGAAAAAAGAAGAAATGTTTTAACAAACTCTTCCAAATAAATAAGTCATGAAAAAAATTCCAATACATTACTCTATCATAATAACATATGGTATTATAAATGAGGAAATATGAGAGTTTTATAATCTATTAAGAATTTGATATTTTTTTTTCATGATTCCTGAATACTCTAGAAGAGATGAGAAACATTTTAATTAGATTCAAAAGGGCATGAAATTTAGTGCTTCTAATTCCAAGGAGTGGGGAAATAATTTCATTTCACACATTTTATATTCTCATATCTCATATATATATATAGAGTTTATAAGTATAATAGTACATGTGTAAGAGACTAGTCAATGAAAAGAATATGATACACATGAAAAATTGTGTCATATTTGAGTTTCAAACTGAAGTCAAATTTCATGTTGATAAACATTTCATAACAAAATAATGTTTCTAATCAAAGTATTAGAAAGATGTTATTTTTAGAATACAAAGAATATTTTATTGAACTAAGGAAGCTCATTCTGAATAACTTATTATAATTCTAAAAGTATTAGTATTTTTTTTCAATATAGAATTTAAATTTCTTAAATGGTTTATTTTTAGTAAAGGTTATTCAGATGGAGGCCAGCAGACCTAGGCACACCGGACATAGATAACCATATAGAGGAAATAAAAAATATTCATATCAAATGGAGTTTTTTCATAGAACTTTGTTGGATAACATTTATCAGGGTGACATATTACTTATATGGATTAACTTTTGTAAGAAAATATTTTAAAATTAATTATATTTTTCTTAAAAAAATTCAATTAATTTTATTTACGAATTTCTATAGATGGATGTGAGTTTCCATGTAAAGGATGTATGTTCTCACGTAGAGGATGAACCTTGAAATATTTTTTTCACAGTTTACATTCATAAAATTTCATGAATTTGTGTCTATTAAAATTTTATTATTAAATAACTCTAACCATTCTGAGCATTATGTTTCATAATGATGGAAGTTTTCAAATAGATAACAACGATTTCAACCCACCCTTATCAATTGCTTAATGATACATAGAATTTTCATATGGTATCAAAGGAGGTTACCCTATCAAAACCTTACCTTGTAAAATATCGATTCCAACAACAATTAAAATATTCTTAAATTTAATAGAAAATTATCATGGATGAAGAAAATATAACGGTTCCATATGTTCTATATTTTGTCTTAGATGATGTCAATAAAACAACTACTGGGTTTTAACCTATTGATAAAGATTATCCCATGAGTTTTTATAAAAATATAATCATTATAGTTAATGGAAAATAAATGCATTCTATTCTTAGTTATTTTTCAAAAACAATTACATGAAACTAATGAGTCTCAGAATAAAAATGATAATGTGGGGCATGATTTAATGTATTTTTAAAGGAAATAATAAAGTGAATGAAGGGAATTTATAAATATATCATTTCATGTTTGAAGAGATCATAATGATAAATGATGAAACTATTGATGGGTACATAACCAAAGTGAATAAACTTTTGTACAACATTACATGTTTTAGTGATGTCTTTTAAGATTCAAAAATTGTTATGAAAATCATTAGAAATTTTCCAGATAGTTTTGATTCTAAAGTCATAGATATATAAATAAAATTGATTATAACTTTTTAAATTGAATATATTTCTAATTTTCTAAAAAATGATAAAATATATATGAGATAAAAATATGATAAATGATGAAATTCATTTTAAAGCTATGAGAAAAATAAAAACTCAAGCTGCTAAAGATACTGATCCTTGTGATTATGAAGAAAAAGAGGACGACTTGTTTAATGAAAATATAATTTCTATTATATTAAAGAATTATTAATGACTAAGAGTAATGAATGGAGGAAAAATTCATCAGAATTGTTTTGAGTGTTTTGGAATTAGAACATTGTTTTTAATTAACCTAAATAATAATGTTAGTGAATTTAAATATCATATTTATGAAAACGCTCAATAGAAGATTCTGAATAAAAAATTAAAGGGAGAAAAGAATTTTACTTTTAAAAGGAGAATTTCACTGGAAATAGAAAACGCATACTACGTTAATATATTGAATATAACTTAGATGATAATGATTCATTATAATATGAAAGTTCAAAAATAATTAAAACCATTTTACTAATTTTTAGAAAAGGATGTTTCAAAAAACAGTGAAGCAGAAGGAGGAGGTTAAGAATATTATATAGTGTATCAACTTAGTTTAAAACTTTTATAATATATTTTAAAAAATAAAATCTCATTAAACAAACTATAATGATGAACATATAATTTATAAAATTAATTGATGTATGAGAATATCTTCTTAAAAAATAAGAAGAGTACATCAAGGAAATATTAAAATAAAAGTTATTAATTATTAAATTGGTAATGATGGGTGAATACCTTAGTATGAAGTAAGTAGCTATGTAACATGAGGTTATGAAAACTCAATCAAAACTCATTGAGGATGAACATACCATAAAATTTTTTATTGAAAGTTACAGTTAGGATTTGGAAGAAAAGAAGATTCATCTAAATATGTAGAAAAGAATCACTCCATGAATTAGCTGAAATATTGACCTAATAAATTTAAAAAATCATGTGAAGTTTTTTTCATTTTAGGAGAAAATAAAAGTATTGGGGAAAAATGGGTTGATAAGGGTAGTGAGAATCCTATCATATAGACATAAGTTGAAAATTAACTCTATATTAAAGGTGGACCATGATCATATATAAAAATAATGAAAAATGGTTATAGACCTTAAAATAATTTCTATAAGGTGAAATCATTCATTTATAGAAATTTATTATTGGATTTATTTTATAGGCATTTTTAAATTTATGGGAATATATCATAATACTATGGGTATGAAATTTAACTTATAGGAAAGAGGAATGGGAAAAGGGGATAAAATGGTGGAAAAAGAATGAGTAACTTTCCTTAGACACATGAACTGAGTAAAGTGAAATATCATGATTTTAGAAAATATTAAATAAAAAATAAGTTTGACTACATAGAGTATGTTTATGGAACATTTCATCAATTGGGTCACATTTTTGAAGAATTTATTACTATACATTTATGGAAAACTTCCAATGTGAAAAATGAAAATAATACTGGAAAGTAAAAAGGTATTCAAAGATCACTTGTTTTTCAGAACCTCTAAAATCCACAAAAAGAAACAAAATGGATTTTGGATAGTTGTTGTTCATAAATCATGAAATTATATATAAAAACCATGAATGGTTATGAAATTCATGATGGAGTATATCTTATTTTTGGTAATGAAAATTTCTTAAAAATCATAAGAGTAAGAACTACTAATATAGAAACCTAGAAGATAAAATATAAAGTAATTGTATATGATGATGGGATCCTGAACATCTTTATTAGGGTGATCCAATGTTATGATGGTGTAAAATATGAGATTTTAATATTGTAGTATTTTATCAAAAGAAGTGTATAAACATAAATATATGTTATTAGAGGAGAATATACTAGTGGAAATTTATTTCATATTGGAGAACAAGATAATTCATGATGCTTGTGTTCTTAATATGAGAACATGTTTTGGAAAAAAATGGGAATGTTGGGAATAAATGTATGAAAAAATTTATATAAATGATGTTGTTCAAAAGTTTCCAACATTGATAAGAAGAGAAGATGATGTTTTTATAAATTTTTAGAATGTAAATATAGTTATAAAAATCCATAAGAAAATAGAAATTCAATATAATAGATCTCTTGACCATATTAATTCATATATTTATGGACAAATGATATATAAATAAACAAAATGGGATTTATACGTTATCAAATTTTTTGATTATTTCACTCAGACGAACAAAATAATCTTTATGAAACATAAATCCGAAACTTCAGAAATGTTCTAATCATTGAGAATATATGTTGAGAGGGAAATGGGGGGTTATATAAAAACTTTGAGTTATATTAGTGGTAATGAATCAATATAAAATTCTCTTGAATATTATCAAAAGAATCATGGAATTATATTTCAATATAGATCTCCATATACCCCTCAGAAAATAGAGTTGCATAAAGGAAAAAATAGGACATTTGTGAAAATGGGATGAATCATGTTGGAAAAGTAGAAAATTTCAATGTTATACTAGAGAGAAGCTATAAGTACTACTATACATATACCAAAAAGATGTTTTCTAAGGCCAAAAATACCACAATAATTCCTATAGAATGCTATATAAAAACATTCCATTGAAATATTTCAAGGTATTTGGAAATCCCCATTAATAAAAAATAAAAAATATAGAACCTAGGAATATTGATGAAAAAGATGAGGAACATTCATGGGATATTCCGACAATATAATAATTTAGAAAATTGGGGGGATCTAAAATAGTTGTTGGATTCCTACAATATGAATGTTATTAAAAATCCAAATTTCATAATAAATGATGTTGAAAATATTGATTACGAAAAACTGAATATTTATAATGAAAGTGAATGTGAACCAAATATAATATATCAAGACTTAGATAAATAATATTATAAGTAAAGTGAATAGGGAAGAGAAATATTAAGGTTTACTACCTTATAGAAACATGTTGAAACTGAATATATACATAGAAACATGAAACATTCTATTTAGACTAGATGAATGTTGTGATTAGAAAACAAGACATTACTCATTTCATATATTGAATTGAATTCTATTTTAGAAATAGTGAAACCAAAAATAATGTGATAATTTAATTAATGATGAGTTAGATCAAATTGAGAAAAATGAAACATGGGATCTTTTTCCATGACAAGAAGATAAAAATATTATTTGAATAGAATTTCTGTAAAGAAAAAAATTGAATGAAAATATAAATGTTTCAAGGAAAAAAGGATGAAATACATTTAAATGTAACACACAGGTGGATGGTTTTTACTTTGAAGAAAATTTTACCTCATTTACTAGATTAGAAACAATCATAATTTTATTAGTAGTGATTGCACATCGATGTTATAAATTTTATCAGATTTATGAAATTTCAATAATATTAAATGGGGTGATTGAGGAAGAATTATTCTTTAATGAATCTGATTTACTTAAAAATTACAATGATTAAAAAGGATTCTAAATTATACAAATCCTTGTAGGTTAAAGTCATTCTCTATATGTCTAGTACCCCAAACATGACAGTTGTATGAAAAAGATGAATATTTATAAGGAAAATTTTGATGGGAACTTGTATGTGATATAAGTTGATTTATCCACCTTGATTATAATTTTTTTTTGGTTATATAATTTTTTATAGTTATATTGAAAATTGTTGTAAATAATTTTGTGAAAAAATGAATGTGAATTTTGATATGATTTTTTTTTGAGAATTAAATTTTTTTTAGGTTTTCAAGATCAACAAAAGGAAAAATAAATTTTGTTTATATAATTAAAGTATGCTAGAGAGTTTTTATAAAATTATGGTAAGGAAGATTCTAAATAAATTTTTAATATAATTTTTGTCATCATAAAATTAAATATACACGAAACTATAAAAAATTTAAATCATAAATTTTTTTAGAAGATAATAAGAAGTTTTCTTCACCTTACAGGTCAAGAAAATATATTTCCTATATAGTAAATTTATGTAAATGATATTAGAGTGATCTAAAATAATCTCATATTTTTTAAGTAATAATAATTTTGAGATATTTTAATGGAAGAAAATCAAATGGGTTGATGTAAAAAAGATGTTGTGATATGAAATTTTATTGTTATACTGATGCTGATTAGAATTGTGGTTTAAATTATATAAATAAACTTTAGGAGGGTATTTTTTGAGGAAAATGTTCTATATGTTTCAATTGTAAGATACATTTTTTAATAAATTTGAGAATAGAATAATAAGAACATGTTGCTACTACCCATGATTTTATTCAAATTTTTTGGATGAATGATCAGATGAAATATTTGAATGTGATATTTTATACACAATTGAAGAAACTTTGGGATCATCATGGTGAAATTTATCTTTCAAAAAATAAAATAAAACACTCCAAATAAATGATTATTGATATTAACTACCACTATATTAAAGATAACTTTTCTATTGTAGATTTTTTTGTATATATTTCAATTAATTGATAAATTTCAAATATATTCACCAATGCTATTCCAAAAGATTGATTTGAAGAATTGAGGCAGTAATATCTTGTTCAAACTCTACCAAATATATCATAAAAATATTATTAATGTACCCAAAATTTATTTTCATTATATTTACCAATAGTGAGATAAATTAACAATTTTGTAAGGATTTATTAAACTTTTTTTAAGGAATATGATGACGTAGTTAACATAAAATGGGGGAGTAAAAAAAGAGAGATTTAATAATTGTAAGTTTAGAGTTTCTGAAAAATAGGAAGAAGATAAAAGTGAGGGGATTTTATCAAAACATTTTCAGAAATTTTCAAGTTATAAGAACCTGGATCATATTTTCAGATCTAGATCCTTTTTAAGTTATTTTATTGGAAAAAGCGAAGAAGGGGATTTTTTGGCGTACACATCGTGTACACACCGTGTACTTGGACACCACATCCAGACTGTGATTAGACCATGTTATTTCCACATACACGTTCGGGTGATGATGTGGTAGGACCGCTTAAGGTGGGACCCAGTAAAGGCTGATACACACCATGTATCTTTAAAGAACATGTCTTTTGTTTTTGTTTTTAATTGATAAATCCGACTAGGGTCATGTCTAATCCCCAGAAACGTCTTCTTCTAACCTTGGTTCCTCTCGGAGTGACTATGAGTGGGAACTCTTTTCCAAGACACTGATCTGTCATCTGATATCCAAATCATACTCTGGAAGGTGCATTGGAATCACTTCAGTTAGTTCTTCCTTCTTCTTGAACATATCTTCCATATATCTCCTCTTTCTCGAGTTATTCAAGGTTAAATTTTTTTGGCATTTTTGTTTTTCTACAATGTTTTATGTCAATTCAAGTGCTGACAGTCGAGAGTGTTCATCGTACAATGTCAAGGTAGGTGGTTTTTTTACTTTCATTTTTTTTCTTTAATTTTTATTTTCCAAAGTGCCAATTACCCATGTTTTGGGTATCTCTGGTTAAGAAAATTTAACACTGTTTAATCTAAATTAGATTTATTATTGTATTAAGGGTTTATTTATGTGATATTATGTGTAATTTCATGTTAAGGAACACCCCATAGGTGAGTTACGTGTTTTTATGTTTAGGGTTGTTTGGTTTAGGTTGCCTATGAGGCAAACCTTATTTTCCATACATTGCATGATAGAATGGAACTGTTTTCTTTTGATGGATGTTAAATTATTGTGATATTCATTGGAATTGTTTTGACATGTAGTATTTGTAATTACATTGGGCTTCTTGATATCATTAATGCACGATTTAATTATATAGGGTTGTGATGACTTGGTGTAGTTAGACAGTAAGGGGGATTGACGGTGAGTGCTTCCTCAGAGTGTCTGTTATATTTCACGCTATGAGACCACATGGTAGATTGACGGTGAGTTCTCCCTCATAGTATCTATACTTTATGTTACAAGACCACAGGGGAAATTTATGTTGAGTGATTCACCAGAGATTATGTAGTTATTCAGGAAAGTCCATAGGGGGAATTGAAGGTGAGTTCTTCCTCAGAGTGTCTTTTATATTTCATTGCATTACCTGGCCAGAGGGGATAGAATGTGTGAGCTACCCTGAGGGTTAACATAAATATTGAATGTTTTTTAAGTGTCTTCCAAGCCAAAGCACAAGCTTTGATTAAGTTCTATCAGGTATTTTTCTAAGATACATATTGTGATACTTACTTGATTTAAGGACAAACAATAAATATTATTGAATGTAAATGGAAATTATAGGATTGTTTACTTTTGTGTAATCCTAGTTTCTTTTCTAAATTACCATTATCACACACTATATATACTCATTTACAGTTAGGAATTTATCTTGTGGTGGTTTTCTATTGGGATTCGTCTCACACCTTATCGGGGTCAGGCTTTTAGACCCAAACATATTATATGGTAGCATGTATAGATAAGGGAAAGAAACATTCATCATCAGGTACTTTATTGATGTAGAGATGAAGAGTAGAAGACTAATATGAGTCTTGCGATGCTAGTGGAGTTTATTTGTTTTCTTTTGTACCTTGGTTTAGTATATTATTTCCATCATTTTTACTTGTTTGTCTATTTTCCATGACATATGTGGCTTGCATAATTTATATACATGCTCCAGTTGTTTATTTACTTTCTGTCTTCTAATGTTTACATATTTGATGGTATTATTTCTTTCGCTACTGGTTTTTTAGTTATTCTATTTTGCATACTCTTCCAATGAGGGCATATTTTATCCACTATTACACCCAAGTCCATTTCTTCTAGTCAGTGTCCTCTGTCATTTGGGGGAATGTGCTTATGGCCATGTGACCAACCAGTTAAGAGGCACATTTTGGTGGAAATTCGGAACCAAGACGTCACAAAGTGGTATTAGAGGAGGTTCTTTTATGCTTTCTCTTACTATATAGAGCCTATAGACAGTGATAAGAAAGAATAGGTAGTTAGTAATACATTTTTCCCAAGAGTAGCTAACCCGTGTATAGGGAAAAGCCAATACACCTCAAATATTACAATTTTTTGGTTTTTCAATTATTATAGTTTATTTGATTTCTCCATTGGGTGATTCAGTTGATTTGTGTTGTTAGGATTTATACAGTTGAGGTTATATTTTTTTGTAGGCCTATGAAATCAGGGTATTCCATCTCATGCACCATATTGGCACTTGATAGTGATCACATGTCATGCATTTGTTCAAGCCATTTATGATGAATTTCTGATTTCATGATGTTTTAATAGATGTTGTTCTATATATTCATTCTGTTTTGATAGGTTCCATGATAGAATACCCTCTATTTTGATAGGTTATTAGAAAATTTAATGTTTCTTTTTAATGGGTTCCAAAATTTGGTCCCTAAGGTGTTATGAGCACTCATGGATCAGAATTTGGTGGATTATGTGATTGGTTACCCAATTATACCTTGTGATATACATGAATATGATTCCAAGATATGATTTGAGGGGAGTATGGACCCCCCACATATCATAATTTGGAACATTAATGCAACTTTCAACGTTTTTATGGGGTTCTAGAGTTGTTTCTGCGGATTACTATCCAAAAAAACATAGAATACATGGCATGTGATGGTAAATACACACCATTTGTCTTTCTATTCGAGATGAAAATGTTCTCTTATGTACACATCGTGTACTTTATGTACCCGTCGTGTAGTCCTTATCTATGTGACTAACTATGTGAGCTAAGACACAATGTTGGAAAATTTTGGGTGGCACATGCTGTGTACTTGGAGTACATAACTTGTGGTAATAGTTGTGTATCTAGCCATGTGACCAAAAATATAGGTAGATAAACCTTAGGTTGTGTGTGCTTTGTTCTGTTCCTGCACGGCATGTAGAGTCTACCATGTCATTGACCTTTTGACTAATGACATGGAAGTTTATAACTTAAGGGGTACATGTCGTGTCCAGGGCACACCCACCTTACCCATGAAGGAATCATGTTTTTAGTCGTGTAGAGAAAATCACGTAGGGGGGAATGATTCAAGTACACACTGTGTCTCAAGGATAACACGCTATGTGTAGGGATGTTACAGGACCAGGTTTGGAAGAGGTACACGCCCATCTTGAAACCTAAGGAAACACGTCTTTTGGAGGGTATACACACCGTGTAACCCTATTTTGAAAATCTTGATTTTTTTCTTCTCCCAGTCATTTATTTCACTTCTATGTTTTATTCCATGATAATCATGAACTGAGGTGTGAACTTGACCTTGAAGAGTCATTCCATTGAGACATACTTTAATTGTATGCTCGATACAAGGAAATGATTAGAGACCAGAAATTATAGATCGGAGAGTACCAGCATACACTCCCATCGTTCATGTCTTGGAACCAGTTGTCATTCTAGATATAGGTGTTTATGCACAGTTCCGAGAAGGATTTATGAGGATGATTCATAAGTTTTAGAAAGCACTGCATCCTGCCCCATCTATGGAAGAGTTGACACTAACTTTTCAGCAGCATCAGCATCCCAAATTCTCAGGGGATGGAGGACCTCAGTATGAAAAGCCAGGGTTAGAATACTTTATGTCTATCTTCGAGCATCTAGAGACTCTTCCATAAAGGAGGGTGAATATATATATGTACATGTTATGTAATTCATGCTATAGATGGTGGGATGTGATATCGCATGTGGGACACCAGCAAGTTGTGTCTTGGGATGAGTTCTAGCAGACCATCTATGACTACATATACCCAAATACCTTGAGGACCGACTGAGCCCAAGAGTTCCTGTGTTTGGACTAGGGTACTCTCTCATTCATGGATTATTCTTCTCACTTCATAGAGCTGTATTTCTTTACACACATTATAGTGGGTGATGAGTTATTTCTGGTGAGGATGTTTGAGTATGGTCTCAGGCATGACATCTGATCCCATGTGAATATCTTCAGTTTGACATCCCTATACTCAATAGTCAACCATATGATTATCAACTAGTGGAACCTGAGAGATTATAGAGTTGTGGGTCAAGGCAGTTCAGCATCCAGATTCGGTACTCTTCCGACTAATAGTAGGAAGCGTCGTAGGGAGTCTACGCATGGAGATCTGAGTATGTGGGATTCTCTTTAAGGCATGCAAGTGATGTGCTACCAGGGTGGGAAGGGTGGAAATAAGAAACCATAGTGCCCTAGAGACCCAGTTGAGTTCTGATACTGCAGAAAGATGGGAAATCTATAGCATTTCTGCAATACCCTCCTTCCAGCAGCAAGTGAGGGAGGATCTATTTCAACTCCTCGTACTAGAGTAGGACCACCAGTCCTACATCTGACTAGGGGATGGAGTTATTCATTCCATTCAAGATGAGATAGTGGTCATGGATGTAGTGGTCAAACCCAGGGTTTTTGACAACCACAAGGTTGATGAGCATAGGGATCTTATACAGCTTCACAAGGTTTCTATGTAGGTTAGGATTTTGTGCTGGAGAAAATCCAATAGGAGTAGGATCTCAGACCCTCTACATTTAGAGGTATGATTTTGGTTGCCTCGGTTTTAGCTTCTACTCTCTTAGATACAGGGGCTTCCCATGTCCTTATATATGGGACTGTTGTGGAGAGCCTTCAGCTCTGTATCTTTACTTCTACTAAAATCATGATGATAGATACTCTATTTCGGATTAGAACAGGTAGTGTACATCAGTGAAAGAAATGTACTCTTTAGGTTGGTGGGTGTCACTTTCTATAGGACCATTATATACTAGAGAAGATGGGCTATGATGTAATTATCCGAATGGACTGGTTAGTTACCTTAAAGAGTGTTTTCAATTTCTGTTTCATGTCACCAGAGGCTGGATTGTTTATACAAAAAGGTGAATGGGATGTCCATGTGAGCAGAGATGGACTTGAGCATCATGGGTTGAGAGGTGTTACATCCTAGATTTCTATTCTATATCTAGATGACCAGGGGGCATCACATATGGACATCCATTTAGTGGTTGAATTTTGAGGGATGTATTTCTAGATGATTTTTTAGGTTTTCTTCCAGAGCGAGATGTAGATATTTCTATTGAGCTTGTTCCAGGGGTAGCACCTGTGTCCATTCCTCTTTATAGGATGGCTACACTAGAGATACAAGATCTCAAGAATCAGTTATAGGAGTTTCAAGAAAAGGGTTTCATCCGACTCAGTACTTCTTCATGGGGTTCACCTATCCATTTTTCGTAGAAGGTGGATGGTACCATTAGAATTTGCATGGATTATCATAAGCTCAACCATATGACAGTTAAGAACCGATATCCCCAGCCAAGGATTGATGATCTCTTGGATTAGCTTCAAGGATATTGGATGTTCTTCAATATTTATTTTAGATTCGATAATCATCTGTTGCATGATAGACCATTAGAAATACCTATTATATCTTTTTGGAGTATGTATGGTCTATACAAGTATTTGGTTATTCCGTTCATTCTTTCGAACGCACCAACCATTTTCATGGCACCGATGAACCGAGTGTTCCATCCTTACATGGATTTTTTTGTGGTAGTATTTGTGGATGATATCTTGGTTTACTCCCACACTCTACAAGACCATGATATATATCTTGGGATAGTTTTGAGTACACATAGAGTGCTTCAGTTATATGATAAGCTCTCTAAATTCTGCTTCTGGATGTACCAGATTCATTTCTTGGGTCATGTAATCTCAGAGATAGGAGTATTAGTAGACCCATAGACTGTGAGAGTAGTAGTTTCCTAGGAGAATCTGAAAAATGACTTTGAGGTATGGAGTTTTCTTGGGAAGGCTTGTTTCTAGAGACTTTTTATAAATGAATTTTTATGATTTGCAGTGCCACTGACGGGCCTGAAAGAGAAGGGTGTTAAGTACTCATGGATAGATTCTTATGAGTCAGCCTTTTAGAAGATGAAAGGGAGGTTTAATTCAGCACCAATACTAATTATACAAAAGTTGGGAAAGATTTACACCACTTACTATGATGAAAATGGTATTGGGCTGGGAGTAGTTCTTATGAAAGGGGAAGGAGTCATTGCATACGAGTATTGGCAGTTAAGGCCACACACGAGGATTTACCCAATGCACGATCTAGAGTCTGCTACAGTTGTTCATGCCTTGAATTGTTGGAGAAATTATCTTTTGGGATAGCCTTTTGTGGTGAACACTAACCACAAAATTATCAAGTATATCATTACTCAGTCAGATCTAAATTTGAGACAATAAAGGTGGGTTGAGTACCTTTCGTCCTTTGACATTGATCTTTCCTACACGCCTAGAAAAGGGAATGTAGAGGATGATTTGTTCAGAATGAAGACTCAGATACACGCAGTTTAGGAGTCCAGAAGTAGGTGTAATATTATGGATCTATTATCTGATATGAATTTGTACGTGCATGATAGACAGGGGCAGACATTTCGGTCTTCTATAGTTGTAACACCTACTCTACTTGATCAGGTGCGAATGAGGCAGCTATCAAATTATGAAGGCCTTGTCCTACAAGAGGGTGTGTTAGGAAATGACCCTTCTCCTGGATAGACTATAGGAGAGGATGATATCATTCACTTTCATGGTTGCGTATGGGTGACAACACACATATGCGATGAGCTGATGCACGATTTTCATTCCACAAATTGGATAATTCCTCTGGGTGAAACCAAGATGTATAAATTTTACACTGTCCTTATTGGTGGTTATCTATGAAGAGGGATGCTTTTGTTTTTCATTATATTTCACAGTTGTTACTAGGTGAAGGTGAATAATAAGAGATCAGTAGGGCTTCAATAGTAGTTACTCATTCATGAGTATAAGTGGAATGATGTTGTGATGGATTTCGTGACAGGGTTACCAATATTGCCTTGATGGAATGATGCAGTTTGGGTTGTTATTAACAGGCTAACTAAGGTGGCACACTTCATACCAATCAACGAGACCTTCAGTGTTGATGATCTTGGAAGGTTTTACATAAGATATATTGTACGGTTTCATGGGGTTCAATTCTCCATCATTTTAGATAGGGAAGCCTATTTACATTACGTTTCTGGAAAGGGCTACTGAAGGCTATGGGTACAGAAGTACTTCTGAATACAAATTACCATCCCCAGAAAGATGGCCAGTCAGAGCACACAATTCAGGTGTTGTAGGACATGCATCAAGAATGCGTCCTATATTTTGGATGTTCTTGGGAGAAACACATACCTTTGGTGGAGTTTTCCTACAATAATAGTTTCCATAAAACTATCCAGATGGAACTATATGAGGCTTTGTACGATAGGCCATGCTGATCACCCCTTTGTTGGATAGAGATAGGATATGCTACTATTCTGGGACCTTGCCTTGTCTTGGAGACCACAAGGCATGTGGAGTGTATTCAGATGAGGATAGATACTGCACTGTCAGGACCGAAATCTTATGATAATCAACAGAGATGACCTCTGGAGTTTGAGGTCAGAGATTGGGTTTTCCTACGATGTCACATCGATTTTGGGACATAGAAGTATTAGGAGATAGGGAAATCTTTCACCAAGATACATTGGGCTATTTGAGGTTTTGGAGGGAGTTGGACTGGTTACCAATTAGTTACAATTACCTTAGTGGTATCAGGGTATGGCTGACATATTCAACATTTCTCAACTACGACGTTACTTCTCTGACCCGTCTCATGTTTTTAAACTTGATTAGGTTGAGTTGGAGGTGGGTGCATAATTTGAGGGGACTAATATCTGGATTATTGATCGAAGGGTGAAGGTTCTTCATGGCTGTTATGTTCCTCTAGTGCATGTGCTATGGCATCACAGGTGACTACAGAACGAGACTTGGGAGATGGAGACAGATGTGTGATCGCAGTGGCTAGATCTATTTAATGATTCTTAATTTCCACCTTGTTAGGGAAATTCAGGGATGAATTTCATTAAGGGGGAAAGTTTTTAAGAACCAAGATCTTAATTTTAGTTATGGATTGTTTTTGAGTTTTTTTAGGAAAAATGGAAGAATGAATATTTTTTGGAGTACACGCTGTGTACTTTCTTGTACGCACCTTGTACTCAGGAACTGCATTGATACCATGTTTAGATAGTTTTATGGCTACATACACGATCATGTGATGAAGTGGTAGGGACACTTAAGGTGGGACCTGGTGAAGGTTGATACACAGAGTGTATCTTTAAAGTACACACCATGTATTTTTATTTTTTATTGATAAATCAGACCAGGTCCCATCTAATCCCCAAAAATGTCTTCTTCTAACCTTATTTCATCCAGGAGTGACTAAGAGGGAAAATTATTCTATAAGCCACTAATCTGTCTTCCATTCTCAGAATCAAACTATGGTGAGTGAATTGTAATCGCCTCAGTGAGTTCTTCTTTTTTCTTGAACCACTCCTCCTTGCCAAGTTATTTGAGGTGGAACATTTTTTACATTTTTGTAGATCCACGACATTCTAGGCCGATTCAAGGGATGAATTTTGAGAGTGTTCATCATAAAACATCCTGGTAGGTTGTATGTTTCCTTTCATTGTTTTAATTTTAGTTTTATAATCCAAAGTGACGATTACCCATGTTTCAGGTATTTCGGCTTAAGGAAATTGAACCATGATTTATATTCCTTATATGGATTATTGAATTAATGGTTTATTGATGTGATATTATGTGTAATTTCATGTTAAAGAACACACAATGGGTGAGTTTACTTGTTTGTATGATTAGGGTCGTTTGGTCTAGGTTTCCTATGAGGGAGACCTTGTTTTCCTTCCCTTCCTTGATATGATGGAACTATTGGATTTTGCTACTTATTTAATGCTTCTGATATGCATTGGAATTGTTTAGCCATGTAGTAACTGAAATTATTTTGGGATGCTTGATATTGTTTACACATGATTGAATTACACAGACCTGTGAGAACCTGGTGTAGTTATACCATAGGAGTAATTGATGGTGAGTGATTCCTCAAAGTGTCTATTATATTTAATGCTATGAGACCAAAGGGGGGATTGACAGTGAGTGATCCCTCATAGAATCTATACTTTTTGATACAAGACCACGTGGTTAATTAACGTTGAGTGCTTTACCAGAGAGTCTGTAGTAATTTTGGAAAGACCACAGGGGGAATTGAGGGTTAGTGTTTCCTTAGAGTTTCTTTTCCTTTTCATTACATTACCTGGCCAGAGGGGTTAGACCGTGCGAGCTACCTAGAGGGTTGACATAAATATTGAATTTTTGTGAACCATTTTCCAAGACAAAGCACAATATTGAATTCGGTCTTATTAGGTAGTTTTATAAGATACCTATTTTGTTACTTACATGATTAAATGATGAACATTAAATTCTAATGAAGATAAATTTAAACTGTATGATCATTTAAATTTGTGTACTCCGAGTTTCTTTACTGCATTTCCATTATCACCTTGTATATATACTCACTGATAGTTAGGTACATTTCATGGGGTGGTTTCCAAATAGGATTCATCTTAATCCCTATTCGGGTCATGATTTTTGGAACAAAAAATATTATATGGTTGCAGGTATAGATAAAGGCAAGCACCCTTCATCATGAGGTACTTGATTTGTATGGAGATGGAGAGAATGGAACCAATATGAAGCTTATGATGCTACTGGAGTTTATTTTTCTTCTTCGGTAACTTGGTTTAGTATAGTATTACTATCATTATGACTAGTTTGGATGTTTTCCAAGATATATGTTACCTACATATACATACATATATATATATATGCTCTAGTTATTTATTTACTATCATTCTTCTGATGTTTACTTATTGTATGGTATTATTGCTTTCAGTACTATTTATTATTTGTTATTCCACTGTGCATACTCTTCCAATGAGGGAATAGTTTCCCCACAATCACACCCAAGGCCCTTGTTTCTTGTCGGTAGACTCTGGCTTTTTGGGAAATGTGCTTGAGGCCATGTGACCAACTGCTTACGAGGCACCATTGGGTGGAAACCCAGAACCGAGATGTTACACTTGTCACCATTGGATAAAATTAATTCAAAAACATTACTTTGTCTAGTAGTGTGGTGTCTAGACACTCTCTTCTATAGAAGTCTATTTTTTGGTAAAAGATGAAAATTTTGATTTTATAAAATGAGTTATGAAAACGTATATGTGATGAAAAATGATGAGTATTAAAATGTATTAAATAATGATTTAAAAAAATAAAAAGGGGATCTCAATGATATATTCTTATGTTTTACTAAAAAAATTATTCATTATTTAAACGAAACATTTTATTAATGAATGTTTTTTTAAAATAACTAAAATCATCGGAAATCTAGAGAAAATAGTTTGTGTAATGTTTCTCAAGTAGAAGAATGTGAGAATGTGACAAAATAAAAAAGTTATTCAATATTAGAACCCGTTTTATGAATATTATATAATTTATTAATTGTTCCATACACCATGATAAAATCTCAAGATAAAAGATTATGTTGAAAAGAGAAAGGCGATGTTTTCAGAGCTAAGAATTCATGATAGACTTATCGAACAATGTTTTTGTGATAATATCTAGTGATGAAATATTCTAGACCAGATGGTCCAAATTTGGTGTTTCTAAAGATGAGGATATTGAAAATGATTCAACAGATTATCTTTAATTGAAAAATTTCTCAGAATTATAGTTCAGATGAATTTGACTGAGTAAAATCACTGAATAATTTTTTTTAAAATGTTATAGTTTTTATAAAGATTTATTTTTACAAATAAATATGACATAGATTTATATATAGATATAGACATGGTTTTTTAGATTAATATCTTTTGATGTGCCTCTATATATAAGTCTCTTTATATAGCATGGTGGATTAAATGTTTTCATAAATACAATCCGGACGAAAATATTAAAAGTGATTTTTGTCAATGTCGAATTTTATAGAAATAAATTTCTAGAAAAAGTAATTTGGATATGTAAACTACATGAAATATGGATGTATGAACTCTATTGAGTTTTATAATGTTCAACAATTTTGAATGGACACATCTTTCTAGACAAAACATTTGTATGATTCCATTAGTGGAAAGTATGAGTCTATGTAGTTACAAAGTATGTAAAAACATGGGGAAAAGTGATGTTTTTCATTCTAGGAAATAAGGTTAGAGTTTTTAATTGATAATCAATGATACTAGGTTTTGAGAAAACAAATGGAGAGAACAATTTTCGTTCCTGGAGTAATGTTTTGGATGAACTGTTTCAGATAAAGACTTATGAATATGTCTGAAGATGCATCAACAAACACAAGATGTTCAGGTGGATAAGTCACATGAAGTGAGTAACATTAATTTCTATAATTGAAAAACGATTTCTATACATATAAGAATTTATTCATTAGAATTGATAAATTATCTAGAAAATATAAAATTTTAGGAATGTTGATATTTTTACCAGACAAAAAGTACAGAAAATTGAAGTCTATTGATGATTTTATGATGTAGTCAACCATATTTGTTTTGGAATTAAATAAATAGATATAACAATATTATTTAATATAGATTTTAATTCATGTTTTAAGGAAGAATATATTTTTTTTGTTACAATTGGGTCAAAATTATTAAACAGAAGAAGAAAAGTTTCTAAAAGACTATTCCGTATTGAGAATTTTGCAATAATAAATCTTCATACTGAAATCATTCATAACATTATATAGTTAAAAAATTCTAATAAAGTTATAATCTCAGAATAATTCAAGATCTATTAAGAATATTTTTGGGAAATAAACAAGAGATGAGAATTGTGTAGAATTTCCTCCCTAACATTCAAAATATATTGAAATTTATATTTATGAATTTTAGCGAGCAGGGAAGGAAATTTGTCTCATGCATTTTCTATTTTTGGAGAACATATAAATAGAGAGGAAATATACAATGGTATTTGTGTGAGAAACCATTCATGAAAAAAACTCTGAGATGATGGAAAAATTTCATGAAAGATGAGATTCCAACTAAAGTCTATTCTGATGTCGAAAAAAAGTTCTGGATAGAAGAATTTTTTTGAATAATGTATTAGATAGACTCTTAGATAAGAATACAGGATAAAATGTATCATCCTAAGGAAGTTCATACTAAGTAACTGAGTGGAGTTTCTAAAATATATATATCTTTATTAATATATAAGAATATAATTTTTTAAATATTTTACGTTTTATAATAGGTTCATGAGAAAGAGGAAACCAGTCACATGCACTTCAATTAGAGATTATCAAATGAAAGAAACGTGAATAGGTAGTATCAGATAAATTTTCCAGATAGACCATTGTTAGATAATATTTTAAAATGTTATATATATTTTTTAGGGGTCAAATTATTTAATTAAAATTTAGTAAACTGATACAATTTATTTCAATCATAATTTTGAGGTGATAAAATAATACCAACAAGATTCATCTCAAAATATATATTCACTTCTTTCTAATAGTTAATATCCATGGACCTATGGAATTGTCCATGCCAAGGATATAGGTTATCAAACTAAGTCCAAACTATTTAAATCATTTGGTATTTGATTAATTTACTATTTTTTCATGCATATATGTTTACTAAAAGTTGATAAGTAATTAAATCTAACATGTTTCAGAGTCTATGTTTCATAATGTTGAAAATTTATAAAAATATAACAACGGATTCACCCCCCCCCATTTATTCTATGATCCTTAGGAATATAAATTTTATTAGAGATATGTTTGATAATATATTAATATATAAATTTTACCATGTTTGGGATGAATTTCATGATTTATTGAATAAGTAAATTAAATATTGTCTTCATGGATGGACCTACTTTTTTATTGTTGATGTTTATGAGTTTTGTTTTACAAAATGTTAGTGATGATGCAACTATTTTTAAGGATTTTGATAATAAATTAAATTTATTTAAGATACAATTAATGGGTTCTATCGATTAGATTGTTTCTCATGGGTGTAATAATAATTGGTGCAATCTTGATTGAGGATGATGATGGGATTACAAATAGAGATATGTTTTTGTAAGGGAGGTAATCTATAAAATTAGTAATTGAAGCTTCATTTATATATATTTACTTACCTAGGGTGATATAATTTACATGTGAAAATAATAACAGACCCAGAAATTATGTGGGATCTGAAATAAGGGCATGGAAATGATACCACAAATATTCTCATAGAAATTAAAGCACATTGTGAATCTAGTTAAGTGATGAATTTGGGAAAAAAATATGGGTCCTGTAATATAGTGTATAACATTGGATAAATACCCCTAGTAACTTATGTAATTCCTATAATATCGATTATGATGATTAACTTAAATCAAGGAAAAAATAATGTTTTATCTAAGGGGTTTTATGAGAAATTTCATGGGAACTACATGGTAAAAGAGGGGCAATAATCAAACTAGAAATAACATTATGTGAGAGGGTCCTAGTAACTTGTGAAAATTTATTCTACCAAGGGTTTACTAGTGAGATAGCATCCCACTAATCAATATATGTGGGGGTTCATCTCTAATATGGTACAAAGAATATGGGCCATGTTTCCCTATTAGAGGTGAAATTTGAAGTGAACAAGGACTAAATGGTATATACAAAAGGTGGTCGTGTGTAATTACAAGGGATCGCTTATTGTGGGAAGAGTTTCAATGTTAAACTAATGATGTGTATACTATAGGAATATGGGAATCAAAATTTGGGAGGGCTAAACAATATGATTTTAGGGATTATCTTTGGATATCCAACCAATTTTTTCTATACAATGTTGTCGTTATGATGTATGAGGTGATCATTAATAATATCAATAGGCTAGGAGATGGGTATGTTATGATTTTTGTAAAAGAGATATGGCGGTTATTTATCTTTTTTTTAGTGTGGTAGTGTATAATCTAGGATTTTGGTTTCATCGTGGGGATTACATAGCTCCGTGATACACCATTTCGTATTAAAAGCATGGAAATGTGAATGAAATAACCCGAAGGATTATGTTTCTAGATGTAATTGGGTCTTAACTATGTGTATATTGATCAATATTTCAGTGTTCATGTTTTTTGGTTGACTATGACTCTATCTGTGCCTAATATGAGACCAAAATGGTTGGGTTCTTCAATAATCAAGTATCATAAGTATATATCAATTCTAATATATATAATTGTACAAATTATAAACACTGGGATATAGGATAACCATGTATGTCAATATTCTTCATTATCCTTCTATCATTTCACTTATTTACATGTTGGCTAGGGTATACCTAAGCCTATTGTTATAGGGTATATCCCAACACCATAGGTTCACTGAGTCTATATCTATGCCTACTAATATACTATATGTTCGTACATTTCATATTGAATGAGTCTATACAAAATCCTTTTTATATAATATATCCTTGAACCATAGATTGATTGTGGATATACAAGATCCCACATTATCATGATCCTAAGAAGTTTCATTATTGACTCATTGGGAAGCTCCATCCCACCAATAATAAAAAAATTATATGGTCGTCCTACCATTCTATGAGAACAGAAATTAGAAAATTATTTCCAACATATCATCATTGGATAAATATATAAATCAACAGTCATAAATGAAATGACCCATTAATATCATATATATATATACACATATATATATATATATATTAAATCATTTTAGATTTATAATAATTAAAATTCTTAATAATACATTCGACATAATTTTAATTTTTTGAGTATTTGGAGATTATATACCTAAGAAACATATTTTATGAAATATCATCAATATCTCCCAAAAATATTCTCTCACATAATGTATTTCATTGACATACCATACAAAAACCATTTTTCATAACCATGGGAAAGGAAACAGAAAGGAGGTTTATCTAATATTCTCAATAAGGGTAAACATAATACATATCAATCAATGACAATAAGTGACAATAATATCAAAACTAGTGTCTAATAACATGATAATAATTTACAATATTCAAACATAATTAGTTAATGATTATTAATCATAAATCATGAAAACATTCATTTTCATAACAAAATAAGTTATAAGTGTTTGTTATCATTAATAATAAATCATGATCAATGAGAACTTATCATAATAATAAGGAATAAGTTGATGGATTAAAAATAATCATAGTAAATAATTTACTTGGTCAAGATTCACTATAAATGCTATAATTGTGGACAAAGACTCATAATTAAAATGCCTACCCGGTCACTTCAAACATTTTCTTCGTAGTAACTTTTATCTTGTTCACATAGTCATATATTAATAGATTATCAACACCACCATCTCTTAGGAGTTTAAAAACACCATCAAAATTAACCAATTCATGTTTAGTCTATATACTATTTCTCACAACAACCAAATATTGATAATCCATTCATATGTACACTATAATATCATAAATTATTCATCATATCATTAGAACATTGGGATTTGTAAACATATAATCATCATTTTAACACCCCAAACTTCCATGGTACGCTTCTTTTTGAATTATACAATAGCCTGTGTTGTATGAAACTTCAAGTTTTAACACACCACGACCAATAAAACTAGCCATTATGAATATTAATACCCAATTTTTCATATTTTATAAATTTTATTTTTTGAAATGGAATTCCTTTTTTGGATTTGGAATATCAAAATTAGATTATGGTGAATTTTGTGTTTTTTTGTAAACATTCAATTTTTGATGAATAGTGAAAAAATTGTGTTATTGTTTAAAATTGACTTTTTATTAAAATAATTATTTACTATATTTAAATTTATTTTAAGTGGAAATAGATACATAATACCAATATAAGTTCAATTTAATTCATTAGAGTCATTTTATAATAATATTTCTTGTATACAATTTTATTGAACTTTTTAACATCTTTTACTCACCTGCTAGGCACATTTTCAAATATTCATAAAATGTAATTTTACCACTTCTATGAATTTAATTTCAAAAAATGGTATATTTCAAAACATTTTTACTATTTCCTATAATATGGGTTAAATTCATTTATACCATTATTTAGTTTTTATAATTTTTTTAAAGGAATCCTTCCTTCATTTTCCAAACAATGTACTTTATAACCTTTTCAACAACTTATGGTATGAATGTTTTTTTAACTTATATAGAGGGTGCAGCTATTTCCATCCGTTATAACACCTTAAAAGATTCCCTTACATGATTATAATGATATTTTTAGAACAAATGTTTTCTTTTATAATTATGTGAGTTTTAAATGATTTCCAATAGAATGAGATATTTATCTCAAATTGTTTTGATTTCATTTCTGTCAACATCCACTGATGGATTTTACACATGTTTGAAGTTGATTTATTATGATAGAATCTTCAATATTTTATTGAAGGTTTTGTGATATGTTTGACTATGGATGTGTTATATTTATACCATTCGTGTTTTGTGGTCAAAGTATTAACATTTTGTATACTAGTTTTAATATGAATGTTTATGTTGTGTTTCAAAATTTTCATATGAGGAATGCATTGGACTTTGTAAGTGACAGGTGGAGCCCGCTATAGCTCCTCGATGCATCAGTAGGTATCATGAGACAAAATAGTTTCTTGGCACAAGGATTTGACAAAATCCTATTTTTAGTTGTGGAACGAGGCCTTGACTATGTGGTTTTGATATCCAACATTATGCATTCCATAATTATGAAATTAGCTATTGATATTACATTTGATTATTCAACTAGTAGAATATCCATGTGAATAAGTAAATTGAATAATTTGATTTATATTTTCTGTATTATGCTGATGATTAAGTTTAAAATTCTTTTGTTTTAGTCTTACACATTTTCTTAAATGTTAATTATTATTTATTAATGTTTCCGCTATATTGTTATCCTTACAGAGGATCTGATCTCACCCCTTTCTTATTTTTTATATTTTCTAGGATGTGAAGAAGTAAATTATTATTGTACAATATAAATAGGTGAAGGAATATGAGTTTGTTAAAAACGGGACAAAATTTTGTTGTTTTTTCATTTCATAATGTAATATAAAACATATGTATATATCTAGTACATCAAAGGGTACTAAACTGATAGATCTTTCAGACTTGATCTCTTATTATCATGCCATTATTTTTTAATAATGCACCGAATCTGGGTAACTAGGGTTGGATAATTAATTTTCATATCATAGGATTTTTAGTACAAACCTTGGAAACTATATTTAGAAGAACTCAAATTATAGAACATTAACCTAAGATAAACATTGAGTATTAGCATAAAAAAACTTCCTAGAATTTTGGTAATGTAGAGATTTTGTGAGTTATCCAACAATACATCCCTATCTGTATACGAGAGGGTAGAGGCATCTCTAGAACAGATGTAACCAGGAGTGAAAACTCCGACAAAGAGTTTCAGGCTTGACCCAAGGTATCCTGGTACACGACAACGGGCCTTGCTGCACTCTTGGTTACAACACTCCTTAGATATATGCTTGGATAATTCACATCTTCTTTAAAAACCATTAAGAATAATTTATGAGTAAATTCTTACTCAAAAAAACATTTTTATGATTATGGATTATATTCATAAACTGTTAAATTTATGTTAAGTGTTTTAAATGTTTGAAATTATGCATTGAAATTCATAAACTAACCTAGTGTATGCCATTGTTTAGAATTGGAGCCAAGTGGAAGGAGTGGAAATTATATCAATGAAAGTAATTCATAAAGGTATTTTCATCCTACTCAAGATAGTTATAGTGGAGCTGGTGATACAACTAGTGCTTACACTAGTGCAAACACACTTATTTATGTCGGTTTTTATTGATTTTTGACGTCGGTTATAAACCGACATCTTCAAAGGCGACGTTAAAAATAGAGTTTTCACGTCGGTTTTTCAAAACTGACACCAAAAATAATTTTCTTATGAGTTTAGGCATCGATTTTCTATAACACAGATGCCGAAACTTCATTTAGACATGCTTTTTGGAATCAGTTTTATAGAAAACCGACGACGAAAACCGAGTCGACTGCGTTTTCGGCGTCATTTTTATCTAAAATCAACCCCATAAGTAATTTTTTTTCAAAAAAACCTTCGGTTTCGGTTTTGAAAATAACCGACGCCATAAATAAAAAAATTTATAAAATAATTACAATTTCACTTAAAAAAAAATCGAAACCACTGAAAAAAACACAGTATACAAAAACAATCAAATGGTATTTTTGCAGAGGCACTTGAGAGAAATCAAAGTAAAGTAGAATTAAAATACACGTACATGAAATATTAGAATATACATACCTCAAATCTTAATATATATACATACCTCAAATCTTAATCAGACTTAAAGAAAAGTTTTCAAAAGTAGATTGAATATGGATCATATCAGATTGGGAATAAGACTGTGAATCATTGAATGCCTACAATAATATTGAATGATATGAAATTAATAAATAGAAAAAAGTGACAGAAAATATATAAAAAAATTAATACAACTAACCTTATGAAAATAAGTAGTTTCCCCAGTTGTGATTATCTCGTACATGAATCATAGAATATAATAACCACATTACACATGTCCATTTTGATGATGACAGTGCAGTTATAAAACATTTAACTAAAAATAAAAACCAATATATAACAAAAATATAAAAACTAATTACATGTACATCCACATATTTGATTTTCGTTGGTTTCTTTTCTAACATGTTTTCCATTGTAAAATGTTTCCATGAACTGCATTTTTTTATATAATTACTAATAAAACTTTTTTAAAAAATGAAAATTAAACATAACAAACTTATAAAAATAAAAAACAACTTACCTGTTTAATAAGTTGGAAAATAGTTTATGCACTTTTCCTAATAAAGAGAAAAACCAATATAAGGTGCATTCATTTGGAAAAAATACGCCTAACATCCAATGCCTCCTACAATACAAAAAGTTCACAATTAATGATATTATAATGATCATTAGTTCAAAATTATGTTGATGTTATTACTTATCAAGAAATGGAAAAAAACAGCACTGAATCTCTATTTGTGATAATCTCTCGGATATATATTGAACTCTTTCTTCATTCTTCACATGTTTGACTTCCAAGGAAATGTAATCTGGATCTATAAAGTTGTAAATTCTTGTAGTGTCATTTTGTAAAAGAATCCTGTGTAGATACCTAATTTAAAAGAAAATATAGTTAATCAATGACATAACAATATTTTTTTAAAGAAATAGCAATTCAAATGTCAATTTACATACATAGAAAACAACTACACCACATTCAGCCCGATCTCATCAAAATTAACTAAATTCATGATATCTTCTTCCAGTATTCTCAATTTATAAATTCTTCCACATATATCGGGCGTCATCCGAAACTCATAGATAAAATTCAAGGAAGAAAAGGACTCAGATAATATTTTCAACCCATAAGAAATATCAGAAGTATCTACAACCAACTGTTCCTAAACATTTTGTTGCATTTGTACAGTTTCTTTTGATTTCATATATTCCTATATAAGTTAAATGTCATAAAACATTATAAGTAATTTGGAATCATTAGTAATTAATATTTAAAAAAATGCATACCTCATGTGAAATATAACGAAGTAAGGCAGTTGGCCAAAGTAAAAAATGGCCCATACATTCCCCAACACTGGTGATCTCCACAGTAGGAAATGGTAGTAGAGCAGTAGGATCTATAATAACAAGTATTGATACTCTAACATGACCCATCTACATAGGCTGATGATGTACTGAGTCCCCCAAAAAATACACCTGTCCTAACGCAACAATATGTACATAAAGATCTCCTGCAAACAACTCATAATATAAGGCTTGATCCGAGAGAGGAGGTGGAGGCTCAAAGTTAGCAAGTGGGGAAGGGTAGTCCGGTTGAGCAGACTAAGAAGGCAGAAACATGAAAAGGGTATATTAGTGTTTAAAATTTATAACATAGAAAAATTGATTAAATATTAAATAAAATAATATACCTCAAAAGGTTGCGCGGACGGGGCAGGGTAAGCAGATGGGGCAGGGTAGTCCGGGTGAGTAGGCTGAGAATGTTGAAAAATGAAAAAGTTATATTAGTGTTTATAATTTATAAAATAGAAAAATTTATGACAAGTAAATAACAAACCTCAGAAGGCTGCCCAGACGGGGCTGGGTAAGCAGATGAGGCAGGGTAGTCCGGGTGAGTAGGCTGAAAATGTTGAAAAATGAAAAAGTTATATTAGTGTTTATAATTTTTAAAAAAGAAAAATTGATGACAAGTAAATAATATATCTCGGAAGGCTGCGTAGACTGTGATTGTCTTTCCAAGTGTTCTAATAAAGCCTTATATACTGCTGCTTGAATTTGATCACCCATAGACCATTTCATATCATTCAGCTCTTCTTTTAAGGATTTGATTTCTGGGTCTCTTGATTGCTTACTCTTACCAAAAACCTTCTGAATACTAACACCCGCCTGATATCCTCTAACATGGCCGGGGCGTTTTTCCTTTCCCAAAGCAGTGGCTAGGATATCTGTCCTACCCTCGGGGATAAAAGTGCCATGTGTCTCTTTCTCCTGAAGTTCATCCTGAAATGAAAAATAAAAAAGTTATATTAGTGTTTATAAATTATAAAATACGAAAATTATTAGCAAATAAATAATATTTACTTACAATTATATCAGCCACTTGATGAGCTTCCTCTATAAGATATTGTTCATTTTTTTATTTTTTCTCATTTCCATTTCTTATGGTGAGTGGGAGGATATGGAGGACCATACTGGACCACTTCTGAACCACTACTTGATCGAGCTCTTAATGCTTCAAATTTTTCTTCAATCATTTTCTGCTCCAAATATGAGTACCCTCCATGTGATAAAGTATGAGGGTATATGTTTTGCAACTGGATATCCTGATGAGATCTCCCGGAGGCCTATTATATAAAATAAATTACTAATTAATAAGGAAAATATAGCATAAATTTTAAAATATAAAACAACTGCAATACCTAAAATTTCTCTTCCTGACAACTGTCAACAAATCACTTCCATGTTTCTTAATCTATATATGGATACTTAAGACATGGGCTTTCAAACCTTCTCTTTCCAAAAACATATTCTTTTGTCAGTTTGGTTTTAAAATTTCTCCATCGAACCACTGCTAAAGAGAGATGTCTTTTCCTAATTTCTTTGGTTTCCTCAAAATTGAATGTCATCTGTAATTGAATTAATTAAATATTTCATTTAGACTATATAATATTAAAAAATGAGATAAAATAAATAAATAAAGATATTTTACTGTCATGGACTCCCAAAGATGTTGCTTCGACGTCCTCTCCACTAACTTCCAATCAGGATATAAAATACTAATCCTGAAATGGCTCTGCATCGCTATATAACTGACAAAGTGAACTGCATTTGGGACAACTACATTATTATTATCATCAAAATGGATGTGTACTTTGTTATCATCACAAGAAAGTGGTAGTTTTGGTAAACGTGTAATACCACGTTTACCAACTTGAGAACTTGATTTTTGAGTAGTAACTGGAGAAGTCTCCTCCACCGAGGACGGATCAGTAGTCTTGCAATTTTTTTGTAAATTAACAGTTTTATTTCATTAAATAAGTATATTACTGAATATTTAATAATATGTCAAAATAGATATACCTCGGTAACTGCTCCTCTCTATCTGTATCTGACATTGCTACTGGAAAGTGTAAATAAATTTTGTGTACCTACATATCATTAGAAAAATGAATAATTAGAAACAAGGAAGACAAAATTAAATATGTAAAAATAGAGGCATGAATTTGTATGTTTTAAAAATAGACACAAAATATAAATATTTACTAGAAAAATTAAGAGACTAATTTAGTGTTTTTTCACATGCCTTCATCATGATCGGTACGTACTACATGCACTATGTCTTTCTTATATTCATTGTAATCATCTGGAAATTGCAAAATAGATGAATAAGGCTCATGTAAATAACTAGCATCATCAAAATCATCCTCATCACCCAAATGATATCTTTTCCCTTACAAAACAAATGGCCACTGATCATTCGATGGATCAGTGAAATAAAATACTTATTTTTCATGTGTCGCCATGATAAATGGTTCCTCATTGTGATTATGTCTTTTCAAATCAACCAGTTTAAACCCATATTCATCATGTTTCACACCACTATTACTATCAACCCAATTACACTTAAAAAGAGTGACTCAAAATTTAATATAATCAATTTCCCATATGTCTTCAATAACTCCAAAATATGAAGTTGATGCAGAAATTGGGTTTTTATCTTTGGCACTCGAAAAAGGCACTGCTTCAGCGAATACGATCACACCACTATTCTGAACGGTACTCTTGTCATCCAGGATTTTTGTGTAAAATGTGTAGCCATTGATATCAAAACCAGACCAAGTGATCACATTAAGAGATGGTCCCCCTACTAACCACTTCAATGTTTCTGATACAGATGTATCTGGGGTGACTTTCTCCTTAAACCATGAAACAAATGTCTTCTTATGCTCAATCATCAACCACTTTTCATTTCTTTTCTGATATCATAACTTTAATTCATCAATATGTGAGGATATATATGGTTGAACCTCATCTATGTTGTTCGAAATGTATAAATGTGATTGAATCACTTCATCAAGTGGAATGAACTTTACCTTTAAGCCTTGAACCCCTCTACCTTCTCTATCAACTGTCATATGTCGAGATACAGGGAGACCAATATGCTCCACCTCATTCAAATAATCAGTACAGAACTCAATCACCTCTTCTGATACATATATTTGAACAATAGAGGCCTCTCATCGATAAGGATTTTTAACACATCCTTTCAAAATTTTCATATATCTTTCAAAAGGATACATCCATCTTAAATAAACAGGCCCATATATTCTTACCTCACGCACCAAATTAATCAATAGATGAACCAATATATCAAAAAAATGTGGGTGGGAAATACATTTCTAGTTGAAAAAGAATAATATTTCCTTCATTATACAACACATCTAACTAATTTGGATCAACGACATTGCTACAAATGGATTTAAAGAAATTACATAACCTGATGATTGTCATTATGACAGCTTTTAATAATAAACCACACACTTCTACTGGTACAATTTGTTGCATCAACACATGGAAATCATGTGATTTCATACCTATTAATTTAAAATCATTAAATGACACAAAATTATTCACATTTGAAGAAAAACCACTGGGTACATTAATACCATGAAGATACTGACAAAAAATCCTCTTTTCAATCATGCTTAATGTGTAACAAGCCGGAAGTAAATATGTTCTGTTTCCTTTCACAACAGGAGCTAACTCCAAACGTATTCTCATTAATATCAAGTCCAATATAGCATGTAATCCATATTTTGTCTTTTCTTTTATGTCTAACAATGTTACAATAAAACTATCACATATGTTTTTCTCAATATGCATAACATCAATGTTTCGTTTTATCTCCAAAAATCTCCATTAAGGTAGTTTGAAAAAAATAGACTGCTTCTTCCAGATATGTTTTTGTAAACCAGAACTTTTTCTCTTTCTAAATGTTGAATCAATATCTTTCACTCTGTCATAATATTCTTCAGTTGACAATGGTCGAGGGGGGAGGTTGTATTCTTTTAAACCATTAAATTATTTTTTCAATCTATGATAAGGATGATCAATTCGCAAAAATCTTCGATGTCCCATGTACACTGTATTTCTTCTATTCTGAAATTTATAATATGATGATTGTTCTTCACAAATTGGACATGCTTTATGTCCCTTAACACTATATCCAGATAAGTTTCCATATGCAGGAATGTCATTTATAGTGAACATTATCATAGAACGCAAAAGAAAATACTCTTTCTTGTATGCATCGAAAACTTTAACACATTCCTCCCATAGTAGTTTCAAATCGTCAATCAATGGTGTAAGATACACATCAATATCATTTCCCATTTGTTTTGGTCCATAAATCATCAATCTCATCATAACATATTTTTTTCTTCATATATAGATGTGGGGACAAGTCGTAAAGTACCAGAAAAACAGGTCATGAACTATGTTGGCTACTAAGGCTCCGATATGGATTCATTCCATCAGTACACAATCCCATTATGATATTTCTAACTTCACTTCCAAAATCATAATTTTTTTTATCAAACTTCTTCCACTATGGTGAATCGGTAGGGTGACGTAAGTTACCATCAGAGATGCACTCATCTGAATGCCATCTTAACCTTTTTGCATCAATTTAATTTGAAAATAGACGCTTCAAACGAGGAATTATTGGATGGTACCAAATTGATTTAGCTGGAGTTTTGATTCTGGTACCTAAAAATAAATCAGAATTTAATTATCAGAATTGTATGCAAAAAATACTTGATCATGTCATTGGAAAGTAAAAAAATTGATTTTTTATAACGCTATATGACATCACCTGAGAATTAATCTAAGTTGACTTTCTCATCCATCTTATAGCACGATGTCCCACATGTAGGACAACTTGATAAATGTTCATTTTCTTTCCTATATAGTACATAATCATTGGGGCAAGCATGTATCTTTTTATACCCCAATACTATTGGGAATAATATTTTCTTCGCCTCATAATTGGAATCTGGAAGCCCATTTCCTTCTGGAAGTAGCTCTTTTAAAATCTCAAGTAAACTGGAGAAACTTTATCACTCCACCCATTTTTTGCTTTTAAGTAAACTAATATCAAAACTGCTGATAACACTGTATATTTATTGTAACCTGGGAATAATGGTTTCTCATAATCCCCATAAAATCGTTCAACAGTTGGTGTTTTTTCGATGGTTTCAACACCTAAATCATGAATTAATTCTTCAATACGATCATCTTCCACATTATGAATATATTCATCAACATTGGATGTTGAATTTTCAGTTCTTTCACCATGCAAGATCCAACGTGTATAATTAAGGCTAAAACCATAACAAATGAGATGATCCTTTACTTCTATGGAGTTTCACTTTCTCATGTTTACACACTTCACACATGGACAGAAAATCAAATCAATATTTTGAAGATGTCGTTTAGAAAATTCCAAAAAATTATCAACTCCTTTTTCCTATTCACTAGTGGTTCATCGTAAATAAATCCAATTACGATCCATTAATACCTAATATCACAATATAATTGATGAATATATTAAAACATATAAACATTTAAATATCTATCAGATAAATTGTAAACAAAAACATATTTAATAAAAACTATTTATAATAACATAAAAGACATCATATATGAAACACATTTACAAATAGAGTAAACAGTTTATTTTCATATTATATACATGTGTGTTATATTTATATTATAATTTAATTACAATATTATTCTTTTAAAATTTATTAGTTCATTTTACATTGTTGCAATGTTTCGATGTTGCATGTGTCAAAAAATATTGAAGAGTACATTAATTTAAAGGATGCAATAAGTGAAATGTGGTAGTACATGGAAATATGTATAAATTATTGATGATTTTTTGGTATGATCTATACCTATGTACTAACAAATACATGTATCTAGATTAATATGATGGTGAATATAGTAGGAGTTCTAGAATGAATGATAATACAAAAAAAAATAATGATAATACAAACCAAAAATAAACTAACAAAACCTATACCAACAATGATAATACAAACAAACACTATAAAATGATAAACTAAAACTATAAAATCTATACCAACAATGATAATACAAACAAACACGAATAATCAAAATCGCTCAAAAATAGGGAGATGAAATCTATACCAACAAAGATAATTCAAACCAACAATGATAATACAAACAAACACTATAGTGTTTAAAGAAACAATATAAAATCTATACAAACAATGATAATACAAAAAATAATTAAAATCACACAAAAATGATAATAAAAACCAATGATAATACAAACAATGACAATACAAACAAACAATGATAATACAATCAAATAAATACCAACAATGATAATACAAACAAAACATAATGATAAACTACAACTAAAATCGAACCAATAATAAAAATCGCGCAAAATATCGTTCTTGAAGAAGAAATAAACAATGGGAGACTAAACAAGAGATAAAGAGGAAGAACGCATACCCGAAATCGTGCAAAAAGCACAAAACCTTCAACAAGGGCCGTCTAAGATCGAAAATCACATTCGAAGGTCATCGGGAGTCCATAGCACCGCAACTGAACTGGATTTCGACGATCGAACAAAATGAGGGTTTTGGTCCGCGAATAATTTTAAAAGACTTTTCGTGTCAGTTTTAGAGAAAACTGATGCCGAAACTTTAAAAAAACATTTCAGCATCAATTTTTAAAATTACTAACGCCGAAAATAAAACTTATGCCGTTGGTTCTCCAAAAAACCGATGCAAATTTTTTATTTTTTTATTCTCGGCGTTAGTTTTATAGAAAACCGACGCCGAAACATGAGTCGACTGGATTTTCGGCATCGGTTTTCCTGAAAACCGACGCCGAAAACGGATTCAAATGGATTTTCGGCGTCGGTTTTCATGAAAACCGACGCCGAAATGTTTTTTACAATTATTTCCCGCGTCGGTTTTACTAAAAACCAACGCCAAGAAAGAGATGGAAATTTTTTATTTTTTTTATTTTCAGCGTTGGTTTTCCTGAAAAACGACGTCGAAATGTTTTTTTAAATTATTTTCCGCGTCGGTTTTATTCAAAACCGACGCTGAAGTTTTTTTTAATTATTTTCGGCGTCAGTTTTACTCAAAACCGACGCCCAAAAATTGGTTTATTATTATTATCGGCGTCGGGTTTCTTCAAAACCGACGCCAAAACATGTTTTTAAAAAATTTCGACATCGGTTTCGTGAAAACCGATGTGAAATATCATCGGATAATTGTTTTTGGCATCGTTTTTTTGTGAAACTGACGCCAAAACTTTCCCAAACATACTATTCACATCGGTTTTTAAAAAACTGACATTATTAAGACGACGTTAAAAACCATATTTCCTATAGTGTTATTATATTATAACCATACTAGGAAAACTCACTCAGGTTATGAATAATAAACTTACCCGTATGGAGAACCCCGATCCACAATGCTGAGGATAAATGTTAGACCTCTTCATGAGGAAACAACCACCAACATTTAATGGTACTACCAATCCATTTTTAGATTACTAATGGATAATTTCCTTAGAAAAAATATTCCATGCTTTGGAATGTAGCGAAAGGGAGAATGTTTTCATGGCGGTTTATCACCTTACAGGAGATGAAGATCAATGGCTGTCATTAATTCAAAACACAAAGGATGATGAAGTATCAAATATGGAGTGGATTATGTTTAAGGATATTTTCATAGAAAATACTTTCCTAATGATCATCAAGCGGATATGGAAAGACAATTTTTAAGTCTAAGGAAAAAGAAGGATTAGAATGACGCAACGTATAAGGATAACTTTACATGGTTATCATTGCATGTTGTATATTATATAAGTAACCCAAGGATTAAGATTGATCCATTCTTTGATGGGTTAAAACCATTTCTTCATCGAGAGTTGATATCACAATCCTTATTATCGTTTGAAGGTATAGACTCATGTTCTATCAAGATAGAAATGGAATTCCTTAAGTCATATGATTTAATGAAAAGTATGAGAAGAATAAATATAATGAACACTCTAGAAATGGAAATAAGAGGAAGAAGAAAAAATTTGAATTTCCATACTATAATAAATTTTGGACGAAACACTGTGGTACTTTCTTGAAGGGAATGATAGTTTGTTACAACTGTGGTGAAAAAGGCCACCAAGCACATGAATGAAGGGTAAAGAAAGAGGTTGTCAATGTGGAATACTAAAATTGTAGTGAAATGGGGCATTATATAAATGAATGACCTAATAATCAATGAAAACTAACATCAGAAAAGGAAAAAGGATCAAGGAAAAGCTTATGTCATCACTACTGCTATGGTTGAAGCTCGTAATGATGTGGTGGCAGGTAATTTAATGGTTTCCTAAAATTTAGATAATGATTTATTTGATTCTATATCATCACATTGTTTCGTATCTTCCTATTTTACTTTGAAAATTATATATTTAAAATTTTATTTAACAAGGGAGTTTTCAGCCAAAACATCTAAGAGAATTATCATTGCAACAATGTTTTGGTAATTAGTTCCCATTTGGGCATATAAATTTGCTTTATCTGTTGATCTGATCGTCATACACATGATTTTATTTTACATAATCCTTGGTATGAATTGGATTTCAGACCATTATAAAAAAATTTATTATAAGAAAGAGGTTACAATTTTTGATGATGATAAAGAGTGCCTTATGTTTAGAGAAGAAGGGTCACCATCTGATTCTCATCTAGATCCACCCCCAGTAGCTATAATAAATTCAATTATTGGTGGTGAATATAGTGAAATAACAATGGGTGAGGAAAGAAATGTTAAAATATAGGATGTACCTGTTGGGAAAGAATATGTTGATGTGTTTCTAGAGGATTTACCTGGACATCCTCAAGAATGAGAAATTGAGTTTTTTGTTGATTTAATTCCTGGTTCAAGGCCCATATTGAAGACCCATTAGAGAATGAACACTGTAGAATTAGTGGAACTAAAGAAATAACTAGAGGAATTGAGTAATAAAGTATTTATTCTCCCTGGTGTTTCTCCATGGAAAGCCCCTATTCATTTTGTTAAGAAGAAAGATGGATCTATGAGGTTTTGAATTGACTATAGGGAGATCAATGTTATGACAGTAAATGACAAGTATCCCCTACCTCGCATTGATGATTTATTTGATCAACTTCATGGAGCTCAATATTTCTCAAATATTGACCTTCGATTTGGATATCATCAGTTGTGTGTAAATAAGGAAGACATTCTGAAAATAGAATTTTGAACTCGGTACGAGCATTACAAGTTTACAGTAATTACTTTGGAACTGACTAATGCACCCTTTGTCTTCATGGATCTAATGAATAGTATTTTCAAGGAATATATTTTTGACTTTGTAGTGGTATTTATTGATGATATCTAGGTATACTAAAAAAGATACACTGATCATGAAAATAACTTTCACACTATGATGAAATATAACTGGATCCCGATCTGCCTTATAGTGTAGATCATGTAAAGATTCTTGATACTAGAGAACAAGTGTTGAGAAACTGGATGACCCCTCTAAAAAATGTTCTATGGAGAAACCATAAAATAGAATAGGTAATATGGGAACCCACCAAACTTATGATGAAGAACCACCTAATTTTTTTTAAGAATTAATATTCTAAAAATTTTGTGGACAAAATTATTTTAAATAGGGAAGAATGTTACACCCCAAGTTCCATTGTATTCTTATCTTTGAATAATAGAATAGCTTGCTCTGTACACAACTTCGAGTTCTAGCATACCATGACTAATCATTCTAACAATTATGAAGAGTAATACACAATTTTTGAAATTTTTGAAATTTTATTTTTCCAAATGGACGTAATTTTTTTGGATTCGGAATATCAAAAATAGAATAGGGTGGATTTTTGGTATTTTTTTGAGAACTTTCAATTTTTTAAGGAATAGTTAAAAACATTGTGTAATTGTTTAAAACTGACTTTTTATTTAAATAATTATTTATTTTATTTAAATTTATTTTAGGTAAAAATAGATACATAATACCTATTTATGTTCAATTTAATTCATTAAAGACATGTTATAATAATATTAGATGTATAAAAATTTATATAACTTTTTAACGTATTTTACTCACCTTTTAGGCACAGCTACAAATTTTCATAAAATGAAATTTTACCACTTCGGTGAATTGAATTTCTAAAAACTGATACACACGGTTGATATAAATAAGTAAAATTTGGTTCAATAAGAAGAAAATAATATTTTTTTAATAGTAACTTTGGAATTTTATTTACCACGGTTAAAAGTAAATAGGTTAATTAAAGGTAAAAATGATATTATAATTTCCCTAACACATGTCCAAATTATATTGGATAAGTTTTTTTAGAATGAAATAAACCTTAGGAATTAAATAGTATTCTCTTTCAACCAATTGGATTATATTATTACATTTATTATTATTTTATTTAAAGAAGATTAAAATGTGTTAAATTCAATTTTTCTTAACTAAAACATATTTAATATAGGGTAATACATAAGATAAATTCATCTATAAATATTCATTAGAAATATAAAAATGTTTCATTCATTATGGTGTTTTATTTATAATTTTTAGAAATTAAATATTTAAAATTATAAATGACATAATGAAGATGTAGTAATTAATTTAATTATGATAGATTAAAATAATTGATATTATAAATATACAAATAAATGTAAATTGATACTTTTGATGAATTAAAACAATTTTCTAGGTTATTATAGAATATTTTTATTTATTTAGTATATATTTTTGTAAGTAATCAAGTTTTTTTGAATTCAGAAAAACCAAATACTAAATAGCCTCAAAATTGACATAAATGAGTTTTTAAAACAAATACTATATTATTAATTGATATAATATTCCAAAAAATCTAAGGTTTGTAAAAATGGCTTATATAAGGTTATATATGTTATTAATTAACTAATTGGGGTTCACTTTGACTTTTATAGTATGCTTATTAAACATTTATTATAATAATACAAGAATAGATGGTAAAAGATAAACTATTTACTTAGGAGTTAAATTTAAAAGATAAGGTAAATATGGTGACCTAAACCTATCTAAAGCCTATTGGTTGAGAGTTTTTCGACCCATAACTACCTTATTCTCCAAATAAATCCTTTTGGAGCTGTTATAAACTGAAAATGATTTTATAATAAAATAATATTTCATGGTTTTTCTAATGTGACCATCACCTCTCTTAAAATAGGGTATTTCCCCTTCTCTCAAAATCACACCTCCAAATCCATTTTACTCAGCCAACCCATGCTAAAATATCCTCCCAACTAAACTCAATTCAACCTAAAGTCCTTAATTTCATCAGATTTCCATCCTAAAGATCCCTTTTCATCAAATCAAAAGGAAGAACCTAAAGAAGAGGTAATAATTTCATCACCTCTTTTCAAGATCTTTTCTTCTTCCACTTCCACTTCATCTTTCTTTTTTGTTTCTATAACAAAGTAATAAATCCAGTACCTTCTAAATACTAAGATGTTATTATAAATATGGTATAACCATATTCATTATTTTATCCATCCTATGAATGAAAAATTCACCATACATACGTACGTACGGCTTACCATCTCCACGTCGTGGTGTAGTTTTTTATTCAACACTTAATTATTCTGATGGGTATAATAATGAGTATAATTGATGTAAATAATAAATATAACATGTTAATAATTATGTATATATAATATAACATCCAATTACATATTATTTCACTATCCAAAGAATGATATTGTCGCTCGTGCGTACATATGAATTATCGTCTCCACGAACGTGATGAGGTTTATTCCCCATCGTAACCATTCAAGAATAATTTTCATTTTATGATTTAAAATAATTTTTAAGAACATAATATCATTTGGGATATGAATCAAATACATCCTATCCATAAGAAACCTGACTTACATAATAAAACATATAAAGTAAAATGAATCATTTAACACCCAAAACAATGATACTTCTGAAATATTAATAACAAAGTAATATTATAAGATCATATACGATCTCATATTTATGTATGTGGTTTTTTGTATAATTTAATAACAATGATTTCACCATTATATATGAGGTTAAAATACCCTCTACTAAGGAAATGTACAAAGTAAGGGTTAATTTTACAATATCTTTATTATACGACGTAGTTTATACATTAGTATATAGTGGGAATTGTTTACCATCCACATATGTGTTCCTTAAAAATGTATTCCAAAACATTTTAACTATTTACTAGAATATGGATAAGGTCATTTATACCCTTGTTTGACCTTTTATAATTTTCTTTGAAAGGAATCTTTCAGTTGTTTTCCAAACAATGTACTTTATAACCTTTTCAACAAATTAAGGTAAGAATTTTTTTAACTTATACAGTGGGTGAATCTATTTTCCACTGTTATAACACCTTTTAAGCTTACCTTACAATATTACAAGAATATTTTATAAATAAATGTTTTATTTTATAATTATGTGACTTTAAAATGATTTCAAAATTGAAAGAGATATTTCTCTCAAATAGTTTTGATTTCATCTATGTCAATATCCTTTGATGAATTTTACACTTGTTTCAAGTTGATTTATTATGATATAATCCTTTATATTGTATTGAAGGTTTTGTGATATTTTTTACTTTCTATGTTTTATTTTTATACCATTCATGGATTATGGTTAAAGTGTTAACATTTTTTATTCTAGAAAAAATATGAATGTCTATGTTATATTTCAATCTTTTCATATGATGAATGCATTGGACTTTGTAAGTGACTGGGGGGCCCACAATAGCCCCTTAATACATCGTTAGGTCCCATGAGACAAACTAGGGTCTTGGCACAAGGCCTTGGCAAAATCTTATTTGTAGTCTTTGGACAAGGCCAGGACTATGTGGTTAGTATGTCTAGTATTATGCGTTCCATCATTATGAAATTAGCTATTGATATTACATGTGATTTTTAGACTAGTATAATATCCATGTGAATATGTAAATGGAATTATTTAATTTATATTCTCCATATTATGATGATGTTTATGTTTAAAATTCTTATGTTTTAGTGTTATACTTTTCTTTAAATGTTTATGCTTATTTATGAATGTTTCCCCTATATTTTTATCATTACCGAGCATCTAAGCTCACCCATTTATTATATTTTATTTTTTCAAGGATGCGAAGAAGTATATTATGATTGACCTATAGAAATAGGCTAAGGAATAATGAGTGTGTTAAAAAGGGGACACAATGTTGTTGTTGTTTTTTCATTTCATAATGTTATTTAAATCTTATGTAGGTATCTAGTACTTTCAATTCTACAAAACTGATTGTTCTTTTAGACTCGATCTCTTGTTAGCATGCTAATGTTTTGTCATATTACACCGACTCTAGGTAACATGGGTTGGGGTATTACAATCATAATAAAAAATTTACCAGAAAACGAATAAGGATTGTATCATTGGACCAAATCAATATTAAATAAAAAAAATGGATGAAAATTAACTTAATTGATCCCTAGAATATTTCAGGATGAAAATTCCCCTTTTGTTTTGAAATAATGTATTTAAAATCTCAAAAAATTAGAAAATATTAATGTAGATATTTTATAATAAAATAAATAAGGTTAATTTAAAGTAATATTAAAATCATTGAATATTCATGATGGTAGGAAATTTCAATCATGTTGTAATCACAAAAAATAATGATTTTTTTCACACATTCAGTTAAAATTACCTCATTAAAATAAATGACAAGAATATTCCTTTTATGGTTTTTAAAAAAATAAATAAAGGGGTAGAAATTAATTTATAAAATCTTTATGGTAAGTAGAAAAAATTTTTCATAACATTTTACTAGTCATAGATATATAAAAGACATATTTTAAACTAAAAGAGAATAAATAAGGATAGATTTTCATAAAACATTTATGATCAATTTTTAGTACCAATGAGATGAAATGGACATAATACATAAAAAATAATAAAATAAATATATTTTATCCAAATTTAATTATTTTATTACATATGTATCATTTAAATTATATCAATGGAAATCCATGTAGAAACAATCTTGATTAAAATAACACTAAACCATAAATCCCTTACCTCTAGTCTTTCCATGATTCCTAAACATTAAAACATCATGTTATATAAACATAGATTAATTTTAAATATATTAAATAACAATATTAATTATTTAATTACTATATACCATTTCATTATAATTTTCACACATCATCTCATTAACAATTCTTCTATCAAATAGAAATTCTAGTGAAAAGTTGTCATTTTTAAATGAAAGTTTTAGTTTGATGGTTCTATTCTTTGAACCATGGTCATGGTGTCATAATAGAAATAATATTATTCATGAAATACTTATAAACATTTAGTAATTATATAAATATTTATAATCATTCATATGAACAAGTTTTTTAAAACAATTCATCACTTGGTGGAGAAGATAGTCCATACATACGCACGATTGATGATTCCAATTTTCAATTGATGGAATGAATGAAATATAAATAATAGTTCATAGTTAATGAAATATAAAATTATAATAATTTTAATGTTTATTGATTATGTCAATCATTAAACCATCAATGTGAAATGGTGATGAAAAAAATTACTCCATAGTGTTGGTCGTTTACTGGTTTCCATGGGTGATGTTTTCTTTTTATATAGGATCAAAATGAATGTGGATAATGGTCATCCCATAATCATAAAAAAATATAGAATATTCATGATACTAATGTAATTATTTTATAATGAATATAATATTTTTAAAGGAGCTATAATATGAAATAAAATTATATGTATGCAGTTAAGTGTTATACCTCTTTGTTGGGAAACCTTCTTTGAATTAAGGGGGATGTTTCTAGGGCCATCAAGGAATTTTTTAGAGGTGGTAGCTTGAACAGGATAGTGGCTGCCACTACTCGGGTTTTATTACCAAAGGTCGAGGACCCTATATCTATCCTTCATTATCTGCTGGTGAGTATGTGTAACTTCCCTTATAAAATTCTGGCGAGGATCATCAACAGACGTATTTCAGGTCTTCTACCCTGGTCGATATCTTTGGAGCAGCCTGGGTTTGTGAAGGATCGGTCGATATAGGGGGATATTTCTTTGGATCAAGATATTTTTAAAGATAATAATAAAAAAGTGTGAGGGAACAATGTGGCGATCAAGTTGGATTTGAATAAGGCGTATGATAGAGTGGAATGGGGATTTATAAACAGGGTGTTGAACAAGTTGGTTTTTTCCAATTGGGCCACTGATATCATTTTCAGGTGCTTCAGATCTGCTTGGATGGCCATTTCTTTTATGGTGCGGAATCATGGTTTCTTCAAGTCGGTGTGTGGTCTTCGTCAGGGTGGCCCTCTATCCCTGAGCATTTTTATCCTCATACAGGATACTCTGACCAGGATGATCAAAAGAGGGATTTCTAATAGGGATATCCTACCTTTCAAGAAGAAGTTAGGCCTATCATCCATAGAACACCTGATGTTTGCAGGTAAAACCATTATTTTCAGCAATGAGGGGAGGAAATCAGTGCATGGAAATATAAGGATTTTTTAGAAGTATTGTCATTGGAGTGTCCAAATAATCAACAAAAAGAAGAGCGAGTTATTTGTGGCAAAGGATTTCCCCTGTAGTAGGGTGGGGAGCCTGGGTACATGGTTGGGTATAAAGCATGGGTTGTTTCCCTTTGAGTGCATTGGGACCCTATTTTCGGTGGGTAGGCTGCTGATAAAGGATTTTGATCAGGTGGTGATTCAGATCTCGGGGCCAATCTTGAATTGGAAAAACTGGTTTTTATCATTTGAAGGTCATATATCACTGGTGAATAGTCTACTTTCAGCCATACCTATCCATGCGCTATCGGTGACCAATGTGCCGAGGTGGGTGGTCAGGTCTATTGATGAGCTTCTGTCCAGGTTTATCTGGGGTGCAACCTTGGAGGGGAAAAGGCATTGGGTCTCATGGAGGAAGATGGCTCGGCCCATTCGGGAGGGCAGGATTAATGTGAAGAGTTTAGAGGTCACGATCCATTATATGCATGAAAAACTAGCGTGGGAGGTTGTTTAATAACGGTCCCTATGGGGGAGCCTCACTGTCCCTGTACAGGGATAGTGTTGGTGGTTATGGTGAGTGGTTTCCCTCTGTGGGTGGCGGTGATAAGCATCATTGCAGACATTGTTCAGCTATCTCGGTGGATATTTTGGGAGGGGAACATCTTGTTTTGGCAACATAACTGGTTTGGTAGTTCTCTCGAGTATCCAGGATGTCATGTGACTTTTATCACTTTCAAGGAGGTGGCTCAGTATCCATACTTCTTTAGAGCCATTATGGAGGTTAAATAGTGTGAATGTTTTTATTCTATAAGCATCAACTGGGAGCGAGACAGATGTGTTTTCACACCGTAATCTACGGGGAATTTTTCGTCGAAGGAGTTCTGCTGGAGTAACATCTTCCAGGAACATCAGGCTAGGTGGAGTGGCATGATTTGGTGTAATGACCATCTAACAAAGTTCAATTTCCTCACATGGGGGATACAAAATGGTGCATTTCCATCTAATGATAACATTAAATGCATGGGGATCAGTATGGCCTCACAATGCTGCCATTGTGATTCTTCTTGTGAGGAGACATTGTCCCACATTTTTGTAGTAGGTGATTGGGCCCGTTCAGTGTGGGGTTTCTTTGGCAGTTTCATCAGAATTTCCTTACAGGTAGTGGACATTGGGGACTTCTTGTCGGACTGGTTCTAGGGAGTGGATGCGACGAGAAAGGATATTAGAGCATGGGCTGTTACCCTGAGTGCTAGGTGTTGGGCATTGTGTCATGATCGGAACTGGGCGAGGTTTGAAGAGGTTTCTTCGTCGGACAGGATGATCATCGCCAAGATATTATGCACCTTGGCAGACTGGTTTTTTCTTGCAGGTACATTGAAGGAAGCTTCGGCGATGAGGGCATTGTACGTGACCAGATTTTTGGCTCAGGAGACATGTCTCGGGAGGCAGGGGCACTGGGTGTGGTGGCAGCCGCCAGAGGTGGGATTGAGGCTAAACGTCAATGGGTCATGCGGGAAGGGGATGATGCGTGGGGGTGGAGCTATCTGCAATGCGGTTGGAAGCGTGATATTGGCTTTATCTGCAACTTTTGGTGCTGGGATCTCATTATAAGCGGAGGTGAGAGCGGTTCTCACAGGCCTCTCCTTGTGTAGCCAGAGGGGAATTTGTTTATCACAGGTAAAGACGGACTCCCACTCCACTCACGATGCTCTTCAAATTAAGGGCAATTGCCCATCGCCAATAATATATACGATTACAGCATGTGAATCCTTTATGTCCAAGGGAATTGGTGTTACACATACCTGGAGAGAGGGCAACAAAGTGGCGGATCACATGGTGTCCCTTGTGGGCAAGGACGTCGTGGTCACCTGTATTTCTAATTTTTCTCAGTTGGTGCCTGAGGGAGTGAACCTGATTCGGGGGGATTCCCTTGGTCTACATTATATTAGGCCCCCTTAGTGATCTTCCTCTTGTTAACATTTCTTGAATAAAAATTGAAATAATAATGATGAAATTATAGTATTTTGTAAATAAAAAAATATATTGAAAAGGGGTATGAAATATAGTATAGTATTTTGGTACTTTTTATTGATTTGGAAGGGTTAAACATTATAAATGATAGATGATATGTGGTACTTTTTTATAAGCGAGGGAAATGAGACAATTTTAATTACATAAAATATTAAATAATATATATATATATATATATCATAGTCAAGTAATGTGACAAAAACACAACACAATGTCCTTGATATGATGTGGTATGTTCTGAAGGAAGTAAATAAATAATATTTATACTTTTTTCTGGACACAATGTATTCCTTATCTCTTTGAAAAATCACTTCAAATTCATTTTAAACATAACAAAAAGGACTAAACTATCTACATTGATAGCATAATTATATTAAAAGTGGTGTCTTTAAAATGTTTAAATAAATCTTGATTGAAATTTGGAAGCCATTTTTTCAGATTCAATTTCAATTATTGGTGGAAATTACCTTTAATATAATAACACAAAATTCCTAAAAAATTGTTTTTAAGAAAATACCTAATTTATGAGTAAAAATACTTTCAACTTAAAATAAATTAAGAAGTTTTTTAAATGATTTTTTAGATAAATAATAAAAAATTTAATGTTTTTTCCTATTGATCATAAAAAATCTAATGGATTCATCCAACTATTCTATAAAATTAAAATACCCAAAAATATATTTTAAATTGATTAAAATATAACTTATATTCACCAAATCCTATCTTGGAATCCGATATTCAAACAAATGCTTTAAAAATTTATTTAATTCCTTAAATTTATAATTGGATTAAAAAATCATAAAATATAATAAATTTAAGTTATATATATATTTGAAAGCATCACCCAAAATTTTTAACCCTGTTTTACATCTTCTATAAGGTAAAAAAACATTACCACTGATATAATTCATAACGACCAAGATTTAAGTTGACCTTATTAAATTATGTTAATTATTTTTTTCAAAATATGAATGCTAATTTTCAATATTCAATATCTACCTTTAGAAGAAATTATTTTTAAAATAAGTTCCCAAAATCCAATGAAAACCATTCATAGAAAAATGAATTTTATGTATAAAAATATATTAATTCTTATTCCAATCCTAATAAAACCCATTAGATTATAATATAAAAATTTAAATTAATATCAAATATGTAATATTAATTTAAATAATTTACCTATAGATATTAATTTTAATTTTATATTTAAAAAATACATTAAGTGAATATAAACTATTTTTTTAGAAAACATATTTTTTACCTTAAAATGGTTTTTTGTTTGTTCGTAAACAATTAATAACCAATTAATTATTTTTATAAATGAGTAATCTATATTTTTTCATAATTTGTGTAGTTATATTCTAATCTAGTAGTATAATGGTTATTTGTTAATTTTAATATTAAATAATAATTCAATAATAGAATATTTTAGTTCTTCTAAACTCAGAGTTTCATCTAAGACATGCCATCAAATTTATTTAATATATTATAAAATATATATATCATAAAATCGTAGGGTGTTAGATTATACACCCTTATATGAATTTCTACCATTAAATTCTATCACACCCATCCAAATAAATTATTACACTTCAACCCTACCACATCCTCGGGTTCACACTTAGATTCTTCAAATATATGGTTTCACCACAAAAAATTGACAAGAGGAGTGGTCTAGTTTCGAAAAAATTTCTGTATTTTATCATGAATCTCAATCAATTCTTTCACATAACATAGATCTGTTTCTAATGGTATGGCCTTGGTGTGCATTAGATGTAATAGATCAATTTTTTATTTTCCAGGAGAGATAAAGTAAAAAAAATTGAACTTTATAGAGATTCAATGGAATCTCCATGTGATATGAATCCATACAAATACGATAAATAAGATTTATGAGACCAGTATATCATGGGTTTAACTTGAACTTATTTTAAAATCTAATAGAATTGATCAAATAAGATATTCATTGGAATAACTTTTTACCATCTTCAAATTCTAGATATCGTTGTTGATTGTCAATATATATTTTTTGTCAAATCAATGCTTCCCTAATGTTATGATATATTTTAATGGTCATATATTCAATTTCCTTATCTATTTTAGGTCCCAATTTATTTATGTCTCAAACTCAATCCCAACACATTATAGTCAGACACTTCTTTCCAATGAGGGAATCATAATGAACCATATGTAAGATCGAGTAAAATCTATTCTTGTATCAAAATTACAGTAAAGGAAGGTGTCAATTCAAAATAACTTTGAAAAATATAGATAAATATTTAAAAATATATTCAATAGATTTAATGTTCATATCATATATACCTTCTATTAGAGGATGGAATGAAATAATTAATCCTAAATCTGTAACTAGATTATGCAAAAGAGTTATCTAGAACATAAAGATAAACCTTATATCATTATTAGATTTAGTAGAACAAGTCGTTCAATGAAACCATTATAATTCCATAATATATACCCCAAAAATATTATCAAAATTTTAAAATTTTCTAATGGAAATGAAACGATCTGAATTTTTATGGAGATCGTCTACAACCAAAATAACATAAGTCCTTTTAGATTATTTTGGGTGAATAATAATATTATCAATGGAAAGTTTTGTCTCATTTCCATTCTTCAATGTGTAATGGTTTCAAAAAACGCTTAAAACACTTCCTCATAGACTTAACATATAGTTATACTATGAATCGTGATACATGTTCTCCAACATTTCTTTTCATGTTTGTCCCACCATAAATAAATTTTATATATCTTTACATTTATTAACTTCAAGGATGAATAAAGAATAATGAACTTTCAGTATTATCTAGCAGACCCTTATTTAGATCTTGTATTTTTGAGACACATACTTGGATTCAAAACCTTAGCATTCAATCTTAATCATGGTGGAAGATATTAAAATTGATCACCTTTTGGTGGTTCCACATCCTCCTTACTCGCCTCTTTAATCATCACATGGATGAGAGGTTTAGCATTCATTTGAGAAAGATAAGGTCTATACCATTTACTTATGATATGAATATCAATATTTTTAATATCTATAATTATTAGATATATTTAAATCCTCCTCATGGAAAAACATTCATGGTCTGTCTGCATGGAGAATTATGTACCTTGTTCACTTTCCCTGAGTGGTAATGTACTGAATAATCATAATCATTGAATAACTCCATCCATTATCTATAGAACACATTAAAATATTTATATGTGAATATATACTTTATTATTTTATCATTAGTATGTATATATCATCATCATTAACCATAATGATAATTATTATATATTTATAGTGAAACAATTACTCCTTCAAACTCCAAATCACGAGTCAGGTAATTTTGTTACTAAATTTTAAATCGTCAAAAGGTAAAATCTATAACCATATAATTATATATGATAATTCATATTTTTTAAATTTTAATTGAACTAAAAAATTGTACAAATCCATATATACTATATGTTACAAAATGTAAAATTCCTTGACCAACATTCATTTCAGCTCATTGAAATTTTCCTCACATTCATATGTCCAAATGAATTTGACTCCCTTCTAATTAATTTTTTTATTAGATTAGAAAAATATGATAAATACCAAAAAATGCACAATTATTATCCCACAAACACAATAAAACTATGGATCTGAGTTACAATTATTGATCTGGGCCACTGTTAAATAAATTCCATCTTTGAAGAACCCAATTATATTCCATTAATTTAGATTTTATGAACCAATATTATGAATTTTTAAATCCATAATTCAAACTTTGTAAATTTACCTTACAAATATCCTTCCTTATGGTCCTCAATGAAAACCTATAATGTTATTCATTCACTTACTTTCTATTTTAATATCTATTAATTTCTTCTATAAAGAATAAAAAATGATTATAATGATAATCTCTAAAGACTATATTCATTAAATCTATTAATATATAAGGGGAATTAGTTAGACCAAATATATCAAATTAAATTCATAATTCCCAAAATAATTTGGATGGTATTTTTAGATATATCCATAGTCTTAACCATCAGTTGATGATATCCAAATGAAATATCAATATTTGAAAAATATTTCTCTTCTAATAATTTATCAAACAAATAATCGATATTAGGTAAGGGAATATTATTCTAGATAGTGATCTCATTATGTTCATAATAATCAATACTAAGATTCATTAAACTATATTCCTTTTTACCAAAAATAATAGGTACACCATATGGTGAAGAACTTTAGAGTATGAATCCCTTATCATGATTTTATGGTATTTTCTTCTTCAAGTATTTAAACTTTATAGGGGATATTCTATATGGACACTTAGAAATAGGTGTTTCAGAAGGTATAAGTTTTATTGGAAACTAAACATCATGTTTTATGGAAAGGTAAGAAATTATTCAGGAAATATATAAACATAATCCAAAAAAAAGATATATATAATTTTGAGCTTCTCCCAAGACATTTATGGTTAATATCCCCAATCAATTGTATATTGGACTCATACAATAGATGTAACATCCAACATATGTTCATATTCATCCTCATGAAAAAATACTATCATATGTTTATTTAGAACATTAAATGTGACATCTATTTCTTAGAAATTGATATGGGATATATATAGAGAACAAACCCATTACCGAAATCATATCAAATTAAAGTAGAGATAGAAGCATACGATTTAATATAAGTACATTCCCACAAACATATATTAGGTAAGATATAAAGATTTTAGATGTAATCTTCATTTCTTGATGAGTTTTTACTGCTAACTCAATATCAAATCATTGAAATGGTGACTTGATCGACTTTGAAAATTTATCAGATATAAAATAGTGGTTTTATAAACAATAAAATAAAACATTTTCAGTTCTAGAGTGGATATTAATGATGTTTTTTAAAACATCTTTCTTGTCACATTATTCACCAATTATGTATCATGGTCTTTCTATTTATCTCTTTCATTATAAGGTTTTTGAATTCAATTTTCATCATAAACCCTAAAATTAATTCACTAATTGTTATAATGTATATACTCATTAGAATTATATAACTGGAGTGCAGCTATAACAAAATATTGAGATTTTTCACTATTAAAATATTTGAATTTACTTTTCACATTAATTCACTATTATATTCTTAAATGGACATCATTTTCATAATTAAAACATTTACCAGACCCCATAATTTAATTTAATATATACTTTTGTATATGATTCTAAAATTAAGGTGGGTTAATTTTCATTCCTCCATGGGTGTTATTAATATCATTTATCAAAATCCCATATTACTTTACCTTATCACAAAAAAATAACATTAGGAGTCTCAAATTTACAATTCCATCATGATAAAACATTAAATGGTTTTTTCATAATTATCAAACTCTTTTATAGACAATTTCATGTGGAGACTCAGACACAAGACCCAAAAGAATTGATTATCAGTACTTTTATGGTTAATGATAAAACTAGAATCATACATTGAAGGTATGGTGAATTTGTTTTCAATGGTACAAATATAATTTTCATACCTATTCATTAGTTCTAAAAACATCGATTACAATTTCATTTGATGTATTTAAATAAAATACTAACTAAAAATTACCATCTTAAACTCTTCCATATACATTGAGCCAATTTATTCTTCTTTCCTCATATTCTAGAGAATATTCCACAAATTTTATTATTCTCCTTCCAAATTATATACTAACAAAAAATATTTATCATATTCTAAGATTTGGATAATAGAAGATATATTTTCATTGGTTATGATCTATTGTTCAACAATTAATATATCAGAGTAACCACTTATGGAATGTTTACATTTCCATATAAAAGACACAATATTGAGTGGTTTATTCCTATATACATTTTGAATAAGAACATGAATCATGTTACCATTGATATTATGAGAGTTGGGTGATAAGATCTCTAAGATTTATAATCCTATCTTCTAATTTATTTGGTTTATTATGAGGATGTTCATTGAATTTCCCTACACATTCTTTATGAATACTATTACTCATGGGTCTAAACATTGACTAAGAAAAAAATCATAGTGTTTTTCATAATGATAATGGTTAGTAATCATGAAATCATAAAAAAAATTATTAGGATTTTGAAATCATTATACCTTTTATTAAATCTTTGACACCTTATGTTTTACATTGTTCATTTGTAGTCATCATCTTTTAATATAATTTATAATATTTTGTAATGAAAGTATAAATTAAACTAGAAATATCCTTTGGTGATTCCGAACTAGGTGAATAGTAAGATATCATTTAAAATGTATGAGAGTGATGAATAAGATATACTCAAACCACACATTTTGAGGTTATTATCCCTAGATCCATTCATATCAAAACAATGTTCATTTATTGTATCTTGAATGTGATGTATTGATAGTAAAACCATATAATATCTACCTTATCAAAACATTAGGATGATATCTTATACATAAACATATACCTTGGTTTTTTCTAATGTTATCTGATACTAATCTCTGATAATTAACTAGACAATGCTTTTATACCAACTGAGGTGACACAAGAATTATACAAATATATATTATATCATATTTGATGAATATTCAATATATATTATAAAAATACATTCCCTATAACTATAATGGTTTATATTCATATGATACTAGATAAATTATGCACTTATTTTATGAATTATCATAAAAATATCCCAAAAATATCACTTCACATAGTATAATTCTTATACATACTCTATTAAAAACCGTTCATCATAGTTTGGGGAATTGAAACATAATAATTCATGAGGTCAGATAGATAGTAAGTGTAACCATAAAAGATATCAATCAAATATCATAAGTGAGAATGATACAAGAATAAATGAATTGCAAAATTATCATAAGTTATAATAATATAACCCTATCATTAAATGATCATTAATTATAAATCATGGAATATGAACTATTTCTATGAAATGAAATAATTCATAAATGTGTAGAATAGTCAATAATAAAAATAATCGGTAAGAAATATATTAATCAAAATAAAAATGTTTGTGGAATAATAATTATTATATACAATCAATTAAATTTCCAAGGTTCACTCCCATTACAATCATGGGAGAAATATCTCATAATGGAAATGTCTACCCGATAATTTCTAATATTTTGTTAGGAATAACTTATATTTAGTTAACATTGTCATTTCTAGGGAATTGTTTTACTCCATATTGTGTTAAGAGTTTCTCAACTATGTAATAATTGACCAATTCATTAAAGGAATATATATTTTAAGGCCCACCTATTACATAATCATAATTCATTCATGTATATTATATAAATTCTGAAATTATTAAACATATCATCAAAGAATAACCTATGGAAATAAACATGTTTTTTAAACATCTCACCATAATAATCAAAAAAAATTATGGAAATAAAAACAAGAGTAACAAAATATATTATATATTTTTAAAAAAAGAAGTAATATTAATGGTTTTTATCATAGATGAAAAATGACTTTAAATATCACTATAATACTTGTTGAGGAAAATACCTTTTCATTATCAATTAAAATATTAAAAATAAAAAAATTTGAAAATATTATTGGAATAATTTTCTCTGAAAATAACCATTGAATCATTTATGGTAATATATAATTTCTTTAATTCCATAATTTTTTCAAACAATACTTATATATATGATTTTATTAGAAAGTACCTATTTTATAAAAAGACAATAAGATTCCTTTTAAATTTTTTATAGAAGGGAAAATGGGTAAAAATTACTTTTTATAATCATTATAGTGTAGTAAAAATATTCTAAAAAAATATTATAGGGATCATTGATATATATGAGAAATATTTCTGATCAAAAGAGAAGTAATAAGGTTATATTTTTTTGAATAATTTAGAGTAAATAATAGTGGAAAATGGTAAAAAAATATAAAAATTATATAAGTAAACAATGGATTATAAAATTAAATGGTTTTATCATGACAAGAACGTATATTGTCTCTCAAAGTAAATTTATGCCTAATAAATCTCGATTTAAATGAGAACGGAACATAAATCCCTTACTTTATGTCTTTTCATGTTTCATATGAATTCAAACCTATTATATAATCAATATATATTTATTAAAAATTTATTCAATATTCGTATTCACTCATATCATAATATGTTACATTTTATTATAATTTATAGTTATACTTTTATAAATTATATTTCCTTAAAATAGACATTTAGATGAAAACTATTCCTTTTTCATATAGGTTTTGGTGTGATGGTTCAAGTCCTTGAAAATGGTCATGGTTTCATAATATCTAGAATATTAATCTGGAATAGGTATAATAATTATTCATTGTATATAATTTTAATATAAATTCATATAAAATTGTAATGAAAAATGAATTAAATCACTTCATGGAGGTGATAGTTTGTTTTTACGCACAAGTCAAGTTTCAGCATTTCTATATATGAAGTGAAATAATTATAAATAATAACTAACATTTTTAAAAACAATAATAATATATAAAATATCATATATATATATATATATATATATTTATTAAATATATCATTATAACCATAAATTTCAAGCAGTGATGCAAAAGGAAACACATCGCTTTGTGGGTGCGATTTTACACATGCATGAATGAACATTGTGTTATTTTCCTATATGATAAGTGAAATGTGAAAAATGGTTATTCCATCAGCATAAAAACATTAATTATATTAAATATACTAAATTCATTATTATATAATGAACATCATATATATGGTGTAGGTAGAAGAAGAAATAAAATTGAAATTACTCGATTTAGAGTTATACCACTTTATTGAGAAACCCCCTTTAGTTTACACCTTAAGAAATAAAATAATAGTATTTTGAAAAAAACAAATATCAAGATATGGTTTAGGTATCTAGGATTATATTATGGTAGTAATTATCTACGGTAGAAGGATTCAACATTTTTAATAAGAGAATAAATGAGGTTTAAATTTATAGGTGATGGGAAGGACACACATGGAGTTATATAAAATATTAAATAATATATTTTTATCATAATATTATCAAGTGGAACTAAGGAATACATACATAAAATATAGGTTGTTATATGGTTGAAATAATCTCAACCAATCACATTGAAATATGTTTTGGGTAGATTTTATGCATGATCTCCCAGTTAAATAACTTTTAACCAATTTTAACATTAACCATGATAACTTGTCATTTTTACTCTAATAACATATTTATATGAAAAAATAAAAAGGTATTTATAACAATAAATTCACATGAATATTTAAAATATGAAATCCATTTTATCAGAATCAATTTTTATAGGTTTATGAAATCACTTCTCATATGATAACACAAAATGCATTAAAATCAGTTTTTTTTGAAAATAAATGATTTACGAGTAAAAAATAATTTCAACATGAAATCAAATAATTAGTTGGTTTCCATTATTTTTATATATATATTATAATAATGATTTTTTTTTTACTTTTTTATCATGAAAAAACTACATATAATCTTCTGACCATGTCATTAAATGCTAATACCAAAAAATATATTTTTTAATTTGAATAAAATACACTTTATATTCAAAAGAACACAATATTGGGATCCCATTATCAAATAATGATTTATAATAAATTATTTAACTCCTTAAAGAAATAATTTTTTAATAAACACTCATACTCGATGATAATTTCATGTGTTGGAGATATTATAAATATTTACCCCAGAGTTTTAACCCTATTTACCATAGTGAGAACTCATTACCATAATTAATATCCATAATGAAAAAAATTAAGTTTAAAATATTAAATTATATTAATTATGATGATACAAAATATAAACTAAATTTAAAATATTAAATTATGATATGTTTTATAATTTATTTTAATATAATCATGGAAAACACAATAAAGACCACTTTTATAAAAATGAATTTCTAACCACAAAACTTGATTTATTGTTATTATGTGCCTATTAAAACCCAATATATGAATATTAAGACATTAAATAACATATATAATATATAAATTTCATTAATTATATTCTTTAGCAATTAATTTAATTTTTTATAAAAAACACAATATATGAAAATCCTATTTTTCAAGAAAAAATATTTATTACTTATAAATTACTATATTTTATTTTTGTACAAATTCATAACCATTGAATTAATTTTATACATCTAAAAAATATATTTTCATAATTTTTTTTTCATATGAATATCCACCAATAAAAATCTAGGTGATAACTGTCACATTAAATACAAATATTTTAATTCCATAAAATGGTTCGTTTAAACATGGTGATGCATGTAAAGTACTATAACAATGAAATTAAATTTATTTAAAAATAATTATTTCAAAACATAAGGTGGTGTTATAAACATGGTATTCATTGATGATCCCTATGGTATAACATGGGTTATGTATGTGTGTGTTACGACTTCCATTACATTTTATATATTTAAGTATATATATTATTGTTTATATTATGAAAACTATATATGGTCGAGTATTGATTTTTTTTCTCACACTCTGTACATCAAACTCAGTGGTTGTGACATACTTATATAGGAATTCATGTCATGTTTTGGGCCCTAGAACATGTAATTATGTTATGGTATCTAAGTAATAATGATGAGAGAGTTTATGGGTGAAGAAGAGGAATAATTTCAGTTTCTATATTGATTTTTAATATTTTTATTTTCACAAGATCTTTTTATGAGAACCCTGTCTGATAATATCTTTTATACTTCCTGATGGTTGTGATATGTATTTTTTATTTTTTATTTAATGGTGATTTTTTATTTGAAATTTTACAACTTGAAATATACTAGTTCACACCTATGTGTTAATTGATTATAGATACTTTTATTATTTATCAAAATTATATGAATATATACTAGGGATATTTTCTCACCATGATATATTATCAAACCCATTAAACTATTTTTATATTATATCATATCGAAGGGCATATATATAGTAATCTATAATCTTATAAAAAACTATATGGGTCACCACTGAAGATAGGATATTACATTTTGGATGGAAAATCCGCTCATAGTGTCTCATGTGTTCCTCTTCCTACTAGTCACTACTAGTTTTTAATCCTTTTAGTGAATGTTTTCCAATATACATAAAACAATCTATTTAATAATTTTTTTTTATTTAGATATCCTATATTATTGTGAATATGGGGGGAATATTTTAATAAATGAATCAATCAATGATATAGTCATATAGATATATATTTATTCATAATAAATCATTATACAAAATTGTAACATAATCAAAATGTCTTAACCAATATAAAATCTATAGTATCTTTAGGCAATGAACTTTACATGAATATTATATAAAAAGATAATGAACATGGAGGGTAAGGTCAGGTGATGATGTCTTTAATGATGCATAGTTATACTACTCAATCTATGAATAAGATAATATAACAGAGTTACTAACTAATTTTCTATATATTATCCTTTATTTTAGTATTTAAAACAATATATAAAATTAATTTAAACATTGAGAACTATTATCTGTCCCTCGGCATAAAAAATTACATAACTCTACTATCTTAGATATGAATTCACTTTCTAACATTTTAAGGATCATTTAGGTTTATAGTTAAAAATAATTTGGTTATAAATATTACAGAATAAAACCATATCTTAAAAATTTGAAAAATCCAAAATATATTCACTTTTTTTACAATACAATACTTTTAAAATAGCACATGTTTCTTTTTATGAAAAATCATCATGACTTTCCATAGTACTTCTTCGTTGTTCATAATCATCCTAAACCCTTGAGAAAAATAAATAAAAATAGTGGATCAGATCAAAAAAATTAGTAAGGGGTAGAAAAAAAAGGAAATCCATAAGCCTAGTGAAAACAGGAAAACTAATAAAATTTTTTCCTTTCCCACATTATTCATTGACCATATAATACAAATCATACTCACATATAAAATTAAATATTTAATCAGGAAAAAAATTTAGACAAGTATCAAGAGTTTAAAAACAATTGTATTAATATTAGGGAAATATATTCACAAAATGTGCTCAATCATTTAAGAAATAACTAAATCTTAATAAAATCCATAGGATTAGCCTCCTTGGTTTACTTCAACATTACTTCCATTAAAGACTCAGAACATTATCTAATGTGCTGGAGAGATATATCTTTTAACCCATCATATAAGCTATCAGGGGATACCCCATCATCATCATCAATTATGATGTACCATATCATCATCAAACCATTTTTCATTTGTAACCATTTTATTAAAAAACCCCTTGAAAAAATATTTTTAGCCTATAAAAAAATCATTATCCATTTTTTCAGAAAAATAATGTGAAATAACTATTTCTTTTGAAAAACACTTTAAAATGATAAATACGAAAAATATTGTGAAAATTATTTCACTTGAAAATAACTGTGGAATTTTTTCAAGAATTTCTAATGGGAAAAATTTCATAATAGATGGAAATTTAATTCAATCTATAAGAGATAAATAAATAAATCCTTTTTTACCTCTAGTAAAAGAACCCCATATGAAATATGATTAAAATAATACTATTTATCCCATGTAAAAAAATAAAAGGAAGTTGAAAATTAAATATTAAACTCTTTTAAGTATTCATAATAAAATTCTTGAATTATTTTATGGAATCTAGATATGAAAGAAAAAAATTTAATGTAAAAATTTAAAAAAAGGGTTTAAAGAAAAATATGTTTCCTTAACATTTTATAACATCATATGTTATTTAAATAAGAAAAAATAAAATTATATTAGTTATTTACTATTCTAAAAACCTTTTTAATGTTCAAGAAATTACTATTTTCCATTTTATATCATTTATTACCATGTTTTATTTAATTACATAATCGATGAATATTACAATAGATGGTTTGAGTATATTTGGTTCATAATCTCGAAAGTGATTGGGAAGAATTACCATTGTCAAAAGGTGTCATTATTTTATAGTATCAATTATGTTAAACATGTAATTATAACTTTTTCATAAATTTAATAAAATTTTATAACAATTTATTAAAGTTATACATGATAAATGAATCACACAACCTTGTGGATTTGGTAGTCCACACTTAAAAACAAAAAAGTTATCATTTTTAAATGGATGGTAAGATAAAAAATAGATGATTTATTCTTTTTAAGGAATTATAATGACATCATTATATATATATATATATATATTACTTGAATACACATTAATAACTATCCTTGTATTATTGTGGTGAAAAACAAAACACATCACTTCATGGATGAGGTAATTGACAGGTACACAAGAAATAAACTTAAAATATGCCGGTTTGGACTTCTAACTTTTCCTTATAAAACCTCTTTATCTTACATCTTATTCCTTATAGGTATCATATTTTGGTGAGACTATGAAATCTAGGATATGTGTATGTATGTTCAAGGTATAATAGGGTATATATTTTCTAAAATATAGTGATCAAAAGGTATAAGTAAGAGAGGAGTGGAGGTTCCCTTTTATAAGTGAGGGGAGGTGCATCGTTGTGATAACTTATTATATAAAATTAATATAATTTATTATTAATGTTCATGTGGAATCAATATAAGTCCCCAGCCTTAAACATTACTTAATCTTGAGTTACATCAAGAATACACGTTGAGGATCTTTTCAGGTTTAGAGTTTTAGAGAATTAGATCATAAAACATGAATTACATTCCACATTTCAACAAAGTGGTTACATAAAAGATAGTACTCAATTTTCCCATCAACAGAAACATATTCAAAATAAAACATGGATTCATTCTTGACACATCATTGACACTATCATCACATCATGTACCTTTCCCTTGACCTGTGAAAAACATTTCAAAAACTAGGGATGAGCATAAAAAGCTCAGTAAGGGATATAAAAATATGGAACGGAAACATGAGTACATGTGTACATAAGAATCAATGAAATCATAATTTACTCATAAAACAAAATAACTTTAACATACCTAATCAAATCATGAATAAAACATAGAAATCAAAAGACATAAAGGTAACTTGAGGAATTCATTACATTCTTACGTAGGGAGTAACCCTCTTGGTTACGTTTGGAATACAAATCAAAGTATATTCCCTAAATATTTTCAGAGAAACCACAACATTTAACCCCTTTGTGTTACCCAATACATTGGATAGCTATATCGGGCTCACCCGCCGTTAGTTTATCATGGAACCACCCATCTTCATAATAATTCCCAAGAACCATAACGTAATCGTATCACATTAAACAAGCATAAGGGAAACATAACATTTCCACTCTTCAATCACAAGATATCAATATAAGACATTGATATAAAAACATTATGAAAACAATTTTCAATACCAAAATAAAGTAAAAGTAAAACATGGTATTTATTTTTTCATTTACAAAAAGGTATGGCTTGTAGAGGAAGCTGAAACTCAAATAGTGGTCACGGCGGTGGAGAAGTCGTTGTCGCCGCATACGTACAAAAAAACATTCCCTTTTGTCATTTAGTAAAACGCTTCGTATAAAAATATTCCTTTTGGATAAACATAAAAGTCAAAGGGGTTTATACACCGTATAAAAGAAGGTTGTGTATAAAACAAAATATGCCTCAATGAAAGGAGATTGAGACGAAGTCCCATACCTTAGGTCTGACTTCACTCGATCGTTCTTTAATATCCTGAATAATAAACTTGAGTTAATTTCTACTTGCTTAAGAACCTTTTTCAAGTTCATTATTCCTTTTAGATCACTTATTACCATGTCATGAACACTATGTAATTATTTAAGTTAATAACGGTCGTTTTAACGATCATTGGTACTTGAGTCAAAAATAAGCTCTTCATAATTACAAGATGTTCAAGTATCCATTACATCCAAAGTTATACTAATGATTTAGATCTCATATATATCATATATATTCAGTATATACATGCATTTATAATATTACATAACATTTAGAGGTAAGAAATTAAATGTACCGTTCATGGAGAAGGTAAGTCGTACGTGCGCATGAACGCTACTTCCATTTCTATTTCATATTTAATGGAATTAAAACATAATAATACATAATAGTATTATAATTCCAGTATTTTATCATATATAATATCATTAAATCTATCCTTTATACGTACCACATATGGTATTAACAAATCAAATCACTTTGTGGGGGCGGTAGTCCGCACTTCCTAAAATGAAGATATCGCGTTTACCCATAATGGAAACCATAAAGGAATGTCATAAATGAAAAATAAAGAAACGTAAGTAAAACATAAACATATTATATATCATATATAAATATATTTACATCTTAATGGCCACCTTTTAAAGTGTTATATGAGTGTTGAACAATCATCATTTCATGAGGCAGAAATTTGACATCCACAGAAACAGTATGTTCTTTAACCATTAGATGTAGGTGTGTGTAAGTGTAGCTCGAATAATTCTTATAACAACATCCTAGTATTATTTCATTTACTGGTGTTGTTACAAAAGAAATGAATAAAAAGATTTTAGAGGATTGGAGAAGAAAATTAAAACATAAGAACACAAGAGAAACACTACCTTTAAAACGGGTAACTCTTTTTGATTTGAGCTCAAAGGCTTCCTGGGGAAGACTTCTGCCCAAAGTGAGGATTCAAGGAGTAAGAGAATGATTTTGAGAGACAAAATGGATAGGGGTTGGCTGAGCCAAAGGCTTTAGAGGTGTGGGTAAGAAGGTAGAGGTGGGAGCCTTTTATAAGAGGAGAGGAGGGGCACTCTTGGAAAGTTATAAAAGGTTACTTTATTATAAATTGATTTTCGGATTTAAAAGGAACCAAAATTATATATTTCAAGGATATGGTGACAAGATTCCGAAATCCACCCATCCAATAGGTTTTTGACATGTGTAGGTCTTATATTTTACATTATATTTTCATTTTTTTGTAAAATCGTTAAATAATGAGGTAATCGCTGCATCATCATGGTATCATAAATAATTTAATTTATTTAATGTCTAAAAAGTATAAAAAAAATATCATTATGTAGGAAATTTTTTTAGATTTCTAATGACTTTTTATAGTCAAATATATGACTTTTATAACCCCATGTAAAAATTGTATTAGTAAAATAACTCATGTTTGTGACATTTTCATTTTAACTTTAAATAAAAAGTTATTAATGTCATTTTCCTACCAATGTAGCTCTATGGGGTCCCCAAGTCGACCCATGGATTGTCTTGGTCGGCCATGACACATCCAATAAGGTTAGTACATGTGTCAAGATCATTTAATATTATTAAAACATTATTTTTACCTTAAATTACACGAATTACCTCTAATCGCGATTAAAAACTAAAAAGTTACTATTCACCAAAAAATTATTTTAATCTCATTGAACCAAATTTTACTTCCTAATGAAAACCATGTATGTCAGATTTATTTTGAAATTAAAAACATAGAGATGGTAAAATTTCATTTAAACGAATAATCAGTTTTTAAGTACCACTTAGTGGTTTCACTATTCATCCAAAATTGAAGTTTTTCAGAAAAAACTACCAAAACATCACCCTAAGATATATTTGATATTCCGGATTCAAAAATGATGTCTATTTTACCCAATTAAAAAAATATAAGTTAAATTAATTAATTTAATAATTAACTCCCACTGTCATAGAAAATAGCGTGTTTTTATGAAACAATAAGTATCAGAAGATTGACACTAGTTTAAGTCCAATTTCAAAGTGAAATTAATTCCAACGACCACTATTGGTTTAAATGGTAAAAATATATTCTAATTATAATTTAAAAACAATTAAAAATTTAATCTAATCATATAAATAAATTAGATTAAAAAGGGGTTTTGAATTAAAATACAATATTTTTCACTATTCATTAAAAAAAGAACTTTATCGGAAAAATACGAAAAATTTACACAAAGTAAATTTTGATGTCCCGATTCTAAAGAACAGTTTTTCTTGGTCCAATAGAAATTATAAGAGTGACCAAAACTATATTTAAAGAAGGTTCTCCATGAAAAGGTGATAAGTCAACCCTTAGTGAATATTAGAGTATCTATGCCTAAAATTGAATTATTTTCTTATTTTAAGCCTTTATCTTTTATTGGAAAAATGTAAAACCATTTAAAAAACATATATAATCATATTTTAGTTGTTTCTATTCATTCCCACTAGTACAACGACTACATGTTAACTACCATTTAAAATAATATTATTTTATTACTAGTGTGCAACAGAAGATTTCAAAGAAACTCTTTGTTGCGTATCCGGTATGCTATCGAACATAGAAACCCCTTTAAAGTAAATTTAATATTTAATTTGAAAATATTAATAAATATTAAAATTATTTAATCTTTATTTACCGAGGATGTTACATCCTTTCCTCCTTTTGGGAATTGTGTCCTCTCAATTTTGTTCACTTATCAAAATAAGTGGGCGTATTTATCCCTCATAACATTTTCATATTCCCATGTTGCCTCTTCAACCATATGGTTTTTCCACAAAACCTTTACCTGGTGAATTAACATATTTCGCAATACTTTCTCTCTTCGGTCAAGAATGTGGACTGGTTGTTCTTCATAAGAGAGATTCTATTCCAACTGAACTACCTATGGGCTCAAAACATGAGATGGATCTGGCATATACTTTCTCAACATCGAAACATGGAAAACATTGTGTACCTGAGATAAACTCGGAGGTAATGCCACTCTGTATGCAACTGATCCAACTTTCTCCAGAATTTCATATGGTCTAATGAACCTTGGACTCAGCTTCCCTTTCTTACCAAACCACATTACACTTTTCCATGGTGAAACTTTGAGAAAAACATGATCACCTACCTCGAAAGATAGATCCTTACTCCGGTTATCTTCATAACTCTTATACCTGCTCTGAGCTATTCTCATGTGTTTCTGAATCAACTGAACTTTTTCGGTCATCTCTTCTACCAATTCTAGTCCCATCAGCTTCCTTTCACCCACTTCATCCCAGAAATCTAGAGTTTGACACCGCTTCCCATATAATTCCTCAAATGGTTCCATCTGTATACTGGAATGAAAACTGCTATTATAAGAAAACTCAAACAAAGAAAGATGTTGGTCCCAACTTCCCTGATAATCCATCGAACAAGCATGTAGCATATCCTCAAAAGTGTAAATTGTTTGTTCCAACTACCCATCTGATTGGGGTTAAAAAGTTTTACTAAAATTTAATTCTGTACCCAACATCTTCTGAAGGCCTTTCCAAATGTTATAAGTTAACCTGGGATCACGGTTAGATACAATGGATAGGAGATCTCCATGCAACATGACTATCTCTTTAAGGTAAAATTGAGAAAGTTGATCTAGAGAGAAAGTATCTCAAATATGAAGGAAATGAGTAGATTTAGTTAATCGATCAACAATAACCCAAATTGCATTTTTACCTCGAGGTGTCTTCGGAAATCCCATAACGAAGTCCGTGGATATATTCTCCCATTTCCACTCTGGCACTGGTGAAGGCCGAAGCATCCATTTTGGTAACAGCCGCTCTGCTTTAACCTGTTGACAAGTCAAACACTTCACAGTAAAATCAGCAATATTCCTTTTCATTCCATCCCACCAGTAATACTCCCGAGGATCTCTATACATCTTAGTACTACCAGGATGAACTGAAAATGGAGAACTATGAGCTTCACATAACAAATATCTCTTCAACTGTGAATCACACAGCACACACAATCTCTTACCAAATCTCAAAAAAAATCATTATCAATATTGAATTCAGGCAACTTACCCTTCTGAACCAGCTCTACCTTTTTTTGTAACTCATTGTCTTGCTTCTGTACTTGCTTAATTATGTCTGATAGAGAATATTTCACAGATACCTGAAATAAAACATAAGGAAATCCTACACCAAAAACTTCTATTCCAAAGTTAATCAAATCCTTAACCAAAGGATCACGTTCCAAACACAACATTGTTAATGAAGCATTACTTTTTCGACTCAAAGCATCAGCTAATTTATTTGCTTTTCCCGGATGGTAATGAATTGTACAATAATAATCCTTGATTAATTCTATCAATCTTATATGTCTCATGTTCAATTATTTCTGAGTGAATATATACTTTAAACTCTTGTGATCGGTATATATTTCACACTTTACTCCATAAAAATGATGCCTCCAAATTTTTAAAGTGAAAACAATAGCATCTAATTCCAAATCATGTGTAGGTTAATTTACCTCCTGAGTTGTAAACTTTCATAAAGCATAATCAATTACCTGATCATTCTGCATTAGGACGCAACCATGTCCTTTCAATGAAGCATCACGGAAGATAACAAACTCACCATTCCCAGAAGGAAGTGCCAAAACTGGAGCATTCACCAATCTTCTTTTCAACTCCAGAGTCAACTGAGCCATCAATATAACAAACTGTTTAGTTCTGATTCAGACCATCTCAGGATACTAATTTGAAAGGTCATTTCCCATTGTATACCTTCCCAAAAAAGTAGTTTTATTTCTTCTACTAAAAACCATTATTATCACAGAAATATCTTAGGTGAAGCAATATGGTAATCTTTAAATGCTATATAATTTCAATCATACCATAAATTATCTTAAAATTTATCAATTTTCGAACTCCTAAAGTTGTCTAAACTGACCTATGATACCAACTATAAGGCCCCAGCCTTAAACGTTACTTAATATTGAGTTACATCAAGAATACACATTGAGGATCTTTTTAGGTTTATAGTTTTAGAGAATTAGATCATAAAACATGCATTACATTATACATTTAAACAAAGTGGTTATATAAAAGATAGTACTCATGTTTTCCATCAACAGAAACATATTTAAAATAAAACATGGCTTCTTTATTGACACTTCATTGACACTATCATAACATCATGTACCTTTCCCTTGACCTGTGAAAAAAATTTCAAAAACATGGGATGAGCATAAAAAGCTTAGTAAGGGATATAAAAATATGGAAAGGAAACTTGATTACATGTGTACATAAGAATCAATGAAATCATAATTTACTCATAA